>JAQJVK010000003.1:32729420-33380299 GCA_035578135.1 Flexamia atlantica | reverse complement strand
AAACCATTGCATGTAGAGCTGGAGGAATTTCAGTTGATGGAAGATGTAAATAAATAAACTATTATCCTAATACATACTTAAGGTCAGAATTCAGTTTTAAAAACATTTGTTTTGAATCACATGTGTGAAGATCTTAATATTTACATATGTTTATATTCCAAATAAAAAAATAAAAAAAAATTCTTAAGTATAAATTCTATTAATATAAATAGAAATTAAAGAAAAAGAAGCAGACTTAACATTCATTATGAGTATAAATTTATTGAACCATTTTAGTTCGGTTTAAGATTAAGACAGGTCGTACGCTACTTAGGGCCGCCTTCCCCAATTAAGGTTTAAAGTAAACGTGAATTTAATTTAAACCATATGAATATTCTAATTTTTAAATTATAAACCATATTATCAGGCAAAGTCAAATGTTACTAAACTTAAGTTTCAGAAGTTCAAATAAAACTAGATATGGGGAAAGCAGCTCTTAGTAACATTTACCCTACTGAATTTCAGAAAGTTTTACAAAAATACATTTAAAACCCAATAATACATTTTTTACCCCTTTAAAAACATTAGTGTTGTCTAAAAACATTTGCAGTCGATTTTCAAATATCAATTTGTTTTGGTTAATTTTCTTTCATATTTTGGCTTGGGGTATTTAAAAAATAATTAATTTATGTGTATTTCATCTTGACGAACTTGGATGAGTTTACGCTTAAATTGGAGTTTATGGTGAATGATAATGTGAAGCGTTTGTGAGCAATTATCTACAATTATCCTAAAGAAATTTATATGAAAATGTAAATTAATTTAGTTCAACTATGAAATGCTAACCTTGAATGATGTAAACATGTAAATAATATAATTTTAATAATTCTTTTTGTGTTTAGTGATGCTCTATAGTAAAAAGAACCCAGTTTCCAGTAATTCCTGTATAGGTAACTAGGTATAGGTATAGGTCAGAGTCAGTCCATTACATATGGACTACTGTATATGTGGCGGCAGGTCAAGCCAACTCCTTTGAGGTGCTCATAATATTCGTAGAAACACTAAAGAAACATGGACATCTCTTTAAATATGAATGAGTATTCACAAGAAATTTAATTAAAAAATCTTTTGTAAAAAGTTTCAGTACAACACGAAATTCAACTATAAAATTAATAAAATATTTCTATAATACTATACCATGATTATTTTTATGTTGAAATCAATACATAACAATTGCTCGATTTCGAGCAACAGGTTTACTAGTAACAACTAATACTAGTTTCCTCATGCAATGTATTCGAACAAACTAATAATTTCCCCCTTATATTATTTGTACTATTAATTGACTATAAATCGTATTGTAAACCGTTATTATTTACTATTTAAAATATACATAATATATTTTGCATAGTAAATCATATTAGGAGTTGACGTGGCAGTTGCGAGAGTAATGCATTCTAGCGGTGTTCCAAGCAACTGCCAAGACAGACTGCGCGACTGCGCGCATAGTGGAGCTTTCTAGAACTATATTTTTCGTTATACCGCTGCGAAAACCCAGTTTTTACTACCTGTCTTACGGGTCTAAAGAAATTTTACTTGTTAAATTTTATTTTAAACTCATGTCAAAGTTGTCTTGTCTGTTTCAACCATCAAATTTAAAACGGCTATGAGTTCAAACAGGCTTCAATATAATCTGTTTAAAATCAGAAATTATATATATGATAGTTTCTCAAAATTATTTTCTAGCATTTATCAATAATAGTAAGCCTTTCCTGTTCGTTTTCACAGTAATATCAGAAATGGATTCTGAATTTTTATAATTCAAATCACAGTTAATTATGTTAGGTGAGCTGGCACACCCAAGGATTATGACCCAAAATCTGCCCATGAGACCGTGGAGCCGTTTTTGAGAAATTTGGATTTTTGTAGTTTTTATTGGTTAAGGATGGTATAAAATGTTCGATTTGAAGTTATATGAAATATGTAACGATTTTTTACAGTACCTAGAGCCATAGTACGTGTTTTTTTATTTGTGATTATTAAAAATTAAAAATGGTTTTCTATACTGTTAAATTTAAAAAAATTCTCAGTTCTGAAATTTAATTAATTAATTTAATTAGAGGGGATAGAAAGCAATCAATCCTTTAAATTGTGACTTTATATCGATCAGTTGGTAAACAGGCTAAGAGAGACTAAAAGTTAACTCTGTTTTATGAAACAAACACCACATAACCCTTTTTAGCCTTCAGACAAAGCAGACTCTTAACATACAAATAGTACTAAACTAATCAAATGAAAACATAAACAGTTCATGTCGCTAATTAAGACTGTATAGCTTCAGGAACTATCATCAGCGGTTGTCCTTGGCTGGTGTGTCCTAGGCGGGTTGTCTTGGGCGGGGTTGTTGACAGATGAATGTTTGAGTGAATGAGTGAAGTATGGTATATTATCTTTTCTTGATTTATTGTATGTATAGATTATGAATACTTTAGTTAAATGAAACTTATGTCCCTCCATGTGTTAAGGCAGGCTAAGTGTAAGAAAGGGCCATGTGGCCCTAACTTTGCCTGGCTAAATAAAGAATTTTTCATTTCATTTGCATTTCATTTCACAATCATCACACTCATCCTTCACTCATATTCAGGGTAACGTCCTCCATGAGGTATCTGTCTTATTAAGAACGATTAAAATTAAAAAAAATAAAGAACATTCTGTAATGTTTCCACACTAAATGATGATGTGACATTTGCAGGGCTGGACGAAGCGAGAGGGAAAGACTGAAATAATCAAATAAAAATACAAAGTGTCCATTTAGTATCATGGTTAGGAACGTCCGGTAATGTTTCCACTCTAATTTAACATGTCGATGGCATGCGCAGGGCTGGACGGAGCGCGAGCAGGAGAAGCCTCCACTGCCGCCGGTCCCGGCGCCCACGCCCTCCTCCCGCTGGGAGTTCCCCCGGGAGAAGCTGCGGCTCCAGACTCTCCTGGGACAGGGCAACTTCGGACAGGTAACTCGAGTGTTCTTCTTCTTCACCGAGTGCTGTTACTAAATGTATCTCACCTTGTTAAGGACATGTTACAAGTTCAAGTGGTATAAAGCTTCTTAAACGCAACTTAAGTCCGAATGACTGCAAATAGTGCAACTAATAAAAAACAAACAAATTAAATAACTTTTGTCAACTGATTTAAAAGTCTAACAGACTTAGTTATTAGGAAAGCAGCTTCACTGTTTTAAATCAAAAGGTATATATGTTTGTAATGTTCTTGGAAAAAACTAGTTTTTATCTCTTCAAAAAGTGATAAAAACTGTAATATGGCTTTATGTTATCAAGTTAATTGTTCAGTAATAAAGAATTTGCCGGACCCTCGGGACCAACCTGCATAAGAACCCATGTCAATATCTTAGAATATTACAATCATGTAAATAATTTTATAAAGCTTATTCTGAGGGTTCGACTTTATGAACTAAGCTAGAGCGCTGGACTGTTCGTAATTGAGTTTGAAGGCAACACCTCCCTACCAGTTTCTGTTTTGAATTTACATTCCTTGCTTAACTTTAGCAACTGTAGTGGCTGGAAACAGTTGGGTTAAGTGGAGGGAAATATGAGAGGGGTCCTTACTGAAAATCACATTATTTTTATGATTTGATATACTTTTTTCACACATCAACTTACTCCCTGAGCACCTTTTGTTCAAGGTATGGAAAGCCGAAGCGGACGACATCGCCGGCCACGAGGGCCTGACCCGCCTGGTGGCCGTCAAGACGGTGAAGGAGTCGGCGAACGCCCGGGAGAGAGAAGACTTGCTGAGGGAGCTCGGCATCATGCAGGAGCTCGGCTCGCACCCCAACGTGGTCACGCTGCTGGGCTGCTGCACCGAGAAGGGTAATGTATATGTATAAAGGACCAAGTGTCTATAGGAATTTGCAATGGTTACTTGCTGATTTTAATCAAAAACTGTCTTCTGCTGGTTGTACAGTAATTGGCTTCTATTAAGTTTAAATTCAAACTTGAAAACTGAATCTGCTTACTTTGAGTTTGGTGTTGCTCAAGCGGAAAACAATGAATAAGCCCTCAGTTTTTTTTGCTGGACAAGTACTCTTTTCGGTCAGTCATTAGAGAATATAGTTTTGTTTCTTTACTCTTAGCTTAAAAAAAACTCAATTGCCCGTCGCCACTGGCCAATAAGCCTCTGCAGCAATCCAAAGACAGTGAGGTACCGTAGCAGCAATAGTTACATAGGCCAGTCAGAG
This sequence comes from Flexamia atlantica, assembly GCA_035578135.1. Classification (NCBI taxonomy): domain Eukaryota; kingdom Metazoa; phylum Arthropoda; class Insecta; order Hemiptera; family Cicadellidae; genus Flexamia; species Flexamia atlantica. The sequence continues at coordinate 33,376,065 of JAQJVK010000003.1, read as the reverse complement.
GTGACCGCTTATGATGGAACAGGACTTGCCCGCCGCTAGAATCGAACCTGCGACATTTGGCACCTAGGACAAGTGCTATACCTCTTTGCTATGGCCCCGATTCTACTCAAAGTTTTCTTCTCAACTTATTTCTTGTTGTGTTAAGTTTCTCCTGGACACCCCAACATACTTAACCCAACATATTTTCAACTACTTGGTTCGACTTTAACAAGCTTCGTATCTTACAGAGAGACAATCTCTCTAATGACCCGACCACCTCTTCCTAATATTAACTTATACATGCCCCTATTTAAGCCACCCCTGATGTTTTAAAAACCGTGCAACTTCTTTCTAACACCCCTGATGTTGCAGAGCCGTACTACCTGGTGATGGAGTATGTCATGTATGGAAAGCTGTTGTCGTTCCTGAGGGACCACCGCACGCGGGCCCACTACTACAACTTCTCGGACGCCACGGATGCCCTCACTTCCCGCGACCTCACCGTCTTCGGCTACTGCGTGGCTAGAGGCATGGACTACCTTTCCAACAAGAGTGTAAGTACAGGCATTGACTGGAAGTGGAAAAGGTGGTCTATTTATATTCATTGTTGTTTGTTGCTTTTGAAAGTAATGAGAAGACTGAGCTATCCCCGCCTCAAAAAAAAGTTTTAGTGAACTTGGCTTGCGCGTTTGTATTAACCTCAAAAATGGGGTTTATAAAGGTTGATGGAACTCACCTTTGCCTCGATTACAGATGCCGAGTCTGCGGGTTTTTTTTTGAAAATAACCAATTAGGATATTAGCTCCAGAAGTAATAATTGTCAATTACATCTTATTTCCCATATTTGGGGAGGGGGAGGATATAGATAAAAATGCCTAAGTTAGTATAGCGGGGATTAAGAGATAAATGTGTTTTCAAATGTTATTCAAATCGAGAAACGCCGAAAACCCAAATGAAATCATTATATCTCAAAAATTTTAAGAGCCAGTTGCTATTCAGAGATTGAGGGACATGGTAATATGACAAAAATTGTAGATTATTTTATATTTAGAAGCTTATCATAAAAGAAATGTTGCCTGGAAGCGGTCACCCAACTGTGTCATAATCAATCCTAACGTAATACTCAAGATACTGGAGGTATTGGTATTCAAGATGGTGGTGAGCTGTATCCATGTGTGGTATGGGTGATGATGGGTAACTGAGTTGGATTCATACAACATAGAGAAGCACTTAGCAAATGATGTGGTGGGATCAATCATGACATCATTAGTCATATAGTGCTGAGCATATTATTAGGATATTAAACTAATATTTTTTTACAAGTTTTTGCAGGGCTCCACATTATTTTATCATAATAATAAATGAAAATATGTATTTTTAAAAGTGCAGTATGTTAGTTTACTTTTCTAAACCACTTCTCCCGTAGAAGCCTGTGATTCAAACATGTAATAATTTCCTTCAATATGGGTTGAGTGTACAGCAGACTCTCACTAATCCGTCAGATATGGCACCAAGGTACTATCAGATTAGTGAAAACGCCGGATTATTTTATGGTTATGAAAAAAACACTGTAAATGCATAAAACACGTTTTTATTGGGCTTGGTCACTATTATGTTATATATCAAAATCAATCGATCTATTCAATGTTAATAAAACTTGCTAAAAAATTATGCCGCGGCGGGTAAATTACGCCAGAACGAGGCAACTGACTGATAGCTAGTTGTTTGTTTACAATAGTTTGAGCCATGTGTCTCAACTTGAATCCCCCACCAAGGCCGTCAAAAAACACCGAATTTCTGGAGTGCCGGACTAGTGCAGTGCCGGATTATGAAAGGGAAGTTTGTATTTTTAAAAGGGAAGGCAAGAGTTTCGACACCATTTTCTACGTGTACAGTACTGAAAATATATCACATGACTCCAAGCATCCACAGTGCAGGACAAGTCAAATGACATGACACAGTCCGTCCTCAAGGCTAATGTTAATTTTAGTATTTCACTTACGGACAGGGCGAGCCACGTCATTTAATGCAATATATGCATAAAACCAATATGTTTTTCCAGATCATCCACCGGGATCTGGCGGCTCGCAATGTTCTGGTGGACCACAACAAGCTGTGCAAGATCGCGGACTTCGGAATGTCCAGAAACGTTCGGGACACTGGCCAGATATATGAACAAAGACAAAGCAAGGTAAAAGAACTTATTTCTTATTTGAATTGTTCTATTTTCATTGTTCGTTATTACATAAAACACAGAATGTCAAATAATGACTTAAAATAATTTTGTATTTAATACAATCTGTGATAATACCAGTAGGTGTTTAAATAATCCAAAAAACACTGAATGTATTTTTTTGTTAACCTACTAGGTATTGAGAAACACTGAAGTGAAGAATTTAATAAATAGATTCGCGTAATGACAATCAATTTTTCAAACGATGCCGCCTGAGAGGGGTTTCAAAAATTTGGTGACGGTAACGATCCTTTCCTTTATATGACTCTGCTTCTTACATGCAAAGCCAGCACCATTTATTTGCAGATGTAACAAGACATATAATGTCACTTCAAAACCTTGACGCTAGTTAAACCATTGATTCACATAATTCTTTTGAGCTAAACAATATATATTTTTATACATTAGCACAGTACATGATGAGGAATAAACAGCCTTCAACATGCTATTTGAGTGCCCAGCCCTACAAGGTCTGCGCACTAGACTCCTTGGCCAACCAATGAGTGACCAAGGGGGAAAAGAGCTAACCATCATCAAGAAGATCTCAAGGTTCGTAAAGGACCTGGGATTTGACGGAAAGCGAGGACCTTTGTCAGAGAGTGCACAATAAGCTAATTTAGCTGTGTTGCACCACCATGGTCAAGTGAAGCCATGGCCCTCTTCTAAAAAATGATAACTTTACATTTTGAGGCGCCAGAAGCAAAAAAACACCACTCGTTCATTTTCATTCATATTTATATATCTACATATCTATGTGTATTTAAGCATGATAACTCGTGTAAAAAAATGGTCCAATCTTAATAAAATTTGGTATGGACGTGTAAAGTAGTAATTTTTCGGACAAGTTTGTAAACCAGCCCATTCGGACCGCCGGAAGGGGAGGGGGGGTTAAAGGGGGATAAACCCCCAAAATAATTTTTTTGACTTTTTTATATAGAAAAATAAAAAATAGTCTAATTTCGATAGCACCATTGAATTCAGCTAAAAAAAAAAACAAACAAATTAGTATTTTGAATCACTGTTCTATGTCCATTGGTTACTGAGGCAGCAAACCCGCATACTCATTCCCCATGTTATTCTTATGGAGCTTACTAAAACATGTCAAATCTCGCTATCCTACGTCGGATTGAAATATGATCTTTAGCATTTGAAATCCGGTGAGTATGCAGTTCTGAGGCAACGGGGGTATTTTTACATGCTGGGTCACAGTTTGTACTGAATTTTCAATTTCGTTTGAACTTAGACCTTAACGAACTTGTGTTTCAGGGAGCCCTCCCTATTCGGTGGATGGCCCCCGAGTCTCTCCACTTTAGTCTGTTCACACACAAAACCGACGTCTGGAGCTTTGGCATCCTCATGTGGGAAATCGTCACTCTAGGTATGCAAAAAAGTTATAAAAAGAGATTAAAAATTAAATTTCTTAAAACAAATGTTTTATACAATCACTAACCATGTTCTTTTGCGTAATAAATATTCAGAATGCAATTTTACCTTTAAAATAACTTCTAAAATGCTTGCTTAATAAGAGTGACACATTATTTGTGGAACTGAAACGTCGCTGCATAAATGAAAGTGATCTTCATTCTTGACGGTATGTGTTTTTTGTGATGGTTGTTTCAATGTTATTCAATGTTATAGTTTCAATAATAACAGTGATCTTCATGTATTATTTGCCTGTTATCCTAAGATGAGAAAATTACATAAAAGTTAATTGGATTTAATTTATCTGCTTAAGCTCATTCAATAGCTGACTTTTTAGATTTTAAAGATATGTTTTTAATAAAAAAAACTAATGTTGAAGCGGTAGAAGATTTATTCTGCAGCAAAGTGTTTTTCGTTAAAATTAATGCGATAAATAAAGATAAGACTTATTATTACATGTTACATTATATCATTTAATATTTTTGTTCTAAAATCCATTATGGCTGTTTCTAGTGAAAACAAAGGGCATGCCCCATATGAACGAGAAGGGCAGTAAGGGCAATTCCCATTTGCACAAGTTAAATAGACTTTAGGATCTACGGAGTCTGAAAAGCTTTTTCATGGACCCAGACTTCGGGTATAGTACTGACAACTTTGGAAATCACTTATTGAAAAAGTAATTTTAATAGGCATGATATAATTGTGAGCTTTAAAAATATGAAGACACTTTGTCACTTACATCTGTTACACAGAAGAAGAAACAGCTGATATAAAAATTTAGAAGCTTGCTTTATTTATGATGCCTACTTAACAGAAACTCTTACAGACTTATCTTGTTATGTTGTTATATTTTTATTCTATAATATACCCTGTGATGCACTGAGTTTCTCTACACCTCATTCCCAGTTTTAAAAGTCTGCTTGCCCTCAAGGTCATTTTTTTTTATACCTCTTCTTCTCCCCACACTTAGAGAGTTTGAACAGAGGTAAAATAAAAAATTTTTTATACTTTTCTCTATTTAATGCTTCTTGTGATAGACATTAATTTTTCAAACACTTCAAAAGTGTGTGTGCTACAGGGTCGACGCCGTACGCCACGATGGGAGCGCGAGAGGTGATGAGGAGAGTGAGGGACGGCTACCGCCTGGAGCGACCCTCGCACTGTCGACCCGAGCTGTTCAGGGTCATATCTAGGTGAGTACAGTCCGAGCCGAGTAACTCGGCGCAGGCCATAAGCCTAGTGCTAAAATTGGTATTTGCGTTATGGGAGGACTAGGCCACGTTATTTGAATTGGCCTTTAGTCAAGTCCAACACCCACCAGCGAAGGGGTGCTGATGGGAGACTAGAAAACAGCCGCAATTCCTGGCTGGTAGAGGAATAAGGGGGGGGGGGGGTAGTTGGTGGTTGGAGGGTTTTTGTCTTACTTTAGAGGTGACACAGCACACTCATGTTGCTTGCCAATTTAATCACTTAGGAGACAGCCTGGATAGAGTAAACTAAAAGCTCACCAATATCAAACCAGCCAGTAAAACTATTTATTTTGAAAGAAAATCAATGGTTCCATGGCAATTTATTGATTTAATCATTACTGAAAATGAAAGAATTAAAATCAGTGCTTTAGTCAATAGAAGAAAATGGGTACAGCTAAATTTATCATCCATTTTTTTTTAAATTTCTAAACTTTATTTTACAAAGAAATCTCTGAAAGATTTTTTCCAGAAGATTTAAATTATTTAGTAATGATAAACAAAGCTTCAATCTTACCACAACACCAGCCTAAAAAAATCAGCAGACAATTAAAAAATATGGTTACACTGCCATGTCACCTAAAGCATTAAGAATATTAACCCTTTTCGTACCTTCTATCAGTATTTTTGTACTTTCAGTGACTGGACAAGAGGTAGATTTGTTCCGTATTGAGGTGTGAATTGTACTCTACCTTCTAATCCAAAGTATTGTAACCCTCCTATTAGTACTTTTTCATGGTACTGATATAAACACAATGCATTTTGATTATATTTACTCAATGTAAAATTGAAATATTATATGATTTGAATGCAAAAATTCATTTAACTGAACATATAATATGTTTCATAAGATTACTGTACACTAGTAATCATAAATTTCTAATTACTAAATATTAGCAATATTTTATATTGCTTACCAAGCAATTGAGAAGAAATGACCATTCCCTGACTGTTTGGGAAATCCAGTCTACTACTTATGAGCACTAACCTATGTCATGTATTTTTTACATTTAAATTCTCAGTAAAAGCTCCAATAATACAAATAATATTGAATGACTAGTCCAATAATATTAAATACATGTAATAATGAAGACTTTTTTGTTTTAATAGTTTAAACTACCCGTCTCTCAGAAGACTATGCCAACTAACGCTACAGATAGTAGTATCGTGTTGAACAAATGTTTTTCCCAAAGGTGCTGGCACTCGGAGCCGTCCAAGAGGCCGACTTTCGCGGAGCTCAAGGTGGAGCTCGCAGCTCTCCTGAGCGACCCCGAGCTTCACGGGAGCTTCGTGGATCTGGACAGCTTCGCGGACGAGATGAGGCGGGACACACTTCACAGGCACCACTGAACACCTTCGTGACACGCGAGAAACTAACTTTTCGGAGGTTACGAGTGGCATTGGAAACTTAAACTTCATGTCCTTGATACTGCCCCTGATTTAAGCCTTAAAGCAATTTTATTTTGTTCAATTGGTACAAAAACAATAAATGAAGGTTATAAAATACCTGTGTAAATTGAATTTTGAACTTTTCATACTATTGTATGAAAAAATAGAAGTCTAACGTTTATACTATTGTTGAAAAAAATCTTTTGATCAAAGATATTAGTTAGATAACAGTAGAGTATGACTCCCAATATTATACATGTGTTTCAATAAGACATTTACTTATACAGGGTGTCTCACCTAAGGTGTCTCTAACGGATTGCGGACAAACTAGTAGAACTAAATAGATGAAACAAAATCATTTCCTACTAAATTGACCCCAAAAAATAGAGTAAAAAAATTTTTGAGCTTTTTAAAATACACAAAAAAAATGCCAAAATCACACTACACCCCGCACTGTTAAATGTGTGGTACTTAGATTTGGATGTAAATTTAAATGCCTTGAAGACTGCACATTCAACATGGGCTTTATGTGATAAATTGGAGATGTTTTTGCTTATAACTAAAAAACCACTAAAGATATGAGGTAGGTTTAAGTTGAAAAGTTGTTAATTTTTGCAAGACCTGTAAAATGGTGTGCTATTTGACACACGCTGCCACATAAATTTTTTATTTTCAGGGCTACCAACATTAAAACAGAATAAAATTTACTGTCAAAAACTTATATTTTTTTATGTTGGCATGTCGTATATCAAATTAAAGCTGAGTTTACGAGGAATAATAATTTTTAAACCGGACTAAAATATGTGTTATGGTTCTCGAGATACAGGGTAATCCATAAACAACAACAATTTTCACTAAAATGGCTGCCATTTTGAAATGAATGAAGATAAATTAATTCTGTTTTCACCAAATTGTTTGTGTTTAGAGCTTTAAAACTATGCATAACATGATACATGTTTACATTTAAAAATTCTGAGATTTGAATCCATGACCCCCGGTTTTTGGAAGACCCTTTTTTCAAAAAGCTCAAAAATATTTTTAAGTTGTTCCTTGGGGTCGATTTAGTGGGAAAACTTTGTTTCATCTATGTAGGACTACTAGTTTGTTCGCAATCCATTTGAGGCACCTTAGGTGAGACACCCTGTATATTATTTAAATAAATTTTATAACAGATTTCTCTTTAAAGTATTAATAAGAGAGCCAACTAAGGTATCTTTTTGGATTGTAATGATAGAATGAAAAACTAATTTTGGCAGTATTGACTTGTGTACAGTATTATTATATTTAATAGAAGTATATAATAATTATTATGTTGTAAAAATGTGTATATAATAAAAGCCATTGTAATTTTAATCACCTTTATTGAACTTGGTGCAGAATGCACTGTTACATTCATAATGTTTTCACTTTTACTAAATATTTTTAGTATAATACTTCTGCCCTTTCATGCACAAAAATGGTACTCTCCTTAAATAAATAAAGACGGTCTTACAGAACCATGTGCTTATGCCTGTTACAACTGGATCATGTACTATTTAAAGGTATTTTTATTATTGTAATACCCTCTCATGGCCTCCTCGGAATACTCAACAATTTCTTTTTGAAAAAAATACTCTTCTTCTAGTCTACTTTATGTATTATTTTTACCAAAAATTGTGTTAATATAGACCTTTAACTAAATATAATTTGAGTAGCCATTTCATGTCTTAACAGCTTTTGTATATAATATTATTATTGGCCAGTTGTTTTATGTTGAAATATAAACATAAAAAGTGTGCATGGAGTATTATTTTTAATCACCAAAACAATTAAAAAGAAGAGTTAAATAAAGGAAGTAATATACATATTTGGGGAAAGAAGCTTTAAAGTAGGTAATTGTATAAAAGCAATGAAGTCATTTGGACTTTTGAATGCTTTTCATGAATTTGAATCATAGGACACCGTCACCCCCACCACCTTAATTCTCAAACATTTTGTCTCTGGTTACAATCAACTGTATGATTCTTAGTGCCAACGGAACACTACTGCTTCCCAATCCCTAAAAAACGTTACCATCACATTCCACAAAGCAGTTGCGACCACTTCCTGCTTTCCACGCTCTTCAATACTAGAAGTAAAACCGCTTTCCTCACTCATACCATTGAATATATAAATGTATATTCAATGCTCTTACCTACATTCCTTGCATTCCACAAATGTCTAAATTACATACACATACATTGGCTGAATCCAGTCGACTAAAACCTTTAATAATTCATTAAAGAATTATGAAAAAATTGTTTCTTTTGGCCATTATAGAGTAATAATTCTAATTTTTGGTAGAGTAATAATTTTTTTTATCAAATTTGCAACCGAAAACTTTATTTAATCTGTTATTTAGTTAAATGGTTTTTTGTTGTGTATTCATAATCCACGATCTTAAGTTCTTCCCAACTTGATACCAGAACTTTCTCCTATGAACTCGTTTCGCTTTGCTCAATATTTTGAGATAAACTCCTTCTAAATAGTTGCAACCTCTCTACTCAATAAGTTCAATAATCAACAATCCTATAGCCCACTCTTATATGAGCAGTGTATCTTGTATGATTTTATATATGTTTGCTTGCTTGCTTGTTTGCACAACGATCTCAAAAACGGCTCCGAGGATTTCCTTCAAAGTTTGGAAATAAGTAATTTATGACTAAAAAACATGTTCTATGCAGATTACTTGGCCAGAGAAAATCTAATAACGTAATAAAATTAATTTTAAAGTTGTAAAATTTTGAAATTGGCCTTATGAGTTGCCATGATAGCAACGAATAAACAAGGAAACTGTAAACGAATCAAGTAATCATAATCATCAAGTAATGAAGTAATTATAATCAAGTGTTTGCAAACTACAGCCATCTAGGAAAATACAGCGTATGTGATAAAGATAGCATGGAGAAATAAAAAAGTGTAGCAATTCATTATTATTTTCGAATTAATTATTTTATATCTTACAACTAGACGAACAGTTTGGATGAACTGGTATATATAAATAATATCGAGCTAAGCTTGGTCCATTAGGTACTACATCAATAATCAGTTCAGTTTAAACAAATATTTTTTAACTGAAAGTTTCAAATGAATTCGTAATTTTGAAATGAACTCTTAATTATCTCTCTTTTATGAAGAAATAAAGCAAATTTTTGGATTCAAATAAATAAAGTTATTTAATACTTTTTTGTGGTATATCTTTATTTTTAACAAAATATACTTAAAAAGTCAGTTTTATTGACTTAACTGCTTACCAAACCTTATATATTTCACTAATAACGTATAACCTCTTGTCTGTTTTTCCTGCAAATGACAATTTACAATTTTGTACACACTCAGATACATACTACTACTAGTAAACAGCAATGAATATTTTTACCATCAGTTTCTTTCATCTTACCTAGTAAATTATAATCCAACCAAACAATTCCTTTGCTGTACTTTAGAAGTAGATTTTTCTGATATTATTAAAATATATAAAAATTGTGGAATAAAATACAATTTAACCGATAATGTAGTATCATATTTAGAGTTTTACGCACGTAAATTAATCAGATAGTATATTGAGAAACAAATAATTAAAGACTACTTTGGATCTTCCGAATTAGAATTGTAATTTTCTGGAAAATCCATTCCCACCAGTGGGGAAAGTCTAACTTATCATCGGAGTGTCCATGAATCCCCCTTTAATCAATGGTTTTTGGAACGCGTTTTTCAAAAAAGTGTCAGGAGACTCAATCCACCAAGGCTGGAAATCTTGCTCATGTGAGCTCGGCTTTCCTGATTCAAAACGACGCTTGTCAAAGTGTTCGTCTCCCTCTTCGTTGATATTGTCATATTTGTGGGGTTTCAACTGAAATGAAATTTGGTCACTTAGATCTGGGTTTCTCTCTGAAGATGAGGCAGTGGTTATTTTTGGGCGTGGGATCGAGCTCAAACCTGAAATTCTTTCTTTTAAGTAAGGGGGTTTATTTGAGATTCTACGTGAATTTGAGGCTTCCATGTTACTTTGCCTGATACGGGCCAAGGCCGCATCCACGTCTGAAGCTTTTAACTCTCTTTCTTGAGTGTTCCCTTTAGTGTTTATATTTGATTGCTCATGATCTTGATATGATTGTTGGTCTACACTTTCAGTTTTTTCACTCTTCATAGGCTCAGAAAACTTTTTCACAGCTGCTTCCTGGATTTTCTTCAGGAGTGACTTCAGGTCAAACCCGTTTCCAACAGCCTCAGATTGATTTTGCTCATTTTTAGAATCGGATTTCAGTGGATCTAATTGATAAAATCGTGGCTTGATTTTCGTAGCACTTTCACTCGGTTGGCTCGGAGCCTTCTCTGAGTCAGTTTTGTCTTCTTTGTCTGGCATGAGCCATGAAAACAAAGAATCGAAATCCGGCATCTTTTTCTTTTGTTCTTTTGGGCGTTCTTCTGACTTTAGAGTTTTATCTTTCTGTCCAAATATACTTGATAAGAATGAGTTGTAATCCCATCTGGGCTCCTGCTCTGATTCTGGTTCTTCATCCTGTTTAGGTTTTTCTTTTATCGGCAAAGGATCTGTGTCTTTGCATTTTCCTTCTACAACATCTCCCAGGTATTGATAAAACGCATCTCTCCTCTTGGAAACTTCAGGATCCTCTATTTTGTCCTGTCTCACAGTGTCTTGATCTAAATCAAATGCTTTCAGACTTTTTCTGACCAATCTTTTCAGTGCACGCCTACCATAGTCATATATTTCGTCTTCATCAAAGTATTCTAACAGATTTATCTTCTTTTTGCGGCTGGATTCTTTTTGATCATCCTTTTCCTTCACAGAATCTTTCAGTACTGATCTCACCTGTTTGAGCGCATAATCTACAATATCTTCTTTTTGATCAGGTGACAAAGGTGACTTTTGGTACATATCATCACCTGCCATGGCTTTTTTTACTGCATTCTTAATTTTGTCAAAGTTATTCTCACTTTCATCTGCAGAACTTCGTTCATAATCAGAATCAACTTTTTCATTAGCATTATCATACTTCTCATTTTTTGATTTTTCATTTTCTTTTTGCTTTCCTAATACTGACTCCAAAATTGAATCAGGTTTCATTAGCCTGTCCCAGAGAGATTTATACCCATCATGGATGACTTTTCGATCAGTATGCTTTTCCGGTTCTGGCAAAGGCTTGCTCGGTTTTTCTGGCCTCATTGAAAAGGATACTGGCTTTGCATATTCCTCTGGAGCCATTTCATTGTATGGATTAAGTTTGAATGAAACAGACTGATCACCTGGTATTTGTGTCGTCCCCCTTCCACTAAAATCTACATTCCCAAAGTCTGGATTGAAAGACATGACATCATAAATTAGCCTCTTTTCATCTAAATTCTTTTCCAAGAGCCTATGAAGCTTTCTAACACCATATTCTATAACACTATCTTTTTGTTCATCAGTCAAAGGGTAAGCTTCATTGAATTTATCGTCATTTAACTTTTTATGTAGTTGTTTTATCAGTTTTTGCGTCCCGTAATTCAATATATTCTGCTTGTGTTCCTGAATCAAAGCTTGCTGCTTTGGTGTCAGGTCAAAAGGCTTATTAATGTTCCTCAGATTGTGAGCAATTTCATATTTATCATCAGGTATATCCTCTACAACTCTTTTTCTATACAGTTCTCCATTCGGATATTCTCCACTCTCATACGCTACTGATTTAGAGTTTTGTTTCTCACGGAATTCGTTCAAAGCGTCCACCTTTTCTTTGGTTTCCGCAATTTGATCCCTTAGTTGTTGTATCAAATCGTCTTTCTTTTGTTCAACAGCATCTACCTTCCGCACAATCCCTGACCTAACACAAAAGAAAATTAGTTTTACAAATTAAATATTTTTTATGAATAAAAAACCTTTAAAACAACATATTTGTATTTGAAAATCATGTTTTAATGTTTTTAAAATTTGCATTAATATTTTACATTTATAAAAATAGGTTCAAGAGAATAGAGCGAAAACCCAACAATGTTATAATACTAGCAGATATACCCGCAGCTTCGCCCGCTGAAAGGATAGCTCATTTTAATTCAATTATATTATGCTTGTGCAATTTTTATGAATAATTAACAAATGGACTGATTTATTTGGGTCATGTGCGTGTAATTAAACCCTTAAGTTGCAGCTGATAATTCCACTCTAGATGAAAATGAGAAAGTGTAACCCTTCCTCTAAACATGTTTCCCTCATGATTAGCAAATGGTATAAATTAACTTCCTCCAATTTCCCAATACAGAGAATGAGGATAACCCGGAATATAAAACAAAGAGGACACTAAGGATGGATTTTCGACTTGACATCAATCTGAATTTAGCACGTTTTTGAAAATAAACCGAAAACTGTAAGAAAAAATAGGAGGTAAATATCTTGGCCAAAAACCTATTTCCCCAAAACGTTTCTCGTTAAATTTTTAAAATTTATTCTTTCAGTAGATTAGTTCTCGTACCTTTTCTGTTCCCTGAAAATATTGTACAGGACTCCCATCCATAGTTAGGAAAAAACTAAAATGGCCGCCATTTTGAATTTTTTCAAATAATCTATTTTAGCCGTCTGAGAAAGAATATTTTTAAAACCTTCCTTTTTTCGCATCTAAAGCCTATAAAGAATAATTGTGCCAAGTTTCATGGCCCAAAGTCTTGTGGTTTTTGAGAAATTAAGCTTTGAAAACCAAAAGTGGCTGCCACATTGTATTTTATAATATAACATATTTAGGCCTTTAGAGACAAAATATTTCAAAATCGTTTCTTAGTACGCATCTAGAGCCTGTAAGGAATATTTGTGCCGAGTTTCATGGCTCTAAGCCTTATAGTTTTTGAGAAACTGTGATCAGTCAGTCAGTCAGTCAGTCAGTCAATGGGTTTTGGCTTTTGTATATATAGATAAGACTCTTAAATATGTCTGAGGCAGTTCAAGTCAAACTCTTAAAGGAATATCATTTGGATAATTTAGAGAAAATAACGTGAGTATTTATGTATCCAAAATGTATTGAGCAGACGTAATTAATGAACCTCAATAGAACACTTTATAGAATAGAACAGAACACTGCGTATCCCTGAAAACAACACCTGTGAATGTTAGATTTTCAGAACGCCCCAAACCTACGTCGGTGATTTATGTATGGCTTGTTTGATTGCGGAACTGAGTTTTTCTTATGGATTTCTGGAACAATTTAATCTTTAAGGTAAGTCATATAAATTGAAATTATTATTAGATTTTTTTGCCCTGTACTTTTAAGTTAGGACTTAAAACAAATCACATTTAAATAAAATTAGTAACTGCTGTTGGCACTCATAGAATTTCCTATTTATTGTTAAGGATTAATTAGTTGTACGTCAACTAAATTAATTGTTACTGATTTTGGATATTATATAATTTTTAGAATATCCTAATTATAGTTTTTTTACATTGACCGTAATTTGTCTCCCCACTGATCCATTAAAACTCTGCTTTGTCATATGACTGACGAGCCCAAAAGATAAGTAGGCTAATTATGAGGGGTAAATTGGCAAGGTAGACTAAGGCCACTTAGTTCAACAGAAGTTACAGCAGGACCACCTCCTTCTTAGGTTATTGTCTTTCAGAAACAATATTAATATGATTGAATATCTGTGCATCTGAACAAATAATATAACCTAACTGAATGATTCTCGATTACCGTATCTGAAATTGTCTCGACCTAAATGATTTGATTCAGAAATATTTTTGCCTCATTTAGGCTATACTAAGGGAAATGGGGGAAAATCTAAAGAAAAATAAACACAATTATATTGTGGTTTAAAGTAGCTTATACGTACAAATTAAGTGTAAAAATATTATATATAAATGGGAACTTTTGACCTAATTATTTACAATAAGGTATTAAAATTTCCCGGGAATCAACACAGAGTTCAATTTTGTTTATCCATAAATGATTGTTCATCAATAAGATTAAGAGATTATAGATAATGTATAGGAAATGTAATAAGAGAAATTAAAATGATAGTTTAGAAACATTGGATAGGTGTATGGGCAGCGAGTGTTTAAAACTAACGTGTTTCTCTAAAGAATCCAATATTGTGAGAGGAACTGAAGTCCCTAAGGATTATGAGTATAGACAAAACACCGTACCTGCCACCCAACAAACAAAACTGGCCCTAGGTCTTCCGTGCCTGCCTGCTATCGATCTAGATGTGAGTCTGGATGAGGAAGTCACAATAGTATGTGTGGTTAGAGTAAATTTTCACCAACACCTTGCACTCTGATACAGCTTAGCTACTTAGTAAGTGTATAGATGATACCAGTTTAAAGAAGTACTATTGTCCGAAGAACCAACCTTGAATTCGTGTAGAACACCCCCATATAAGCCATTAAAGTTGGCTCGCCATTACATTCATGGCTCTATAAAAGCTCTATAACTCCGGTAATAGTATTCCAAAATCTTGATAAATCTTTTTTTGTTTGAATTTTTTTTAATTTTAAAACAATACTTTTTTGTATTGAACATTCTTCTCTAAAGTTAATAATTTTCATTGTATGTTTGAAAAACTAAATTTTCCATTTAATTATATGAGAAAATCTAATTCCTAAATTTTTCTTCGTTTTTTAAGGTTTCAGTTCAATAATAGATTTTTTAGTCCATAAAATACCGAAAAACTTGGTAAACTAGGAATACGGCTGGTGCGTATATCTTCTTGAGGCTATTATTCTGTTGATAGTTGACCAATTAGAATAAAATTTCTGTTCGCATAAGTTTTCAACCTAGAAAAGATGCAACATTTAGCTATAGCCTGGTTGAGCCGCATATTATTGAGGAATTAGACTTTCTCATATAACTAAATGGAAAATTTCGTTTTTCAAGTATACTATAAAAACTACCAACTTTAGAAAATAATGTTAAATACAAAAAAAAATTTTTATATTATCTTTCAAACATGAAAATGTTTATCAAGATCGGAATACTATTACCGGAGCAATTTATGAATATTATGGCGGCCATCTTTAATGGCTGATACGGGAGTGTTCAACACGAATTCAAGGTTGGTTCTTCGGGCAAAAATACTTCTACTGGTATCTTCTATACACATACCAAGTGGCTAAGCTGTATCAAAAAGTCCAAGGTTTTTTCGCTAGCCACACATACTACAACTCACTTGTCCATCTTGTAGACGGAGACCTGCTTCTGCCCGGTTTTCTCGTCTCTCGTGGTGATGGTCTTGGTCACGGTGCCGTCTGGGTTCACCTTCTCGTAGTCCTCTGTGACGATGTCCCCGTCCCGCCGCACGGTCCGCATCTCCTTCGGCGGCTTGGCTCCCTGCAGGGCGATGGTTGTGTAGTCAATGTAGTCAATATATACATTCATACATATACGAGTAAAGCTATCGATTGATGTAGAGAAAAATATGGGAAATTACATGGACAATCTAGTACAAGCTTTCGCCGAAAGAGAATATCCAAAGTCGTGCAAAGTGTATTTTCTCAATGATTAGAAGGTGCAGCAAAAGTTTATGTACTCACAAAGTAATTGTAACCATGTTTTTATGATCTTTAATATTTATTTCGATTAAATCTGTTAGAATTATTGTTTATTTACCAAACTATCATGCAGATACACATCTATACTTTAAATTATCGTTTCGATTATAATATCGAAATGTTGTTTTGATAACATTATCGCGATTGTAAATATATAAAAAAACTTTTTTAATTCGAATTTAACGATGGAGACGGATTCTAAAGTTCCGCCTGAAATGGAAACAATGCCTAAAAGATTACATCGGCTCAACGATTAACCCGTTAAGAACTAGAGTCAGAGGAAATAGATTTGCTTACATTCACAACAAAATTAACAACCTCTGGTCAAACATGCAAATTTACACAAAGAAAAATTTGAAATAGGAACATTTTCTAAAATGATTAATTCAGTACAGATTGTCATTAGCCACTTGTCAATAAATGATCATGATTTTAACAGGAGGAATGTTGTCGTAACTCGATAATGAAATGTAACATTCTTACAAAATATTATAAACGTAATTTAAAGTAAATGGTAAAAAATGTTAAAACTACAACTAAAATGCGTAAAATTCATAGACTTCTCAACTTACTGTCGAAAATTCTTTGTTTCATAATTGTACAAAACAATGTTTTCATGTCCAAAAAGAGGATAGTCTGGAGCACCAGTTTAACTCTCATATTACATAATCGAAACGCTACCCCATGAGTACGCGATGGTATTCAAAACTGCAGAAATACCACAACACGTTGTGCTGTGTGTCATCCTGGCTATATGAATTATAAAGTCATGATTTACGATACATTTTTAATGTCGTTGATCAGAAACTAAAAACTTAGGAAATAATACGTTAAATATTTTTAGGGACAGTAAAGTGACTTTTAAAAAGTGTCTATATTTCAGGAAAAAAGTGCGTCTTTTTGGTATTGCTAAACCACGAGTTTTGGTCGGGGTATTTGCCCTAAACTCGCATGTTAGTTATATTTGAGCTGATAGAAAGCGGTCCGTTTGGTTTTTTCAGCGTTGTTTGGATTTAAATTGAAATATTACATAATAATATATCCATGAAAATCCTATGTTAAAACAACCTCGACTTCCTAGAACTTTTTTGTTCAATTCATAGGAGTATTCATGTTGTTACTTATAGTTATAGTTTTAAAATAGTTCTATATATTTAAGTATGTTATTTCGTAAAGTTATAAATATTTTTACAAGCAAATGTAGATTTAATAACTCTCATAAACTTCATAAACGGTCTCATAACTTTTCCGGCACTCGAAGTCAGCAAGCGGTAGAACTAAAATTAGCTGTGCATATCTACAGTGCCAAGATGCTAACTTTCCGAGTTCAAAATTTAAAACTAAAAGTAAAAATAAGTGTTATTTACTCGTATTTATTTCTATCGGTAATATTACAAAACTTAACTAAACAGCCAAACAACTAAATCTACAATTATAGTATTTTTGTAAACAGTGATTTTTAAACCAATTAAATGATGCTTTGATTATTATTAAACTAGTTTAATAACAAGAGATCTTACAAAAATCATTACTGTTCAGGTTTTGCAAGGAAATAAAAGTTAAGCACCTTTTAACTCAGGCAAAAATTAAACTACTTATTAAACCAATTAGACATAAAATGATTTAAAAACAATATTTTTAAATATTTTAAAGGTAAAAGGAATTAGAGTTAAACTCTTGAACTCACATATTGAGCATCAGCGTTGTCGCCAGACATGATGACAGGCTGACCGATGATCTCTAAACTGAATATGGCTCACTGTTCGAAATGATGATGAAACTAACCAATCTGATAACCTACTTTACATTAAAATTCCTATTGATATTGTTATAACTTATTTCATGAATGCAATTCTAAATCGTAATTGTGATAATGATTATCGGTGCGAATAGATTACGAGACGAAATCCAAATCATCATTTTGACTTATTGCTGACAAGATAATAACTATTTATACGAGTAAAATCGTTCATGTTAAATACACGTTGTTTCGATTATTACTATTATAACGACTTTAAAATGCTTTGAAATTTTTCACAAAAATTCCTGTAATTTAATCTGGAAAGGAACCCCTGCACACTTAAGGGTAACAATCTAAAAAAACACTTAAAAGCTTTTTGCCAACCAAAATCTTTACTTTTTACATCCTTCAAATTTCATTTTTAATGTTTTTCTTTCAAGGAAACAAAATGCATTTTTTAAAGGATTATTCAATTTTAGTAAGAAATGAACATGTTTTACTCATTAACTTCCAATGAGTAAAACATTAGTTAGTTTGATTAATATTCGTCCACCCTCTACCTAAAAAACATTAGCAAAGTACAACAGTGTCTAAATTAAATAGAAAATGAGCATATAATACAATAGTTAATTAATAAAGTAAAAAGAAATTCTAAACAAAATTAAAAATTCTCAATCCTCAATTGTATGCCGAGATTTATGCTCGATTCAAGTGGTTCTTCAGTTTTTTCAAGGCTATGATTGCAGAGTAATGATAACCATTATGTAATGAAGAGCTGAATCCAAAAACGAGACTATAAAATGTAGTTAGTAGGAATAGAGTAAAAATAATACTTTTCAAAGCTCAACCAAAATGTATTCAAAATAATTTTATTTTATTTAAATAAAATAATAAAAAAATAAACAGCCGTCAGCTCATTACTGGCCTGTTTATTTAATGTTAGTTATTTAAATAATTATTAAATAAACAGGCCAGTGAGCTGTCCATAAAACCACAATAGGCACAATATTTTATTACATTTTATTGATTAAACTATTTTAATCAAACATTAAGACAAATCCCTCAAGGATTAAATAATTGAATTTTTAATTTTTACAGAAAGAATTTTGGTTTAGACGCATTTTAATGAGTAAATTTTCATGTTTCTGATCCAAATGTTGTTTTTGAGTCTATATGTTTATGGGTATTATTTTGAGTTCAAATTGAAATTTAACAACAAATCTTGGTCAAAATAAGACGAATGGTTAAAGCAATATAAACTAGGTTTGCTCAGTAATAATGAATTGATGGGTCTCAAAAGGACCTTCATGGAAGGTCCAACAGTAAGGTCACCTTCAGAGGGGTCTCCAGACACGGAGAATCGTCGCATAACTTATACCGGCTCCTTTCATAAGGCCGATGGTAACTTTCATATTGGATACGTACAGCCTCAACTTTTGAATGAAAATCATCAGTTTAAAGCTTATTTAAAAGAGCAAAAAATTATCCAATGATTCCAGGGAGCAGGAGTTTGATATCACAAAAAAAATTATAAACAAATAAAATACATTTTTATAGTTCAAGACCCCACAGTACCTGCCGCCTTTCATGGGTTTTACCCATAAGAACAATGTTAATTTCAAACAGTTATCACACCTTTATTTTCCACAAAAAAATTACAAACTTTTCGTTAATTTAAAGTCAATACCCACTTTACTTAACCTGTAAAAATACAAGAACCCCAATGGGCTTTTTGATAGATCCTGATCCCAAGACCTAGGGATCTATAAGATTAACATTTTAAAAAATTTAACAGTTTTTTAATTATTAACAATATACTAATGTAAAACTAACCGTTTTACATGTACATTTTTAGCTATAAATTGAACATATTTCGACATTGTTCCCTCACAGTTCTCTGCTAGTAAGACAAACATGTTCAACAATCATATTTAATACAATTTAAGGTAATCAAGTAATCTGTGTTTAAAGCCATTCATGTTTAAGGAAACTAGCATTGCTGCTATGGGACTAAACCCCAATATGGCGGGAGGTACTGCAGATCTTGACTTTGATCACTCAATTTGTGAGAAAATCGTTTTTTCTTTTAAATGAGCTACAGATTAACTTTTTTAGTTTAGCCGTTGAGGCTATACTCTATTTAAAACTTAACTTTGGTCTTGGACGAAGCAGTTAGTCGCGCGGGACCGGAGCCCCTCGCCTAACTAATGTCACCTCCACCATAGACGATCATTACGTAACATTTGATATTTAAGTTTTGATACTCAGGGTCATTCCTGCAATGCGGTCAGGCTTAGCGAGTCGACGGTAATAAGTCAATTTCTGCTCAAACTCTCCCTTTTCTAGTGTTCATCCATTCTTATATAACGTCTAACAAATGCAGTACTTTGAAGTAAAACGATTTCACCTAACAATGAAGTAAGAATGACATATAAAAATTATGACTATATATGTATTAGTTTTTTAATAGCGGCTTTTCAGTAATGGTGTTCTAGTATAAGAGTAGATTAAACTTAGTCTGCGATGTACGGTGCTATGATCAATTACTTAAGTTAAAGGATTAAATTTTGAAAGAAATATATTTTTTTAGATTTTTTAAAGTAGAGTTTTTAAAATGAATAAAATATACATTGACGAATTTTCAAAAGCTTAAATAATTGTTTTTTATGAGTTGGACGCATGTAATGGCAATATCGGTACTATCATTGGGAAAACGTACACTTGCGCCATGCCCCGTTACAATAGGCCTACCGTTGTCGAAGGCTATTAGAATAAAAACCTAGTCCTCTTCAGTGATTTTACGTGGCAATACCTACATCGGTACCATTATTGGGATATCATGCATGTTAGCCATGCCGTGGTACAATACCGATGTCGGTGGCTAACTTAGAGTAAAACCCCAGTTCTTTTCAGTTATTTGTACGTTGAAAGTATACCGATATCGGTATTGTTGTTGGTACATCGGGGTACAATATCAACCGTCACCATGCCGTGTATGTTGGTCATATGCCATGGTACAATACCGATGTCGGTGGCTAGATTAGTATAAAACCCCAGTTCTTTTCAGTTATTTGTACGTTGAAAGTATACCGATATCGGTATTGTTGTTGGTACATCGGGGTACAATATCAACCATGCTGTGTATGTTGGTCATATGCCGTGGTACAATACCGATGTCGGTGGCTAGATTAGTATAAAACCCCAGTTCTTTTCAGTTATTTGTACGTTGAAAGTATACCGATATCTGTATTGTTGTTGGTTCATCGGGGTACAATATCGACCATGTATGTTGGTCGTGCCGGGGAACAATACCGATGTCGGTGGCAGTATTGCCATGAGAGCCGCACTCGGGGCTTCGGCGTATTGTGTGACAACTTACGCAACTGCACAACACGGCATCAGTTTCATTCCGACTTTACAGGGCTCTGGTTCATCGGAATAACGGTGAGTTACTAGATAAAATATACCATAGGTTTTTTTATCTTATGAAGGAGATTATTCATTATTTTTGTGTACCGTACAATAATTTCTCCCCTTTGTCACAGTTTTTTTTTCAAACCTTAAAATAACTGACAAAAACACTTCAGAAAATAATTTTTGAGGAGGTGAAATAGTTAAAAAGGAAACCTTTAAAGAGGGATTTGAATTATTTGTTCTATTTCTAATATTATCTCTAAATAAACAAAGCGATAGAGATAAAATGGCTCGATAATGAATTGAACTTAAAGATAGTGAGAGTTATTGTAATCTACACTCAAATAGTAATTTTCTATGGCAATGTTTTTTTTTTACTTTCGTTTAACTGAAAAAATAAATTAATACATATTTCATTTACAAGCGATATAATAGTGTTTTACTATCACTTTTAGTTATATTCATAAAATTTTGCATAGTTGTTTAAGGGGAACAGAACCCCACTTGTTCTTTTAATTAAATAAATTTAAAATTAGGAAGATACAATTTAGGAGTGATCAATGAGAAACATAAGTCAACTTAGGGATTTTTAATTTATTTTTTTTATACTGTACAATTGGAATGAACCATTAATATCAAATTTATTCTCTGACAGTCTGTTATCCAACCCGTTTCAAATAAAACTTGAGGGATTTATAAACCAAGCTTTCATAAATATGGTTATGAAACTTCCAAATTCAATAAGGTTATATTTTTTATATTAAATTTACGCAATTGGTGACCTCAACCTTCCGAAACACCTTGTCCTTGAAATACGGAAACCCTTATGACGTAATAAACGAAAAATTATTGAATAACACCATTGACTTTAATAATATCATGAGATACTGCGAAAAAGGTTAAACATATAAATTCTCTTTGTACAGTCACATTTTCAGACGAAGGCCATAAGGACAATTTTCTTTATGAGAAACGTGAAGCCTCTTACGCTAAAATCTGTATGTTTGTATAAAAAATGCGAATGGTTACTTTTGTGATTGGGTTTGGGGGTTTACAAATGTAATTATTATCGTCGGAACACTCTCTACTACATTTCCGTTTCAATAAATACGGAAGAGAGAGATCGCGAAGTTTCTTCAAAATATTTTATTATGATATAAAAAATAAACCCAAGTAATTTCTTTTGATGTTAAAATTTAGGGTATTTTACGTTTTATAAGAGTAGGCCTAACTCAGGACCAGAAAAAGAATGCTTAGACCTCCTTCCCAATAAGTTACGAAAGTACACCTAACACCCAGGTATCACGTTGTATAACAGTTACAAAACCAAAAGTGTTTTATTGTAAAACACTTCAGGCACGTAGTTTTTTTATTTCGGCATTCATTTCCACAACCTGTTGAGATACATGAATTAGTTATCTGAATCGTATTTTTTGCACTCTCAATTAAAGTTTCTTCTGGGTATTATAGATTTACTATTCGGTTGAGTCCTTATAAGAAGACCTTAACATATTCTAAGTCTATAACTTTAAATATATTGCTTGACTATTGTTAGAAGATTACATATTTTAATGCAGTAAAATCATGGTCACATACATCATTATTTTTGTCTCAATTTCATATTTGAAACAAACGTTGTTGTTTGAAAGGAAAATCCCTAAGTAATCTTGAAAAGAATCCTACATCTTATGACGTTTTAGTTCGTAAATACTTTATTCATGACAATGTGATTTCTTAAATGTGATTGGTTTTTAACTTTTCCCTTTCCTCTGTTAGCATGGAGTATGAGTATGTAATATGCTTGCTGCTGTATGCATTAAAAACTCTGAGTACATAGAGGTACAGAATGACTTTTCACAATAATAACTGTATCAATCATTATTAGAAGATATTTTATTTGGCAGAATTTTGTGCCAAAGTAAAAAGTTCAAGGCTACGAAACTCGAAAATCTTAAGAAAACCATCCTAAAACCATCTTCAAATCTTTGATTTTACCAACCTGCAAACGTGTTTTTTTCTTTAACAAAAGGATAAACTAGAGCATTGATTCGACCATTTTTTATGTTTAAGGTATTAGTTACCATTAAAACATAACTTGTTCTTTCAGTCAAATAAATTGACAATTAGGCTCAAATATAGTATGATAAAAAGAGCCTTGGTACATGATAAACCGTAAAAATGGTTTATAAACTTGTTAAATAAAGAAGTGGGCCAATGTGATCTAAATTTTAATAAACTAAGTAAAATGTCAGCATTAAATTTATCAACCTTTTTAATTTATAGTTCACTGTTAGGAAAGGTAAGTGGAAACATCTAAAACCTTAGAAAACAGCTGAAGTTATTAACAAAATATAAGTTAAACAATAAATATTATAATAAATAATTATTATATATACATATATATATATATATATTACTAAATAAATATAGGCATATTAAATAAAATATGCTAATTAAACCAACTCATGCGTATGAGGTGGCCAAAGCTCATCATTCGCCTTAGAATCTCGTGAACTAAAATGCATACAGGGAAGCTCAAACTCGGAATGTTGTATGTCATAAGTATCCAATTAAATTTTGATGTTAAGCAATCATAAATAAATAGCCTACCATACTCGGGTAAAGTGGTCACATAATCATAATTTTTATTCCTGCGCCTAAATACTTTCAATACTCTCCACAGCGCAGTCTAGCGTTGAGTTTAGCATCGTCAGTTTTAAGGCGTTCAGTCAAAGGGCCTGGTTACAAAAAGAGAGAACCTAAACATAGTCCAATTCAAAGTATTTTACGAGGAATAGTCAAAATAAAAACACACAGTTATTTGGGTTTGGTTATAATATTTTTACTGTTTCCACAAAACATTTTGCGCAATTAGCTTAAATCATGATATAAAACTCCTTTTCCGCTTTACAACCGGCCTAAGTACTGTGTTGCTAGTATTTACCAGCACCCTATATTCTTAGTTTTCTAACACAAACCTGCATTCCTTTATGTAACTTAATAAAAATGACTAGAATCCTAAAAAGTTTTCAAATCTTCAGTACCTCCCCAAAAAAAATTTTCATCACTCTGTGCACGAAAATTGCCCATTACCGTACAACTGCGAGATCTACGAAAACTCTCAATTTCCTTACATCAAAACAAATAAGGATCAGCTGCTTTTTCGGTGCCCAAACGTTGCATTTCCGTACCCAGTCAAACCATTTCCGTACCAAAACAAAATTTTGCCGTACCCAAACAAACGGTTTTTCTATTTTGACAGTTATTCAACCAGCTGACTAAAAACTAAAATAGACAGTTCAGCCGTATTGTGTTTGGTTATAGAAAAATTACTGAATTATGAAATGTTGGATGATTTATATAAGTTTGGTTACTTATTTGCATCATGATGAAAAGTATTGTTCACAACTCGTCACAAAAGTCCCATTTCATTTGTTAACATGTTTACATTTGTCATTTGTTTTTCATGCTCGGCTTACGCCTCGCAAGTAAAACACTATCTTGCCCCGAAATAGGCTACTTTCGTGACTAGTAGTGAATACTATTGTGTAAAATACATTTTTCAAATTATTACTCGTATGCAAGTTGATTTTCAAAGGAGCAAAAAAGTAGTGAAATAGTCCCTAATGATATTCTAATAAGATCAATTAAAAGCCTCTTGCAGTGTAGCCCTCAGGGAAATATACATTTCGCTGTTCTTTTCCATGCAAGGTTTTAACGTAACGAAAACCTGCATCTTGCGTTATGACAAAAGCTGCAAAGAAACTGATACGAATATGGTTTTGGGCAATTTTATTGTTCTACGTTTAAGATTTGAAACTACTTGATAGATAACAATAAAATAACTTTCTCATAATTATTCATCTAAAATAACATCAATACGAAAAGGATTTAGCTCTTAGACTTAAAAGGTACTGAATCGCAAAAAGTAAACTGAAAATTATTAAGGCAATATTTTGTTTTGCTTCCGTAATCACCTAAAGATAAAAAATAATTATTATAGTTTTTAAAGTTTCAAATGTTGTTCAGAAAAAAATTTATTTTCACCTATAGTTTACATTTTAAAACTATAAAATAAATAGTTTCATCATTAATTGTTACTTATTCTTTTTATCTCTGACTGCCCTTGTAAAATTTAAAACAATAATATTAACTTCTTATTTTTCTTAGGTTTGTGATTTCGCCAGATCTACTTTAGTTTAATTTAGATTTACATATGGGGGAAGATTCTCACTACGCTTAAGAATAATCAAAATATATTATGGACCAAAATTAGAAGATTATTATTTTTATACGAAGTTAATACAATATACAAGAAAATATTTCCTAACTTTAAATTTTACCTAACTGACCATATCAGTACAATTAAATCGAGATTGTACGTGTCTAGAGTAATTTTTCTCGAGAAGGTTCTGTACAAAACCGAATTGCCAACGCTTACATAACCTGCAGCCCCATAACCTCTTTATATTCTGGTTAACCTTGACTTATAACAAAACTTGATTTTTTGTTGCAGTTTTATAGGTACAAGTTCCTCCGAGGATATTCAAAATTTGCTCGTATGATTACAAAGACGCCAAAGAAATCCCAGCAATTAAATACAAATTATATTCAAAATTCTTGGCAATATATACCCTGGTAAAACCAAGACTTTCATGTAGATGAGGCTCATGTGATGCATAATTTATTTAAAGTGTATATAAATTGACGTTTTCCATTGCTTTCAAATGAAATAACTAAATTAAAAAAACACATTTTTGCACAACACACAACACAGACATTTTTTGTTTTAATGTCTATTTAAATCTTATAACTTATAAAAACCTATATTACATCAGAAGACAACTCAGAATGTCAAACCTTTGCTTTTATAAAGTGATTTAAAGATTGGCATACTTCAATACTGTATCTAATTTGTTGTTATTTTTGGTAACTTTTAAGTATACAGTGAACATTCTATTTTTATCCACAGAAATATACCAATATTTATTTTTTGCCCAGTTAAGTTCGTGATTCAAATAACCTTATATAGAGTTAAAAATTTTGGAAAGTTGTGACAACGAAATATGTAATCCAGTTTCCAGGTGTAGGGAGACCATGTAAGGCTTCACCAGCTCCCGCTGGTTGTAAACCTTTTATAATGTTTGTAAACCTGTTTTGTAATAGCATATTAATATGCCTTCCTTCTTGACTTTTTTATTATTATTTTGAAACAAATTTGTTGTGTGCATTTCAATTATAGCTATGCATATAGCATTCATCAATATAGCATAAAAGCTGCCTTAAAGTCATGGTTGTTCAACACCATACAATTTAAAGTATTTCCACACTTCAAATTCACAACATTAAAACAATACTTCGTTTCCCTTTAGATATTGGCAATATGGGAAGTTGTGTTCTGTCACAGGGCAAGGTAAACGGAGTAAACGTTAAAATGCGAGTGCAGCAGAACAAATAAAAGGTATTTGTAAGGCAGTCATATTGTTTTCGTTTGTTATCTTACAAGAACATATAGCATCATACTTTACCTTAATTTGATACTGTTAGATTTTAGTATTGTTAGAAAACACGCATTATAACATCAGTTAGTACAAACATTTCATCACCTATCGTCATATCATCTAATCCTGCCCCTTACATAATTATTAATATTCAATAGTTGATTCTAGCAACTCTGTATCCTCTGTATCCTGTATGCATAACTATCTTCGTCTTTTTTAATCCTGGCTCAAACGAAAGCAGATGCTCTTTTGGGAAATACCTGTTTCTACAGTTAATGCTATTGGTAATTGTTTTAGGCATGTTACAATTCACCGATATTATAAGAACGTCCTGAGATGTCACCTAAGCACCTCCGCACGAGGCTCTCCAGACTGGGAACTCCTGGCAGGTCTGCTCCCTGACCGACCATGGTCACCTCCTCGACTGTCCCGGGCCCACCCGGATCCTCGGGCCTCTCCGTGCTCTTCTCCACCCTCTGTATCATCGACCTCTTCGGCGTCTTCCCCGTTGTCGCTCTACCCAGGGCGATCATTGGCTGTGGTCAGTAAAACCTGTAAAGGGTTTTTATTTAAACTATCCGGGCTGAAGTGCTATTACGGTAGTAAATAACGATTTTAGACTACTTTGTGGCTGCAAGTGGTGAATTATTATGGCTTTGAAAATAGAAGTCCATTTATTTCAGTTAGTAACAATTATTTCCCGGTAAAGAGCATGCCCTCTTTCTTGTCTCTATGTGGAAGAGAATCCTTTCCTTTGAATCAAAGAGGCAAGTCAATGTATTTTTGCTTACTGCTGGCCGGAAATAGAATCATTGAAACCGTGTCTTCAGATGACACAGAATTCTACAACAGAGCCTCAGCACTGAACGAAATTATGGGAAATTTATTCTTACGCATTGTTTCCAATTGGCAACTTCAGCGTTTCTTTCTTCTTTCCCAATTACGTTCAGCAAAGGATTGTAATTTAATTAAGCTACAATTTCTTGCAAAAATCATTGTTTAACAAAGACGAAATTGAAAATTGTGACTGATTAAGAGTAAATTGTGTTGTAGGATGGCTGGGGATACCGTTGGCCCTCTGCATATTCGGTGTGCAGGTGTACACCGCCATGCTGCTGGGCCGGTGCTGGCTCATGGCGGAGAAAATCAACCCCGAGATCGCCCACAAGAGCCGGTGAGCCCCAAGTCTATCAAGCCTCATGAAGAGTCTGTAAGAGTCTGTATTTTACAGTCTATAGTCTTTAAAATAAAAGAAACTCCTAGCAGAGAAAAACTGTTGAAGTCGTCGTACATCCATTGCTTAACAATATAAACTATACACGCAAAAATGTTGTGCCCTTACCTAACTAATTCCTCTTTATAGTAGTGAAATTCTAAAGCTAGAATATGTGGCGATAAGACGTACTGTAGTTTTATTTCTATATAATTTTTTCTATTTACCTTTCTTATGTATATTTTCTGATACTCTCTGTGAAGAGCACAGAGTAGTCGTTCTTAAATAAAACTAAGAGGCAGTAATTGTTTGTTTACTATGATCAAATTAGGTGTTGTGTTTTAATGATTTATGGTTGTAAAAGGGTTCCAAAATTTAGTATAGAAAATAATTTTCATTTCATATTTTCAAATGAAATTGAACTAAGTATTTTTATGATTATTAATTATTATTGATCATTTTTTACTTTTCCAGATACCCATACGCCGCCATAGCCGAGATGACGTATGGCGAGAGTGTCAGTCGAATGGTAACTTTCTTGTTAGATCTCGCCGTCTTTGGAGGTGGTATTCCAAACCTCTTAGTGGGTGAGTTTTGCATACGTATCGTATGTTGTGCTTAGAATACCAATAAACTCTACCGGTAAAAATCTACCGGTAAACTCTAGTAAAAATACTTTGATTCTTGTCAGGAGATCTGGTTAAAGTGTTTTTGTTCCATAAAAATTCACTATTCGAGTTTATAAATATTTAAACAAAAATCTCTTAGTTCTCTCGTAGTACTGTTTTATAATGCAGAGATTACAAGATTATTTTATAATGAAAATCATATATTTAATTTCGTAAGGCGATTCTTTGCGTCAAAATTGTGAACGTCTGGTAAGTCGTAGAAAGATGGGAGAGGGCTCAAATTAAAGGTCTCTATTCCGAGATGGCGGGAAAAATACTGAAATTGCTTGAAATTCACCAGAAAACGAGAAATAACGTAAAATAACTGCCATTTAAAAAGCATTGGGATCTAAAAACGTCTGTTTTGTTGACATTCAAACATGTGGTGCTGATGCTTGATTCAAAGCCATATGATAGATGTTGATACATGGGGTTTTTTTCAAAAGGCAGCTAACTATGTTCAATGTACTATAACAAATAAATATTTTAATTTTAAGATTTCAGACTTTATAATTACGCGTTTGAGTATATATTTACAATATAAAATTATAAAGAGTTAAGTGTTTCTTTTACGTTATAACGATGACGATTTAATGCCAAATGATCGATATAAATATATTATGTAGGCGAAATTTTTGCGCCGAAATTATGGGCATTTGGCAAGTCACAGGCCTTGCACTTGCAAGATAATGGGAAAGGGCTCAAATCGAAGGTCTTGGTGCCAGGGACTCAGGAAAAATACAAGAATGTCTTTAATTTTATCAAGAAATAAGATATTACGTTAAATATCTGCCATTTAAAATCATTGTAATCTAAAAACGTCTAACAGTGTAGATCAGCTGAGTGTAACATCAGCTTTAAATTTGATTCCACCAAAAAGGTTCACCTTTAAATTTGGCCAATCAAAAGTATATTCAATCTTGAATCTACCAAGACAAAGCAGTATTTATTCACGGGCAACCATAAAAAAGTGTTGAACGTAGGGTACCATAGGCTGAAACGTGGAGTGTGGAGTCGTTAATGGGAGACCATTTTCTGATTTAATCCTTATTTATTCGCTTAGTGTGTACAATGTAGCCTCAAACGGAGAATTCCATAACAAGTACCCTTTAACTGTCCAATATAATATTCTTTTGAACTAGGTGGAGGCTATAGACATTTGTTTACATTTTCAGTTAAATGTCACGACTTTCTTTGGCAAATAAATTAAGTTTCACAGTCTCTGGTTAACCTTAAGAATTGTTTTAAACCATGTCCATATGTTTAATAATTGTAAACAATGTGAACTGAGTTGTTTTGAGAACGACATCCATAGCGCCATTGTTTCAAAAATTTAGCCGTTTACTACTGAAGTAGGCTAACGCCCTTTCTTAAAATTCTGATACGCACTAGCAAATGTCAAAGTATAATTAACATTTCACTTTACACATTTAATTCCGACAAACAGTTACCGAGTTGTGAGTGTGAAGGAAACATTAAATATATATTTTATTAAGCATTTGTATTTTATTTATAGGGGCTTTTGCCCCTACAAGCCACTAGTTTACTCCTAAATATCTTAGAGTACTATTATTAGATTAATATTGAAACTAGTGGATAGCAAATTTTAATTAGATGAAATATGTTCGGGACTGTATTAGTCTTATTCGTACTCATCTCGACAGTCAAATATGTACATTAACAATTACATACGTTCAAAATAAAACACTTCATTTGATAATTGTTTTACGGTTTCAGCCTCACAAAACCTGCAGATGCTGGGACTGAAAGCTTCCGACTGGAACTTCGACTTCTCCTTTTGCTACTGGATGCTGCTGTTGGGAGTGGCGCTGTGCCCGATCATGTGGCTGGGGAGTCCTAAGGACATGAAGTAAGCTTACTTGACTTTTCGAGGAACTTACTGATAAAGTTTGCCGAGAGCACACATTCCTAAGACACAATTTGGGTAAGACAGGTTTCCTACGCAAGATTGGAATAATTTTTTCTATCCCTTTCCCAAATAAGTATGGTTTGATGGGTTCCTTGGGAAACATCTTGACCAACCGATTACCAACCAAAAAAATTATGAATCTGTCTTAATTTGTAACCTAAAATATGAATAATTTATTTCCTTCAAATGCATTGGCGAATCAATTTTAGATACAGAAAACTAAATAGTAAATGTAAAATAGATCCAGATTAAACATTTCATATGTTTAAACGATTTCGTACTGAAGGTTTTTTTTAGAAAGACAAATTTGTCTTTTAGCATAGTGAAGTAAACACATTTAAGTAATCAGTTGAGGCAATGAGAGATGTGGTCATTGGGCACACATTCCGTGGTCATTTGGTCACAGCAAAGTTGATAGTAATTATTAAAAAGTATACAATACAGTTTAGAGTAATTGACTACATCTCTCAGGTAGGTGGCAGGCACCAGTGTAGGCACGGTGCTGAGTGTAGCCGTGCTGACGTAGACCTGTCTGCTGACTGCTGAGCCCCCTCTGCCTCCCGTTGTGCCCAGACCCTCCTGTATAGCCGACAGTAACAGTCTGTATCTCACAGGTGGGTGGCAGGCACCAGTGTAGGCACGGTGCTGAGTGTAGCCGTGCTGACGTAGACCTGTCTGCTGACTGCTGAGCCACCTCAGCCTCCCGTGGTGCCCAGACCCTCCTGTATAGCCGACAGTAACAGTCTGTATCTCACAGGTGGGTGGCAGACACCAGTGTAGGCACGGTGCTGAGTGTAGCCGTGCTGACGTGGACCTGTCTGCTGACCGCTGAGCCACCCCAGCCTCCCGTGGTGCCCAGACCCTCCTGTATAGCCGACAGTAACAGTCTGTATCTCACAGGTGGGTGGCAGGCACCAGTGTAGGCACGGTGCTGAGTGTAGCCGTGCTGACGTGGACCTGTCTGCTGACTGCTGAGCCACCTCAGCCTCCCGTGGTGCCCAGACCCTCCTGTATAGCCGACAGTAACAGTCTGTATCTCACAGGTGGGTGGCAGGCACCAGTGTAGGCACGGTGCTGAGTGTAGCCGTGCTGACGTAGACCTGTCTGCTGACTGCTGAGCCACCTCAGCCTCCCGTGGTGCCCACACCCTCCTGTATAGCCGACAGTAACGGTCTGTATCTCACAGGTGGGTGGCAGGCACCAGTGTAGGCACGGTGCTGAGTGTAGCCGTGCTGACGTGGACCTGTCTGCTGACCGCTGAGCCACCCCAGCCTCCCGTGGTGCCCAGACCCTCCTGTATAGCCGACAGTCACAGTCTGTATCTCAAAGGTGGGTGGCAGGCACCAGTGTAGGCACGGTGCTGAGTGTAGCCGTGCTGACGTAGACCTGTCTGCTGACTGCTGAACCCCTCAGCCTCCCGTGCTGCCCAGACCCTCCTGTATAGCTGACAGTCACAGTCTGTATCTCACAGGTGGGTGGCAGGCACCAGTTTAGGCACGGTGCTGAGTGTAGCCGTGCTGACGTAGACCTGTCTGCCGACCGCTGAGCCACCTCAGCCTCCCGTTGTGCCCACACCCTCCTGTATAGCCGACAGTAACGGTCTGTATCTCACAGGTGGGTGGCAGGCACCAGTGTAGGCACGGTGCTGAGTGTAGCCGTGCTGACGTAGACCTGTCTGCTGACTGCTGAACCCCTCAGCCTCCCGTGCTGCCCAGACCCTCCTGTATAGCTGACAGTCACAGTCTGTATCTCACAGGTGGGTGGCAGGCACCAGTGTAGGCACGGTGCTGAGTGTAGCCGTGCTGACGTGGACCTGTCTGCTGACCGCTGAGCCACCCCAGCCTCCCGTGGTGCCCAGACCCTCCTGTATAGCCGACAGTCACAGTCTGTATCTCACAGGTGGGTGGCAGGCACCAGTGTAGGCACGGTGCTGAGTGTAGCCGTGCTGACGTGGACCTGTCTGCTGACCGCTGAGCCACCTCAGCCTCCCGTTGTGCCCAGACCCTCCTGTATAGCTGACAGTCACAGTCTGTATCTCACAGGTGGGTGGCAGACACCAGTGTAGGCACGGTGCTGAGTGTAGCCGTGCTGACGTGGACCTGTCTGCTGACCGCTGAGCCACCTCAGCCTCCCGTGGTGCCCAGACCCTCCTGTATAGCCGACAGTAACAGTCTGTATCTCACAGGTAGGTGGCAGGCACCAGTGTAGGCACGGTGCTGAGTGTAGCCGTGCTGACGTGGACCTGTCTGCTGACTGCTGAGCCACCTCAGCCTCCCGTGGTGCCCAGACCCTCCTGTATAGCCGACAGTAACAGTCTGTATCTCACAGGTGGGTGGCAGGCACCAGTGTAGGCACGGTGCTGAGTGTAGCCGTGCTGACGTGGACCTGTCTGCTGAGTGCTGAGCCACCTCAGCCTCCCGTGGTGCCCAGACCCTCCTGTATAGCCGACAGTAACAGTCTGTATCTCACAGGTGGGTGGCAGGCACCAGTGTAGGCACGGTGCTGAGTGTAGCCGTGCTGACGTGGACCTGTCTGCTGACTGCTGAGCCCCCTCTGCCTCCCGTGGTGCCCAGACCCTCCTGTATAGCCGACAGTAACAGTCTGTATCTCACAGGTGGGTAACAGGCACCAGTGTAGGCACGGTGATGAGTGTAGCCGTGCTGACGTGGACCTGTCTGCTGACCGCTGAGCCACCTCAGCCTCCCGTGGTGTCCAGACCCACCTGTACAGCCGACAGTAACGGTCTGTATCTCACAGGTGGGTTGCAGGCACCAGTGTAGGCACGGTGCTGAGTGTAGCCGTGCTGACGTGGACCTGTCTGCTGACCGCTGAGCCACCTCTGCCTCCCGTGGTGCCCAGACCCTCCTGTATAGCTGACAGTAACAGTCTGTATCTCACAGGTGGGTGGCAGGCACCAGTGTAGGCACGGTGCTGAGTGTAGCCGTGCTGACGTGGACCTGTCAGCTGACCCCTGAGCCACCTCTGCCTCCCGTGGTGCCCAGACCCTCCTGTATAGCTGACAGTCACAGTCTGTATCTCACAGGTGGGTGGCAGACACCAGTGTAGGCACGTTGCTGAGTGTAGCCGTGCTGACGTGGACCTGTCTGCTGACCCCTGAGCCACCTCAGCCTCCCGTGGTGCCCAGACCCTCCTGTATAGCTGACAGTAACGGTCTGTATCTCACAGGTGGGTGGCAGACACCAGTGTAGGCACGGTGCTGAGTGTAGCCGTGCTGACGTGGACCTGTCTGCTGACCCCTGAGCCACCTCTGCCTCCCGTGGTGCCCAGACCCTCCTGTATAGCTGACAGTAACGGTCTGTATCTCACAGGTGGGTGGCAGGCACCAGTGTAGGCACGGTGCTGGGTGTAGCCGTGCTGACGTGGACCTGTCTGCTGACCGCTGAGCCACCTCAACCTTCCGTGCTGCCCAGACCCTCCTGTATAGCTGACAGTCACAGTCTGTATCTCACAGGTGGGTGGCAGGCACCAGTGTAGGCACGGTGCTGAGTGTAGCCGTGCTGACGTGGACCTGTCTGCTGACTGCTGAGCCCCCTCAGCCTCCCGTGGTGCCCAGACCCTCCTGTATAGCCGACGGTAACGGTCTGTATCTCACAGGTGGGTGGCAGGCACCAGTGTAGGCACGGTGCTGAGTGTAGCCGTGCTGACGTGGACCTGTCTGCTGACTGCTGAGCCCCCTCAGCCTCCCGTGGTGCCCAGACCCAACCTGTATAGCCGACAGTCACAGTCTGTATCTCACAGGTGGGTGGCAGGCACCAGTGTAGGCACGGTGCTGAGTGTAGCAGTGCTGACGTGGACCTGTCTGCTGACTGCTGAGCCCCCTCAGCCTCCCGTGGTGCCCAGACCCTCCTGTATAGCCGACAGTCACAGTCTGTATCTCACAGGTGGGTGGCAGGCACCAGTGTAGGCACGGTGCTGAGTGTAGCCGTGCTGACGTGGACCTGTCTGCTGACCGCTGAGCCACCTCAGCCTCCTGTATAACCGACAGTCACAGTCTGTATCTCACAGGTGGGTGGCAGGCACCAGTGTAGGCACGGTGCTGAGTGTAGCTGTGCTGACGTGGACCTGTCTGCTGACCGCTGGGCCACCTCAGCCTCCTGTATAACCGACAGTCACAGTCTGTATCTCACAGGTGGGTGGCAGGCACCAGTGTAGGCACGGTGCTGAGTGTAGCTGTGCTGACGTGAACCTGTCTGCTGACCGCTGAGCCACCTCAGCCTCCTGTATAACCGACAGTCACAGTCTGTATCTCACAGGTGGGTGGCAGACACCAGTGTAGGCACGGTGCTGAGTGTAGCCGTGCTGACGTGGACCTGTCTGCTGACTGCTGAGCCACCCCAGCCTCCCGTGGTGCCCAGACCCTCCTGTATAGCCGACAGTCACAGTCTGTATCTCACAGGTGGGTGGCAGACACCAGTGTAGGCACGGTGCTGAGTGTAGCCGTGCTGACGTGGACCTGTCTGCTGACCGCTGAGCCACCCCAGCCTCCCGTGGTGCCCAGACCCTCCTGTATAGCCGAAAGTAACAGTCTGTATCTCACAGGTGGGTGGCAGGCACCAGTGTAGGCACGGTGCTCAGTGTAGCCGTGCTGACGTGGACCTGTCTGCTGACCGCTGAGCCACCTCAGCCTCCCGTGGTGCCCAGACCCTCCTGTATAGCCGACAGTAACGGTCTGTATCTCACAGGTGGGTGGCAGGCACCAGTGTAGGCACGGTGCTGAGTGTAGCCGTGCTGACGTGGACCTGTCTGCTGACCGCTGAGCCACCCCAGCCTCCCGTGGTGCCCAGACCCTCCTGTATAGCCGACAGTAACGGTCTGTATCTCACAGGTGGGTGGCAGGCACCAGTGTAGGCACGGTGCTGAATGTAGCCGTGCTGACGTAGACCTGTCTGCTGACCGCTGAGCCACCTCAGCCTCCCGTGGTGCCCAGACCCTCCTGTATAGCCGACAGTCACAGTCTGTATCTCACAGGTGGGTGGCAGACACCAGTGTAGGCACGGTGCTGAGTGTAGCCGTGCTGACGTAGACCTGTCTGCTGACCGCTGAGCCACCTCAGCCTCCCGTGGTGCCCAGACCCTCCTGTATAGCCGACAGTAACGGTCTGTATCTCACAGGTGGGTGGCAGGCACCAGTGTAGGCACGGTGCTGAGTGTAGCCGTGCTGACGTGGACCTGTCTGCTGACCGCTGAGCCACTCCAGCCTCCCGTGGTGCCCAGACCCTCCTGTATAGCCGACAGTAACGGTCTGTATCTCACAGGTGGGTGGCAGACACCAGTGTAGGCACGGTGCTGAGTGTAGCCGTGCTGACGTGGACCTGTCTGCTGACCGCTGAGCCACCTCAGCCTCCCGTGGTGCCCAGATCCTCCTGTATAGCCGACAGTCACAGTCTGTATCTCACAGGTGGGTGGCAGACACCAGTGTAGGCACGGTGCTGAGTGTAGCCGTGCTGACGTGGACCTGTCTGCTGTTCGCTGAGCCACCTCAGCCTCCCGTGGTGCCCAGATCCTCCTGTATAGCCGACAGTCACAGTCTGTATCTCACAGGTGGGTGGCAGGCACCAGTGTAGGCACGGTGCTGAGTGTAGCCGTGCTGACGTGGACCTGTCTGCTGACCGCTGAGCCACCTCAGCCTCCCGTGGTGCCCAGATCCTCCTGTATAGCCGACAGTCACAGTCTGTATCTCACAGGTGGGTGGCAGACACCAGTGTAGGCACGGTGCTGAGTGTAGCCGTGCTGACGTGGACCTGTCTGCTGACCGCTGAGCCACCCCAGCCTCCCGTGGTGCCCAGACCCTCCTGTATAGCCGACAGTAACGGTCTGTATCTCACAGGTGGGTGGCAGGCACCAGTGTAGGCACGGTGCTGAATGTAGCCGTGCTGACGTAGACCTGTCTGCTGACCGCTGAGCCACCTCAGCCTCCCGTGGTGCCCAGACCCTCCTGTATAGCCGACAGTCACAGTCTGTATCTCACAGGTGGGTGGCAGACACCAGTGTAGGCACGGTGCTGAGTGTAGCCGTGCTGACGTAGACCTGTCTGCTGACCGCTGAGCCACTCCAGCCTCCCGTGGTGCCCAGACCCTCCTGTATAGCCGACAGTAACGGTCTGTATCTCACAGGTGGGTGGCAGGCACCAGTGTAGGCACGGTGCTGAGTGTAGCCGTGCTGACGTGGACCTGTCTGCTGACCGCTGAGCCACCTCAGCCTCCCGTGGTGCCCAGATCCTCCTGTATAGCCGACAGTCACAGTCTGTATCTCACAGGTGGGTGGCAGACACCAGTGTAGGCACGGTGCTGAGTGTAGCCGTGCTGACGTGGACCTGTCTGCTGACCGCTGAGCCACCTCAGCCTCCCGTGGTGCCCAGACCCTCCTGTATAGCCGACAGTCACAGTCTGTATCTCACAGGTGGGTGGCAGGCACCAGTGTAGGCACGGTGCTGAGTGTAGCCGTGCTGACGTGGACCTGTCTGCTGTTCGCTGAGCCACCTCAGCCTCCCGTGGTGCCCAGATCCTCCTGTATAGCCGACAGTCACAGTCTGTATCTCACAGGTGGGTGGCAGGCACCAGTGTAGGCACGGTGCTGAGTGTAGCCGTGCTGACGTGGACCTGTCTGCTGACCGCTGAGCCACCTCAGCCTCCCGTGGTGCCCAGATCCTCCTGTATAGCCGACAGTCACAGTCTGTATCTCACAGGTGGGTGGCAGACACCAGTGTAGGCACGGTGCTGAGTGTAGCCGTGCTGACGTGGACCTGTCTGCTGACCGCTGAGCCACCTCAGCCTCCCGTGGTGCCCAGACCCTCCTGTATAGCCGACAGTCACAGTCTGTATCTCACAGGTGGGTGGCAGGCACCAGTGTAGGCACGGTGCTGAGTGTAGCCGTGCTGACGTGGACCTGTCTGCTGACCGCTGAGCCACCTCAGCCTCCCGTGGTGCCCAGATCCTCCTGTATAGCCGACAGTAACGGTCTGTATCTCACAGGTGGGTGGCAGGCACCAGTGTAGGCACGGTGCTGAGTGTAGCCGTGCTGACGTGGACCTGTCTGCTGACCGCTGAGCTACCTCAGCCTCCCGTGGTGCCCAGACCCTCCTGTATAGCCGACAATAACAGTCTGTATCTCTCAGGTGGGTGGCAGGCACCAGTGTAGGCACGGTGCTGAGTGTAGCCGTGCTGACGTGGACCTGTCTGCTGACCCCTGAGCCACCTCAGCCTCCCGTGGTGCCCAGACCCTCCTGTATAGCCGACAGTAACAGTCTGTATCTCTCAGGTGGGTGGCAGGCACCAGTGTAGGCACGGTGCTGAGTGTAGCCGTGCTGACGTGGACCTGTCTGCTGACCGCTGAGCCACCTCTGCCTCCCGTGGTGCCCAGACCGTCGTGGGAAGGGATCTTCCTGGCCTACGGGATCCTGGCCTTCCAGGTATTTGGCTTAGAATGTTAAAGTGACCAACCATGTATATTCGTGTATATTATTATTATCAAAACCAATAAGGTTTTATAATACGTTTAGTTCACCAATTAATTAGTTCCTATTTTGTGATCTTTCCGCTCATGAGCTTGCCGAGAAATTGAATCCTGTATCAGTTGCCTGCTCAGGAATGGACAACTAGTTCGGCACTTAAAAATCAAAAAAGAATGAATAAACTTTCATTGTATCTATGTATGAACTGTTTTGGACAACCGTAATACTTGGTGTTCTTCAGTGGGAAAGATTATCCACTATGGAAATATTAATATCATTATTTTGACTGTCGTGATTATTAATTTTATAACATGTAATTAACTATTTTTGGTAGAAATAAATTAATTATATGTTCTTAAACCTAAAAAGGACAATTTATAAATAAAGGATCACGGAAAAACATTAATGATTTTGAACTTTGATGAGACTTTTGAGGAAGTCCAAAACTTAAATTTGGTCTAAAGAATGATCATCAAAGGTATAAAGACCAAAGATTATGAAAAGGTAATATAAAGGAAGAAAGATTAGTCTAAATGTATTCCCACAGTTCGGTTCGAAATCCAAATTATAGAGTGCCTAATACAGCGGTAAGTGGCACGACCAAGTCTCTAAAGGTCAGGAGGGTCACAGGTCACTCCGCCCCCTACTGGCCAAACAGGGAGTTTCTCTTATAACCAACATGATCGTTTATCCTGCTCTGCTCCGGGCAGTTAATGCCATTCATCCCGAGAACGGTTAAAACTAATGAGTACTCTTTGAATATCTCGAGTTAAAAAGATTAGCTGCAATTTACGTAGCGGAATTACGAATCAACCACAGTCATGCAATCATCATTTATTCTTTCCACTTCATGTTTTTGCCAATTAAACATCTTTGTAATACGTTTCAGTTTGACATCCACCCAGTAATTCTCACAGTCCAAGTAGACATGGCAGACAAGACGAAACTTGGACATGCCATCTTGGGTGCTTTTACGGGTGAGTCTAGTATACTTATACAGTATACAATTCATTTTCAAAGTTCTTGAAAAAGTTTCCTATCCTACCTTTTAGAAATTGTGTCAGTACACGTCAGTACAAATGTTTTAGTACACGTTTTGTGGAAAGGACTTGAAGAATTTCATTTAAAGCATCCGTGTGTTTATTAACAGTCCTTTTTGATAGGACTAATAGACTAGTATGAGAAAAAGCCAAAAACTTGGTTAGAATGAGATAGGCATAGATCCCCAGGTAAGCATAAATCGAATCGACAAAAATACTCTTCGGTAAGTTATATGTAGGCCTCTGACAACTTGCTTGAAGCTCTTCAGCACACCACTGCCCACTCCATCCTCAAGATGGCTCTGAACTTAAAATAGATCGATTGTAAGTAAGACAGTTTTGTGATTTTCAAGTTTAAGAGTGAAAGTTATTTTCTAGCGTTAAAAAGAAAAACACTTCAAGAACAATAAAAAACAAAAAGCCAAATGATTTTGCAACAGGAAACCAAACAGGTACAAAAACACATTGCTGCAGCCAATGACCTAAGCATATTCAGGAATAGTCTCTCTCCAAGCATTCATTATCCACCTTTCTTGCTTATTTTTTTACATTTCGAGATTTTAGTGCGTGGACTTTACAAGACTGCCTCAAATAAAAATTGGCCGAAACTCGAAAAACACAACTTTTTTGGCTGTACACAATCTATACATTTATGCATTATTATATTTTAATTGAAGTTGTGACCTAACCAAGGAGATATTTTAAGCCAAGTTTGAATGGCAGATGAGTGGAGCATCTTATGGCGCGATCCTTTAGTCTTGTTATTGGTTAGGGCCTACATGTTCCTGAAATAGGACTGTAATTAATTAATAGCCGAACAGCCAATGGTACCTAAGGGACCTACAGTTTATAGTGAGACCCGAACCACAATTTGGCCGATACTTTACGATCCGGTCTAATTGTGAGGATGGTCTTCATGGAAGAACATATTATTCACTAGGGCGGACGTTAATCCTCACCAGAGAAAATCGCATCCACAAGTCATAGCTTGTAACTATCCACAATTGGTGACCTCCAAGTAGATACAGGACCTTCCTTAGACAGCACTGTTAATTAGTCCAACCCCAATGGCAACTAGGGAGGATGCGGGATCTGAACCATAATTTCGCCAACTTATTGGCAACTTAATTTTTGGCCGTCTATATAAAGGTCTATTATTCCAGTGTCGGGGACCCTGTTCCTGGTGACGTGTGTGATCGCCTTCGTCCGGTTCGGCGACCAGCTGCGCTACAACCTGCTGCAGGAGCTGCCGCCCAGCAAGACTGTACTTGATACGACAATAGTCCATTTCTCTGTCACCATGTTCCAGTGTCGGGGACCCTGTTCCTGGTGACGTGTCTGATCGCCTTCGTCCGGTTCGGCGACCAGCTGCGCTACAACCTGCTGCAGGGGCTGCCGCCCAGCAAGACTGTACTTGATACGACAACAGTCCATTTCTCTGTCACCATGTTCCAGTGTCGGGGACCCTGTTCCTAGTGACGTGTGTGATCGCCTTCGTCCGGTTCGGCGACCAGCTGCGCTACAACCTGCTGCAGGGGCTGCCGCCCAGCAAGACTGTACTTGATACGACAATAGTCCATTTCTCTGTCACCATGTTCCAGTGTCGGGGACCCTGTTCCTGGTGACGTGTGTGATCGCCTTCGTCCGGTTCGGCGACCAGCTGCGCTACAACCTGCTGCAGGAGCTGCCGCCCAGCAAGGCTGTACTTGATACGACAATAGTCCATTTTTCTGTCACCATGTTCCAGTGTCGGGGACCCTGTTCCTGGTGACGTGTGTGATCGCCTTCGTCCGGTTCGGCGACCAGCTGCGCTACAACCTGCTGCAGGAGCTGCCGCCCAGCAAGGCTGTACTTGATACGACAATAGTCCATTTTTCTGTCACCATGTTCCAGTGTCGGGGACCCTGTTCCTGGTGACGTGTGTGATCGCCTTCGTCCGGTTCGGCGACCAGCTGCGCTACAACCTGTTGCAGGAGCTGCCGCCCAGCAAGGCTGTACTTGATACGACAATAGTCCATTTTTCTGTCACCATGTTCCAGTGTCGGGGACCCTGTTCCTGGTGACGTGTGTGATCGCCTTCGTCCGGTTCGGCGACCAGCTGCGCTACAACCTGCTGCAGGGGCTGCCGCCCAGCAAGGCTGTACTTGATACGACAATAGTCCATTTCTCTGTCACCATGTTCCAGTGTCGGGGACCCTGTTCCTGGTGACGTGTCTGATCGCCTTCGTCCGGTTCGGCGACCAGCTGCGCTACAACCTGCTGCAGGGGCTGCCGCCCAGCAAGGCTGTACTTGATACGACAATAGTCCATTTCTCTGTCACCATGTTCCAGTGTCGGGGACCCTGTTCCTGGTGACGTGTGTGATCGCCTTCGTCCGGTTCGGCGACCAGCTGCGCTACAACCTGCTGCAGGGGCTGCCGCCCAGCGGGCCGCTGCTCGCTGACGAGCTGCTGGTAACGCTGCAGATCTGCCTTAGCATGGTCGTCAGCGGCACGGCGCTCTTCCAGGACATCGAGCACAGCCTCGGCGTCTCCCCGAGTATGAGTATTTTTAAATAAGTATCTTTATTTTTTCGTTTGTATGTCCAAAATTTAAATTTGGTCTAAAGCATGATCATCAAAGGTATTAAGACCAAAGATTATGAAAAGATAATACAAAGGTAGAAATATAATACAAAGAAGTGGCACTTGGGTGTTAGTGGCACTTTTTAACGTTTTAATCGCGAATAGTCCAAACAAGAGTTTTGTTACTATCTAAAGACGACATTTTATTAAATAGCATCATTAATTCATAGCCCTATGACAAAAGGAAACTGGAATTAGTTTCGATCCTGGTCAGGAATCAAACCAGCGACCCTCAGGTTATAAGGTGAGCACTTGACTATCCACTTGACTATCCAGTCGATATTCTTTTGGTAAAATGTGGCCTAAACCCATTGTTTCTATTTGCTTCCGATGTAAATAATCGATGGTCTAGTCTCGACCGATTGTCTAAAAATGTTAAGATATTTATAACATTAACGCGTTTCACAGAAACAAGGCTGTACCATCAACAGAAATCCATTAGAGGCTTTTTTCATTAAAGGAATTTGCTTGTGGTGTTATTCTCCAAGAGAACCAGTCCAAATAAATGTTGACGGATATTAAACAATGATAGATTGACATATTCTGATGATGATGCTGCGAAATGTTGTACTAGAGATAAAAAGACGAGACAGCAGATAATTTTGATTCGATAGAGTTTAGTGTTTTCAGGAGTGATTCCTATGAAACAATCAATTACACAGACTTTCTAATACTATTGAACCATGTTAAATTGTAATAGTCTTAACAAAGAGTATCATCCTTTAATATCACGTAAACATTGATTTTGCTGGTACATTACTTGCAATTGTGATCGGTCATGCTGTACATAAAGGAGAATAAGGTGTATGTATAAGATAGCGAAATTATTTTTCAACACACTACGACGTAATCACCTGTTGTACAAACGTCATTTGGGGGCCCAAACCAGCTTTTTTCTGCCAGAGGGCTGAAATTCAGCTGATCGTTTATTTGCTTGAAACAACGTGCGAAAATGTCACACCGTTTTACGGTATTCAATATGTTTCAAAAGCTCAAAAGCATGATATTTGCGATCATATTGTTTTCATAGCTGTATTCATTTAAACCACGATTAAGAAGTTGTACTGCCGCTCATAACCTCAAAGTTTTATTTCAAGTTTGTCAAATAAATTATCAGATTTTTAATGTTATACAGGATAGGCCCTATATTTCATTGTGTAATGTGATGAAAAATAGCGGTCACACCTCATTTTCACCTCTTGAAGCGAAATGTACTATTTCACACACTATATAGGATGTTTTACTGATGTCATTTGGTGGCCCAAACCACTTTAGCTTTGGGCCCAAACCAGCTCTTTTCTACTAGAAGGCCGAAAACTTCCGGCTCTAGGGCCGAAAGTCAGCTGATCTTTATTTGCTTGAAACAACTTGAGAACATCACATAATACGACATTCAATAGGTTCCAAAGACAGGATAGATGCGATCATATGATTTCTTAGCTGAGTTTGCTTAAACCACGACAAAGAAGTTGTAGCATTGCTCATAACCTCAAAGTTTTGTTTTCAAGTGAGTCAAATAAATATGATCAGATTTTTAGTGTTCAATTGTTTCATTGCGTAGTGTGGTGGAAAATAGCGTTCACACCTTGGCGGCCCAAAGGGTTTTGCAGCTCTCGATCGTTTCGAATTCTCGACCAAGTTCTAACTGGAATCACGATCTCGAGCCTGCAAAACCTCAGTTTCGGCCGTTGTTGCGAAATATTTAATTTTGGACTATGTACGTAAAATTTGTTGTAACGGAGCTAATCACAAAGAAAATCTGTAAAAAACTTGCCTTAATTAATAAAAAATTATCAAAATTGTAATCTATTTTTTTGTTAAAGAACAGTTAGGAATTCCAGTGGGACACATGATATCCTAATCTCTAAATTTACTGACCGAATCGTGAACGGAACAACGACCGCTAGAATCATCAGATTACTTCCACTCGGCTTCCTCAGTTTAGAGTTTCTGCGGCTTCTATCGAACTGTTCGGTCACTCTGACAGGAACAGTTTGCTTCTCGGAAGGTTCCCACCTGTAATGACAGCTAATGGGTGGAAACTTGATGTTTCACAAGCCTACATTCTGTGGGGTCACGCGGAAGGCAGGAAACGTTAAATGAGAACCATAATGTTTCTTTCATGGGAGTCAGCAATCTTGACGTGTCATGGTAAAAGTACATCGGAGCGTCTGGTATCACGCTATGTTTTAACCGTGATGATAATTTATGTTGAACACACCATTCAGAGAGTAAGTGAAGTTGTATTCTCGCGTTGATAATTAAGTTGGTAAAACAACTTCAAATTTTTTTTCTCTTTTTATAATTATAACTCGAAAACATTTTTTATGGCAGTTAGGCCGTTTTTCATTTATAATTTACAAATTTTATTAGTGTTATTGCCTATCATAGGATGGATATAAATTTTATGATAAAATTGTAGCCCTCCAAGTTTGCGCAACGAGTTGACGTTGGTTGGAAAATCTTCAGATTGGTTTATCTTCCTCAAAGAAATAATAGAATTTTTTGATATTTAATCCCTATATATAGTTTTCTGATTTTTTAATTGCTGATGTTTGAATGATTCCAACTAATTATGTGGACCACTTGTACATAATTCCTTGGAAACAATAAGTATGCTATAACATTTTTTCTGTTTTAAACAAGGACGGCAAATAATCATTTAAATCTCAATCTTATACGAGATTGCAGTTTTAAGAGGTTTGCACTTCTTGAAGATTGCACTTCTTCATTAAAAGCTAGGTGTAAACTTCTCCCTTTTTGTTCCTGATTCCGTCTATTAACATGTAGTCCATCACGATGATACCAGGCACCAACACACTGACTACCAAGACAGAGGTTTGATCCGCATCAGAGAGCTCATCCGTAACCATACTCTAGATAGGATAATGGCCGATCTAAGTCCTGGTCAGTGCCCGGCTGTCAGTCCGTGTCACTTTCTAGGAGAGAGTGGACACACAAACCACTTTTAATAACTGCCCCGACAATAAGTGATGGCCA
Source organism: Flexamia atlantica (assembly GCA_035578135.1). Lineage (NCBI taxonomy): Eukaryota > Metazoa > Arthropoda > Insecta > Hemiptera > Cicadellidae > Flexamia > Flexamia atlantica. The sequence goes on along the minus strand of JAQJVK010000003.1, from coordinate 33,331,644 downwards.
GTAAACCATCGGCGACGATGCGAGGCCGATCCCATCTTGATCATGCACAGGGTTGAGAATATAGGTTTGGCGTTTGGCTGTGTTCAAAATACCACGTTCCTGCTGTATCATTGCCTTAAATTGTTTCCTGTTTGGTATCACAACATAAAATTGCATGTTTTATGTTTTGATTCGTAAGCCCAGCGTTGTAAAAGTATGATGCTGGAAGGGTTTGAAATTGGCAGCAAAATGGGTTTTGAATTATAGTATTGAAAAAAGAAAAAGTTACTTCTAAAATATGTTGGTAATAAGTGTTATTTTATGGATTGGGTTTGAAATAAGAATCCATAACAATTCGGTTAACACAGGGTTTTTAAAGCAATTTTTTTTATTTTCAACGCCTTTAGTTTGTACAGCACAAACCTGTTTTCCAAAGTATATACTCCACTTTAAACTCCAGAGAAACTCAAGCAGTTGTTCTTACATGAGTTAATTTTGACCGTCATTTGACACATGATATTCAAGGGGCCAATAAACGAAAGTTTTAAATACCTTATCACCAAGTTAACTGACTCAACTCTTACTATTCCAAAGGTTGGGCATATTACTACACTTTTGATGGGCCGTTTGAAAATTAAATAATATAGACTCTTTTAGTCAATACCTAAATGGCCTTTAAATGTAAAATTTTACTGTATACAAATTGTATTGCTTTAAATGGGTGACCACAGTTTCTATAGCTATTAGGGAGAATTAGGGGGGGAACGAAATTTTAAATTTGTTATAGCAACAACCTTAAGGCAAAGGCACTAAATTCCAATAGTTTGTTTAGAAGGAAATTACGCGGTGTGAGATTTAGGAATAGGATGATCATTTTTTATTATTTGGTCTCCCATGATAATTAATAATGTGCCCCATGATCTCTCTGTTCACCAGATCTCCCTCAAGCAAAACTTTCTTTTGAGGAAATAAACTATTTAAACTGTGAACTTAGAAGCAACGGCAATTGCCTCGTTGTTTGAAGCTCATTGTTGGTGATGGTAAATTTATATTTTGGTTTAGATATGGTGATTTCTCTGTTTTTTGTGCTCTTGTGTTGTTTTCAACATTTCATGTTTTAAACTGCTTTAACAGTTCCCTGATTTAGCTGTTTTGACCAGGCCCCCCTGGCTACGTGTTACCAATCTTGCTATGTTTTTTGTCCTTTCAACCTAAAGGCCGGATTAGATTCAAGATCCCGAAACTTCGTGGAACTTGTCTTTAACAAGCACTGACTGATATTAAATGTTCGAAGAGTCTAAATTAAAACGACAAACAGCTCATTGACTCAAAACCTGAAACCAATTCGTGGTCCGCTCCTCCGTGACCCTGAATCTTATAGCTATGATCTAGCTCCTTTCCATCAAAAGACGAGATCAGATTATACATCCCGAAACTTCGTGAACCTTGTTTTTGCCAATTAGTGATGGTAAATAGTGGCTAAAATCTCAAACAAAACGACAATTACTTATTGCCTCATATAGATTACAATGCTCCCCAGACTTCACCTGGAAGCGCTGCGCGGTCCGCTCCTCGGTGATCCTGAGTCGTAATAGATATGATCTCGGTCCTTTCCACCTAAAGACGGGATCAGATTATAGATCCCGAAACTTCGTGAATCTTTTTTGCCAATCAGTGATGGCAAATTATTGCAAAAATCTAAAACAAAACGACAATTACTTATTACCTCAAAATACAGCTTACAACGGTCCCCAAATTTCACCTGGAAGCGCTTCGTACGCCGCTCCTCTGTGATCCTGAATCGTAGCTAAGATATAGTCCCTTCCACCTAGAGAAGGGATCAGATTCTAGATCCCCAAACTGGAAACTTCTTTTTGCTAACTTTGATGGTTAATGGTCGCTTAAATCTAAAACAATCGAAATTTTTTTCATTTAATACATTTTTTTATGCTCCCCAGACTTCACTTGGAAGCGCTGCGCGGTCCGCTCCTCTGTGATCCTGCTGGCCGTGCTGCTGGGGGAGGCCGTCCCCAGGTTCGACCTGGTCATGGGGCTGATAGGTGGCGCCCTCACCGGCCCGCTCATGTTTATCCTGCCGCCGCTCTTCTACGCCAGACTGCGCGCCATGCAGCCCCAGCCCACCTTCGTCACCGCCTCGGGCAACGTCGTGGGCCAGGTGAGGCGTGAGGGGGTTGATCTTGGAGTCGAAAGAGGTTAGAAGATGATTTAAATGTTCTCTAAATCATCTTTGAGTTTTTTCAAAACTCAAACTCGCGGAATCAACTCGCGGAGTTGAGTTTTGAAAAAAATCTGAAATATTCAAATCAAATTTTGAAAGAACATACTTAAATGTTCTCTAAGTATGTTGTTTCAAAATTTTATTAGAATATTTTAGTTTTTTCTTCGGTCTTTTGAATGCTTGGTCATATTGAAGGCTCTACAGCATGAATGCGGTCGGAAAATGTAGTTGGAGGAGTTACCACCACAAAATCCCCATCAAAGAAACACAGACCTTGGGTTTTTTGTTTTCAAGAAAGTATTACAAACACACACGCTCCTCTAGAGGTTTAACGCGCATGCTATCTTTGAGTTAGGTAACAAAGTTCTTGGGCTCATTATTTTCTTTTCATAATGGCCAGATTCAATGAGTTTGTTATCCTTATCATCAATGATTTCATCAGTGATCGCATTGATTATTCACATACATGTGTATAATCAATGGTGACAATTAAAAATTAAATCAAAATAGAAAAGGGATACTAATTTTGTTGTTCAAAACCATCAAATGCTGTTAAGCTATATATAGCTAAACATTTACATAATTATTTCTTAAGCCATTAATTCTTTTGGCAATTTCAAACTAAGAGGTAACACTTTATTTTACTCCACTTACATGCGTTGTAACTTTCTTGTTAATCAACTTGACCAGGGGTTGAAGACCAGCCTGGTGACGCTGCTGGACATCCACACGACGGTGGACAGCTACGAGGAGTTGCGGAGACAGGCGCTCCTGGTGGAGAACTACGGAACGTTCCAGGACCCTAGTTATGTCAGGCCTATGTCTTCTGACAGGTAAATTTATCTTACTTGTAAAAAAATTAATAAAAGTTTTTTTCCTCAAAACGTACCAATTGGTAGGGGAATGGGACATATTGGAATTATAGTTTTTCTCAATTTTGACAGTTGTAATTGACTCGTATGGGCAAACTTTGTGTAACATAAAATTTAGACTAAGTTACATAATTTTTTTTCTCCACAAAAATTAATCCTACTAATAAACGAGTTATGGAATATCAACGAGTTATGGTCGTGGGTTCAAAGTACTTCATAGATCAAGGGGCACATTGAAATCATTTTTAAAAGCACCATGTTCCAAGTTAAGTTCTGTACGATGTATAAAATAGAAAACAAAATTATCTACAAGTTTGATTTGTCATTATTTGAATACCAATAAATAACAGCCCAAAAAAAGCATAATAACTTCCACTGAATAATAATTGTTCGTACAGCATAATTTACTTCCACTTTTTAATTGAAAACATTTACAACAGTGCCCAACGTGTCATGAATTCGCTTCTGATGTGCTATTTTTAAAACAACGATTTTTCCTACTTTTTCACCGTTCCCTTTCTCTTGCTGAAAATAGATATGCTCTCTTCTTTACCTTTCTTTTCATTAGAATATCAACATATTAACTCATCTCTTACATGTAAAAAGTTGATAAAGGATTTCCACAGTTAACAATCATAACTGTAACAATTTACTGTCTTCCAGTTTCAGAGACGAAATCTTCGACCCTCCCCCAAACTTCGTGGTCCGGAACCTGCTGTACTTCCGCGACCGGATGCTGGGGCTCGTCTCCCTGGACAACTACCCGGCCATCGGCCCCATGGTGTTCTGGGAGAAGGTGTTCACGGCGTGCCTCGTGGGGTTCGGCGGGTCGGCCACCGTGCTCAGCATCTTCTACACCATGAGAGACACCATAGCCTACGCCACCTTTGTGCCCCCGTGTCTCGTCAACGTCACCGTGGCCTCCAGGGCTGTTATAGAGAACGCCTTCTAGACTGTGAGGATGAACTTGCCCATGTTGTGATACTTATATGGTGGTTTCATTAAGATATTCCTATCTTTGTATCTTTATATGATGTGACTCGAATTGAACATTAAAGCAAAGGAAATTTTGTTGTAGAAAGTAGGATAAAACATTTATACTTGGCCAATCTTAATGTATGACGTAACAATGCCTCCTAATAAGTTTTATGTTTATGTAGTGTATATAAGGTATTGAAATAGGTGCTGGCTAGATCAACAATACAATAGAGTCTCCAGAGGTTCCCTTTGTTCAGTGTTATAATGTATGTATCTTGCTGTGTCATAAACAATAATCATAGGCCATACTGATCCTTAGAGCAACTTTTCCTTCTCGATTTATTTAAATTTCGATACTCTTAACCTGGATCCATTTGTGATAAGTGATGTAGCAGATGATTTAATGTTTAAGGATAAGTCGAAGTACATTTTTCCTTGGATAGATCAACTATACCTTTGAGACTAGATTAAGAAGAGTCTCCATAGGGTTTCTTCATTTATTTGTATAGAGCGATTAGATGTATAATGTTGTGCCATAAACAATTATCGTAAAGCCATAATAATTACACATGATGATTGCCATGTGATTGCCACATGTTTATGCGCAATTTATTTTAAATTCAAAACTCTAACTATGATTTCATAGAGATAAGATCATCACACCCGAACCCAAATCCAAAGTTTTTTTTTGTTTTTTTAAAAAAAAGAGGGTGGCGGCCTCTTTTTTACCTTGCCTTTGCCCCGCCCACATAAACTATTGATCTGTGCGTGGACGTTATCAAGCAAAGCCAAGGAGTGAGCCGGTACAGTACAAGGGGTGAACAGTACTGCTAAAGGTAAGCGACACGCCCGAGTCTCGAACCTGCGACGCTTCGTGGCCACAGTTCCAAGGCCGAGTGCGCTACCAACTGCGCCACCGGCTCACTAAAGTGTTGGGTTGTTTGTGTATGTAAAAATGATTTAACATTTAAAAAGAAGTCAAAGGCAATTTTTTATTGAGATCACCTCTATATTTTTAAAACTCAACTAAGGGAGTGCAGTGTCTCCAAGGGTCCCTTAATTTACATGTAATGAAAGCGTAAGTGTAAGTGTATAGGGTGATATAGTGTGTATTGGCTGTGCCATAAACAATAATTGTAAATCCATTCTGATCCTTACTGCCATTTTTTATGCTCAATTTATTTTAGTTTCAGCGCTCTTATTCAGGATCATATAGTGATAGATACAGCAGATGATTTTGTATTTAAGGAGACGATTTTATATTTTATTTCATAAGAATTTCTTTATTATAACTGATATTAAACGTATCAATCAACAAAAACTCACATTGTCTTTGCTATGTCCAAATTATATTTAATTTACCTAACGAAGCATATAGGCTTATTTGCATGTTACATAACTTTAAGGTATTTAAATTTAAAAGTATTGAAAAATAATTGTATATTAATATGTGAGGCTATTACTTCGAATTAATCTTTGGTCAAATGTCTATTGAGTGGGATGTACAGGGTGTTTTTTTTTAAAACGCAACCCATTTTTAAGATTGAATAACGCACATATAAATATTAAATGAGTATTGTTTTATTGATGTTTACATTTTATACAACCTATTATTTAAGTTTGATCACATTTAGTTTACATTATGTGCTCAAACAGTCCGCCATTGGCATTTGTATAAAGTTATGCTCCCTCCATCAAATTCCCGAACACGTGTTGCAAGGTGTCTCATTGAATTTCTAGTGTTAAATTTGTTATGTTTGTTTTGAGGTGCTGAATATCCTGTAAATTGTTTTCGTAGGCCTTACTTTTTATGTATCCCCAAAGAAAATAATATAGCGGGGTAAAATCCGGGACCTTGGGGGGAAATAATCCTTCATCGATAAAATCAAGTTTTGGGTTGCGTTTTTAATGTGTGTGTCTTTAAGCACGACAACTCGCGTAAAAGTGGTCCGATCTGAATGAAATTTGCCACAGACAAGTAAAGTAGTAATTATCCTACGAAAACAATTCACAAGATAATCAGCACCTCAAAACATCATAACAAATTTAATGCAAGAAATTTAAAGAGGTACGTCGCAACACGTATTCGGGAATTTGATGGAGAGTGCATAACTTTATACAAATGCCAATGGTGGCCTGTTTGAGCACATAATGTAAACTAAATTTTATCAAACTTACATAATAGGTTGTATAAAATGTAAAGATCAATAAAGCAATACTCTTTACACATTCATATGTGCATTATTCAATCTTAAAAATGGGTTGCGTTTAAAAAAAAAAACACCCTTTATCTATTTCGAAAAATTTCTATCGACAGCCCAACTGTTGTATATATGCAATTCATTGTTGATGATATGATGATAAAATTATGCGGACATTACCAAAAATATTCTTTATAAAAATTAGTTTTGGAGAAACTCTTCAATTTTCCATCGTCAAATATTTCTCTATGGATAAAAAAACTTCACTTGACAACTAGACACATTTTTGTTCACTGATTCAACAAGGCTCTTAATCACTTTCACCAATTACCTCGCCGGTTAAGTTAAAAAGAGGGAAACCGCCAGTGCCTCTTCTTGGGGATAAAGAGGACAAAAAGTGTAAATAATTACCCAATCTGGCCGGAGTGACTGAGCGGTCTTCCACAATGGGAGATCCGCACAAAAACCGGCGTGTTTGACTACAATGCCCAGCTTTGTCATCCTACCGGCGCGGCGGCGACTTTCACGTCCGTAGTCCGCACGGCTGCAGTAGGTTGCCAACTTCCGCGATCGACGTTTTGAATACAATCCGGGAGCTTCACCCGGTGACAATCGAGATTCATGGGCTTTCTCCGTAGCAGCTGTAAAGTGAATGAGAGTTGAATGCGCATTAAGAAGGGCGAAGGGCCTCTATTATCGTGTTGGGCTGCTTTGAAATTAGAAAATGACTCCTTTTATTATATTATCACACTCAAACAAAATATGAATCTAAAGTTTTTTAGAACGTCAATGCCAGCAAATTTTTGTTCATATCTACCTACTGTATATGGATAAAACTCAACCTTAGAGTTAGTTTTGAGAGTTTGTTTTTTAGTTAAGTTAGATTCCAGCAAGATGAAAACTGTATTTGGAATAAGAAAGGGATGTTTATTATAGTTTGACTTTTGGTGTAACAAGTCTGTTTCAGTATCAAAAATGCTTATTAGCAAATTACAGTGGTGCTACAGTGACAGCCTTATAGTTTGTAAACCTACATCTATGCTTATTTAATACACTAAGATATTTTTGTGATAAAGACTGGTCCAACAATTATTTTTAACCAATTTCAATACTTTATTTAAGTGTTGTTAAGAAAGAGCTCTTGCGTAAAGTTTTGCAGAAAACAAAATTAATAAAGGTAATTCCCCTTTAAAGTAGTTTTGGTCCTTAATATTTTATAAGGGTACGAATTTCTCAAGTAAATACAGTTAAAGATTAACTGTAAATACAGTTTAATACCCAGCACATTTCAGTACTGGGACTCCAACCATTAATTATGTAAACTTTATCTGCAGAGCTACACTCGTTTACTAGTAAATACTTAATAGAAGAAACACATTCAGTAGGAAGAGCTTTGAAGAAAGCTTCTTCAAAGCTTTGAAGAGCTTTGAAGAAACACATTCGACGTAAAAGCTTTGACAACAAAATACTGAAGTAATTATGGGTTTTCACTAAACGAAATTAAAACTCAAAACGTAATTTCTACAGGTCTGAAAGCAAATAGAGCAAACTACCAGGAGAAAGTTGAACCAGGAGGTGGTCGCTGTACCGTTTATTGATAACACTCTCCATAACCTTGACCCAGAGCGACTCTCTCCCAAGGTCGGCGAAGGAGGTCGTCCGAGAGCAAGTCTACAGAGTCGCTCGCGCCTCCGCTGAGTACCGAGCTGGGAAAATCTGGGATTGGGTATGCGTGGTCTTCGACATTTGTTGAGGTTTCAGAACGATAACAGAACAAAATACATCACAAACATTGCTTGAAATGGCGACCTACCATTTCAATGAGATATTATCCTTGATGGAATTTGGAATATATACTACTTATGTTTCAAATCTCTCTCAAAGTCGATTGAAGATGTTAAGACCAAAATGGGGAAGAAGGTAATTTACGAACATAATCGTTCACTTCCCAAGCTATTTAACATCTATGTAGTTCATAGAGGCACTGACTAAGGACACTGAAGAAGGCTTTCCGTTGAATTTATATTTTAAGCTGAGTCAATTAGTGTTTGACTTTCCTTGTTACACTTAAGAACTAGCAGTTGTACACTCTCGGAGAGGACTCTGTAAAAAGTTATTACATTGAAGGTAATATTGATTATATTTTGATTAGGATTTTTGCGGACATTTGCCATCACTGATTAGTAAAAAACAAGTTTCACGACGTTTCGGGATCAGGAATCTGATCCCGTCTTCAGGTGGAAGAAAACCTAGAACATAACAAGATTAGTAACACATAGCCAGGAAAACCTGGAGAAAAACACAGCTAAAACAGAGAACTGTAAAAGCAGTCACGAAAACAATAAGCTGAAAAGAGAAACAATACACAAAATAACACAGGAATCACAAGTATCAAGAAACACCAGGCAGGAGAGAGCACGTCCACACCCAATCAGAGCTGAGCTGAGACTGGTGGGAGGAAAGCAAATGGCGGCGGCAACGGAAATGGCGGCGCCCACAGCCAACCAAATCACGGCGCGCTACCGGTGGCGAAAACCTGAAACAGAGACATGTGATATGCAAATTCCGTGTGTCTGTGTTTTTTTAGTTAATTTTTCACCTGATTTTGCCCCTTGGCCTTGCTACGAGTTAACATGTTATGAGAATTTTGAACAGAATTGTTAGTAATTACGCTATTTGTTGACACTTTATTTTCCCTGTCTTTCAATTCCTTGTTTAATATTGGTAGCCATACTGGCCTTATTTCAAGTGAAGATTGACTGATTGGTTGGTCTGCTAGTTTTATGTATGAAGCTTCAATTAGTTTTCTTTTGAAAAAATGAGGTTCGCGGTGTACTATTTTTGCTTCGTCAAAATTCATCTGGTGATTTTCAGACCAGCAGTGTTGAGCAATTTTTGATTTATCCACTAATCCCTTCCTCGTGTTATCTTTGTGTTCTTTGATTCTAACATTTAAAGGTCTTTTTGTCTCGCCATAATACGGCCTAGAGCAACTATTGCAGTTTATTCTGTAAACACATTGATCATGTGTGTAAGAAACTAAGCCAGGGCATTTTTGTGCTTAGGAAGTTGTCATGTTTTGCCTCCACTGAACTACTCATTGCAGCCTACTATGGGATTATTTACCCATACTTGTCTTATGGAGTACCCGTCTGGGGTTGTGAAAGTAGTAAAACTCAGCTCATTTTCAGACTTCAAAAAAAAGCAATTCGAACAATTTTCCACTTGCCAAAGCGAACATCATGTTCAGACTACTTTGTGAACAACAAAATTCTGACTTTTCCTTCCATTTATATTCTGGAGGCTTTGTCCTTTGTTCATAAGAATTTCCCACTGTTTCGAAATACTTTTCCTTCTCACGGGTATGAAACAAGAAGTAAACTTGGATATGTACTAGGTATACCTCCTCACTCTACTACATTTTTTCAAAAGCATTTAAAATATTCAGGTATAAAGTTATTTAATAGTCTGCCACTGGATTTGAAAGAAGAGCGTGACTATGAGATATTTAGGAAAAAGTTAAAGACCAGTCTTATTGTTAAAGCGTGTTACAAACTTAGTGAATTTAATTTTTGATAGACATTAGACTACTTATTTCTTTGCTAATTGTTGCATATTTGTATATTGAATATTTTAAGGACAATATTTTTTCTATACGCTTTGTATGACTTAGCATATACATTTTATGTCAACATGCTCAATAAAGAACTTGAACTTGAACTTAAACACAGTTTTTTGATCCCTGAGTGCCATTTTTTGGTTTGGTTTTTACGAGACATTGCCTAAGAGTGTTTTGTGTCCTAAACGCGGTTCTAACTTTGAACTTCCTAGCAACTCTTCTAATTTTTTCCGATAATCCCGGCACATAAGGGATTGACATAGGAACGAATTTTTCAGTGTTTTCTGACTCATTCTGTTTAGCCCTACGGGTTTTGCACTTTATGTTCTTATTACGGATTGAGGGTATCCATTCTTAGCCAAATCTTGCTCTACTTTTTTGATTTCCTGATTTAATCCATCTTGATTTGAGCAAATGCTCTTTGCTCTGTCAAATAGTGAGTAAGCTACCCCTTCTTTGACAGATTTTTGATGGTTTGATTGAAAATTTAAGTACTGCCCTGTGTGTGTCTTTTTTCTGAAAACAGTTGTCCTAAGCGTGTCCCTATCCTTTTCTACGCACACATCCAAAAATGATAGTTTGTTTTGGACTTCCTCTTCCATTGTTAGGCGGATGGAAGGAGAAATACTGTTAAGATGCCCTAAAAAGTCTTTTAGTTCATCGCCTCCATGCGGAAATACCACGAAGGTGTCATCGACGTACCTCCACCAAATCTTCGGTTTGAGTTGAGCCAAAGACAAAGCCTTTTGCTCAAACTCTTCCATAAAGATATTAGCAAAAATAGGCGACAATGGCGACCCCTATGGCTATGTGTTACTAATCTTGTTATGTTCTAGGTTTTCTTCCACCTGAAGACGGGATCAGATTCCAGATCCCGAAACGTCGTGAAACTTGTTTTTTACTAATCAGTGATGGCAAATATCCGCAAAAATCCTAATCAAAATATAAAATCACCATCACCAACAATGAATTTCAAACAAAGAAATAATATTGATTGTTATTTTTTCGAGTATCAAATTTATAAATATTGATGTAAATAGCTCAAATTGTTTGGAGTAGGTATATAGACAGAGAGACTATACTGGAGATGGAACTTAAGCCAAGAAATATTGCATATGGTCAAGCTGTTTCTTATAGTATCTTGTGTTCGATTTTATAAATAAATATCGGCTTTGTTTGCCACTGTTAAAGTTCATTGAGGCTCTCATTTTGTTTATTTTATTTCATTATCTTTTGAAAATCTAAAAAATAAAGTTGTGAAATAACAATGCCTGGCCACAAAATAATGTTTGTCATATTTACCTGACCTGGCTGGAAAAGACAGTCTTAAAATCCACTCATAACGAGGTAAACTATATAAAGATTCATACAAAAATTTCTCATCAGCACTTATACCCTAAACGCTTCAAGAAACATAGCCGGATGACAGAGATAGGAAGTATTATGCTCCAGCGGATGGTAAAGGCTCCAAGGCAGAGTATTTAGGATATACTGAGCTAATGGCAGGAAGTAATCAGGCCAGGTGGCAGCGACTGTGAGACAGAGGCGATTAACCCATCCGTGTCACCTTCTTTCCGCGGCCACTCCGCTGCGAAGCAGTTCCCTACACGCGGCTGAGCAGGAAAACGCCTTCGTCAAGCAGTGTAGTTCTTCCAAATATACAGGCTAAATTATAATTTGTATATACATCAACCTATCAGATACAGTGAAGATCGCCCAAAGTAATATATGGTGGTCTTTGGTTGGTTACATATTCATTGAATTAATTAGTTTTTAATTTACAGCGATAATTTTACTATTACAGTATGATAATTAATTTAAGTATGTATACTTTTAGGTTTATTTGTAAAATTTGTGTCCTTTAAAACAATTATTTAATGAGTCACTGAAAATAAATACATGTACAACGGTAATTGCTGATGGACGTTGAGTAATTTTCAAAAAAATCTCGCAACCAGGAAGTTGAAATAGCCTTACAGTTCTCATCAACAAAAAATCTACGATTGCAATTAACCCTAACACGCTGATAACACCCAGTAACAGCCTCCAAATCCATCCGAGGGCCATCAGACGCAGGAAGATCGTGAGAAAGGCCACGGATAAGATCACTTCCCTCCGATCGACCTTCGCGGTCTCACGGTGTGCGATTCGCATTCTTCCACTAATTAAGGACTTTCGCTTACTGATCGTCCGTTAGGCCGCGCCACCGCAGAGCGGAAGTCTGCTCCTTCTTCTTCCCAATTACTCGTGCCCGATGAGCCTCTCACCCCTGCCTTCCGGTCGCGCGGGAACCGGGTCATCCGGTAGCACCGACGTCGCCGACGAAGGAGTTGTGAGGCTTCGGCACCAGGAGCTTTCCAATCCGCGACTCCTCGTTTTACTTTCACCCCAATTAGCTAATTGCTCGGTGGTGTACGCCGAAAGAGGAAGGATATTATGCGGTTGCGATTAGAATAGAGTTGTGGTCGAGAAGGGAAGTTGAAGAGTCATTTTAGCTGGAGTCAACATGATTAGTTAATGTTCTGGTCACAGCATTTGGCGGGTGGAAACTCCAGCAGAGTAAACTGACTTGATGTTAGAGGCAGCTAAGCTCCTCTACATATGAGAAACAGCAACTAGTAATATATCTTATGTGAAGTTGAATATATTTCCAAAAGATAGTAGCACATTCAAGCGTAGCTTGTTAATTCACCTATTTCAGTGATTAGCTAATTGTGGAGGAAAACAAAGAGCCTAGCTGTCTACAACTTCAGATAGATTAATGATTAACTGAACAAAGTATATTTTAATCGCCAGCAGCGCACTGACTCACACGCCTAATGTTTTGGCCAGAACTGTAAGTGTTTAGTTATTGTGCATTAGCAAGTTACTTTTTGCAAGCAATATCGTTTTAGCCAAGCATTAGTTAACCCTTAGCTCAGTCCAACAAAGTCAAATAAAATAAACCACCTATCTGTGGGTGTCCGAATGATTTGTTACAACTCCTAGTCCACTTTTTTAAGCTGGAGGCATTGTTAAGTTTAAGGTAGGTAATTGGAAAGAATTGTTATTGAGGACGTCGGTACGATTTTCATACCCGATCTTCTGCTTTTACAGACATGATATGTTTACCAGTTGTATTTACTGTTTACAGGCCTTTGGGTTCAGTAACCAAACTTCTCAACGTAATTAAACATGGGCGATGTTCATTTTTGCTTCCGTGTAAATCTACTCCTGCTCCGCCACCCCGCATATTATGTTTCAGTGATCCGTTACCAATATCAGCTATCAACCCGTCGTGTTTGGGCGTCTCATCCGATATACTATTACAACAACCGTCAGTACCGTAATGAAAAATAAACACATAGGTGACCACCAATGACCGAAAACCAGGTCAAGATTCGATTCTTTCACGTACAATAAGACATAACTTAATATAATAAAAAGTTACTAAACTAAAATAAGTATAGGCTTACCATAAATTTTCAGAACCAACCCCGGACACCAAAAAAAAGGGGGGGGGGAGAAGAGGACAATGGATATGAAATGGTTTGGTAAAGTTTGGACCGGTATAATTCTCAGGATCTCGGCAGACGGGCTACTTTGCGCCATTATCGTTTCTGGAATACTGATTGGTTAAAAAAAAAACAATTATTTGTAGTCCTTGCGACCAAGCAGAAGACCCAGTTGAGCAGTTGTGGCGCAACGAATAGCTCGTCGCCGGCCGAGACCTTTTAGTGTAATACCTGGTGAAACTGTAAATTATCCCTTAATTTTGTTTAAAATTTCTTTTGTTTTGTATAAACTTTCTTAAAAACTGCCCAAAACCAACCACCAATTCATTTATTTCGGGCGTTTTCCTCTCTTTTTCACGCAGGCTGACTAAAACCCCGGACAAAATTCAACCCCGGACGTTTCCCCGGACGCAATCCTGAAACCCAAACTGTCCGGGGAAATCCCTGACGTCTGGTAAGCCTAAATAAGTATAATGCACCTAACCAAAAACTATATTAACATATCACTAGTATAAAATAACAAAACAACTTTCCCATTATTTCCCATCCAGCATCCGTCATCTTCAACTGAGATACAAGATGTACAATAACTTTCATAGAGCAACAAAACTATCGATAAATACAAGGTGATCGTATATCCAGTTATGCCCAACACACTATATATTATATCTAAGTTCGACTATCGGTAGATCGTTCGATACTGTTTTATTAGAGATCAGATCAGATGTTGAAGATAAAAAAAAACATTTATTTTTATCTTCTGCTATATGGATGTATACGGCTGTCGGCAGGAAATCAGATTTGTAACCCGTTCCGCGGACGTCTCCAGAATGGAGCTGATGGGGAACAGTATAAGAAATTATAGATTCAAGCATTGTATTAATCTTCATTCAATTGGTTATCGCCATTGACAAATATTTAGGGGATTAAGGATATTACATTTTGATATGGAAATATTTATTATTTCTATCTTGATGGTCACTGTTTATTTAACCTACTTTTTCCCTGTGCATACAGTAGAGTATTAATGACATCCTCTGTAGCACAATAGCAGAGTTTCCATTTTATCTGATGTGCACTAGATCAGTGCTGAAAAAATCCAAACATATCTCAAAATTTGTACTGAGTGCCATCTGATTTACATCAGTGAGCAATGATGTTATAGTTCTGTACATTGAACAATTTAGTATGTTTCACTAAAGATTCCACTTATTTATTTTATTTTTGAGTTTACAACGACCATAATACATAATGGTGCTACCTCTACAATTTACCATTCTCTGCATTAAAATACTTTAAATCTTTAGAAAATAATACCAATTTAATAGTAATCAATAGTTGTAGTAAATAGTAATTTTCTTTATCAAGTAATAATCTTCCATTTTACTGTTTTATAACGTTGAGTATTGATAATAAATTACTTTATCCGACCACAGGATCCGCCTACAATGCATGAATGGAGCTCACGATCCCATTGAATATCCTCAGTGTGAGGAGGAGCCGCGTGGAATGTAGGTTAACAAGTCCGGTCCTGCTGATCGATATTTCGACCCGGGCCGCGGGCCAGGGCCAGACCGGGTATCCAGTGGAAGGCGGGCAAAAAGTTAAACGAAACTGCGGTCAGTAACCTAGCGGTAGAGGTCCGCTTCCAAAAGTACAAACAAAATCAATGAAACCTATTTTAAAATGTAAAGCATCTTCTCGACCTAGCGAGTGCTGCAAAATGGTCACTTTTATGGGGTAAGGCCACGTCTTAATATGTTTTTCTTGTAAAAAATACCACACCTCACGAATTCTGGATTCATCAATTAGGACATTCAAAAAATCTGGGTACGCCTTTGACGATCTCTGTGGTACTTATAGTAGCTTATGGTATAAAAATATATAATGCACAATGAGAATTATTTAGTGCGATATGTTTGTGGAATAATAGAAAACTACTGGTGTATGTATGAATAAGTGTCTTTAATTTTAAATTTTTTTCATGAGGTTATTGCCTATGACCTATAGGATTACAACACATGAAATCTTAAATGTAGAAATTATTATATTGTTACACTGTGTATGCTCATAATAAACGAATTGAAGGATCCTCTTTGATACGTGGACGGAAGTTTCCTCTGAAACTCTCTTTTTGTTCAGTTATCGAAATATAAATTCAAATTAATGACATTGAATTTCGTGACAATATCATGTTTTTTGTTAGTTCTACAGTATAATCAATGAATTGTATAGCTATAAATTTGTCAGAATTAGTTCAGATGATGTACAAAAAAAGTTTAATGTGGCTTGAACATTTGTTACTGAACAGAGGCAGATGATTAAATTCATTAAATTCACTCGGGGCTAAAAAACTATGAACAGTATCATTGAACTACAGTACATAGTACGTAAGTACTACGTCGACATCTTCAACGTTTGACATACACCATGTTCATATGGAGAATCCTGGTCTTCAACCCATGACCACGACCATGTTCTTATTCTCGATCAGATGCAGGGGACATTCTGTGTCTGCGACCTCCCTTCCTCTTTCTTCTCCTATCTTTCTCAATGCCGATTACTTTACAAAAAGGTTTTATGCAGGTTCCTGAGCAGCACTGGGAGTCCAAAGTGCACTGAAAAAGAACAGAAACGAGTTGGTAAAAATCTGCAAAAACGTCATTTAAACTCAGGGGGTCAATGATGAGAAATTCAGATTAATAGACTGTATATATGACTGTAACAAACGTGACGTCAGTATATTGTTTTAATCGTTCTATAATTCCTCAAGGATACCGTATTCTATTGCATTGAGATTAAATTTTACAGACCACCAATTAACATCTCATGGTCAGAAACTAACCTAAAATTAAAGAAAAACTTGGATAAACACTTTATTTAAATTTGTATTCATTCAAATATGACCGAAAATTCTTAAAAAGCCAGTTCTAAATACAGTGTTTCCATAAAATCATGGTGGGGTGTTTTGAATGTTCCTAGAAACAAGGGTGATGAAGGAAAATCTGGTTTGAACCACTGGATTCTGAAACTAAAATAGATTTGTTTTAATATATGATAAGCAAGTTTTGGCGTTGTTAAGGTTTATTCTTCGCAGAGAAATTTATTTTTAACATTTCCCAAATTTTGTCATCTTTAAGCAAAGGTGCTAAAAATTGAGAAATGTTAAAACAAACTGTTGCAGAATCCAGTGGTTCAAACCAGATCTTCCTCGGCGCACCGAAATTGCGCCGCATACCAAACTGACGAAAAAGGTTCACTAATCCCTAACCGATATTGCGCCTTGGCAAGTACCTGTAGACTGCAACACCATGCAATGACTCAGGAATGTTACCCTCGGCCCCCCCTCCGCCTGACCAGTTGACAAACCACAAACTTATTTACACTCCACAAATTTTTTTCAGTTTTGCAAAAGACACCTAAGCGATAGGTAGCTCCATTCACGAGCAAGTGAACCATTATAGTTATTTAGAATTAGTTGTTTGTTGTTTGCGATCTTCATATAAAATCAATGATATCAATACAGAAATAGCCCTTCAGAAAAAAATGTTATGAGTTGCTATATTCCAGCACCATATAAAATAAATCGAACGGTATAGTTGAGAAATTAATTAGTTACCGGAAATAGAAATCAAACGGTACGGTGGTTAATCGAGTGAAATCAAGTGTTAGTACGTTGGGTTTACGTAAAAATCTTGCACTTTTTGATACAGCTTTACACTTGGCAGGTGTAAAGAAGATACCAGTAGAAGTATTTTTATCCGAAGAACCAATCTTGAATTCTTGTAGAACACCTCCATATCAGCCATTAAAGTAAGCCATCTGTATGAATTTTCAGATTTAGCCTGACTCCGTTGCTCACTCGCCACTTTCCTCCAAGGGGCGATAATGAAGGGTTTTGAAGGAATTCCTGTGTTCCGACTTCGAAAGCGAGGCGAGGAGTCAGTGCTTGCCTCCATCATGTGATTCTAGGAAGGGCTGCGGCGCAATATTGGTCTACCTCTGGGACAAGATTTAGAGTTACGGCGCAATTTCGGCGTCTATCTGGATTTTGCGGCGCAATTTCGGTGCGCCCATTTTCCTGCATCACCCAATATTTGTTTCTATGACCGTTCAAAACTCTCCATTATTTTACAGGAACTCTGTATTATTGTTGAGAGAATTGTTCATTTGGTAAGGTTTTATCAGCTCATAAGAAACTTAGAAATTTCAGGCATTATTTGGAAAACTACCGTAATTTCACATTCGACTTATCAAAATATAATTGAATAAATCAACATTTTAAAATTTCTTCTTCAATATTAATTAATTGAACACTTGTTATTTCCTTTAAACATGCAATACATTCCAATCAAAAGTCAGTAAATTTTTCTTATAATCTTCCATCTTCTTCTAATTAGAAACTAAAACTAAAACTAAAACTAAAAAACATCCAAAGTTGGGTATAACGTCTTGAATTTACAGACAGTGACTGCACCATAAAGTTAAATAATTTTAGAGCGTATATCTAACAGAAGGTAGCCTCGACACATGTAGCCTTAGCTGAAAAAGTGATTTTTTCTTTATGATAAAAATTATTTGATGCTGATGTTAATATTTTAAACTAGATGGAAAAAATCCTGTGTTCTAATAATATTTGGTTTTAAAGCTTAAATTCTGTGATTAGAAAATTTCCGAACCTGAAGATATCATTCTCCAAATAATGACTTAAATGGTTGGGTAACCAAGTCATATGAGAGCTGAGAGTGTGTTGAGCCGGTCGAGAGTTAAACATTCCAGCATTAATTCTCCGTTCTCTCAAGGTTTGTACAAAATTTTGTTTAACGATTTTATTTTAGTAAAAACCACAACCAATGTGATCGAAACAATCAATTAAATAATCAATTAAACAAACGAGTAATCATCATCCCAGAAATGCTGCTGGAGTTATTATTATTATTTTTTTTTTTAATAAACGTGTTTTAAAACTACATCTATTGTAATATGAACATAAATCTAACTAAAAATACTATTTTCCAAAAACACTTTTTTGCGGTTCACAGTAATCAGATTCATTTATTACGTCAGTTCAAATTTCACAAGTAAACATTTACAATTCATGATTAACAATATAACATAAAATATTTGTAACAATGGCATAAGCAAATAAAAACAGTCAAATAATAATGTGCAGCACAACCAATTTGATTACCGCTACACTATACGTTAAGTTGTTATCAGCGAAAAAGTCAGTTAAAAAATAAAAACCTTTTTTATCAACTCTCAAAGTTTCCCCCACTATTCAATTAGGTCATTTGAATGTGAAGTATTCAAAGTATTCTTTTTACCACATTATTCATTTTGGAAATGCCTACATGTGTACATCAATAGCTGAAAGAGTAGTTTTCCCCTAATTTCAGTGAAAGTCTTTAAGTTAGGCTTGACTCTTTGCAAAGCAATGCCTTCATTGTACCTTTTCATAGCAACCAGGCATTTATTTCGTTGAACTGTTTGGAATTTAGAAGAAAGAGGATAAAATAATAAAACTATATTTCTTATAAATACGGCCAAATGCAGCAAGTTTTCCCAATGCAGTAAAAAATCCAAAATACTAAAAGTTATGCATAATACAACTTACAACTATCGACCAGTCCTCCATGCAAGAGTAGTTTCCACTTCCCTTCGGGTTTGCTGCAGGTTGGTTGTTCAGGTTGTTCCCGCCGAAGACTGAGTAGTGAGTGCCCTGCAGGTACTGGTTGTGCATTTCCTCAAGGGTCGCCGGGCGCGGGAGGACCACCAAGAAACATCCGAGAAGTATGACGAGGAAGGGATCCGAGAAAAACATAGTCACTGTGATTACTCGGCCGACTGAATGTGTACTGGGCTCATGCAAGGGTCTGCCCAACCAGCGGTGACTAAGTGAATAATGATCACGCCGAAACAATGGTGGATAACATATCAATGTGACTAGGGCGATGCGTGCTGATGGTACGATGTGAGGCCGGGCAGGACATGGGTTTTATGTCATTAATGATTAATGACTAATCCACACATCTTCCTTTAACGATTTAAAAATTCTTTCTGTAAATATCACATAAATAAACTATATTGAAGGTTGTTTAAAACCGTTAGTTGATTAACTTGTAATTATTGTATAGTTTATATAAACATAGTACTCGCGTTTGCTCAAGTATTTCATGACTGAATCGTTTTCATGGCAAATGTTGTGATCTTTCTAAGTTTATTTCCCACAATGCTTGATTTTGTCTTCAAAATTTAACTGATTGATAGTAATTTAATTTTGCTTGTGTAATAAATAAAGTATTTCCCCCAAGTTTCATCATGAACTTGTATACATTCATTTTAATTTTTAATAGTAAATGCAATTCTCTACCTCTAATTCTACTAATTATATATTGCATGTATGTTTACAATTTCAGGTACTTCTCCTGAAATTTCATATTTATCAAGGTCATTTTCACACTAAGCTATAATACATTGGGATTTGAAATTCTATTAATATGGGGGTTATGTCGATGAAATTCATCAAAATAATAATTAATTTTAAATATCATACTGAATTGAATGGAGTATTGAATACGTAACAAGTAACTTCTGAGTATTGTTCTAAAGCGGTTAAAAAAATTACTTCTTTAAATTCAAATTATAGAATCCTTATAATTTGTTCCCTGAATGCACAAAATCAAACAACCACTGCGCTACCACCTCTTTTCTCACCTTACTGACACGAGATGACGAAAGTTCTCAATTAATTAATCAGTTCACATTGATAACAATTAATTATATTGTTATTAATTTAAAATGCGCGGCCTTATTAAACCAACAATGAAAACAATAGTTACGCAACCAGCCAGGAGAGCGGCAGCGCTGGTGTCGACCGGAAGCGATGCCTACGATCAGCTGACATAACCTCTTTACCCGCCTTCCGCCGCCGCCACATTGATTATCGGTGGCGAAGATTTGGCGGCAAACGGTCCTTGAACGGTCGTTAGGTAATATCTGGCTGCAATGACCAGGTTATCTGTGGTGTAACAGGTGAATTTGCCACCGTGCGGACCTAAAGGATAGGAAGCAGTATGCCCGAAGAAATATACAGATGAAGTAGAATGTCAAAATTATGGATTTAACACATTTCATTCAGCGAAAAGAAAGAAAGAAAGAAAAAATATTTATTTCAGAAAAGCACATATACAAAATAGAATAGAATACATAAAGTACAACAGTCATAACTCTTATGAATTACATTTAACAACTATATACAGCTTTAATGATGCAAATAAACTTTATGAAAATAAGCATAAGCATGACATATGCATGACATATAAGTAATACGTAATATAGAATTAAATTAAATATACCATTTACTTAAGAAATCAAAATAACCAAATTAAATTCATAATAACAAAAATTGGTCTCCTAATCTTAACTTTAACTAAATCATATAACTCAACAGACAACTGTAAATATTATTTTCTAGTAAATTAAGTCATTGAAAATTGAAAGCTTTTACTATTGTAAGCTTTTCTGAAATTAGGTAGCCCCTTAGGAAATCCTGTAGTGGGGTACCAATAAAGCTAAGGACAGTGGCGAGTGGGAAATAGAATACAACAAAAGAATACTAAAAATTACATTACAAGAAAAAAACATAATTAGCCGTTATAACAAAAATATAAGCAACGCAACAATAAAAACAGGAAAAGATATATATATGCGGGAAATTATATTACAGACGGAAAAAATCAATGTGAGGAATCGTTAAGAGCCACTTATAAACAGCACTGGAAAATTTATGGAGTGATTTTATATTACGAACATTTTCAGGAAGTTTACTAAATAACTTAGGGCCTGTAAACATGAAAAAAGATTTAAATATTTCTAATCTAGGCCTTGCTACGTGATAGGTTCTATCTCTTCCTCCCCTTAAAATATAATTACTTATGACAGTGTCCCACTTCCCAGATTTTATAAAAAATAACCTAGTAACCTTATAAATATAAAGATACCTGAGTGGCAAAATATTGAGATCCTGAAACAGTGGGAAGGAAGGTTCTCTAGGTGACTTCCGCAAAATAGTTCGTATTATTTTCTTCTGACAGATAGTTAAAGCTTTAATATTAGTTATGTAAGTTCCGCCCCAAAATACAATTCCGTACTGCAATCTAGAGTTAACCAGAGCAAAGTACAACTGTTTCAAAACAAACGGTGGACATATATAGCGTAACAAATAGAATTTTCTAGAGGCAATCATTATTGAGCTTTTCAATTTATTGATATGTTCTTTCCAATTAAGTTTACTGTCAATAATGACACCAAGATATTTTAGACTTTGAGCTTGTTCAATCACCAAACAGTTACTACAGTTCATCGTCCTATTTTGGAGGCAGATGGTACACTTATAGATTATTGGGCTAAAGAAACTGTTAATTTTATTCAAACCATAAAAAATATATTTTGTTTTTTCACTTAACAGTAAACAATTTCTAATGAACCAATACTTAAGTTTATCAAAGTCCTGTTCAATAATAGTAAATAAATGCTGTTTATCATTTGATGTGTAAGTAAGGGCTATGTCATCAGCAAACGCTGTTAAACTACCGTTAAATAAGCCCGAGCAAAGGTCATTAGCATATATTAAAAAAAGTATAGGTCCTAAAACGGACCCTTGAGGAACTCCACATGAAATGATGAGGGGTGAGCTCAGTTTGCCATTGACTTTAACTTGCTGGCATCTACCAGAGAGGTAGCTAGAGAACCAACTATAAGCCACACCCCTAATGCCAGCGCACCATAATTTGCTTAACAAAATCATGTGATTAACGGTGTCAAAAGCCTTAGTTATATCAATAAAAAGGCTTGCAACAAATTTTCCTTTATTAATGCCAATATAGACTTCCGACAGAAAATTTAAAACTGCTTCTTCAGTATTTTTACCACAAGTAAACCCAAACTGGTTATTATTAAAATAATTAAACGAATTTAAAAAGGATATCAGCCTAGATTTAACAATTTTTTCTAGTACCTTAGATAAGACTGGCAAGAGAGAAATAGGTCTATAGTTGTTTACATCCGTAGTATGTCCTTTTTTATGTATTGGTATGACTTATTGCTGCCTTAAATTGTTGGGGGAATTCACCAGAATTTAAGCTTAAGTTAAAAATATGAGCCAAGATAGGAGATATTGCATCACTAGTAGCCTTAATCACCATTGAAGAAAGTCCATCTACTCCAGTAGATTTCTTATTTTTTAATTTTGAAATAGTAGTGTTGACTTCTTGATAAGTAGTATCATAAAAAAAGATTGAATTACCTATGCATTTATTAGGAAACGACTTTTTTAAATGCTGAAAATCATTTGGAGGGGGTACTTTTGGGCATATTTGAGACACCTTATCAAAATGTAACAGAAACTGATTAGCAATATCCTCCGATTGTTCAAAAATCAAGCCAGAACCTTGATCAATAATTTTATCAATTGATTTTTTGTTGCTTCTTATTCCCACTAAACTATCAACCACTTTCCACTGGGCTTTTGTATTGCTTTTATTTTCACTGAACAAATTAAAATAATATTCCTCCTTTTGTTTTTTAATATCCATTAAAAGTCTGTTTCTATAGGTTTTGTAATAAAGCCGCAAATGAATATTATGTGGTTGGGATGAGAGACGCTTTGAAAGTTTATTTTTGGTCTGAATACGGTTTCTTAGACACTCATTCATCCAAGGTTTAATAAACCTATCCTGCTTTTTCACCATAACTTCAGAAGAAGCTTGAGCAATGCAGTCTTTATATATGTCATAAAAGATACTAAGTGCTTTTGATACATTTATTTCATTGAAAACCGTGCTCCTGTCCCTTGCAAGTAGCAAATTATTTAAAAGTTTGAAATTAATCTTTTGAAAACTAAAACTACTATTGGATTTGAATGCACTGTGAGCTTCATGATTTAATTTTACTTTGCATATAATGAGGTGATGATCTGTTACCCTGGCATCATATGGTGTAGCATTAAACTCTAAATCCTTTATTGAACGACTAAAAACATGATCTAAACATGATTTTGAATTACCCACGATTCGTGTTGGTGCGTTAAAAAGAAGATCCAAGCCTTGACTGGATAGCAAATTTAAATAAGCATCAGTTTCGTTTGAATTCTTCATTGTTGATATATTAAAATCGCCAATAAGACAGAGATTTTTATCTTTAAAGTTATTTATCACAATAGAAAATTCATCAATAAAAGTCATAACTGAATATGCATGTAACCGATAAAGCGCAACAATGGTAAGACTGACTGCTTACGCCAGACTGACACTAACCGCGATACAATCAGCTGATCGCATAGGCACCGACTGTACGTCACACGAGAAGCAGCTGTTGACATACACAACAACGCCTCCTGCGACATGCTCATCATTACACTTAGCATGTAAGTTATATCCATCTATTTTATAAATGCCTAATTCGTCCTCTTTGACCCATATTTCTGTAAATATAATAACCTGAGGTTTAAATTTATAACTTGACAATTGTAAAATGAAACTATCAAAATTAGCCCGTAAGCTCCTTATGTTTTGATGCACTAAAATAAAATCACAATTACTTTGAAGGAAGGAATCAATTTCGATAACACTATCAGTCATTCACAGAAAAACATTAAGGTTAAATTAAATATCAACTAACATATAAAATAAGTACAAGGGAAACTTACAGTTCTACTTTACATTCTTCAGATCATCCATTGAAGTCAGAGCATACACTAATGAGTTGTCCTCTTTTCTCAAAAAAATCTTTCCATTCCGTACCCACAGGTATCTGAAGCCTTGAGCCCTCTTCACCTCTCTCGCTGCCATGTAAACACGTCTCCTGGCTGGACTTAGGCTTTCATTAACATATATAGGCAGGTCACTTCCCATGTTCAGGTGTCGAGTGGACAGATCACGTTTTACCTTCTTTTTTTGCAGGAAGTTATTTTTGTCAGTTCTTCGGACAAACTTGACGATAATACCAGGAGAATTGTTACCATTCTTTTTGCCCAGCCGATGACAAATGTCAATCATGCCATCGTCAATTTTATATAGTTTACAGCATCTCCAACACGTTTGACAATCTCCTGCACATCCTCACCTGGCTCTTGCGGCACACCATGTATTTCTAGGGTATTTTGTCTTGAATAATGCTCGCAGTCATCCACACGTAAATATAGCTCCTGGACTTGTTTTTTGAGCGCGAAAATAAAAATGAACTCTATAAAAGTAATAAATGCATGTGCTTTCAAATGTATTTTACAGTTATTGTACTTTAAAAACAGTTTCAAACCTTTTTGTGGATTAACATTTTTGAAAACAAACAACTTGAGATAAAGTTACTGATAGGGATTTAAAAATATTACGAAACACACCTAGCACCGAACCTTTGTGATAGGGTACCAGAAGAAAAACTGCAGTGTTGAGAAGATAAATAATTGTCTTAATTTTTTTCATTAACAGGTAATTTAACGACTTCATCATAGTGTTTGGTTTTAAAAACAATGTCACCAGGAAGAAAAATACTTACACATAGGTGTAACTTATGAACCACCCAAAAAATGTACTGGAATTATCGATCCATACATTTTTATCCATCGGAAAAACCCCAAGTTACAAATTTCATGTAAGCAATTTAAAACTATTTTCAATTTATTGGATGGTTAAGTTATAATTCAGCAGTTGAGTATGAAATAAATTTATTTGGAGCTATGTCAAAAAGTGGATCTAAAATCCAATCTTTATTAGCTTGAACAGTTCCAAGTCAATCAGTCAGCGAGCGGTGTTCTCTTGCAGAGTTGAGTATTTCACAGACGATCAAACAAAATAAAACCAATGCTTATTAGACTGTAACCTGCCTCGCCCGCGAACTCCCATGAGAAACAATCATGGCTCTAGTCGCTTACGGTGTCTGCGGTTGATGAATCACGGTTTGAAAGAAATCTGGTTTGAAACAGACAAGTAATTTTTTTTAAGAATGACTTATTTAAAACTTCTAATAAATCGAATTGTGCAAATAAATCTTATTTGATTTGGGAATTTATTCAGTTTTTGTCAATCAATGAGGTTGAAATTTAGTTAAATATAGAAAACAGGAAGTGCCCATTAAAAATCAATGAATTATCTAAAATTTTCAAATGTAATGTACCTAAATTTAATATAATCTTGGTGAAGAAACTTTCAACGAATCACACATCGACATGATGTAGTCAAAATTATGTTGTAATCGCGAATAAGACTATAAGTAGGCCTAATCAATTGAGACTTGTAGACTAGTACTTCACATCTATGATTTTATAGTGAAATAACAATTTATCCGATTTTTGACAATGTTCCATCACGAAATTTTGATAAAGAACATCGGATTTACGCGAAGATTCAGCGTCCCAAAAAAACATAAGAAACAACAAAATTCAATCTTAACCCAAAACGTTTCCGTAAAAAAATAACATTTTGACAGGACTATTATCTTTATGGGAAATAAATAATTATAATATCGCCTCTTTGTGAACATATTTTAAGAAATCTTGGTATATGGTTTGATATATTGTACATTATCTTAATAATCATATTTTTGAAATATTTTAGCAGCAAACCTGTAGATTCATTCTTAATATTAGGCTATTATTTGAAAAGAACGAAAAAATAAATAATTTTAGGATTTTAAACATCTCATAATCGATGAGTGCGTAGCACTGCTGTAACGGTGTAGTTTCCCGTGGCTGCGATTTTTACAAACTAAATAAATCGATTTTCACACTACCACTTAGACACTGTTATAACAAGGCAATCACGATAATAAGCCATCCTACTTATCTAGCCAGACACTATGCCACGATGTCACTACGCCACCACACTACACCATCACTTTGCCAAACCTAGTTTTTATCAACTAACTAGCCAATGCTGAATACAATCCCCAATCCCCGTCACCCCTGACCT
The DNA here is from genome assembly GCA_035578135.1 of Flexamia atlantica. Lineage (NCBI taxonomy): Eukaryota > Metazoa > Arthropoda > Insecta > Hemiptera > Cicadellidae > Flexamia > Flexamia atlantica. Next base: position 33,305,297 of record JAQJVK010000003.1, on the reverse strand, counting down.
CCTCAAGTCCCGTCCTCCCGGTCCGTCGACTCCAGCCTCCGTCGAACTTTAACCTCCCGTGGCGGAGGCTGAGGTCTGAGGTCCACATTCTTCTGTGACGTCATATGACCTCCATTCCCCCGGACCCTGAGGTGCTGCCGAGACTCTCTCCTGGATATGTGTCAGCTGCCTACTCTGCAGATGGTCACTGTGACGTGGACTCGCCAATCACAAGGATTAGAATTAAATCGTTTATGTGATCATAGAATCGGGCTACTTTTTAAGGACATAAAACCAACTAATTTGTTTTCACAATGGTTTGCTTTTCCGGCGTCCCCCGTTTAGCTATTTTTTTTGGCATCAAATTTTAAACTAACAAAATAATAAAAATCCTCCAGGATCGGTAGTAAACCTTTGATATAACAATGGAAAGCTAATACAAATACTGCATTTGTACAACCCTGATATCTCAATAATTGTTGTTTCTTATGGGGCATGGGACTAATAACACAAACTAAGTTAAGCATTTTTGAGTAAGCCTTGCAGTGGGGAATTATTTATGCAGTTTTAAATTAACGCGAGCTCTTTGTGCTCATTTATGTTTTATTTTTTCGAAGAGTATTATTGTCCTTTTTCATTAAATCGGAACTGTTTGTCGGCTTATAAGGAAATAATAGGTGAACATAGGTCTCCTTGTCTGTAACACTGACGAGACAAGGAAATAATATTTAGATAAAATAAAATAAAGAAACCAAAACATGTGTTTCAGTGGCTTCTACATGTTGATTATAAACTATTTCTTCATGTCTTACGCATATTTTAACGGCAGTATAAATACCTACGTGGTGAAAACAAATATCACCGAATCCAGCGCTTCCTGTAAACCCAGATTACATCTTGTATTAAATGGGCTTACATAATTATTTAAAGTCACAGAAGATAAAATAAAGTCAGTAAAAATATTCTAAGACTAATGAAAATCTGTGAAGTAGCCTAAAATTACTTACGCAAAGCATATTGTTTGACCTAAAATACAATAAGGAATATTTTTATTATATTATTTTGTAAACGTTGATTATTTGAAAAATAATAACAATTCCTCAAGTTAACTTTTTAACGCAGCTTTACAGATGTTTGCTATCACCACTAAGTGCAAAAGTATAGTTTCGAAAGTGCGGATTGATGTCCGCAAAAATCAAAATTTAAAACCGCTTTGATGTTATAAACAAAACTATTCGTTTCGTGTGTTGAAAACAGCCAATTTTTCCTGTTTTCTCCAGAGGTAAAATAATACAGCGGGGAGAAGGCAAGAATGCCAGACTACGATTTTGACTCTCGACCTATTCAAATGCATGAACGATTATAGCTAATTAATTCAGGAGTCACGATGTCATTGCTTCTCTGGGTGTTCCGCTCCTTCCTACCTCGTGGATTTCTCTTCTACTGAAGCCGCGACTTTCCCGTGAAAGAAAAAAATCGTAATTACAGAAATTCCCATGAGAAGTCTATAGATAATTGTTATTGATTTGTTTATTATCTAGTATACCATCAGAGGGATTTCCGCTTTTTATTTAATTTCTCAGAGTATTTGACACTTTCAAATAAACTACTTTAAAACGAAACTTGGAATTCTTTTTAACTGTATGTAAAAACTTACGTAAATAAATTTAGGCAACCATTAAGAGATGCCAGTTCATATTGGGAGAAAAGTATCTCTGAGGTTATTTAATACCTATGAGTATGCGGTTGCATTTGTTGAGTTATCTGAAGCAATCCTGATAAAATATTTTGAAACACCCCCGTTGCAGCAGACCTGCATACTCAGCGAATTTCTAATGCAAAACAATATATTTTTATCTAACATAGCGAGATTTGACATGTTTTTGTAAGCTCCATAAGATTAACATGGGGAATAATTCAGGTTTGTTGCTACAGGTATGTTTAAACTGGTTGGTTTTACAGTAATTCAATATTTAGTAGATCTGAACTAGAAGAATCCATTTACCAAGTTTTATTAAGATATGTTGAGAAATAAACGAGATATAGAATTTTACTTATTTCCCATAAGGTTAACATTGGGACAACGTACTGCGTTTACCACTTTCAATATCTCGGTAACCAATGGACATAGAGCAGTGATTCAAAAACTAAATTGTTTGTTTTTTTGAGCTGAATTCAATGGTGCCAACAAAAATTCGATAAATTTTATTTTTCTATGTATAAAACTCAAAATACCCATTTTTGGGGGGGTTTATCCCCCTTTACCCCCCCTTCCGGTGGTCCGATCGGGTTGGTTCACGAACTCGTCCAATTGATTACCACTTTACACGTCTGTACCAAATTTCATAAAGATCGGACCATTTTTACGGCCGCTATCGAGCTAACAGACATATATATATATATATATATATATAAAAATTCGAACGAATGGTGGTTTTTGTTTCTGGGGGTTGCAAAACGAAAAGTTATCATGGTCTCGGGCTTAGGTCTTACCATGAGACCTACGGTAATAGCTTCTTCCCTATAGGGGAAATTCGCTAAAATGTTCATCATAAAAGCAAGAACCCCCTATTAAAAACGAAATATTAAGAATTTTCGTATACATCAGTAAAAGTTATCCGAACCTCAATTCTACACGGAGGATCAGAAGGAAAGTGATTTCAGAGCCAGCTTTTGCCCCTAGCAATCAAAGCCTGTTTACCCTTTAGTCGCGCCTCATTATCCGCTTACGTCCGCGCAGTACTGAGCCACTGAGCGCTGCGCAGCCGCAGACATTACCCATGCGCAGTACTGAGCCACTGAGGACTGCGCGGCCGCAGACATTACCCATGCGCAGATGCGACGTAACCTCAATCTGCTGCAATCGGGGACGATCGCTGTCTCGGGGCTCTTTGTTGATGCGGTTGTTAAATGAGATTGATGGCTTAGTAAAAGGTAAAAACAGTTGGTAATTTTATAGTAGTTTGGTTTATTTATGCAGGGTACCGTGCTGGAGAACTGTTTGAGGAATATTTTCCTTCTTAAGAATATGAACCTCCGCACTGTGGAGAATGAAGTGTTACATACTTTTCACAACAACGAACTAGTTCATTTACGTAATCAAACCCATAAAAATCATACCTTTAAGTAAAAATATTATAATATATTTAATGTTTGGGTAATATAAGTATTTCCAATGACAATAATGTAATATTTTCACATTTTATTTGCGTTGAATATTGAATGTACAAGTTCTGCATAAAACGAAGGCTTGTCATGAACTATAGAGGCATTTTGCAAATTTAATAGTATAGAGTCCATTTTATTCAGCCTCGCTGGTTTTCTTCCTCGCAAGAAAGGTCTTTGTTAAAATTTACTTAAAAGTGCTTGATCTATGTACTATACTTCATGACGGTATAGCCTCCGAATCAATGTGTATTACCATACAAAAACGTAAATTATCTAGAAATTACAGCGAAAGTATTCCAATCTATTGGTGGGAACTACAATCGGTTTCGTACCGTCATGGGTACATTTTCGAGTCCAATATCACGTCATTGAAGAGTAGTGCTTAAGCTTTGATATTAAACTTGAAAATGTACTCATGACGGTACGAAACCATTGCTAGTTCACACCAATATGGACTGTATCACTTCGGCTGTATTTCAAAGTTACTTACGCCATTTTCTTCCTATACTTTAATTGCAATTTTTTTAAAACTGTAGTATAAATTAATGTTGCTGCTGAAAATCCAACCCGCAAAGAATTGAAACCTGCTTGGTTGTCTGAGATAAAGATTACCCTAACAGAATTTTAGAAAAATCTACAAGTTCATTAGTACGATTATTATCCTTGAAACTGTGCGACTAGTATTGAAAACAACTCTTCTCCTGTCATGTATGGTAGATTAAACGTAACTGGTTTCCCACCGGACTTGAATCACCGTTCTCTCAACGACTGCAATTAGGGATATTAACGGAATGTTTGACCTAGGCTTCAACAAGCTATTTCCTCTTTTCTTCACATGAACTTCAGTAACTAATTGCTAATGAGTGTATGACGTACCACAACGTTTTCATATATTATTTGGATTGGTCTGTGTCTGTAGTAATATTTCCCAACATAATTTGCAAGTTAATCTATTTCATTTTCTTAAACATACAACCATTATCATCAGTTAACCAGTTTATAGCAGGTTTAATTTGAAATAAAATGTAGGCAAAAAAAATTGTGTGAATACTTCTGCTGTAATAACTAAGGACCGACGAAGAGTTTTTAATATTGCTGAAGAATTTCAGTCTGATTCGCAAGCACAACCTAGATTCATGAATTTAAAATTATCGCAATATTGTATATCTATTTACATAGCAAATTACTGAAATACTACTTATCCTTTTCCACGTAACTAAGTCGCCAGACACTAAGAATTTCAATTATTTATCAATGTAAAGCCCTTATGTATTTACGTATAAAAAATTAATAGATCCAGTACTTTTGAAATAGATCTTTTATTTTAAGAACGAGTTTTTTTAAATATAATAAATCAAAGCTATGTATCACCACAGCTCCAGACCCACAGATCCACAGATCCAGTACTTTTGAAATAGATCTTTTGTTTTAAGAACGAGTCTTTTTTTAAGTATAATAAATCAAAGCTATGTGTTATTGTAAACTACTTTGTTAAGGGACTACATTAAATGATTCAGAAGGGACTTTCTTTTCTTTGACACTGTTCAATGACTCAACCCTTAAAACAGTTGATTCACGTGTACTGAAGGCAAAGTAGGTATGTGAAAGTTAACAACAATCCAGGTACTTGGTGTAATGGATGCGACTAACATTGTAAACCGTTTGGCTAATGGAAATAAACGGTTCTCGCTGGTACACGTTACTCAACAATCAGTACGCTGTGCCTCACCAAAACGTTACTTCCGGTTTTGGTTATGTTAAAAAAGGATCAAAATAATTTAAAATTTAAATAATTATAATTTAAAAAGGATTTGTAAATAAAGCATAATCCATTTCAATTGACCTATACGTATTGTGACAAAGAGATGTTTACCATGGATGGATGTCCTCCATGGGTTTTTTACGTTTTCGGTGATTTAAACGATAATGTTGATTGTAGAAAGTTTTTTTTTAACATCTCCATTATTAAAATCTTTGTCTTCAGCTCCGATAATCATTTAAATAACCCCTAAGTTAGCAATCAATTAATATAGTAGTTTATTAGAAATCGTCAGATCCCTTCCGTATTCAACACTAAAGATCGGTAACGAGTAATTCTCTTCGCTCACAGGAAACGATTATAACAGAAGTATGCGTGAAATCTTTAATACGACGTAAATTAATGCTCACGTCCTGAATGGTACATCTTTATCTCTGTGGTGCTAATATAATTACTATCATCGTCACTTAATAATCTCTCTGTGATCAAGTAATACGGAGTGCGAAGTGGTTATTACACGGTGTTATAGTCGCTTACAACGGTGTTAATAGTCCGATTTTCTAGTACGACGCGACGCCCTTAAATAGGTAATTCTTTCACAAATTTCTTTTGAAGAGACCATACTGTATACGATTGAGGTTTGGGAAATACCTAAGCATGCCTTTAGATTTATTTCTTTAGGGAGAAAACATAGCCTTTGACTATAAATAATTAAATTAAATTAATATAACGTCAATGACATAGTAGTACGGCGAATAAATAAGCAATTGGTGGGTCTTGCAGCACTGTACGTATTTGATAACGCATGTAGTCCAGTTATTTCATTTTTACAAACGAAAATTATGTCAACAGTATTGCTCATTGGGCCACATTCATAACAAACTACAACTCAGCAAGTCTCGCCGCTCCATCATGTTTTTTTAGTTTTAGTAAATTGCAGTTCGAGTTCATCATAAGATAATGATAATTTAGATCAGAAGTGAAATTAAAAAGATTAAAATTTCTTTCTAGAAAAAAAGAACAATATATGAATCCACGAGTAACTGTAAACTAAAATACACACGATGTTTTTAACCTGGATTTATTTTCGATCAAGGATATTTATAGACTACAGAATATACACTTTAATTCCAATTATTACAACGTTATAAGTGGTTTTTAAAGTAGCCATAGCCACATTTTATAAAAGTAGCATATCACAATGTAGTTTTTCAAAGAATAAAAATGTAAGTTATCAGAGCAATTGTAACGTGGTAACATTTAACATAAACACAAAAGTTATATTAACATAAATATAACATACCGTTGTTAATATTTTACATAAGCACCCTTGTAATATATGCAATTACAAATAAATTAGGGAACACAATTAATAGTAATTCCTGTTGCATTTGTAATGATATTTCATGAAAATAAAAATAAATAGTGTATAAAAGACAAATAGCATTTAGGTCTAGATTTACACTGAAACTCAGTTATCCGTCTCGACTTATAAAATCGTTAACTTCTTGACATTATAAGACGTTATATACACTGTGATAGCCTACACCGTGGAGAGTGGTGGTCAGACCATGCAGGTATCAACATAATAATGACCTTATCACAATATAATTACCTCCATGACGACAGCTTTACTGCATTATAATGGCTGATGACCGTTAGAGTGATAAAAAAACTATTAGCAGTAAATGGTACTGTTTTTCTGTGTATACAGTACACAGTCTATAAAACACCACTGACTATAAAACCCAAATTGCGCTACATTCCATGGGGTTTTTCCCCAAGAACGATTTCTATCAGGCTAGATATAGTACAGATTCGCCAGTTGAAATCAAGATTTATATTAATAGTAAAACTTCAGGACAATACCAACATTTTAAAAAACTAACATTGTTTCTTTGTTATCATTTCAGCCTTCAGTACTCCAGTACCTTCTAGATCCGGTACCGATGCTATACATTTTGGGTCATTTGTTTATGATGGTAGTCCAGTGAATAACCCTGTGACCTCGAGTGCCGAACCATTCTCGTAAAAAGTAAAAAGTAAAAACAAACCGCTATGTTTTGAAGAGTTTTTACGTTTTGGTGATATATGACCTGATGCAAGAGGTTATACATCTGCCTTTGACTTGAAAAAAGTTTATGGCATAGTTTTTTAATTTGCTTACATTATTGTAAACAGAAAATTAAAATAATACTTTTCACTCCATTTATCTGTTTATTTACTAGACATTAGTTTTAGAATAGGAGAAAAGTTATGGTATGAATGATCGGCAGAGATACACAAGCAGCCTTCAGTTGTATATATATATATATATATATATATATATAAAGCTTGTCTATTCATGAGTTATTCTCCACGGTTACGTGTGTAACGTGTAACGGTAGGAGACGCGGTGCAGTAGCCGTGTGACGTGTGAGGATGGTCAGTGAGCATAAAACTGTTAGGTTCCGCCGTTGCACGTCCTAAACAGCACCAGTTTCGCAACTCAGTTCCACAGCACATTGTCGATGAAAATTTCAGGCTTCTTTGTATATGTTTACAGATAATTAGGAACCCAAATATTTTATTTATTTATCATAAATAGTAACAGCAACTGCCACAAATAAGGTGTAAAAAGCAAAAATGTATGACCAGAAATATTTTACTTCTCGTTTAAATTTATTGAACATATTAATTCCTTTATGTACATGACACAAGCTTCATTAATTTAATCACGCTCTTCGTCAGTTTTTCTCTTTTTTCTCTTACGATTTTGTATATTTCACTGTTTTCGTTTGATTATATCTGAAGTTTTTTTGTTGTTAAACCTTAACTATATAATAACAAAAGTAGTGCAACAATTTTGATAGTTTTAAAAATGAAACTACTTATTGTTAATATCAACAAATTAAAAGTAAATTATTTATAATATTATTTAATATTTTGAAATACATTATTAAGGATGGTTTCTCAAACTTAGTTAAAACTAATTTTAATGTAAAACATATGCAATACTTTCGGTTTGAACCAGGGTTAATACTGAGTTGGAGGATCTGGCCCTCGGTGATTGTATTTATCTATGATAGTTGTCCATTAAGAGTGTTAAACCCTCAAGAGACATCAAAGGATGTAATTATTATTCTATTTCATCTCTAATTTTACTTTATAACCGCTATTGACACTCTCTGTAAGTTCTTAAATTAAATAATTTCTTGATTAGAATGATACGTGTTGTTGTATTCACTGGATGTAAATGAAAAACGCCTTACAACATTTAAAAATACATTTACACTTATACTGTATTTACATACAAGATGGTAAATACAGTATAAGTGTAAATCCATTTTTAAGTGTTGTAAGACGTTTATATTTACATCCAGTTCTTAAAATTATAAATTAATTCCATTATAAAAATACGAACTTTGACATGTGCAATTTTAAGAAAACGAAAAACAACAAACTGGTATTCGTTATATTAGGTATTCCTAAACGGTATTTCCAAACGGTATTTACGCTCGTATTTCCAATGAGTAGGTTGCACCTGTCCCATTTTTACGGTTCCCATCCACTATGCACATTTGAACATCGATTGTGATTTCATGCGAGTATCCATAGTCTACATTCTCAGCCAATTGTGCAGTTCAATACTTGACCTGAAAGTCGAAGAATGGGTTTGTGCAAGAGTGTCGATGAATGGCCATTCGACATGCACGACTCTAAACGGCACGACTCGCTCGTCTGTGTCGTGAACCTGAACCATATGGCGTCTCCAGTTACATGGGGGAAGATATCTAACATATCAACGTAGTCTCGGGATTTATTTTCAGTTCAAAAGACTGTAACGCTGTTACAACGAGGATTATAATGAATTCGAGTGATACGATTTGGACAAGCTCTAAGAGATTTGATAATGCATGATAATCAGTTGTCCTTCACAGTTTATCGCAAACAATTTTATAAGGGAATTTTTATGAAATGATTTATCAGATTTTTTGAGAAACATTATTGAAAATTGCTTTTTAAGACTGGAACTGCTTACGCCTGACACGTAATTGGTGGTTAAATTCTAGTTCCAGTAGTTACTATCGTGATCATTTAGGACGATTACACGAGCATTGTTTGGCTTTAATGTTGGTGTAACGACTTCGGAAAGTAGAATGAGGGAGATGACATGGACAGATTTTTTATTAGGGTAATATTAGTCAGGATTGCATTTTTTAGAACATATGTATATAATATGCTCCTGATTTCTTACTAAGATCGTTTAAATTCAACCCATTGATCTATTGTCAGCTGGGTCCACTTCACAAACTTTCCTAAATTTTCTTATGATTCTCTTGGAAATCAGTCTTTCAATTGGAAGGAAAACTGATAAATTTTACGATCATTGGTAGGTTTACTACCGGCCTTACACGTCCACCATGATACTCAAAAACATCTGCATCAGTGTTAAAAAGAACACTATTTTAGTATTCTAATACGATGAGACAGGCTTCCGTGGTCTAAGCACACATAAGACGAATCCATGGTTTTGGGTGTCGACCACGATGGTGACGAGGTAGATGTTGTTGCCGACGTTTCGGACGCGATACAGCTGTCCATTCTCGAGGCGCACTAACACTCATTCACTGGTCGGCGGGCCCTCTGCCTCAGGTTATATAGGCTCGGGGGTGGGGGAGGGTTGTTTACATCTCCCATTGTTTTCCCGGAAGGCGCGGCTGACCTGGGCTGTTCTAGAACACATTCGCATCTCAGCTTTTCTATAACTGGAACCCACGGCACCCAGCTTTTCTATTCTAGAACAGCCCAGGTCAGCCGCGCCTTCCGGGAAAACAATGGGAGATGTAAACAACCCTCCCCCACCCCCGAGCCTATATAACCTGAGGCAGAGGGCCCGCCGACCAGTGAATGAGTGTTAGTGCGCCTCGAGAATGGACAGCTGTATCGCGTCCGAAACGTCGGCAACAACATCTACCTCGTCACCATCGTGGTCGACACCCGAAACCATGGATTCGTCTTATGTGTGCTTAGACCACGGAAGCCTGTCTCATCGTATTAGAAACCTATATGGGAAGGACACTGCTTCGTTAACCCGACTTTTTGATAACACTCGTGTCAAGAGGAGTAGAACACTAGCAGCCTTAGCTTTTCTAAAACGCTGTAGAGATTCCAACGTAATTCCGGTTTGTGCCAAACTTTCATTTCATAAGAAATCAAAGAAGATCAGTGATATTCTACATCGGGCCAGCATGCAACTCGTCAGGGACCAAATTGAGGAAACTCGTCGGAAGTTACTTCTGATTAACAACCAACTTTACTCGCTCCACTTCAAGCTGGTTTCTACACTTTCCACGGAGGATTGGTGTTTAATTGACAGACTCTCCTTCGAAAATAGTGAAAAAGTTCTTCAGCTTGTCACAAATAAGCACATCATCAAGTTTGATCGCCTCATTCAAGACCAAAAACCGGTACAGGAGCTTTCTTCTGAAAAAGTAGTGGTAAACCTCAGTAGTAAACAGCTGGATGAGCCTGCAATTTCCGTTTTAAAGAAAGGTTTGGGTTTCGCCGTAGCTCCACGTAGGATTCCTGTTGAGCGTATAATCAGCGGGGTGGAAAACGCAATAAGGAAGCTTCCAGACAGCATCGCTGAAGAAATTAGACAGGATGTTTCGTATGTTTTGAGAAAATCATCTCCCCCACGCCCTAATATATCCAGAAAGGAGATAGCCGCACTAAGAAACCTTAAAAAGGACGAAGACATTATTATTTTACCAGCAGACAAAGGAAATGCAACGGTAGTTATGGATTTTTCAGAATACCGGAAGAAATTACACGAATTAATTTCTGAGGACTGCTACAGGAGGATTAGGAACCCTACTAAACGTATTACACAGGAATTAAAGCGCCTTGTCCAAGCCTCTTCGATTCCTCCAGAGATAAAACCGTTTTTAATCACATCCGACCCTACTCCACCAGTTCTTTATGGCCTACCGAAGATTCACAAGGAAGGAGTACCTTTAAGACCAATAGTTAGCGCAATAGGATCACCAACTCATAAAGTATCGAGGTATATTGCAGGGCTGTTAACTCCATCTGTCGGTCAAACAGACACCTTCGTCAGAGATTCGCGCCATTTCATTGACATCATCAGTAAAATAACAATAAGCGAGGAAGATCTGCTTGTTAGCTTTGATGTTAAGTCACTTTTTACCATGGTACCTCTTCCTGAAACCATCTCAATTACTAAGAACATTTTACCGGAAGACTTAGCTGAGCTCGCTGCCTTCTGCTTAAAATCTACCTATTTTTACTTTGATGGTTGCTTTTATGAACAGATCGACGGGGCAGCAATGGGTTCCCCACTCTCCCCAGTAGCGGCAAACCTTTTTATGGAATATTTTGAAAAGAAGGCAATTTCATCCTTTCTGCTTAAGCAGAAAGGATGAAATTGCCTTCTGTTTTTTACGTTTTTAAGCCTAAGCTGTTTTTACGTTACGTAGACGACACTTTTGTAATTTGGCCCCATGGTAAAAACAGTTTGGAACAATTTTTAGAACACTTAAACTCGATCCATCCTAAAATTCAATTTACCATGGAAATAGAACAGAACGGCTGTATTCCTTTTCTGGACGTATTAGTAACACGGAAAATAGATGGTACACTAGGCCATTCCGTTTATAGAAAAGCCACACACACCGACAGATATTTACATGCTTCATCCCACCACCATCCCATTCAGAAAAATGCAGTTTTAAATACGCTAGTGAACAGGATGTTTGCAATTTCCGACAAAGAAAGCCTTCCTCGAGAAAAACACCATTTAATTACTACTTTGCAACAGAACGGCTATTCAAAGCACAATATTTTACGAGCGATTGATAAGCAAGAAAGGAAATTTAACTTAAATAATAAAAATAAAACCGAAAATCCTCCAAATGATAACCGGGCCTTTCTACCGTATATTCAAGGTACAACAGACAAAATCGGTTACATTTTACGAAAATTCGACATAAAAACCATTTTTAAACCCTACATGAAAATACAACAAATACTGAGACCAATAAAGGACAGAATTCCTCTTAGTAAATCTGGCGTTTACCATATAAAATGCAGTTGTGGGAAATGTTATGTAGGGGAAACAGGCCGTTTAATTTCCACCAGGGTTAAAGAACACATAAGAAGCACAAAAAACATCGATACCAATACCTCTGCAGTTGCTGAACATTCTCATACAAATAGACACGACATTTATTTTGATGAAATTCAAGTCCTGGCTACCAGTAACAATTATTTTGAGAGAAAGGTCCTGGAAGCAGTTGAAATCCGAAAACATAGCAATAATTTTAATAGAGATAACGGGATGGAGCTAAGTTGTACGTGGGTTCCAGTTATAGAAAAGCTGAGATGCGAATGTGTTCTAGAACAGCCCAGGTCAGCCGCGCCTTCCGGGAAAACAATGGGAGATGTAAACAACCCTCCCCCACCCCCGAGCCTATATAACCTGAGGCAGAGGGCCCGCCGACCAGTGAATGAGTGTTAGTGCGCCTCGAGAATGGACAGCTGTATCGCGTCCGAAACGTCGGCAACAACATCTACCTCGTCACCATCGTGGTCGACACCCGCAACCATGGATTCGTCTTATTTTAGTATTTGTAATGTTTAGTTGACAAGAACATCAACATATGAATGCATGTATTTGACCATGATTATAAAGAAACAAGTTTGTTTTTTTAATTCAAGGAACAAAATGTCAGCATCAAGGTAATTAATTTATAAAATGCGAACAATCGTAATGTAGTATCTTGTCATGTAATGACTGAAAAACTTGGTACAAATGGCGGAAATGAAGAGGCGCAAGAAGCAGACATTACAGCCGTGAGAAATGTGCCACTGCTGAATGCGACTCTCACGATTAACCTTCACTGTCATGGCGCAGCCAGGGGCACTTCCACTCCGAGTGCTTTACGGCAGAAATATTTGTGAAAAGGAAAATATCCAAGGAAAAATTATTAAAGGACGAAAATTAGTACCTAAAGGTATTTTTATTTGTTGAATTGTAAAGTTATCCTACTTTTGTTAAAAATCTGAAAGTTGTTACAGTTTGCTTATTTGTTTTTTCTTTGAAGTTCCATCACGCCCAAACTACTTAACTGATTTACTTGATATTTGGTAGGGCGGTAGCAAATTATGTGGTGTAGAATCTAGGCATATTTAAGTCGATTGAAAATCTCGTTTCGTTGCTTTCAAGCTTTTAAGAGTGGTTATTACGTTGCTTATTTGAAGTAGGTGAAGCCACGGGTAACTTATAATAAGTTATTTACAGATTACTCATCAGGTAGCGTGATTATTCTCTTCGCAAGCTTTGCCTGCTGATAGGTATGGTTATGCTTAAGTTGTTATTAAAGTTACTATTATTCACAAATTAAAATCGCACCGGTCTGAGTAAGTGTTGGAGATTTTTTTGAAGAGTTTTTCGTCATCTAATAAGATCTCAACATTTTTTAAATCTGAGAAAACTGAACTATTTGTACAATTCTGATACTAAATACATCACGATTTTTACAATGGTAATTTTAAACAAGAAGTATGCTTCGTGATAACTCGAAACAAGATATAAACTTAGGAAAATCGTATAGTAGGAGTCATATTATACACATTTATTTACTTCGATAGATAGTTTGGATAATTTATAATTTCAAAACTGTCGACAGGTACTGATAGTTAAGTTTTGTAGTAGCCCACAGATAAAAAGACTTCCCTGAACGCCCGGAACCATACAGTCACCGTCTTTACTCCTGTACTGCCGCGATGATCGCTTAATAGATTACTATCCAGGAACTCTAAAAACGAATCAACGTAGTAATTTTTGTATTCACTTTCTCCTTAGAGACAAAAAATAATAGTTATTGACTATAACGGTTGTAATTTATATAGATGGTTTATTTCCATTTTGATGTTTGTAAGAATTGTTTTTTGCACATCGTCTGACACTTTTGTTATGCTAGTCATCGATTATCTTTTAGACCTACATCTCTCTTAGACACTTTCTCCTGATTTTATTTTGTTTTTATTTAAGAGAATAACAATTTTAACAGAGTCATTATAGTCCTCATATTGGGATTTTGATGTTAGATATTTTAGGTTGTAATTTGAAAGAATTGTGTATTGTTGACTGTTATACTAACTTCTGCTAGTGGCTGTTGCACGTAAAACATAAAATAAAACGGGAATGTAAAAAATAATTTAACAACTGAATAAAAAATTGTGACTATTTGGTATTACTAATATCCTTTAGAGGGGTGAGAAGGATTAAAAATATGAAGTATAAAATGATAGAGTGTAATCATATTTTTACAAAGTGCCTATGGATGCTTATAATATTTCAGTTAATACAATTTATTTTTAAACTGCCTCCAAACAATATGGGGTCGTACCATGCAGTTTTTGGTGACGGTAAAGAGAACTTAGCAACAGTAAAAAATAACATTTACGATGCAATAGTCCAAGTGAATATTAGTCAAACAAAAAATCTGAAAACATAAAACCAATGCACGGCTAAACAAACCCTACCTCTAACTTTCAAATTACGAGTTCAGTCACGCAACTGTCTTTACCACTCCATAAACCAAAGTACCGTTAGTCAAAGGCACGGCAGCACCACAAGATACAGAGCCATCAGTTGTGCTACAAAGTTTCAGTGCAACAAATCAATATTTTTTACATATTTTTTTAAATTCCTATATTGCCAAAACATCTTTTGTATCTTGAAAAAAAGAACTAATAACAATTTATACATTAAGAACCATAACAATTTCACGGAGGTTGAATTAAGTATTGCAGGCAAAGCTTAATCCAATTTAGAGGTAAGAGTTTATCTCTTAATCACTACAACCACGATATACCATTTGTACAATTTATCGCCTGTGACTTTTTTAAGTTTTGATTGGATATAAAAACTGTTTTAATCATAATTAAAAGTAGGTCTAGATAATATAATGTTGTTGTGGTTGACATACAATAGATTTAATCGATCTAACCCATTCGATTTGAAGTTCCATACCTGCAGGCTAGAATAGCTCTTATAGTAATTATTTTCTCTATTGGAGAGTGATAGTTAATTTTATTAGACTCACGAATGTTGGAAAGAGCGTAAACTTTCGTGAACCCTCGTGTCTGACAAGATTTTACTTCTTCCCTCGGGAAAGTTGCTGACCTTTGGGGACAAGTTCACAAAGGTCATCGTCCACGTCTAAAGTCCCACGAATTAACTATACTGTGAGTGGTTAAGTTACATTACTTTTGAGGATGATTTTCACAAGATTAAAACAGGCAGAAACCTGAGAAATGCTGTTGGCTGACAGATCTTAGATCAAAGATCTTCCAGATACTTTAATGAATATGTGATCTTAGTAGTTGTAATCTAGAAAAGTATAAAAAGTTGAAACTATCTAGATGTATAGTTACAAAAGATCGATTAGACAGTGTATTATATAACAACTGTTTTATTGTTTTCAACAATGGGCTTTACTAAACTTTAGGATTATCTACGTTGTTTTCGAAATGGTTCAAAAAGTAAGGAAACGTAATAAACTATTTGGATCTTAAGGAAGAAAACAAAAGTTTTCAATAAGAGAAATCAGTCCATGAATATTTCATTTAACAATGCATTTCATTCATATGCTTACATGTTAATGTTGTATTTTTGGAAATAAACTGTTTGAATTTGAATGGTAATTTTTCAGGCTCCTTAGAAAACCTTTGCAAGATACAGAATGGCCAGAGTCATAGCTATTTTATAACGTCGAGGTAACGTCCAAAAATTCGTCATTTTAAATTAATAGAAATGGCTGTTTCAAATCATCCACGTTTCAGAACTTCCTGGTATAAATTAATTAAATAGATATTTTTATCTGTTTTATGGTCTCCAGGTTAGTTATTTTAAATTTAAAAAAACTGTTGTTTAAATCAGTTCGTTTTTAGAACGTTTAGGTTAAAATCTATAAATTAAGTACTAACAGGTCCTTCATTACGTCAATATGTTTATATATTTAAATCATTGAAATGCAAAAAACCACTTTTTCAAAACGTCTAGGTTTAGATGCGTTCGATATTTTAGCCGAACGCAGCAGTCCGTTATCAAAGTGCACTGCATACCGTTTGCATGAGCTATTCCACCTGTTTATCATCGTGACCGTTTCCTGAGGACCATATTTCAACGAGAGTGTACTCAGACTGAGGAAAAATCTTATAAAATTTATTTTAAAAAGTTCAACTAACATTTATAACAATAAAAAGATAAAAATGATTAATAAGTGAATCATATAGATTTGCTTGAAACAGTTTATTTTCTTGGCGAAAATTTGATGCACTGCCATTTGTGTTAAGCTTCACGACGATGTAAATAAAAGTCAGTAATGAACTAAATTTTAATATTTTGCTTTATTTGCCATACGGCATATTATCATAAAATAAGCAATTATTTAATTTGTAACTCTTGAATTTCTATGTATTTATGATGAACAACAACGCAAATTATGCTTAACTGTAAATTAATTACTGATCATCAAAACTAGGACATCCTAAATTTTTTTTAAAAAATTTGCATTACATGCCACACATTTCTTTGAATCCCTAACGTCTCTATATCGAAACGGAACATCGAAGTGGAAAGTCCCATAAACAAACCGCCCCCATAACTCTCCCCGGTGAGGCTCCCCGCCCAGCGTAAGTTACAAGGAAGACGCGGAGAGAGTTGAACGCGCGGTATGACCGAACGTGCGGCCGCAGAAAGCACCACAAGCTCATGGACGTGGCACTGACGCATTTCTTCGTTTCTTGGTCACGGCCAACTTTCTCCCCCCCCCCCCCCCCCCGGGAACGCTGGGCCCGTAACTTGCGGCAGAGCGGCAGAGTGGAGGCAGCGGCGGCCCGTGTAGTGCTGACTGCTGACCGTTGCTTCTGCCATGGATATCGGCGTGTGCGAGACTCGCGAGTTGGGATAGTGTTGTGCTTACTGTGAACTCTGTGCTGTAATATGGATATTATTCGATTACTGTTTCTGGTATGTATACTAGAATTTCTTCTAATATATTATAATTAATTATATATTTTAATTACAGAAAAGGAAGTAGTATTAGACCTTTATCTTTGATGGTAGCTACACAAATAAACCTTAATGTTTGCAGAGTAATTACTTAATAGCAGTTCTTGTTATGTCGGCTGCAAATGTATCGATTTAAACTGCTTAAATCTAAGCTGACCGTTGATCGAAGGAATTATTGATTGTAAATAATTATTTGCCACATTTTATATGCTTATTTAACAGCTGAAATACATTTTACTTATTTATACAATTTATTTTTCTACCAAATTTAACTGCGTACAATCTCAACAGCAGCACAAATTAATAACATGATGATTGAGCAAACGCAGTTTATGATTGTTATCATAACAATTTACCCTAAACATCCCTTCAGGATGTAAATTAATTAATTATCGTTAGAATAGTTAGTATAAAAAATCTTAAAATTTGAAGAGGGAGCAAATCGTATCCATTAATTTTAACAATTTTTTATCAACTAGGATAAAAGATTTGGCCTACCCAACTCTGAGCAAAATTTTAAAATTAAAAATAACCGGGGTTTTTTAGGGTGAGTGTAAACAACTTAACCGAACTCAGATAAAACGATCATGACACCTCACATCGATAGAGAAACATATTTCTTAGGAACGCATACCTGGAAATCTTCGTTATGATTTACAGCCAAAAATGTAATTTTTAAGATATATTAATGTATTCACTGATCTTTTTGGTCTCTAAATTGAGAGATAGGCTAAATATGAATTCGTAATAAATTTATTATAGTTTGATAGGAAATCGAAGGTATTAAAGTGTTTTTTTTGTGCCTCAAGTTAAGTTTTCTGGAAAAAATCGACTTTAAAATAAAATTTTTACATACAATTCAAGTAAACAAAAATATTTTTGTTTTTGTCTGTCTCTAATATTTTAACGAGGTAAGTAAACAGGCTCGCAAAAGTCGCAGACCGGGGTTAATAGCTTTCAACTAAATAATATAGGTTAAATATAGTTTATAAGTTCCACAAAAAAAAAAAAAAAAAAAAAAAAAAACACCAAAAAACACTAATTTCGCTGTGAATTCTATTTTTTACTGTACCAAACATTCAAATGCAAACCTCATCGAGTGCCCCATTTCGAAGGGCTTAGGAAAATTAATAAAATGAGGCAAACTCAAGGTCAGTTTTATTCCCGCTAGTGACAGTGACAGCTACTTGAAAATTCAAAATTGCCTTCAAGGTTAAAAATGAAAAGTACTCATAGGTAAAGTCAGTTCCATGCAAATGGTATCCAACCTAACGAAAATTCTTAAAACCAGTAGTCAGAGGATATTCATATGACCGACGAGCACCACTACCGCAGACGACAGTGCCACAAGTTCTTGCGTTATTTTTAAGAACAGGTTGCGAACAATTAAAACCAACTCCAGGACCATAACATATCAGCAGATAGTGAGTGGTACATTAGACAGCATCGTTATTTATTAAAAAATTACAATATTTTTATAATAGAACGCTAACATAACCTAACCTAACTCCGCAGAGCGTTGTCTAGTGAATCACTTTCTTTCATGCTATATTGGGAGTATAGGCCTATATTTAATTATTTAGTTAAAAACCGCACATAAACTGTAATGTTGCAAACAAAAGTTGATAAATTCAAACAAATGAATACATAAACAATTACAATTAATAGACAACTTTACTTTATCAGATTTATGAACAAAACTTAACTTCCATTTATGATAAAAATGGTATGTTATAAAATGAAAAATTGAATATAATCTCATGATAATTATATTTTAACTTAAGTCTACGGCATACTAACCCCTAACTGCAACCCCTATACGACGGATCTAGTGTACCGTACTGGTATTTTCTTTAAATATTATGTAGCCTTTACAACAGTTTCTTTGATCAACTGTTTACTAACTTCTTCATTGGAAATAATGAAACCGCAATAAGTGGAACAACAACAATAATATTAACAGCAACTGGAATTGGACCTGTAACTTCCAACTGGAGCAGGAACGGGAATTTTGTTTTGTAATACAGACGTGCGAATGGTTACTAAAAATGGCAAGAACTAGTCCATTTTGTAAAATTATAGTATCACCACCCCAAACCACAAAATCTAAATTGGTTGTCCCATATTAAAATATTAAGCCTCTATCAAGTTACCATTTATAATAGGTTAGAGAGCATGACAAGAACAACTAACTAGTGCTTTTTCAAATCGATTTCCAGTTTTTTTTTTAAGCACTGCCTTTTCAAAGTTTGATATTTTTGAAAATATGTGAATTTAAAAACATGGATGGTGTTATTATGGATCATGGAGGTATGTGTCATCTTTAAATAACCGCTATTGACATTACACATTGTAAGTAGATAATAAATAGTAATGTCAATCATTGCCAATAGTAGCATTGATTATCCACTTAATACATGCAAAACCTAATGATGATTCATGTGAGCAAAGACGCTAGAGCTAGCTGGCGAGAGCGGTCAGAAAAACGAGGTCGGTAAACAGTATTGTGCAGCTTGTCGCCAGTGAGCGATTGTTGAATCAGACAGAATAAATTATACCGTTATCGCCCGTTAAAAATAATGGGCTCGACTCATCTAAATTATTCATAATTATAAACAGAAGTTGGATACGTGGTTTACTTTCAAAAACCACAGTAGAAACTTAGATATGGTACAGTTAAATTTTAGGTTCTTAGTAACTAACTAATGTTATAATTTAACTACATCCTGGCTGAATACGTGTGTTTACTGGTGGCGCTTCTATTGAAGACTATTATAACTACGTCAAAACTTTGCTTCTATTCTTGTCCATTGGGCTAGCAGTCTATTACAGGTGTAATGCCAATAGTAGTGGTAATGACAACGATGTCATCGGTAAAGAAGATTAAACCTCCTTCACTAACCGCTAGAATGCGCCACTACTGTAGTTGATGCGTAACCAATAGTTAGATACATAAATTCTTGCTTTAAAATATTTTACCATTACCTTCCAAAGGCAACATTTATTTTATGCGTAATACTATTTTTATTTGTTCTAACTATTTGATGAATAAGATATTTAAAATTGAAACTTAAAAATGGCAATAAAATGTTCTAAAACACTCCCACCAAGTCAATAAAATTAACGGAGATATATGAATGTAGTAATCTTCATAGCCTCATACTGATGTGTCAAATTTCTTCTCTTATTTCTTGACTAGATTAACAAGGACTAACATTTTTGAAAGCTCTACTTGTCTCAAGGAAGAGCTAATACTAGGAGACGCTAGTTGAAGGAATACCGACGTCCTCTGATTGGCTGGTTCATTTCCTAGTTTTCTGTACGATGACGTCACCGGAACTGGCAGACTGCGGACTGATAATGCTACGCTACAGTGAAGTGACGAAGTGACCGCCATTTTTCGTAATTGGCTGTTCTACATTTGCTATTGGTCAATAAAGAATTGCCGTTCCTTATAAAAGGTGATCAGAATTGAGTAATAAATTAGCTCACAGTGAGTAAACAATTACCACACGGCGCTGATTCATTAATGGCAATAAGATCTAACTCCCAAACTTAGCCTAAATTGACTTTGGAACATCAACAATCAGCCTTCAAACTAGCCCAAGTTTTTAGCTAAAAAAACGTAGTAATGAAGTAAATAACCCATTCCACGCTAACCAATCGTTTAAAGCTAAAAATGAAATTTCATGAAAGTATCCTGAGTTTAAGTTTAGCAAGATTGTTGTAAAAAGAGGTTAAGTTATCTTTCTGGTGATAATAATATGGCAGTTGGCAGACGACAGGGTATCAAGACTTAAAAAGGAGACGTAGGAAACTAGGAAATGAACCAGCCAATCAGAGAACGTCAGTATTCCTTCAACTAGGTCTCCTGCTAATACTGACTACTAAATCATAATATTATATGCAGCGTAGTGGAAGAACTCCACCCAAGCGCCTTGAACTTTGGAATAAGACTTAAGACATTGTCAATTACGGTTTTAGAGAACTGAATACTCCTTTAACTATTAATTTAACTTTGTTAGTAGATGTAAACCTGAATCTAATTTTGGTAATCTACATGACGTTAATTACAACACAATCTTAATGCTGTTCCAAAAATATATTATTGATTTTATTTAAACAAATGTACTGACCTAATATTTGAATGCTTTATTCTCTTTTTGATTTAGCACTGCAACTAATTATAATTACTTAAGATATTAAATGAAAAAAAGTTTTACACACAAATCAAACGCGTGTCCTATACGTTTTTTACAAACTTTTTTTTTCGCATGTTGCAATTTTTGGAGGCACGTATGTTTTTTGCCACTCTCACTCTTATTTATTTTTAACTTATTCATATATTTTATAGTTGATTTAAGATTCTTAATGTACACTGTAAACAAATTTGTAGTTTTACAAAACAGATTTTTGGAAACAAATTTGCCAAAAAAAGTTTTTGTAACTGTACAAAAATTTTATTTGGAATCTACAAGCTGCACCTTAAGTGTGTAATTGCATGCCCATGGTCAAAATAATTCCATCCGTTAATTGATCTATTTAAAATTCGTTATCCTTTCAGCGGGCGAAGCCGCGGGTATATCTGCTAATTGATATATATTATAATCCAAAAATCATTGACTGACTGACTGACTGATCGCAGTTTCTCAAAAACTTATAGTTTTATAATAAGGCTTAGAGCTATGAATCTTGGCACAAATATTCTCTACAGGCTTTAGATGGGTAAGGAAGGGTTTTGCAATATTTTATTTCATAATTCTTGATTTTGGTATATTATAAAATTAAAAATGGCACCTATTTTTAACTTTCAAAGCTTACTTTCTCGAAAAATACAAGACTTTGGGCCATGAAACTATAGGCACAGGTATTCTTTATTGGCTCTAGATGCAAGTAAAGAAAGGTTTTTAAGATATTTTCTCTCAGACGGCTAAAACAGAGTGCATTCTAAGTTTCAAAATGGCGGCCATTTCAGTCTTTGAAACTGTGGATAGGAGGCCTACAGAATATCATCAGGGGATAGGAAAGGTGCTAGATCCAATCTACTAAAAAAAAGAAGTGTACAAATATATCACGGTCTCTCACTATATATTTGTCAAATGCAACTTGAGCTACCCGCGATTTACGACCCGCCCGAAGTAATATTTAGTACTCCCACTTTGGTAAAATTGTTTGTCCGTCTTATAAATAGATAAATAAGAACTCAAACTATAATCCTTAAAAGTCAGAATGGACATTTCATTTCCTTATATGTATATTGTTTGCACTAAAAATGGAGCTTCCAAAATTAGAATTTTAGGAGGGTTTGCTTAGGTGACGGGGATTTCAATTCCAGAATACAAACTGTCTCTACAATATTTTGCCTTATCGATAGCTGAGTAATCTGATCTTCAATACGATTGAGAAACGTCTAAGAAATAGTTTTTTGGCCAAGGCTTTTACCATCTATATACTTTACTTACAATTTTCTGTCTATTTTTAAAAACGCGCTAAATTCAGATTGATGTTAAGTCGAAAACCTGTCCTTAGCGCTTTTGTCTTATATCCCGGGTTATCTCTCATTCTCTGTATTGTCAAATGGGAGGAAACTAATTTATGACATTTGCTAATCACGAGGGAAACGAGTTTAGAGGAAACATTACACCTCCTAATTTCAATCTAGGGTGGAAATATCTGCCCCCTTGGGAGTAAAATTCGTTATCCTTTCAGCAGGCGAAGCTGCGGGTATACCTACTAGTTATTATAATAATTGTTTTTGAGGAATGAATGGCCAGGGCCGCCGGTGCGCACGGTGGCGGGAACTGATCAGGAACAGACCGAGGCATTCAATACTATACATCTCTCTACTGTGGAATAACCAAAAACGTTAAGATTCTTATCACGAAACCACTTACACTTTATAAAGTATGTAAATGCATATTCGGCATATTCCAAAAATAAGTCTGAACTAAGTTGATAAGTTTATTTTATACTTTTTCTCTTATTCTGCTATAGAATATATGTTTGAAAGCTTGAGAGTTTGTTTGTTTAATTTGTTACCACAAAACGCATGAACTACTGAAAATGTTTTCTAATATTTAATAGGAAGATAGCTGCTATTACTCGAGTAGGACGTAGACGTATTTTTATTTTTTGAATGCCATAAATATGTTTTAGGGCATCTGAATTTTCAAAGATTGCAGATTAACGCAAAAGATGAGTCCATTTAAAATATACTGATGTTAATGCTACGATATACTGCGATGTATATGACATTACTCAGAGCAGAAGCAAACTGCCACATATAGACATACCAACTTAATAACTTTTAATAACTATAGATAGTGCGTTCTTTCTACCTATGTAAGTGGAAGGTTTGTGGGAACCTCTATGCTGGATGCATTTCTTTCACTCGACACAATTAGTAACTGCTAACCGGTATAGTTGAAAGGGGTTTAAAATGTTGAATTTTCTTATTTTATGTAGAGGTATACATATATTACGGCCCAGTGTATATGTTATAGTATAAATTTCGACCCACAGTTTAGTGATCAGTTTAAATATCAGTGCATGTAGATACTGTACAGTTATGCATCACTTGTATCGACATTGTATTAGGGGGGTTAGACGTTCTGGATCCAACAATGTTTACGGAAGCTAACTTTCGAGCGATAGTTGTGAAAAAGTTTGAAACTACTTTTTTGTAGTTGCTCGATAACATCGTCATTACATAATATTTTTAAAATCAAGTCAAATTAATTAGGATTTCGTTAGCAACGTTGTCAGCAAAAGGTTACACTACCGAACTGTATCTACAGTCCGTTGTTTTTAGGAAAGTGTATTTTTGACAGCCAGAAATTAAAATTCACTACTCAACCATTATAATAAAAATGTTAGTAAAATATTGTGATACCTGCGAATCACAGAACACAAAGTTAGGATTGTCTTAGATTGGGCTTGATAATGGCGTAGATTACATCATGACACACTAGAAAAAAAATCTTACTCAACTAAAGGGAAATTAATCAGGAATACAGCATCTAAAAACGGAATGTAAAAAATTTAAATTTTTAGTATACTAAATGCACGTAATGGGACTAAGTAAAAGCAAGTTCTTTCGTGGCGATATTCGAGAGTGCCAGGAGAAGCCTCACTAGCGACGCATTCTAGTGACAACAGAGTGAAGTATACCCTACCCTACCGACACTACTGCATATTTGTCGAGGAAAAAATGGTAAAGAGGAGGAAATTATGAATAATTTACTAATATTGCGTTGATTTTTAATCAATTTGTGATTTAATCTTTATAATTGAACGCCACAATTGGCAGTGAGTAATGTATTTTTCCCTACCTTCTGTTTCACATTGTAACCGATGAGATGGCGGCAAGGTAGATTCCACTTTCTCTCATAACCGCCAGAGTGTATGGCTTGTACCAACAGCGAACATTGACGTACATTGGCCTACATCATTACAAAATAAATAATGAACGTATAATAATACATACGTATACTTGTGGACATGTATATGCGATTAAATTTTAACAAATTTATTAGCTCTTGTAAAATAAAACATGTTAATGCCTGTTTTTTAACCAATATTTTTACATTAGTCCAGTCAAAAAACTTAAAAACATGGCCCAACCAGGAAAAAATTCCGTTAATTTTGAAACTTTGCACACTTATTTAGAAGTACCTAAGGATGAAAATACCAAAAGTCCTGGAAAATATGTGGCGAGCTCTTGTGGCAATTGATGGAAACAGGGTACTTTTTTGGGTTTTTCGTAAAAATCTCGAGAACCGTTGGTCGGAGGTGAGAACTTTAAATGTACAAAATAAAACTTATTAAATTTGCTACAAAATGATGTGGTACATTTTCTTTGTACTCCTAATGGTTGTCGAGTTGTAGGATGCCAAAAATAAGGATATTTTCACAATGTTTCCCGAAAAATGAGCAAAATTTAGTTTTTTTAGTTTTTAAAGTATGAAAATAAAAATTATCTAATTTTGGTGGGCACCATTAAATTCAGCTTAAAAAACCAAACAATTCAGTATCCTGAATCATTGCTTTATGTCCGTTGGTCACCGAGATAATGGAGGCGGTAAACACCCCTTACATTGTACCCATGTAATCCTTATGGGAAATAAAAAAGTTCTATATCTCGCTTATTTCGCAACATATCATAGTAAAACTTGATTCGTGGCTTGATATAGTTGAGATATATCGTATTAGAGCCTAAAATCCTCAATTTTCACATTTATGTGTCAGCAAACCTGAATACTCCATTGTTCGTACAATTCTTATGCAGGTGAGTATGCAGGTTTGCTGACACGTAAATGTGAAAATTGGGCATTATGGGCCCTAGTACGATATAATCTCAACAATATGAAGCCACAAATCAAGTTTTACTGAGATATGTTGCGAAATAAGTGAGATATAAAACTTTTTTTATTTCCCATAAGGATTACATTGGTACAATGTAAGGGGTGTCTACCGCCTCCATTATCTCGGTGACCAACGGACATAAAGCAATGATTCAGGATACTAAATTGTTTGGTTTTTTAAGCTGAATTCAATGATGCCCACCAAAATTAGATAATTTTTATTTTCATACGTTAAAAACTAAAATAAACTAAATTTTGCTCATTTTTAGGGGAAAATCATGAAAAGATCCTTATTTTTGGCGCCCTATAACTCGGTAACCGTTAAGAGTACAAAGAAAATGTACCACATAATTTTGTAGCAAATTTAATAAGCTTTATTTTGTACCTTTAAAGTTTTCACCTCCGACCAACGGTTCTTGAGATTTTTACGAAAAACCAAAAAACGTACCCTGTTTCCATCAATTGCCACTAGAGCTCGCCACATATTTTCCAGGACTTATGGTATTTTTATCCTTAGGTACTTCTAAATAAGTGTGCAAAGTTTCAAAATTAACGGAATTTTTTCCAGGTCAAACCCTGTTTTGACTGAACTACATGTCTTTCTATTTAACAAGTTTTTCATCACGAATTGTTTACTGTTTTAATGATATTTTGAAAATAAAATATCTCAAACAGCAAAGGAGAAAACAAACTAGGAAAATAGAACAAATATTTACATTTTTGAGCAGTATTGTTGACTGTGAATCCCAAGGATTCACAGGCAACGGTAGTATTTAACATCATAAGTATTTTCCAAACTTTAGATTATCGTGTTAGTAACTCTTTTTCTCTACAGAGATTAAAAGGTTGCCCACAGCAGACTCCACAACAAGGGGAGACGGTTTAAAAAAACTTGAGTTTGGCCGTCCGTGAGCCCAA
Source organism: Flexamia atlantica (assembly GCA_035578135.1). Taxonomy (NCBI): domain Eukaryota; kingdom Metazoa; phylum Arthropoda; class Insecta; order Hemiptera; family Cicadellidae; genus Flexamia; species Flexamia atlantica. The sequence goes on along the minus strand of JAQJVK010000003.1, from coordinate 33,279,025 downwards.
AGATAAAAATAACATTTCTGTTCATGCCACTTGAAATCAGCCGTAGAGTCGGTCCAAGAGCAGCCAAACAAGATTCTAAATTTTGATTTTTATAAATTTGAGTTTTAAAGCTTAAATTTTTGTGCAACATTCTTAATGAATCTGCAGTGAATCTGGATGCTGATTATCTGTTGAAGCAAACTCTTTAGGTCTCTGTCGTGATATTTTTAGTTACATACTCAATGATATTACCAAAACATATATATTAGATTTTTATAACAATTTATAAATGTTAAACAGCTCTCTCTATTTTATCCTTTTTACGTGATTCAGTGATCAATTGCATTATAAAATTAAGTTATTAGTTATATCCAAGGATAAGCATTTGCCAAAAGTATAAAAAATCCTTAAACTTCAATCTAGGACTTTGTACATTAGCCTGCTGATGTCCATTGCTGTCCATTGTTAAATTACAATATTATTATAGAAAACGTAACTTTAAGTTTTGAAACACAAACATCTAGTTAAAAGATTGAAAATGTTAAAATATAAAAACAGGACTATATAAGTAAGTCCATGCTATTCTAATTCTTCCTTTCCGTTCCTGTTTAGCGGTAAATCGTGATGACTTCTTTTAGCTCCTTCTTCAATAGAGCTAATTATGTACTGTTGAAGCCCTCGCCATGCTAAGCTTCAAAATTGGAGGAGGTTTTCAAAATCATGTTCAAGTAGGAGCAGCATATAATTTACCCTCTTCGATTGTTAAAACAGTAGATTCAAAATACCATTGTAATATATAATACTCTTAAATTGTTTATAGCTTTATTTTTAGCGAATTTCCCCTATAGGAAAGAAGCTGTTACCGTAGGTCTCATGGTTAGACCTAGGCCCGAGACCATCATAACTTTTCGTTTCGAGGTCCCCAGATGCCAAAAACACCATTAGTTCATTTTCATACATAGACATACATACTATGTGTTTTTAAGCACAATAACTCGCGTAAAATTGGTCCGATCAGAATGAAATTTGGCACGGATATGTAAAGTAGTGATTACTCCGAGGAGTTCGAAAGCCAAAACGAAAATCGGACCATCAGAAGGGGGTAAGGGGGATAAATCCTCCAAACGTGGGTTTTTGGGATTTTTTACTAATTTAAAAAAGAAAATTATAAAATTGTGGTTTAGACCATTGAATTCAGATTTAAAAAAATTGTATTTTGAAATGTCCACTAGCAGAGATATCGCTAGACGTAAACACAGTACGTTGTCTCAATTTTAACCTTATGGGAAATAACTAAACTTCTATATCTCACTTATTTCTAAAGACATCTGAATACAGTTGGTATATGGCTTCATCTAGATGAGAACTACTGGATTATTGCAGAAATTATCTCAATTTTATATTTTCATAGTAGCAAACCTGCATTTCCCATGTTATTCTTAAGGAGAAAATTGTTTTATGCTCATTTTAGGATTTCAGTTGATTTTAGTTAATTTGAGGCTCCTTCTAAATTATTTATCTGAGCATTTGAAATTCGCTGAGTATGCAGGTCTACTGCAACGGGGGTCTTTTTAGGTTGTAAAAGATTACAAAAACCGTCAGTTTGGCTGAATAAAATTGAATAGGCTACATAACAATCGCTTTATGCTGATTGTTCACCGATCGGTTATTTATTTTTTAATGATTTTCATAGACTGATTGAAGATCATTAAATTGTGTTTTATTTATGATATTTTGAACAGTTATGTCAGTAAACTACTTGCTTTAATTTGAGCTATAATTTATTAAAATCCGACTAACAGGATGCAGAGAAAAGACCTCTAAGCAATTAAAAGTTTTATCAGCGATCCCATATTCACGAAGCCATCAATAAACACTACAGTTTTCTTTTAGTTTTCGTGTCCGTACGGAACATGACAAATACTACACGTCGGCAAAGTAGATTAAACTTCCGCCCGTTACCGCTAGAATGCGGCAGCAGAGAGTGCCCTCGTAAACAACTAGTTAGTTATTCATTACGTAAGTATATCTGCCCTTACATATAAGTATATCTGCGTTTTGACAATTCATCGACTCATTTAATACAACATTTTATTGGTCCTTTAGATTTTAAAAGTAAAATAATTTAAACCTTTAAAATCCAATTTTATTTCGAGAAAATCAAAAACAGTCTCGCTAGTAACCAAATAGTTTTTAGTTACTAAAGTATTCAACATACCCAATGTGCGTATTGAACTGTATCGAAGTCCATACATACGCTATGACTGCATGTTGAGTCGTGAAGGCATTTATTTTTGAAAGCTCTCTTCATTCTGGGAGAGCTAAAATTTTCTGCCGCATCAATAATTTCATAGACAACGATTGCGATCTGTCTACCCATCAGTATGATTACCTTGAATTTGAGAAAAATAATCATTAGTGGTCCGTCGCAAACGATCACATTATTTAATAGACTAGTTTCACACCTGACTGACGACTAAATTTCTAAAACATCCCCACCGAAAAAGTCATTTTTAAACGTACAAATGATTGAACATATTAAAGTTTTAAATTATATCACAATATTATCTTATGTAATTTTAATGATAGGTTATTCATTTAATAAATTAATGAAATTAAAAGCAACTGTTCTATTTCTTGCTTTTACATTACATTAGTAGTACCTATAGTGACATGTTGTAAGTGATACCGATTAAATTGAATTTTACTTTTCTAAACAGCTTTCAAGTTTGTTTAGAGCTAAAATGTTCTCCATAACCAGTATGTTGTAATCAGGAATTATTTTATATATGAATGAAGTGTACTTAATTTTAATTTAACTGAAGTAATTTTTTGTAAATAGCTAAACATTAGACATTCATTAGTAATACATCTAAAATATTGTATGCAACATGCCCCAGGGTGAATTTGTCTTATTTTGAGTCAGGACTAAATAAGAGTGCATGGATGTTTTTCTCACAGGAATACAAATACAATCAAGTCATTTAAGAATGTGTATTGAATGAGACTTCATAACGGTAAAATAAGCATAGATCCTATTAAATACTAACAATGTCTCAAATTAAACAGGAAGTTAATTTAAATCCTTAGGTCTCTTGAAACGCCCAGCGGATTCCGCTGAATACATTTTCACGCGATTTCGCAGCAGCAAGCCTTGATGAGGAGTCAGTGCTGGCAAATAACTGTGTTTTGTTCAGCTACAACAAGAAACAGAGTATGGGCACTTGTATTTCGATTTAGGTACTCCAACTCCTCTTTATTCGTGAATAAAAATAGAGATAATGGGCTGTACACCTGATTTATCGAGCTCAAATTCAGGAATAAATTCATAATGCATCTCTCCCACTATTAATTTGTTTATAAATCTTAACGGGACCGAGCTAAGATTTATTTATTGTTTTATTTATTGATCTTAGCTAAGACCTTAGCCCCCAGGAGCAAAGATTTTTGTCAAATTTAGTGCTGAAAATTAATTGTTAAAACAAAATAACAAGAGTTGTCCTTAAAGTAATGAACGGGGAAAATTGCAAGCTAGGCAGACTTATTTAGTACGGATGGGATTCGGAAGGCAACTCCGTGTATAGTTTTTTTTCTTGATGAAGGTCATCACACCCTCTAATCATTACCCCGGCACCTATGAGAGACTAATGTATCTTCCTAGCCCGCCACCGTCGCGTCGTCGTCGCGTCGATTCGCCATACTTACCCTTAAGAGCGTTTTCACGCAATTAATGAGATCTTTTCATAGTAAACTCGCTCAGATGTGAACAAGAAGAAAAATCTAGAAAAATAGTTTTAGTCAATATAACATTTGTATAGAGGCAAAAGTTTTTAAAGCTCTTAAACGTCTCAAAATTGATTCAAGGAAATGCATTAATATGCAATAAGGCTTTGTGAAAGGTTATTTATTTCACCAATTGACTCTAGATAGAATTTGTGATTTTTTTGTAGGATAGAAAGTGCTGATAGAACAGTCTGTTTTATTCAAAGGTTAGTAAATAATTGATGAGTGAACGAAGTGAACGAGTCTATGTATCAGCGGAGTTGAAGATTCGTTGTCCGTCACTGTGTGTGTTTGTGAGTGACTGTGTACGTAACGCGATAACTTAAAAACCGCTGCACTAATCATTTCCAAATTTCCCATAAACGTTTAGTATCTCACAGGGAATATGCCATTAAATTGTGAAGCATATTGGTTTAGTATTTTTTGAGTAATTTTATATTTTAACTTGAAAAATCGTCATAAGTTTAACATTGGGCAATAATTTACTTTAGTAAACTACGGGATACAAATAAAGATTGTTTCCAAATAAAAGGAAAATAACAGTGGAATTTAGAAAGAAAATTATATCACGAAGCACTTCAATAATATGCTACATGCCTTTCAATTTTCAGGTTTTTTAGACCACGTTAAAATGTTTATTATTAAAAAAACAAAGCCTAGAAATATAAAAATTCAGATAGATCATTTCTGTTTTGTTGCCGTAGTCGAGATAGTTTACATGAGTGACGCTAGATGGAACCAACAGGAACGCACGTTGTCATGTTCTTTTTACTATCAGCTGATTCCATATATTTAAGGGAAAATATTTATTGTTTGTTTCCTTTAGGTAAAAGTAATAAAACGTCAAAACACAATGAGTAAAGATACTATTGCATATATAATAGTACATTGATGAAACAAATGTGAATTTTACCCCAGCAAACGCAATTTTTGTATAAAATTGCGATAAAAATATATTTTTATGGCGCAAATCGAATTAAAAACAAACTTTTGTACCAAGAAGGATGCATGCGATCAGTTATATTAAGACAAATTAAATGTGTATGAAATTCAATTGAGAATGTAGGATGTTGTAGATGTGTAGATTAATGATTTGTTTCCTACATAATTTTATTATACATAATCAAGCACGAAATTCACAAAAATAATAATTAATTTTGCATACATAGTAGTATAATTAGTTTTATAATAATAAAGTCAGGATAGCCAGATTCAAAAATAAGAGGATTAGGTCGCGGATCCATGGACGGCTCATCATTGGCGCCGTCCTCGTGACCAGTTTTTCCGCCCCACACAAGCGGATCAAGAACCCGATCAAGAGCTCTAGGAGCTTCCGTAGGCCAAGGCAAAGAATAAGCAGAAGCTAAATAAAACCGAAAAGGCGGTCCAAAAGGCGAGGATCCAAAAGGATAACAGCCCGGATCTCTGCGCCACTAAAATTGTATATACGAGACTGATTACGAATGGGGTTGTTATCGTTGCTGGACGGAAAATATGCCCCTGGCAGATCCAGGTTTACTGTGGATTTATCCAATGTCAATGACTACTTTATTGTCCCCCGCCTCCTGGGTGATGAATATGCCCGTGACTACGCACACGGGGTTAGATGGTTCGCTTACTTCTTTCTTTAAGTACCCTAAACAGTAACCTGTAGTGATTTTAGAAATTAAACAAATGTAAATGGCATTTTTCCAAAGTAAAATTGTCGCATAATTAAAACAAATGCAGGTTTACACGGTAGAAAAAAAACATTCAAATCATCATGGCTTTAAGCCCCCCCCCCCATGTTCTTTTGTAAACAACCGCTTTGGCGGGAGGGCGTGGGGCGAAGCCCTCCCATGTCCTTTTGCAAACAACTGCTTTGGCCGGTCGCAATGGGGGGAGGACTCGTAGTAGGATGATGATGTCATTACTTATTTCATATTTGCTCTGAGGACGGCGCTGTAGACGAGACGAGCAGCCGATGCCCGATGCCGTTTTATAACGTCGGTCAACATCATCTCTGGTTAATGAAAACAGCGTTGGAAGCTTACTCAAGCGTAATGAAAACAGCGTTGGAAGCTTACTTAAGCGTTACTTATCTCCATGATTCAAATTCTTCAATATATCACTATACATTATAAGCAAGAATTGTACGATTTCAAGTACAACGGTACTGATTTATTAAAGGCAATATTTAAAAAAACTCCAAAACATTATAAAGATTAGCCTCGCGGACATTAATTTTTTGTTGCGGCACTAAAAGGGTTAATGCTACACATGGGCCAAGCTATTTGACTCCGACCAAAATGGCCTGCCTGTCTGATTATTGTAATGTTACTAATCTCAAAGATTCCACTTCTTTAACAACTAAACATTGCAAGCAAGATTTGTACGATCCAAACTACAAAGATCCTGATTTATTAATGACAATAATACTACAATATAACTAATATAACTCCAAAACATTAAAACAAAATTAGCCTCGGTTGGCTTTGGAACTTCAACAAAACTAAACGTAAATAACTCATAAACTAACCAATCATTAAAAAATGTTATATTTCTACCAACAAATATTTTTACTAAGTACCCTTGGTCTCAATTTGGCAAGATTAATGTTACAGGAAGCTAAATTATAATCTTTCAAATTATGCACCGGTCCGAAAAGCGGGTCTCGGTCCAGTTGGTTGTCTTCTGCACCGATGATGACGTAATGACGGCGTCGGCTGTTTGACTAAAGCGCTACCCGCGGAGCGGATTTGAAATAAGTAATGACATCATCGTTCTACTACGAGTCCTCCCCCCATTGCGACCGCTGCTTTGGCGGGAGGGCGTGGGGGGCAAACCCCCCATGTTCTTTTGCAAACAACCGCTTTGGCGGGAGGGCGTGGGGGGCGAAGCCCCCCCCACGTTCTCTTTTACAAACAACTGCTTTGGCGTGTAATTAGTCGCTGATAGGTTTGTAGAGCTAGGTTTATTTAAATACTATTAGTAAAAAAGCATGTTAACCATCATAGCTTTATAATCATGGGCAGTTTAAGGGGAGGGTGTGGGGGGGGCGAAGCCCTCCATGTCCCTTTTTAAACAACTGCTTTGGCTTTTAATTAGTTGCTGATAGTTTTGTAGAGCTAGGTTCATTTAATACTAATAGAAAAAAACATTTTTACCATCATGGCTTTTTAACTATGGGAAGTGGAAAAGAGGGGTTTGGGGGGCGAAGCCCCCCCTTGCCTCCTTGCAAACAACTGCTTTGGCGTGTAACTGTTTTAAGTCGCTCATAATCTTGTAGAGCTAGATTTACACAGTAAAAAAAACATTCAAACTAATTAGGCTTCTTAATAATGGGCAGTGTAATGGCGAAGATGTGGGGGGACGAAGCCCCCCATGTCCTTTTGCCAACAACTGCTTTGGCGGGAGGGCGTGTGGGGTCAAGCTCCCCCATGTCCTTCTACAAACAACTGCTCTCCTGTGTAATTAGTCGCTGATATTTTTTAGAGGTTATTTGATTTAATACTATTAGAGGGAAACATTTAAACCATCATGGCTTTATAATCATGGCCAGTTTAAAGGGGGGGGTGTGGGGCCAAGCCCCCCCCATGTCCATTTGCAAACAACTGCAATGGCGTGTAACTGTCATTAGTCGCTCATAATCTTATAGAGCTAGCTAAATTTACACAGTAGAAAAAAGCATTAAAACTATCATGACTTCCTTATCACGGGCAGTGTAAAGGGGGGGTGTGGGGGCGAGGCCCCCCCATGTCCATTTGCAAATATCTGCTTTGGCGTGTAACTGTTATTAGTCGCTCGTAATCTTGTAGAGCTAGATTTACACAGCAGGAAAAAACATTCAAACTATCATGGCTTCTTTATCATGGGCAGTGTAAAGGGGAAGGTGTGGGGGGCGAAGCCCCCGCAAGTCCTTCTGCAAACACCTGCTTTGGCGGGAGGGCGTGGGGGGTGAAGCTATGTTTATTTAATACTATTAGAAAAAAGCATTTGAACCATCATGGCTTTAAAATTATGGGCAGTGTAAAGAGGGGGATGTGGATGGTGTGAAGCCCCTCATGTCCTTTTGCAAACAACCGCTTTGGTGGGAGGACGTGGGGGGCGAAGCCCCCCATTTTCTTTTTACAAACAACTGCTTTGGCGTGTAATTAGTCGCTGATTGGTTTGCAGAGCTAGGTTTATTTAAATACTATTAGTAAAAAAGCATGTAAATCATCATGGCTTTATAATCATGGGCAGTCTAAAGGGGGGGGGGGGTGTGGGGGAGCGAAGCCCCCGATGTCCTTTTTAAAACAACTGCTTTGGCGTGTAATTAGTTGCTGATAGTTTTGTTGAGCTAGGTTCATTTAATACTAATAGAAAAAAAAACATTTAAACAATCATGGCTTTATAATCATGGGCAGTGCAAAGAGGGAGTGTGGGGGGGGGCAAAGCCCCCCCCCAAGTCCTTTTGCAAACACCTGCTTTGGCGGGAGGGCGTGGGGGTCGAAGCTACGTTTTATTAATACTATTCGAAAAAAACATTTAAACCATCATGGCTTTATAATTATGGGCAGTGTAAAGAGGGTGGTGTGGGGGGGCGAAGCCCCCCTATGATCTTCTTACAAACAACTGCTTTGGCGCGTAATTAGTCGCTGATAGTTTTGTAGAGCTGGGTTTATTTAATACTATTAGTAGAAAAGTATGTTAACCATCATGGCTTCATAATCATGGCCAGTTTAAAGGGGGTTGTGGGGGGGGCGAAGCCCCCCTATATCTTTTTTAAAATAACTGCTTTGGCGTGTAATTAGTTGTTGATAGCTTTGTAGAGTTAGGTTAATTTCATACTAACAGAAAAAACATTTAAACCATCATGCTTTTTAATCATGGGCAGTGGAAAGGGGGAGGTGGGGGGGGCTTGGGGGTGGCGAAGTCCCCCCATATCTTCTTAAAAACAACAGCTTTGGTGGGAGGGCGTGGGGGGCGAAGCCCCTTTATATTCTTTTTACAAACAACTGCTTTGGCGTGTAATTAGTCGCTGATAGTTTTGTAGAGCTAGATTATATAATACTATTAGTAGAAAAGCATGTTAACCATCATGGCTTTATAGTCATGGTCAGTATAAAGGAGAGGTCTGGGGGGCGAAGCCTCCCCATGTCCTTTTTGAAACAACTGCTTTGGCGTGTAATTAGTTTCTGATAGTTTTGTAGAGCTAGGTTCATTATTTATTACTAATAGAAAAAAAAAACATTTAAACCATCATGGCTTTATAATCATGGGCAGTGTAAAGGAGAGTTGTGGGGGGGCGAAGCCCCCCCATGTTCCTTTGCAAACAATTGCTTTGGCGTGTAACTCATATTAGTCGCTCATAATCTTGTAGAGCTCGATTTACACAGTAAAAAAGCATTCAAACTATCATTATTAAAGTGATTAAGTGATGGATTCTTAATGTTGGGCAGTGTAAAGGCGAAGGTGTGGGGGGGCGAAGCCCACCATGTCCTTTTGCAAACAACTGCTTTGGCGGGAGGTTGTGGGGGTTGAAGCCCCCCATGTTCTTTTTGCAAACAACTGCTTTGGCTTGTAATTACTACTTAGTACTAATTAGTCGCTGATAGTTTTGTATTGCTTTGTTTATTTAATATTATAAGAGAAAAAGCATGTAAACCATCATGGCAGCTTAGAGGCGGGTGTGGGGGGCGAAGCCCCCCCCCCCATGGCCTTTTTGAAACAACTGCTTTGGCGTGTAACTGTTTTTAGTCTCTCATATTTCTTTAGAGCTAGGTTTACTCAATACTAATAAAAAAAGCATTCATACCATCTTGGCATGTTAATAATGGGCAGAGTATATCAGGGGGGTTGCATACAAATGCTTTGGCGTGTTTCTGTTATTAGACGCTCATAGCCTTGTAGAGCAAGGCTATGAGCCTTGCCTTGTTAATAGTATTAAACACTCAATACTATTAAAAATAAACGGTATCAGGAAACTGACACATACTTTCTCCCTTCAAGTCATTTAAAACCAGAAAACATTTAAAGTAAATTAAAACAAATTAACAATTAATCATCACACAAATATATACCAAATTTTATCAAAATCGGTTAGTAAATAACGGAGATATCGGTTTTTGAATATTTGCCATAAGAATAACATTGGACAACGTACTGCATTTACCGCCAAACTAAAATATCGATTATCTTTGTAACCAGATGACGTAGACTAATGATTCAAAATACTAGATTATTTAGTTTTTCAAGCCAAATTTAATGGTTGCAAGTATATTTTCTTTAAAAGTTACAGATTTTGTGAAATTTGAAAAATATGAATTATTTAACTCTTAAACCCCCATAATTTCTGAACCTGAATTTTTACAGACATGCGGGTGGTGTCATTTTATTTGTCATCCTAAGCACTAAAAACCATGAAATCTTTATCAAAATCGTTAGAGCCGTTCTGAGAAATTTGGATTTTTGTCATTTCTTATGGGTTTTTATGAGGTAAATACCCTTAAAAATCAAAAATTCAAAAAAATGAAAAATACGCCTGGAGATACCACGGCTTTATACATACATGCCAAGTTTCATGAAAATCGGGCCACTGGTGTCGTCTCTAGCTTTGTTTACATCCACACAGACACACATACATCCACACACAGAGACAGACAGACAGACAGACAGACACCACGCCAAAAACCACTTTTTTGGATTCAGGGAGCACTAAAACGAATATATCCACTAACAACTAAAATTCGAAAATTTTGACGAAAACAATACTTTCTCCATATTCTATGTATAGGGGGGAGAAAGTTAAAGAAAGACTCAAATCATTATGGCACGTTAATCATGGGTGTCGTAATTGGGGGGTGCGGGAACCAGGCCCCCCATTTCCTTTGGCAAACATAATTTATTAGTGGTTCGTAGTTTTGTAGAGCTAGGTTTACACAGTAAAGAAAAGCGTTCAAACCGTCGTAGCTTTTTAATCACGGGCGGAGTAAAAGGGGTGGTGTCTGGCCGGGGGGGGGGGGGCGAAGCCCTCTCATGTCCTTTTGCAAACATAATTTATTCGTCGCTTATAGTTTTGTAGAGCTTGGTTTGCTCAATTCTAATAGGAAAAAACATTTAAACCATCATGGCTTGTCGAACATTTCGTCAGCTGTTCAACAACAAAACACAAAAAACATGTTGTCGCCTCAGTGTGTGGCCGGCCTAACTGTCATTTATTTTAGAACGTTTGAAACAATACAAACACACGTTGCTCGAAAATTAACAAAATAATGCTTTGGTAATATCTGAGTTCACTCATCCCATTACGCGCAGAATAAGCGTACTCCTAGTAGAAAACGTTTTATAGTTCCCGCACGAATATCCCGACCAGTTTAAAAAAATTGTGCGAGAGAGATGGATAATAAATAAATTAAATGTTTAGAGTGAGATAGACGGTTCCTAAATAAGCGTATGTCATTGGCAGCAGCAGTATGGTTTTGGTTTTTTTGAGTCTGTTTGGTTTGCTATTGGATCATAATTTTTTTATTGTTCTTGAAGAAGTGTTTTTATATTCTGCTAGTTGGTGACTATCAAACCTGTAAGTCACATAATTGTCTTGATAGCTGTCATATCGTTAATATTAAAAGAGAATAATTTTAATTATAGACGTTGGCACCATATTTACTAAACAGAGTTGAAATCATTTTAAGTTTAGTTTTGGCTGGTAATCAAAACCCCTTTTTAACAATATAATTAATGAAGAAACGTAACCACTTACCACAAACTTTCTAAAACATTAGTTAATTTGCTCGCGCGTTTTTCATAATTTAATATTTGAAATTAATTGACCATATAAATTGTCATTAGGTTTACTATTTGTTATTATAGACAGATATTTTTTTATTTTAAGGTGTTAAAATTTACTAACCACGGGTAATCGACGTCGAAGAGGCCCTTATAGACGGGGACAGTAAAACGGTCAGAAGACCGGACAGTAGAGACCTGTTCACATTGCTCCTCTTCCATTTAAATCAATGTTAAAATAATCGGAGCGATACTAGCGCTCCATAAATTTCTTCTGTCCGCTGAACTAATTTACTGTCTCCTCCTATCTATTAACATTGCGAGCGGTCAGTAAAAATACTGGACAGTAAAATCAAACATGTTTGATTTTTGGACAGAAGTCTGGACAGTAGAAAAATATCAAGCAACGTCGGGCATGGCCAAAACTTGGATGGGTGACCGCGCGGAATCGCGACGCTGCGCCGCGCCGGCCGCCGCAATTTTTTGCACAGGGTGTTTTGAAACTGGATCCATTTGTTATCAGTGGCGGATCCAAGGGGGGGGGCAAAGGGGGCAATTGCCCCCCCCCCCCGAGAATGTGGGGAAAAATCGTAACAAGAGTGTTCACGAAACTTGCGATCCGCCGCAAAAAACGCGCGTATTTGCCGATCGCGAATAAACAGCAAATTCAGCTTTAAGAAACTCGTGATCGGCCGCAAAAAGTATCGCGAATAAAAACTAGCAATCGGCCGCGATAACGATCGAAACGGCTAAATAAACTTTGCGGAATTCGTGAACGGCCGCGTAATACGATAGCGCGTGTCAGCCGATCGCGGATAAATAAATAGCCGATCTAGCTTTGCGGAACTGCGATCGGCCGTGAAAAACTATCTTGAGTGTTTGCTGATCGCTGATAAACGGCAAATTTAAAGCTGGTTAAATCTTGGTTACGGACAAGAATTGTTGAAGAGAGGTTGAACGGACTATGTCTTTTTGCATACATCGTTGTGAATGTTGATAATGTAATCGAGCGTTATGCTAAGGTAGAAAAAGAAGTCCCGATCTAGAACTTATTATTTAGTTTTAAGTTTTCTGGAGAAAGTATTCAAGTATTGTAAATAATAAACTTATGGCTTGAACCTCTAAACAAGTCTTTTCTTCCCTAATTACCTACACTTTAATAAATGAATCCAATAAAAAACTGTAGTTTTTAATTGAAAATTGAGCACGTTTTTTGTCTCTAGATTGTTTAAAAACACGAGTTTTCAGTTCAAATTTTCAAAAATTTTCTGGGGGGGGCCCCCGTACCTCCCAGACCCCCTGGAAGGTTACCCTCAAAATCCTACTTGCCCCCCCCAAACTTATGCTCTAAATCCGCCACTGTTTGTTATTTCTCTTTAGGCTATATTTTAAATTATGCCTTTTAAAAAATGGCTATTAGGTAGTGAAATAGGCTAGATTTGGAGCTTTCCCAATCAAAACATTAAGAAAAACACTGGCATTATGGCGTTAAACACCCAAAAAAGCAAAACACGCTCATGGCTAATTCTGAGGCTTTGTCCCAGCATCTTAAAACATAATTTACTTTTTAATAATTGTTTTCAAGCTTCATAGCTTTTTTCGGTTGGTTTCTATATACCTTTCACATATTTATTTATAACCTCTGTAGGTATCTAATTTAAATTTAGGACGTATAGTAAAGTCTGATCAAACTTCTAAATTACGGAGTATCTAGTTTATGGCTATTACCATTAGTTACTTTGGATTTTAAAGCATAATATCCTAAAAAGAATTAATTTACAAGATTTATAACGTGACGATAAAAATCTTCTTGATTTCGTTTTAAAATACGACCTGACAAGAAGCATCTAGTAACATTGAACTTCTGTTTTTTCTGTAGAATCGTCTGACAATGGGTGCGTTTAGCCGCAGTCACCGGTGGCTAACCGGTTACCATAGTCACTAATAGGCAAATCCACCGCATCTTGACAATCAACAATGTCCGGTTACTTACCGAATCCACCGTAAACACAACATAGGTGGATGCACAACAATGGTCGGTAGGTGTTACATCCACCACTACCGCTCACTTATAATAGGTTAGTAGATTACCCACCGGTGACTGCGGCTGAACGCGCCCATTGTGTTCAGATCCAGATTAGGTCCTCTTTAAGCCAACTTCAAAATATTTATATTATACAACAATGTAGCAGCTGATTGACGTTGTCCTCTTATGTAACAAACGACATTTGGTTATTACGTAGCCACTATACGAGATACGTTTAAAAAGGAAATTCGCTAATAAAACTAAAAGGGGGGCAAGAGCACATTTTAAAAGATGTAATGAAATGTTTAACGAATTAGTATTTAACATATTATTTCAGTGCGTAGATCTCATCAGGATTTTCTAAATTTAATACGCACCTTTATTTAATAAATTACTTCAGATTATTTCGTTGAAAATTTCGTAATTTCATGGTATCCGGATCCTACAAAGAAAATACAATAGAAGATTGTTTTGGGAAAGGCAGCTATCCAAATGTATTTTTCTCATATAATTCATCATATCGCTTGATCCTAATTGAGTTAGTTACTTAAAATATACTTAATCAATGACTATAATGGTGTAAATTTTGGAATAAATTACCAAGTTTCTACCTTGTCCGACAACTAAAAATGGGGACCTTTTTATATTTATAATATTTATATGCTTAATATTTCACATTTATGGCCTTTGTAATATGCAAAACATTTTAAAATTTGTTAGAAGTTACCTTATGAAAATATAAACATATTAACTGAGAAAAATTCGTCATCGTAATATTAAGTGGACACGTGTTTCGCATTAATTGTTTATATTGCAATAGATCGCCAATCGCCAATTGAACTGTAATGAAAAAATGCTATAGTTGGCTAAAGATTTCTGTAATAATTTCAGAAAATTTTTATTGTTCATTTTTTGGGCCGAGTTAGAACTTGTTACTCTGTGCTAAAATCGCTCACAAATCACAAAAAAATCTTATTTATGTGTGTAAAGTTTGAAGTAGATGCCTGAAATAGCTCAAAAGCAATGTTAAATTATATGAGAAAAACATACAGACAATTAACTGCCTGACGGGGCAAAATTTAGAAAGAAAACAATTCTTACTGTATTTTTATGTTAAAAAATCCAGTTTTGCATAGCGCGCTATAAACCTGTTACACCCCTAAACGTAAACAAATAAAAATAAAGTTGACATAAGCTGTTCAAAATTTGTTTCTCCAGAGGCTATAATTTTTGTATGCTATAAAAAAGATGTATACTTTATTATTTATTTTGGTATAGCACTCATATATCTTACAATTTATTAAAAGCCCCCAAATGTTTATAGTAAAAAAATTTCCTGATGTTATTATGCAAAAGGGTGGCTACAATATTCATAAATTGCACAAAAACATTAATATATTAATATATAATTAATATACAACCGGTTAAATAGTAATTCACTATTATAGTAAGTTTTAAAATAAATTTAGATAATGAATTTTTCAAATCACTGCTCCAAATGCATTCGTTCTTTATGGTAAAGATAGTAGAGGAGGTTTCAGTGATTGCTGGCAGATAGCGGCAGAGTCAACCCATATGATCAGCATAAGGAACAACTGTGAACCAGGCTCTACTGTCCGGTCTTCTGACCGTTTTACTGTCCCCGTCTATAAGGGCCTGAAGGTAGAAATGCAAAATTTGCTAGACAGCAAAAACAATTAGCATGCCTATTTACCGTTACGGTTAAAGAGTATCTTTGTGAAAGATAAATATCCAACTTCTTTTGTCATGAAAGGGCATTTTACTCTTACAGGGAATTTTCCAGAATCTGACTATATAACTACTGACTAGTTTAGATTTCTCGAGCTAAACAGTATGTTTTATGCCTCTCGATTGACTGAAATAGCGAGTTTAAAGGTATAATTTTAAAAAATCTCCCGGAAGAGGTCCTCCTGCTGGGGGAAACCCCCCTGGCCCCCCAGTCATTAAAGTCCACCCCAAGGACGATTCCTGGGTGCGCCACCGACGTCAACACCCGCCACTAGAATGAGCCCAGGGTTTTCAGGAAGGATGCTAACAATACTGAGATCAAGCATTCGTTGGTTTGAGTTGTGGGGAGGATAGCACTGACAGAGCGGGAGCGTTCCGCAGTACAAACACTTCCATTTGAACCAGTGTAAACTATATTGAAAACGCCAAAACGCCGTGATTCGTATTTCGTGACTCCTCCGCCCTCGCCCGCCGACACTCTGCGGCGAGGCGCTGACTAATGTAAAGGGCTCGATTAACTCAATATCCTTACAATCCACCGGGCGTTATCCACCCGGCACAACACTGTGCGAGAAACTTATACCATGTTTACCTTACCTAACCTAGCCTTATATCATGTTTACCTTACCTAACCTAGCCTTATACCATGTTTACCTTAACGAATTATTCCATGTTTCAGGCATGCATCATCTGCCTGGCGGGGAGCGAGAGAGAGGTGGGGGTGGGAGAGGGGGAGGTGGAGGACTCTCTGGCAGACTTCCCCCTGGACGACCCCGGGGGAGCCACGGACAGGGCGGACACCGACGCCGAGGGGGAGGAGCTCAATGAGTAAGAAGAAGTAAAATAAAAAAATAGTGAATTTAAATGCTGTTTAAAGTCAACCTTCGCCGAGGATGTTGTCCGCTTAGAGGAATAAAAGAATGCTGTGAGATTTAAGACTTTTTTTGGCTGTTCTTAAAATGCAATCTCTTGTTATCATTTGAAGTTATTTTTAAACAATTCACAGAATATCCTATCCTATACTCTTATATGAGCAATGTTATCGTCCGGCCGTGCGTGCTTGCTTGTATGCTTGCTTGCACATTTATCTCAAAAACGGCTCCGAGGATTTCTTTCAAAGTCTGGAAATAAGTAATTTATGACTCAAAAACGTCTTTTACGCAGATTACGCAGAAGGACGTTATGCTTTACACAATCAAAGGCTTGTCCAAAGCCTTTGATTGTGTAGAGCATAACATCCTCCTTGACCGGCTGTGGAACTCTGGAGTTCGTGGCCTATCACACAAGTGGTTGAGGTCATACCTCTCCGGAAGGTCACAGCAGGTCCATGTGAATGGGGTGTTTTCACATACAACCACATTGAGATTTGGTGTCCCTCAGGGATCGATTCTCGGGCCCCTGTTATTCTTGGTGGATGTGAACGACTTGAATTTGGTGATTCCAAGAGGACAAATTGTCCAGTACGCGGACGATACGACTCTCTGTTTCAGTTCAAACAATATCGATGAAATCGAAACTATTTCCTTTGAAGAAATTAACCTTTGTATTCAATACTTCGAAAGTAAAAATCTCAAAGTAAATCCCTCGAAATCCAACTGCATGATATTTGGAGGCAGCACCGCTCTAAATGGATGCCGCCCAACTGCTATGATAGATGACACTGTCATCGAAGAAGTTGGCGTCACTAAATTCCTCGGAATGCTCGTTGATGACGAGCTGACGTGGTCCGATCATGTGGACAGTGTTTGCAAGAGGCTATCATCTGCAATTTACTTGCTAAGACGGCTGTCGCAACACTGTCCCACAGACTTATTGCTGATGGCCTATCACGGGTTAATTCAATGTCATCTCTCTTATGGCATTGCTCTGTGGGGTGGTTGTTCACAGAGAAATTTCAACCGTGTGTTTGTTCTCCAGAAGAAAGCCATCAGAATAATAGCAAAACTCAACTTTAGAGAGTCGTGTCGGGGTGCTTTCCGGGAGCTTGGGCTGCTAACACTGGCTGAGTTGTACATTCTAGAACTTGCTGTCCTTTGCAAATTCAAAACCAATTTGATACAGGGACGAGACATCCATACTTATAACACAAGGTCTAGAAATGTATTTAGAACGACTCAGCATAGGTTGGCGGCTATGGATCGCCTTCCCTCATTGGCGGGTGTTGCCATATTAAATAGAATTCCGGAGAGCATCAGATTTGAAAATTCGGAACCAAAATTCAAATCTAAATTAAGACGCTTTTTAGTGTCGAACGTGTTCTACTCGGTGGGCGAGTTCATGGACCATTTTCGAAGGGAAACACCGGCTTGAGGTAAATCCTTTAAATCATGTGATCCGGCTGGTACCTAGTTTTATAAAGTTTAAAAACCTGTTGTATTTTATTAGGCTATACTGTAATTGTTGACGCTTGCTATGCAAATTGTTAATTTGTCCTACAGCAATAAAGATTATTATTATTATTATTATTATTATTACTTGGCCAGAGAAAATCTAATAACGTAATAAATCGAACTTTAAAGTTGTAAAATTTTAACATTGGCCTTATGGGTTGCCGTGATAGCAACGAAAATAAACAAGGAAAGTGTAAACAAATGAAGTAATAATAACAGCTGTTTGGAATCTACAGCTATCAAGGGAAAATACAGCAGGTGGGATGAAGAGTCCATGGAGCAATAAAAAAGGATTATATTGATACATTTTATGACATTGAGATATTTTATAGTAACTGGATGAACTGGTAAACATGAAATAACACCGAGCAAGGCTCGGTCCACCAGGTACTTAAATATAAGTGCAAATATAACATAGAATATTTATTGAACTTCTTTTTACACTCAGTTTTATCACATTCTCATAAGATGTCCGGGGTTTTTATTTTATTGACAAAACTTTTCACTGATTTGACTACATTCTTCAATTCAATTCAGTTCAATTCAATTATATTAATTTATTTAGAAAAGGGCCTATAATCCTGAGAAGGATTAGGCTTAGGCTTAGTAGCTCTAAGGTCATAGGTTTTTTTTTACACAATCAAGTTACAATATCACTTATACGAAGCCGACCAAGCAGCTAATGTTTAAAAATCATATAACAGGCAGTTTTAACACTGTACTTCAGTGTTACAAATATGCTATTTTGATTAAGCAAAACAGATACTCCCTTGGATTAAACTAAAACACTTTTATTGCTTCGTATGAAAATGATCTTCACTCCCGAAATTCTTTTCCTTTTACCTCCTCGTTCTCCTCCTCCTCCTCCTCCTCTTCCTCCTCCTCCTCCTCCTCTCTCCTCTTCTTCCTTCATTCCTTCCTTCCTTCCTTCATCTCCTTCTACTCCCCCTCCTCCTCTTCCTCCTACTCCTCTTTCTTCTTCCTTTTTCCCTCCTTCCTTCCTTCCTTCCTTCCTTCATCTCCTCCTCCTCAGAGCAGTGAGCCTCCCCTGACCGCTGTGCTGTGCAGGCTGGAGGACATAGACCTGTCGCAGCTGGAGGCCTCGGAGTCCAGTCGCCAGGAGTTGCTGCGGAAGGTGATGGCGGCGGCCATGGCCAAGCCCGGGGCCCGCCAGCGACTGGCGCAGGTAACGGCTTCAACTCACATTATGCATAATGGTTCACACTGGTCGAGTAAATCGACCGAGCCCACCCGTCCAAGTTGCAAGGATTAGCTTATTCCCTATTTGCTCTCAAGTTGACTCGCCCGTCACTCGACCGTTTGTCTGATACACTGGTCGAATACTTACTTGCTTTCCTTTTCTACTCGCTTTTCCGATACTCGACCAATGTAAACTGGGCTTAAGTATGTTAATAGAGTAGGATTCACCTAAGTTGGCCAAAATGAAAGTAAACAAACTATTATCTTCTTACGAACTTAACCATAAAATCCAGTTGTGCTGAAAACATTGTCAACGAACATCTGTTTAGAATAGCACTTGTAATAAAGGGAAAGTTCTGATGCAATTTGCAACTGGAAGTTCACTTGCGCGGCTTAAAATATTACCAAGGGGCTTTTCCAAATTAATTATGTACTAAGAGGGAGATGATGTATCATGGATGTGGCATAGTTAATAGTCTAAGATTTTCTTATGAAACAATATTTACAAATAAATATAGGCGAGTTTTTGAATAGCCAGTACTACTTGCTGCAAGTCAGCATGTGAAAAAAGAGATTGTTTCATATTGCGGTCAAAACTTATTAAAATTGGCCCAGGAAAAATAAATAAGCAGGTAAACAAACGAAAATAATTGTAAATCAAGAAATAGAATCAAATTAAACTTTGGCAGCTATGTAAAAAGGTTGAATAGAAATAAAAACTTCTAGAAGTAGGCGACATTGTAAACATTCTATAACCTATAACAACTTGTAAACAAACGCAACGTGGCAATTTGACAGTTCTGAGAAAATGTAAACAGACACCATGTGTAACCAACAATGTTTTCAATGTGACTTGTACAAAAATTTTTCTCTACATTCTTTGGCCAACTTACGTGAATCCTACTCTACCTGACCAGTTGTTAAGTATTTGTAACCCTGATAAAGCGTGGCAACTAGTTTAGTGCAATCAGATTAGAAAGGCCGTCATGCAAAGCTTAACAGTCTGCAGCTATATACTTGCAATTATTCTCCAGTTGTTTATTCCAGTTAATATTGTGTAGCCAACTCTGAACCCTGGTCTAATTTGTAGCATTAACATTTCCGTATAACTTGCAAAAGGTAAGATGAAGGAAGTACTATGGTGACTAAATCTTGAATTTGAGTCGAACCAGACAAATTTAGGATACAACTAGCTGACCCGGCGAACTTTGTACCGCCTTTTCAATGGATTAATCATCTTGATATTGAAGTGATATCCATCGTCTCCTCGCCAAAACATCAACGGGTATTGCAAATTATCATATGAACGGTGTGTTTCATATATTTGTTGCAGTCGCTCAGTACCTCGACGTATAATCACAATATCGCGTGATTCCAAGTTTTCACCAACAATCAAGATTGTAACTTCATCTATTGTTGGGCGTTAAATCTGCGTTCATGTGTTCCAGCTGGTCGTTTATCCGATATGATCACAACTTTGTAGTCATCATTAGGGGTGCGCTCCAACGTAGTTTTGAATGGCCTGGCCAATGCATGATGTTCATGAGGTAGTTGCTGCAGATCTTACAGAACTGCTCTATTCATTTATGTGTTAATCTCTATACGCCGATTAAGTTGTTCCTCCATGTTCACATAAAATATATTTGTTAGAATTTATGTTGTGCATTTTCAAGAGGTTTCGATGATCCAATTCTACGATAAATTGGCTATGAATGTGTGAAGTCGAAATTTAAAGTCAGTACTGTATTTTAGAGACAAATACAGAGACCTAGCAAAAGTTTTAAAACCATTGAACCGAAATCAGAGCAAATTTTTTATCTTTTATTAAAAAAATGAACATTTACTCTTTTCAACACAGGTCACTTAAAAGTCGGATAAAATCCGTGTTCTTCGATAATGCCCGCTCCAATTGAAGTTCTTTGAAAACAGCTATTTTATTTTCTTGCATTGGCTAGAAAATGTTTAGATTCTGGTGTTTCGCCACGAAGCAATGAATGCAATACAATGGCTCAAGTGGCGGAGTAAAAAATTGTATTTTAACTTTGCCTTTAAGGTAGCACAATCCAGACGTTTCACCAGCAAACTTCAATGTGCTTCAGTGTTCGCAAACAACTCCATTCGACCAATAAGAACTAAAGGATGCGAACTGTAATAATTTGTGGAATCGTATAGAAACGCTGCCCGATTCAAATCAACACTTGAAGCATTTCATCTAGCTTGTTGAATATTAACTCGCTGCTGATCTGTGCAATTAACTCGGTGATTTCTCTCTGCCAACCGAGCCATTTCTCTGGCTGCTTCTCTTTGCTCTTGTATTTGAGAAGCATGAAGTTGGGCCATGATACCGCGGCGCTGTTCTCGTGCGATTTCTCGTTCTTCTTCAGTGGATTGAATTGCAATGTTCCGAAGTCTAATAGCATTACGGCTTTGTTGTGATAGATTGGATCTTCTGGGTCGCGGCATTGTTAATAATAATACTAATACGATAAAATGTATTAATAACATTCCAACAAAACAAACAAATCTCAATTGGATTGATTTACAATGTTCCGGAACCCGGAACCTAACTGCATTACGACTTTGTAAGGAAACGTTAGATGTTCTGGATCACAGCATTGTTTATAGTAACCACGCAATAGCATTTATTAATTACACTTGCAAAAAATAAAGAAAATTATAAAATAACAAAAAAAACTTTAAAATAATTATTCTAAATAAATCAACCGGTAACCTTTATGCTTTTTCAAAACAATTACAGACAACATGAAACAGCTGTCAATGACACTCAGTGACGTTAGCTGTCAACTGCAGAAGATAAAGTGACATATTAACAGCTGATGGGAAAATATTTTAAAATTGGTGTATATATGTGATCAAAATGCATCATGTATTTTCTTCATAAGCTTAACATACAAACTTTACAGGGCCGTGGGGCTTAGCCCTTTGGTTAGATACAAAACTGAATATGCCTATATGTTGACCGGAACAGAGACGAATCCAACAAACCAAAAATCATTAAAATCGGTCCAGCAGTTCTCGAGTTATAAATGGTGTAACTAACACGACTTTGTTATATATATATATATATATATATAGATTAATCATTTTCCAAACATGCATTGTTTTAATCTCCGAGACTGAATTTATCATTATGTGTTTGCAAATTGACAGGATACCTACCTATTATGTGACTTAAAATCAAAGATATTTAGTTTCAAACACGCTAAAACATATTATAATAAAATAACAATTAACATTTATGGCTATTATGTAGATCAAAGATGAAGGCAATTACTTCCTAGCAATTTATCAGTGCTGAATTTTTTTTTTTTTAGAAAGAACAATTTCAGGTATGCCGTCGTGTCAAAACTAATTAGGAGTGATATTCAAGATATTTATGATATTTTGAACAATTATTTCAGTAAACTACTTGCTTTAAAATTCGACTAACAGGATGCAGAGAACAGACCGCTAAACAATTAAAATTTTTATCAATGATCCCATCATCCACGAAGCTACCAATAAACACTGCAGTTTTCTTTATGGATCGTACGGAACATGACAAATACTACACGTCGGCAAAGCAGATTAAACTCCTACCGCTAGAATGCGTCAGCAGAGAATGCCCTTTCAAACAAGTAGTTAGGCCAATGCTACACTGGGCGGGTTTTCCGCGCTGCTGTTGCGCGGTTTTTGCCACTCGTGAAGCAAAATCACATGATTTAAATGGAGGGTGCCATACGCCGCGGGTGAAAACCGCTCAACATCAGCTGGAAAAACCGCCCCGTGTGGCATTACCCTTATTCATTATGTAAGTGTATCTGCCCTTACGTTCCGATAATAACATTGACTAATTCAATATAGGATTTAATTGTACCTCTATATTTTAAAAGTATAGTAATGTAAACCCATTAAAAACCAATTTTATAAAAAAAATCAAAAACAGTCTCGCTGGTATTAAAATGGCTTAAGATAACTAATATATTCAACGTACGAACAGGCTTGAGAATTAGATTAACAAAAGACAGAGTAATGACTACATGGTGAATCTTGAAGACATTAATATTTGATAGCTCTCTCTCCCGGGAGAGCTAAAATAACTGTCGCTTCAATTATTTCTATGTCAACGAACATGATCGGTCCATTTTTCAGTATGATTAGCTGATTTGGTATTGAAATTAGATAAAAATAATCATTAGTGGTCCTGTCATAAACGAACACATTATTTATTTGACTAGTTTTACACCTAACTGGCGACTAAATTTCTAAAACATCCCCATTGCAAAGGTAATTTTTAAATGTTCAAATGATAGAACTTACTGACGTATTTAAATTATATCATAATAATCTTATTTGATTTGAATAATATGTTATTCATCTAATAAATTAATAAAATCGTAAACAACTGTTATGTTTCTTTAAATTACATTAGTAACTATCGTGACAAAAATGTTGTAAGTGATAACGATTAATTGCATTTTATTTTTTAACTTTCAAGTCAAAACTAATTAGGAGTGAAGCTCCTTTTAGATAACTTGTGGAACACGCTGTCATCACGTGTCTAACTCCAAACTCCATAACAATTTTTTGTCCCGCAGGTGATGCCCATCCTGCGGACCATGTCGGCCACGCAGCGGCTCGCGTTGGCAGGCCTGGTGACCAGTCAGCTGATGGCACCCCCAGGCTCCCCCCCTCCCCCTCCCCTCGTCAACTCCTCCAACTCCAACCTCACCGACGACCTCATGATCCCCATCAGCATGGACATCGCCGCCATGTTCCGAGGACTGGGGAGGGATGCCAATGCCGCCAGGAGCACGCTCTTCAGAGGGGATGTAAGTTTAAGATGGGGTGTTGTGGCAATGTGTGGAGCTTCACACTTTCATAACACTTCTTAAACATAAATCTTAAAATCGACCCCATAAAGACTCAATTTTTAATTTTTCTACTTTTCAGCAAACAGCAAAATCGATGAGAGTAAATACTTCCCCACGTTCTGTTTTCTTTCGGGAGCATGAGGTATCAAATTCTGATCCTATTGACTCTCATGTAGTGGGATTAGAAGGTGGGCTAAGGTGAATGGATCAGGTAGCTAAACTTCTTTATCGTCATTAGAAATATAGCTTATTTAAGATACAATAAATTCTCTGAAATAGTTTAATTTAGCATAGTTGAAAGGCACATATTTCATAGTCATCACTGTGCAGGTGCCTCCAGTAAATAAAATCTCAACAGAAATTTTGTAATACATACATGAGCTAGTTGATGCATTTTCGACCTGAAACCCAGCAGAGTTTCGTGTCCACACTGTTTTATCGACTTATGAATTCGCACTGGCACTCATATATGAGACTACCGTATCTTATATGTTAAAGGCAAAAATCTGGTGTCTCCTGATTGTCACAATTACCATACCAGAATAGAGCATACGTCAGAACAATCAAAAAATATTTGAACATAAACCAAGTTTTATTGGTCTAAACCTTCTTGCAAAGAACTTATTGGTCTACAACTTTTACTCTCCAAACATAAAAAATTCCTTGGCTTCAAAATTTTAAATTAATGCTCAAAACATATTTAACAAATAGCTGTTTCTGTGAGATATCCAACCTTAAATAACTTCGGCCTACCTCCACACCCATCCATCTTAATATGATCTGGCTCTACAAAACTGCAAATTAAGAATAAGATATAGATTGAAAGTCTAGTCTTATGCCACTTTGATAGTCAACGGGGAGAGGGAGAAAAAAAACTAAACTAAAACTTAAACTCCAAGGAAGATTAGGTGTACAGGTCTGGAAAGGTAAGTAGACTGAAATTCAGGTTCAAATATATTTAATGCCTCTAAAAATACACAGTATTGTATGACACAAGTCGGGCTTTAATACTACTAAATGTATTATACAGTACAATGCCTTTGTTTGATCAGAATAACTAACTTTACTTAAAAAGTTCATGACAAAAAGAAAATATTAAAAATTATAAAAAAGGACTAACAATACAAATGTGTTTAATTTTAATACGAATCAAGATTAAAGTTCAATTGAAATGAAATGACATTGTCTGTCTCCTAAAAACAAATGGTGATAGCCATGCTAACTCTATCACAAAGTGTTTTATTTTCAAGGAATGCGCCTGAAACCTATTTCTTCTAACCATTACATTTACAGTGAGTTTTATTTTATTGATCTGAAATAACTATTATTTTGGATGACAAGAATTATGTAGTTTCTTCCATTTGCATTGGAAGATAACGATATACAGTCTCTGAACCAGGCAATTCTGCAGTTCTCCTGGCTTATTGTTTAGTATTGTTGAACATTATCCACTTATATTAGATTACATTTAAAGAGAAAGAAAAAAGTGGTTTCAAGAATGTAAATGGAATACTGAATAAGGAACCAATTTCTATAAAAGCATTTTAGCATGACTCTGTTGAGGGTTCTTTATTATTTTAATGGATTTACTCGTATAATGCAAATGAAAAAGGTCTTTTGAAATAGGCTCTGGCGAAGTTCTCACATAGGACAGTGGGGGAAATAAAATAACTAAAGTAAATTAATGGGTATGGGGGATTGATTGATTTAAAGTAACAAAAGCCATTTTAGCATAAAACCTTCATCCAAATTCGTACGGTAGTATCTATTTATGTAATTTCTTTTTATAGGGGTAGTAGATGTGGTTGGATAGGTATAGATCAGCTGACATAGGCAAAATGGTAAAATAGTGTCGTAATTGTGACGTATGGGTGACGTGTTTTTGACGTATTGGTGACGTATTTGATGACGGATGTGTTACGTAGTGATGATGTCACTGAGGCGATGACGTGTAGGTTTAAAGGGTTGGGTTTTGAAGTGACGATGTCGGGGTGGACGTCGCGACGGCGACGCCGAGAGGCCGGTGGGACGGGGGACGGCCGCGTTGCGGTGCCGGGCGGGATGACCGGGCGGTTACCGTATCGTCGGTGTCAAAACTACCGGTGGGAGAACTTGGACTTAGAAAATAAATTAGGGTTTTACCGAACTGCTGTGAAATGTGGGTCAAGGCCACTTAGAGGTGTTTTTAAAAACATTTATTTTTCTAAACTACAATACAGAATTTTAAGTTATAACTAATTAATTTACAAATTTGGAAAACACGACACTCAGCACAGTAAGTTGAAAGTTGGATTATTCTGTTTGGTCTGGTCCGGTATTTTGCGGCTCATCATTAGGCGGGTACACGAGATCCGAAGTCCCGTTGTCGGTGCCTGTTGATTCTTCCGGTGGAACGTTTTCGGTTGTTGACACTTCAACTTCAATCGTAGGTGACGCTGTGGGTTCCGGAGACCATTCGGGGGCGTGTTGAGAACAAGACGACGATGAAGAATCTACCCATCCGCAGAGATTGCTGTCGAACTCCACGGTGACCTTCAGTTGTATCGGTGGATGGTCCGCTATTAAGTGTAGAAGTGTCTCATGTAGAATTCCTAGATCGATCTCGTCACTAATGACCAGTTGGAACTGCATGGCGCTTGGCGGTGCGGGGTCTTGGGGATCGCTGATGTCGGCAGGTCCGCTGTCGAGGGAAGAATGGCGTCTGGCGACGTGCACTCCGCGTATTTATGCATGGAGGGGTGTGGGTGGGTGGGTGGGGGGGGGGGGGCGTACGTGTTCTCCAAACACTGTTTCAAGGTCACCGTAGGGGGTTTTTAAAAAAACGGTGTAATTTAATATCGCTAAAGCAAAATGATACATAAAAAAACTAAACCTATGGAAATAAACATGAGTACGAAATAACTAAACTACAATTATTTATTTACATAAAGAGTAAACATGAGTAAAACTAAGATGAACTATTTACATGGAGAGTGATCTCGGTAGAGTTGTTCGCTGAAGGGCCGTGTGAGACTAAGTAGAATGAACCTGGCTTAATAGCGTCTAAGTCCTCGTTCATAAGCACACTGACAAATCGTTTCGGAAGGTAGACTTGGAACTTTGGTGAATCGCCTTCTTTGTACGGTGAATCGCCAAGAACAGCGAGGACCGCTTCGCCAACTGATGTGTCCATTTTCCTCATCGCGTGAACTGCGTAGTGTTTCTTCTCTTGTAGTTCGCTGCATTTTTTTATAGTTATGAGGTCGGATTTTGAATGTTGGTTGAACTTATCGGCTAGGGATTGCAATTTTTCCATCGATGTCATGGTGAGATGTTAGATGTTTCCCGTGTCGCGATCTGGGTACGAATGATTATACCACAAGTCTTGTTACGTATATATGTGGTATTTCCCCCTCCACTAGTTACTGGACATCAACGCACCGACCTTGTACGCACGAGATAATGCACAATTAGTGTTCTTATGATGAGGATTTTTCACTCCGATGCAAAGACCGTTTAAATGCGTTGCAAAGTCTTTGTCTAGTGTAACATTTGTTAAGTTACACTTACAGTATTTTTCGATCCATTTGGTTTTTTCACTTCCGGTAGTGTAAATTTCGTCGTACTGTCGACAGTAGTGACGCATTATATTGTGGAGCTCCTTGTACTGTGTAAAACCTTCATCCCATTCGATGTGGTTGAGATTTGTTGTTATCCAAATGTTGGTTCTTGCACTCTTACTGTTCAAAAGTCTAAAAGGGTAAGGCGGTTTAAATAGAAAATAATTTACAACATTAGTTGATATATCGAAAAATGCAAGCTCTTTAATAACAAACTGGTTTCGATTGTTCCTAAATGCTTGAAATTCTACAGCACATCTTTTGGGAGGTGGTGTAATTTCATCATAAAATGTAACCGTCCTGTCCATTTTTCTGAGCAACTTGATGACACTGACACAAATATGGAAGTGTAATATGTTTTATCCACTGTCTTATTTAAGAGGACCAATCGTTTCTATTTTTACAATGTTTTAATTTACATTCACAGAGCGGCTTAGGAAAACAAGTGGAACAAGGATACGATAAATCTTCATAATGAAACTTGGAACACGTTTCTTCACAGCAAGTCCAGAAATGTGGAGTCTTGTAGATTTTTAGAGTGACAGGCTTTGGTGTTTCAGCTTTAAACGATTCGCAAAGACATCTGCAAAAACCGAAATTCTCACAACGCCTACACGCCATCCCATCTACTTGACATATGGGCCGAGTAAAACATTTACTTTCACAACAGTATCTGATCATACTTTTTTGAGAGTTTTTCTCCATGATCACTGAGTAAAGACTGACAACGTTTTCGACTTGCACCATATTTATTACAGGAGAGAAGAATAATAATTTTCGTGCCTTGTTTATTTTTCAAGGTCATGCAAAAGGCGTTTTAAAAAAGCGGGCATTTCAGTACTTTACCACTTACAAAGTGTTATTTTCATCGGCCTCATTTTTGCTCTCGTCTTCATGATCGTTCGTAGCAGGTTCTTCTTTCTTGTCTTCAGGACCGTTAGTCGTAGAGTCTTCCGGTTTGACGATTTCACTTTTGAGCTGATTGCGCAAAATTTCTGTGTTTCTGTAAAACGACACTTCTTGAGGCAAGCGGTTATATACAGAGCTATCCAACGGCCCGTAGAGCAATGGGACTTTAGGGTTTCTGATCATACAACTATCGAGATAGTCAAAGATAATCGAACTGTATGACGTGAGCTGTTGTAAGTATCTGATTATTACAGGTGTCAGATTGGAGAGGATACAAAATTCCTCATAAGTCAAAAGTATCTTTTTGTTGTGTCTGGACAAGTCCCTGAATCTCACATATTGGGTTCCTCTGAGTCGGATATTGTCGATTTCCAAGTCTGATTCGTCAAACCCCATCGCTGTTTTTCTCCCAGTCAAATTGTTGAAAAGATATGCTTCAATAATGGAGATATATTTGGTAAATCTGTCCCACATTTCAACGGTAAGCACTATAGATGTTTTTCCACTTTGGTTAAGAAGAACCGCGGGTTTAAAATTCAACGATTTAAATACTCCAGCCGTGATAGTCTTATCCATGTTTTCGTTCAACGGGTACATAGCTCGTAGAAATATACCTGTTGTTAACATTAATTTATCTTCATCTTCAAATCTCTTCCTTTTTGTTGGAGGATTATTTTCATTGAACTTTATAAACTCTAGAAGTTCCTCTTTGACTTCTTTTGAAGATCTTGTATCATCGTTTACGTTGAGTTCCTCGGTAGACTTGTTTTCCAAAACTGTCGTTGTAGAATGAGCTCTGGTGTCTGTATTATCAACATTTTCATTCGAACTTGCGTCTGCTACAATTTTTCTAGGATCACGACTCATCGGATTTCCATTTGATGTTGTGGCCGGCTCCAAGGTTTTGTCGGTTAAGATTTCCTTTGCACTATCTAACGATGTATTATCCATTGTTTTAGATACGATGTTACCACTCTGCTGACAGAAGATAAACTAATGTACCGACGATTGACTTCGCTTTTATGAGCTCGGTGTTGATGGTGGGGGGGGGAAAATAGTGAAATCTATAACATTCTCCTTACAACTCCTGTCAAGGGGGTATACGTTATGATTGTATCATGAAGTATCAAGCAATATGCTGTTGTCTGTTCAGGAATGTTTTCCTCCAACTCAAATTCTATCCGAATATCAACTGTAGACGTTTTAACAGATTCGTTTTGTTTTGAACAGTCTATTACTACAATAGGTGCAATGTCCTTAAACATTTTGGGGTCCAGAAGAGGCGAATTCGTTCTTCCATAATATGACGATTGGAATGTGGCGTACATATCATACAAAATTCCAAATCTATCCTTTGAAAACATAACATTCAAGTTGTCGTAAGGAAAGAATTGTGAATTTAGGAACAACTTGACGTTTGTTAGTTTACAATGGTCAAAACTACCTGCGTTAGCTGTGATATTCGACTTTTTGTTGGTCTGTAACGCAAAGATCACATATCTAGGTTTTTCTAATTGGCTTGTTGTCTTTACAGCCCAGGTCTGACGCTGTGTTGTCGGTAGTATTGGCCATTCATGCATTTCCCAGTTTCTAAACGGGACAACTATATCTCTGTCAGAATTGAGCATCTGCAATAGTCCTACTCTCCGTTCGTCAGCCAATCGTACATGCGGCACTCTCCAAACAACTTTATCTAGAGTTAGCTTCCAATCAAGTGTTGTTGCTGACGTTCCAGAGTCAGCTACTATCACATCCGTATCGCAGGATGATCGCAATAGAACCAATTCTTGCTTAACATTAATTATTATCCTTTTGTAGTCCTCAGCAAATCCTAATAAAAGTTTTAAAGGAACGCAAAAATCGAAATAACCATTTGTATTTGGTGTGAATTTCGTTTCACTTGGCAATACCCATCCACTTGTTATCAAAGAGTTTGATTCAATTGGTGACAGTGAAACCAATCCTTTTATTGTACTGCTAACTCCAACTTTCTTTGTGGAGTCAACAACGATCCCTGATAATTCGTATCGAATTTCTTCAAATAAAAAAGACATGGGATTGTTAGTGAAAGGCACTTTTGATCCAGCGTCCCCATTTGTCGTTGTTACTCTTCCTTCAATATAAATATAGCTTTCGCAAGGCAATGTATAAGCATCTTGATGTTGTATTGGAATTCGTATCTCATCATTGTTTCCCAATTTCGATGAAGCGTAAGGGTTGTGTGTGTGATACTCCTTCTCCCATAACGTTTCGTCGAAAACTGGACCATTTTTTATGTCCAGTATGTCCATATTTGTTAACTGTAAATCCGAGTCTCTCCAAAAATTGCACGTTCTCTCTACTTAGTCCCTCCTCGTTCCGAGTGGTACTGACCTTCTCTGTAGTTTCTTTGGTATTATATACGAAATTAAGACCCATCGTTACCTATCAACACTTGCCTAATATGTAGGCGTATAGTTATTACTTCTCCTCTAAAATCTACTTCGTCTCCGTCTTGATCTCGTACGTCCAGCACGATGTCCGATATGTGACTGGTGTTTAATGGGAGATAAATTAGGTTATGTGGTTTTTCAACTATCTTAAATCCTGGCGGTACAGTTGGGTAAAACGAATGTAATATATGCTGATTTGACCCATCCTTATAAGCACCTTGAACTATGTTGCAGGTAATATTGATTACGTTAACTTTAACAATATTTACAGTTTTTGGACTTGTGTGATAAACGTTTGGTTTAAGTATTGATGAAAAGGGCGGAAATCCTAACAAGGAACCGATCGAAGCCGGTTGAGTAAAGTCGATGAAATATTTGCACTTAATTTCACTTCTTAAGTTGTTGTTATTAGCTCGCAGTTCAATAACATCATTTCCCAGACGGTTCTGGAATTCTTTGTTAATATCTGTAATTTCATATGAACCGGTTGTAATCTCAACAACCTCAGTCTCTCCATACGATTCTTGACTATTTTTATTACGAATGTAGTGAAGCTTATTGTTAACTCCTTCTATTATGTTTGGAATTGAATTATATGTAGAAAAATCCAACAGTGCAACTTCCCACTGTCTGTTAGGTGTCAGTTGCAATGGTGGGAAAAGGGTGCTCCGTAAAGTTGACGAACAACCATTAATGGTTACTGTACAAGACGCCATCATGAAGTTGACTAACGCTAGTAGCTAGAAACTCCAAACATAAATGTCCACAAACCGACGAGTCTCTACTTTGCTTTTGATCATAGTTGTAAAAGATTTTAGATCCTTCACCGAAATATTGCTTTAGCTCTATTGGAGGGGGAAGATTTCCAAAACTGTCAAAATAATAAACAGAATCCATGATTTTTTTGTAACAGACCCAATGTGTACCAACACCGTTGGCATCATCAAGATTTACAATTGCAGTTTCGTTTTTCCAAATATTCTTTGGCAAGTCATTGCGCATAAACACCCCCCTAAAAAATGGAATTTTTAGGCAAAATGCGTATCTTTCCAAATCCGTGTTGCTCAATGCTTTATTTGGTACTATTAACTTATGTTTCTCACTCAGTATACACGGTAAGGTTTTAAATACAAGCCTCTTCCGTTTACCTTTTTTTTAGAGCATTTACAGGATCTTTTCCTCTTTCGCTTGCCATGGGAATTAGTATTTCTAGCTCTCTTGCCTCCTCCAGAAACTTTTCTTTTGCGTACATTTCGTTTTCTCCTTCTCGATCCACCTCCCACTGCAGTCTTTGCTTTCATGGCTGCTGTTACCGCTAGAGCGGCTGCTCGTTCACCAAGACTAGCGTCACTAGACTTAACTCTTTGCCAAGCTCTCTCGGCCAAAGCCCTGTCAGCAATCGCTCTTCTTTCGGTATCGGTGTAATTTGAATATGCTATATCGTGTTCCTTGCAGGCCTCGTCCAATTTATTAATACCAGGGTCCCCACGAGCCAAACGCTGACGTAATTTGGTCCCTGGTCCACAATACTGATATCCACCCGGGATATGAAGTTCTATTGGCAAGGCGTCGATAGCTGTGTTCACAAGATTTCCTGTTGGTAAAGTGTCAATGGCTTTTTTGAAAATAGAAACTGCAGAACTAGTGAGTCCTCCTCCTCTTCTCATGGGAGTTGAACAACAAATGAATCCATTGTCGTTCCTCATTGTATTTTATACAATGAGATTAACGTGAGGCTTTTCATGTGAATGCGGAAGAGGTAATGCGTCATTTTTCTCATTTGTAACATTATATGCATAGTATATATTGTTCGAGTTTTCTTTGTCACTTTTAGCAACGGAACTAATGGTAAGTGGAACTGTAGATGACAATTTTTCAAGTTTATCGTATAGGTCTTGTTTTAGTTTGTTTATTTCTCGAGAAAGAAGTGCAAAATTTACAGCGTCCGTGTCATTTACAGCAGTAGCTACGTTTTTTATTAATTTGTTTTTAGCATCAAACATGCCATCGTCACTGTCACAATGTAAGGAAATTGTACGGATAGTTTTCAGGTTTACGGCTTCTTCACTATCAATAGCATCTGCTAAATTACAAATACGTTTCCTTTTCAGGTCATAATGACCGTCCTGCGTTAAATAGAATCCTTCACCAGGAGGACCTCTTAAAACTTCACGAGCAACAGACGACTCGTGGCGACCGAACTTATCCACACTCATTTTAAGACTGAGTGTTTACACTATAAACCCCCTA
Organism: Flexamia atlantica; assembly: GCA_035578135.1. Taxonomy (NCBI): domain Eukaryota; kingdom Metazoa; phylum Arthropoda; class Insecta; order Hemiptera; family Cicadellidae; genus Flexamia; species Flexamia atlantica. The sequence goes on along the minus strand of JAQJVK010000003.1, from coordinate 33,246,085 downwards.
CTTTTCAACTCCTCTGTTAATGCTACCATTTCACTATCTAATCCATTGTGTCCAGCCTGAATTGATTCATACAACAACCGCATTCTATCAACCAGTTTGTTCACATCGTTATAATAAATTATATTAGTCTCGTACATTGATTTCATCGTCATCCCCTTACCTTTAACGGAACGACTTTTACCTCTATATTTAGAAAACAGCTTTGCGATTATGTTTCTGTACTTTTCAGATCTGTTCCTGTGTATAGGGGTGGAAGGAGAGTACGCCTTCCTATGAGAATTCGTTAGTATACAAATTTTTTTGAAGTTATTTAAATCATTTCTCGAGTACTTTGTAGGAATAGGTTTGAATATCAACTCGAACAATCCAGCCGTACCTTTAAATGTTTGGCCTTTTATAATTATATTATCTTTATCATCGACAGATAAGTTACTATCACCTATCCTGAGCCCATCGTTTTCTAGACGTGCACCGTACACGTGATATTTTGCACTTTTACGACCACTGTGTAACATTTTTAATATATATTTTCTTGACAATGGTCCTTTATTCCCGATTTCCTGACTCAAAATACTGATGTTTGTTGGTGATTCAGTTTGATCTTCAGAATGCTCATGATGTCCCTCTTCTGTTAAGTTCCCTTCTTTTTCCTCTTCCTCTTCCTCTTCCTCCTCCTCCTCCCCCTCCTCCTCCTCCTCCTCCTCTATAATGTCACTTGATTTACTATACGATTCTGTATCATTAGCAGAACTTTCCGTTTCGGTTGTCTTAAGTTCTTTTTTAGGTGATATTTCATCTGTCAATAGAGATGGTTTTTTTAACGTATCATTCAATTTGTTAAGAGGGTCGACAATCGGTTTAAATGTTTCTTCTAAAAACCGGTTTCTTTCCTTAAGCCCTACTTTTAATGCTTGATGTTTCTTTCGTATTGAGTCACTTAGCGCTTTTATTTCACTTAGCAACTCCTTTCGACCCGTCATGATTGTTGTCCTCTTTACTCCACGACTTCGAAAGACATACTAAAGATTAAAATATACTTGTATACTTTTAATGTACAATTACAAAGTGATCGAATCCAATCCTGTAGCGACCTTTATCCATTGGTCTTTCTTTGTCGATAACAATAAACCCGTATTTTTCTTTCCAAGCTTTTCCACAAATTTCACGAAATTTCTCAAAACTCATGTCAGCTCCAACGTGATCATTGTACACATGTTTAAGATTTTTCTCATCCTGCTTGAAAGCAATTAAAAAGTTTACATTGTCTCTGATTAACTGTTTTGGTATCTTGCTGTACGTTTGTCCAATGTAAATGGAATCGATTTGATTATGCCTACCCATTGAAAAATACGATCTTATTTTTTCGTGGTTCTCACTTGATACATCGTCGAAAATGAAAATTGAGTGCGGCTTAGCTTCATTTGGTTCCATAATCTCACTGCTAGCATCAAACTTGTAAAATGAAACGTCTGGCACATCATCTAAAATCCTTTGTAATAATAGGTATTTTGGTTGATTTAAAGACTTCGAAAATATATATATATTATCGAAGCTTAGTCCGTTTTGTTTGGTTATCAAATTAAAAACTACATTAGTCTTTCCACAGTTTGATGGTCCGCTGATAATACACCTAACCGAGTCTGGAAACAAAGTTCCGTGCTTACTTACGGTGTTATAAAAGCTATCTGGAGTCAAATGATCTATGTTGTTAATATCAAGTTTTTCATTTTGCTTTATAACCTCCATTTCACAATGAAACTTGTAATTGCTCGATCTAGTGTTACTTTCCTACTGACTACATAATATTAAAGCAAGTCCTTTTTGTTTATCCACGAATCCTCCGATTTATTAAATCCTAACCAACGGACCAAAATTCGATCTCCTTTCCTTTTTAAGATCTTTTCCACTAAATAAACATTTCCTGATCTTGATTTCAACATTTCATGACCGTAAATTCCTCCCTGCAAAATTTCACCTTTACTATCTTTAAGTATATACGTTTCAGGGATAGTAGGTTGCACTCTGTAAACGGTAAATACTTCGTTTGTCCAATTCGGAAGATATCCTTTAGCGAACACGTGTTTATATTTGCTCAATCTTACTTTATCCCCTATAGCAAATTTGGGAGGTTTTCTTTTGTCAACGGCTGGTTTGGTTTTATTTTTAATGCGCTTTATCAAGTCAGACTCGTGATTTTTCTTTACTTCAATAGGTTTCATCCCGATTGTACGGTGTTTTCTTTCATTGTAGTCATTTATCAGCATGGGGAGGATATCATACCATACGTACGATCCTCGTTCTGAAAACTTCTTGAACATTGCAGTTTTTAAAGTGCGATTGAAGCGTTCTACAATAGCAGCCTTTTTTTCACTAAAGGTCGAGTAATGGTTTATTTTATATTTTTTCATTAACCGTGAAAAGTCTTTATTGAAAAACTCCTTCCCATCATCTGTTTGAAGATTCAAAATACGTCCCTTAATTTTTTTCAATACCTCCTCCATTGCATTGGTAATTGTTTGTCCTTTTTTATCTTTCAGAGGAACAGCATAAGCTACCTTCGTAAAACAATTAAGAACGGTTAAGATATATTTGAATCCTTTATTTTCTCTGCTGTGAGGTATTAATTCCACGAGATCTCCTTGGTATAGGTCGTTTATGCCTTTCAAGACTGTCTGTCGTCTAGGAAAGTTTTTTCGGGCAGGTTTGTGCAACTCTTCAATAACAAGATTTCTATTATCCATTGTACTACTCTTATTTACAACGAAAGCGTAATGACAAAATTGACAGAGGGTTGTATGATTTTAAGGTCTTTCATAAGGGCGCAAGTGAGTTTTATACGAGTGACATTTGTTGGCCTTGAGAAAGACCTTTTTTTATGGTGACATTTATCAAGTAGGGCATTAAGTGGCTATCAATCAGTGTTTTTCTTCAAAATGTTCAATGAATTTCCCTCAGTGAATAATGACCGTAAGGAAGAGTGTGAATGTTATCGTGAAGGATCACTCGCTTGTCATCGTTTGCTGAGAGTGATTTTTTAGTCACTGTGATACTAAATAGATTGTGGTTGAAGCTCCGAATTGTGTTGAACGTTGCATTGTACTCAGTCCCTCTGAAGAGACAGTTGTAGTAGTGTTCGAATTTAAGATTTCTTGCAAGATATAACTTCTTTACTCCTTTTGCTTTTTTGACTACTCCTCTCTCTTCGTCGTCCACTTGTCTCGACGTATCATTGATAAATAATTTTAACGCATACATTTTGGACATGAGTGCTACAACCTCTTCCAGGGGTATTCCACATGTCTCATCCTTAAACTTCCCAAGAACTTTCTTGTTGACTGACTTATCGTATGTTTTATGATCAGTCGGATAGTCGGAAAAGTCGAAATCACCCCTGTAAGGGAAGGTCCTCAGATCTTCGTATAAGTCCATAGTCTTTATCCAATAAATGATTCCGTCTGTGTCCATATAGCTGATACCAATTCGATCTCTTTTGTAAAATTTTACCATCTTGTTATAATGAAAATCATACATGTGCGTCTTTGAAATATCAAGCACGCACATACCAACGTAGAGAGGTCTATCCAACACAATATTTGTCTTATTCATGCATACAGCCACGAGAGAGTCATTTATAATAATAGATGTTTTGAAGTTTGCTTTTTTAACTAATTTCAAAAACTTCTTTTTGTCATTAACAAGTCTTAAATTCATGTGATTTCTTTTGTTCTCTAGACATTTTCCATATACGCTGTTGTTCATAAGTTTGAAGAATTCCTTTTGAAATGTTGACGTTGCAGCTGCTCTTCTAGAGGTGTTTGAATCAATGTATTTCTTCAGCCAACAGCTCTGTGAAAATTGAAGTACCCGATTAACCTTCACAATTCTTATTCCTAAATCTATAGCTTGTTGCACGGTCCAGTAGTGAGCAATATAATTGTTCTTGTTTTCTAGGGTGGTCAAAAGTTTTTGATGCTTTCCCGTAGGAGGAATTTCTGATCTCGGTAGTAGGGGCAAATCATAATGTTCGTCGTGAAGATGTTCAGGGTATTCAAAGTCAAAGTCCAAAATATACCCTACATCACCATATTTAGGAATGCTAAGAATGTCCCCTACATTATCAGGATCTACCCAACAAAAGCCACCGTGTGGAAGTGGCTGGCACATGCTAAGACCGTACAGGTTATTTGCATCGAAGTAACCTATGTAGACTGACTCTTCGTTGGGTTTGTAATTCGGAAGATCCTTATTATTCGCTTTAACATATCGAGTAACAGCATTCGTAAGACCACCTCGAACTCCGGCTTCCACCATGAGAACCATGTCAATATCAGTCAGAAGTTGAAGTTCACATTTCGTCTCTTTCATCATGGCTTGCCATGCTAATCCTGGAGAGGTATAGTAATAAAAGCAATCTAGTCCATAAGCTGACATACACACATTTCGAAACTGTTCCATGACATCACAGAGTAAACTGACATCCAATCGGACATAGAAATCGTTGTAGTCTCCTAATGTTGACATATTGAGCTCTCTCCAAACTCTCATGGCGTGGTCGTAATCTTCTGGGTCAATTTCCGATTCATTGAGTTTGTTGTAAAACATTTCCGGAGGCGGTAGGGAAGTTTCTTCGAATCTTTCCAGGGAATCTATATAATCGTATGGAAAAACTCCCTTTCTCAGCACCAGATCCATCTTGTCATCGGGAACCAGCTTTCTTGTTTCAACAAAGTCATCCCTCTGCAGGTTCTTGGAAAGAGCGCTCAAACTAAAGGGTAGAAATCTCAAGGAATCGATGAATCGTAATTTTATATCTTTATAAGTTTTCGTGAAACTAATAAATTTTTCTGTTGTCAAGGCCAGTACGTCAATACGACCCTTTTCCTCCCCAAGTTGCGGTATAATAAAGTGCGCATCATATCCACTTAAATTATGCAACACTACAGGAACGAATTTAGGTAATTTATAGTTAATATTACAAGCGTTGCAAGCCGCTCCTCTGTAGTCTCCTGTCAAATGATCGTGCTCGTAGACTTTAATGTTGTTATCAGTAAATTCATGTCCGCATAAGTAACAAGTGTCAGAAATTTGGTGAGATAGTTCTTGTAGATCCGTAAGGTCTTTCATTGGAACAATGACACTGTACAATGATGATACTTTTTCAGCTATACTGTAAAGGTCAGTTACGAATCTCTTTGCAGCTTCTTGCCCACGATAAAGTATAGGTTCTGTTGGAATGTTGAATTGTTCAAGATGATCATTCGAAAGGGTCGATTTAACCAGTAGCTGTTTGGTTCATGTTTTTGGTACTTTCCGTTGTCTGGTGCGTCAGGATCTTCATTTTCCATGGGAATTAGACAAGACTCAAAGTCTGCGTAAATAACAATAGGGATCTTGTATTGGTTATGTACTTTGTTAAATTTTAATATCGATCTCTCTCTTGCAGGTAGTACAACCTTTACGGCAGAATGGTTGCCACAAAGTCTTTTGTGTTCTGACAACCATCTACGACCTCCCCTATCATTACTTTTGAAACAGAAACATCTTTTGCAAACAGTAATTGAATTATTTCTTTTCGTTAACTGTTTATGCACGAGTATGTTAAAATCTTTGATGTACACATAATGCGAAACTTTATCACTGGTAATTAACAGCAAATCAGTGTGATCGGCTAACTCCTAAGGAGCAATTTTCAAGGGGTACACATTGTTACCATCATCTAGCCCAAAAACATTTACTGAAACACCTGGATTCTTTTTTTCAAATCACTTAATATCTTCCAGAGATACAGGATAGGTCAGACCGTTGAAGTTGTATCTATTATTATAAACTTGGAATCTTGCATTTGGCCTGTTTACGTTAAGTTCATGGTCATTTATTAAGAATTTTACCAGCATTGAATATCGGAAACATTCATTATCGTTATTTTGAACATTAATGCATGAATGAGTACTCTTTATCTTCTTGGGTAAGGGGATGTAACTACTCCCACGATCTCCGTATCCATGTTTATGCACTCGCAAATCCAAACTGTTTACGGTCGACAAGGACCATCCTGAACCACGTGCTTCGTGCTCCGTTATTTTAAGAATTATTTCCTGGATGCATTCTTCCACAACTTCAGCCAAATCAGTGATTTCAATAACATTTCGATTTCTAGAAATAAAGCCCCTGTTAGATTCCTCTCCATCGATGTTATTAAAAGTAGTATCCAAGAGCAATCCGAATTTCATAAAATGTAATCGATTACGCTCATACTGCAATCGTTCTAGGATAAGAGTCTTCACTCGTGCCAAAAATGAGTCTAAATCGAGAGTACTGTTATTCCTTACTCGATAGTGTCTTACTACGGAGCCCTCAAAAGCTTGAGCCAATAATTCAACTGTTACTTCAGGTTCATTATTGATTTGCTGGTCTGAATTTTCTTGTTGCTCTCTGGGAGGAGCATAAGCAATAACGCTGGGTCTGTTGTACTGTTGAGTTTCTTCTGTATCGTTGAGAAAATCCTCAAAATCAGGATGGGTCTCACAGTCAGATAAGTCTACTTGAGGTACGTTATGAAATAATTCACAGTGAGAGAGATAAATAGTCTCATCTGTAAATTCTTCGTTGCAAATGTGACAGTAATACATCTTGGGGTAGCAAAATTATGTTTCGATGTGATATCTATGGCTGCAGATAGGATAATGAAGATAAAATTTCACATTTCGCGGCTTTATAACAAATGCTGACATCAGCACTACCTTCCCATTGGTTATTTTGTTTGCTACATCAGCACTTTCTTTTGATTGGATGGTTTAAACATTATCTTGCATCAATTTGACAAGCAAATGACTCGCCATTTCAATGGTATCACTTGAGGAGAGATGTCTCAAGCTGTGCAAGTCTCAGAAGTATCTACCACTACCCCACCGTTTCAACAAGAACCATCCGTCCCAAATCGTATCAGTGAAGACCAGCCTATCCAGGAAAACAAAGTTTCAAGCACAATCCCATTACATTCAAGGGATGCAATAGCAGCAATGGAAAGGTTGTTAGGCGCAGACCACTTGTCTGACAATGAAGGTGATGGTTAGTTAAATGAAATACTATTGAAAAACATTCGCTTAACCGGACACAATACATTTTACTTAATTTCTTTTTAAAATTCAATATTTTACTTACTACAGTACATCAAAACGTTAATGTTTCGAGGAACCTGGGGGGGGGGGTTGTGCTTTTATAAAGCTGCTTTTTGTTTAACGACTCATTGTGGTGTTAACCACAGGAGAGTACAAACACTAAAACCATGGATCACCCTCCTCACCATTCGTTTGATCAGAGAGAAAGAAGACTAAGGAGAGAGAGAGAACGTCAAAGTAGACTAAGAAATGAAAGGAAAAACGGATTTGTAAAGTTGAGGTCTGTTATACCTTTGGCCTACAATATTCAATCGGAATATCAAACTCTAGTGATGGCTATCAAGTACATTAAAATCCTACAGCAACAGTTGGAGGAGTCTGAAACACTCACATCCACACCATCTTCACAACTCAGAGAATAATAAAGTACAAGTTTTACTCGATATTATTCTCGCTGTATGTTGAAATACACCAGCTACAAAAGGCCTTTTTAAAGGCCGCCAATAGATCTAATCGTATGTGACTCAGCTCGCTGCCATAAACAACTGTACTTGAGCATTGATGGTGCGTGTTATCAAACCTTTTGTATACTTTATTACAAACACAAGTTACAAGTTAATTCACCAGTAGTACAAATTATTTGCGTTGGAATTTACTCATTTTTATATCGTACTCTCATATTATATTTTCCACTTGAATTTAGGAATAATGTCTGGGTAAGTTAACAATCCACGAATTATTTTTATAGTATTTACCTATTCCATAACTAAGTTAACATTGCATAGCTGAGATTAAATACGAGTGAACAATATGGTGGCCTTTATAAAGGCCGTTTTATAAAAGTGATTTTTTAGTTGTCTAAGTATGCTACTCCATCATCATCATCTTCATCATCACTGCTACACTCTTCAAAAAGCCGCCTCCTTACTGTTTGCTCTTCAGGGAGTGCTGGAGTAGATCTACCGGAGTGTTCATGAGAGACGTCTTCAGACTGGTCTTGAAGCTGGAAATATATAATACTATCATCATCGGTATCAGAAATATCTTCAACCAGTAGGAGTTCCAATTCGTCGGAAGATTCGTCAAAAATATCGAAAATATCTTCCGAGCTTTCAGAAACAACAGATTCGTCATCTGGAACATCTGCTGCTAATAGAAGAGTATCTGTCAAAATATCCTCTGTGCTATGCCAGTGGTGTGGTACGTCTTTAGGAGCCATGGTGCTAGGAGAGACGAGCAGCAAATAGTGAGGATCGCGTCTTTCGTATGGCTTTTTAACTCTAGAATTGTGATGAGTAAGCAAAAACATGAACCAATAATATAACAGCCCCTTAGTCAGCTGATTAAAGTGCTGACGACAATAATAATAATAATAATAATAATAATAATAAGTAACTGGGCGAAGGGACTTGATAATATGTTGAAAAAGTTAGGAATGAGACATACGTTACTCCTTAGATAATGTTTTACAAATAAAACTTCTATATGGTTTTGGTAAAATAAACAACCAAAGTTAGTCAATATTTTAGATCGAGCAACAAGCGGAGAGTTTAATACGATTGAAAATAATGGTGGCCTTTAGAAAGGCCGTTTGTAGAGGGCTGCAGCGGCCGCCGTTTAGTCTTCGACGATGATGGAAACTGCCACCTTTCGCCGTAGATGTAAAAGCCGTCTTAGGTCGTTCATGACATTCGCCCTGAGTGTTAAGTCTTCATCCAATGGTGTAGGCGTGATGTTCAGCTTGGCCTCCACCTTTAGCGTGATGGTCTTCTCTCGGCCGTCGAATTGGATGCGACCCAGCATGTTCCTCACGGCTCGAACATCCCGTTTGTCCCACGGCTTAACCTGCATTTCCCAATAAATTGGGACATGTTGGCTAAGGGTCTTCACAGACAGCGGTTGGCGAGGAACCCTCCCGGCAGTTTGGTAGTATGTAATGGTGTACACCATCCTGGCGGCCGAGCTGCAGTGAGTGAATGAGGGTCTTGTAGGGAGTACTGCTATTTATACCATATAAACATGATTAGTAAGCAAAATAAAATGACCAATTAAATCACTCCACCTTAGTCAGCAGAAAAAAAGTGATGACAATAAGCAGTAGATACGTATATTTACTTTTGAAACTTTGGTTTTGTGAAGAAATGTCACCTCTTCGACTTAGTTTACAATTAATATAGTTCTTGTTAGCTACAAGCTGAGAGTAATAACGATTGGAAACATTGGTGGCCGTTGTGGCCGCCGAAGTTAGTCGGATTTACTTTTAAAACTTTGGTTTTGAGGTATACATTACGTTTTGTGAAGAAAACGTCACCTCTTCTATTAAGTTTACAATTAATTATTGCAACAAATAATATAGTTCTTGTTAGCTACAAGCTGAGAGTAATAACGATTGGAAACATTGGTGGCCTTTAGAAAGGCCGTTTGTGGCTGCTTGCAGTGGCCGCCGAAGTTAGTTGGATTCATCGTCAGACTCATCCGGAGGGAATAAGCGACGAGGAACGTAGTACACTCCCCTCATGGCATCGAAAGCAAGCCCATCACAATTGCTGGTACTTGGAGTCTCTTGGTCGAAGGAGCAGGAATTCTTGATGTCTTCGAAACAGAGTAGTTGTTGATATATACTCATTGTTTCAGAGTCTACATCACTCAATTCCTCTATTTCTTCCATTCCTCCACCTTCAACACTTCCAGCTTCACTCTGCTCGTCAATCACTGCGTCGTCAGTCACTGCGTTGTCAATCAGTGCGTTGTCAATCACTTCGCCTTCCTCTTCTTCCTCTTCTTCTGGGTGGGTAACCACTGGAAGATTTTTCATTATACCAACAATTGTGCTGGGTAGAGGGAAGATGTTCTCCTTCGGCGCCATATCTCGAGACTATCCGTCCTGGTGCAAGCAGCTGAATGATTTTACAACATGTGAGGAACCCCTTTTATAGGCGATTTAAGGGGGGATAAGTGCTGATGTAAGTGTTAATGGGAGATAAGGATCAGTCTGTTATGTGGACGGTAGCAACTAGACACTTTGTCATACAAACGATTGAAATACTTGGTGGCCTTTACAAAGGCCGTTTTTAGAAAGCAGGGGGATAGTTTTTAAATGTCCACTATTTTACGGGAGTCACGGTGAAACATAATTTTATAGCCGAGTGTTTAGCGGTAATAGTTAGAGGGCGGTTGCTACCGAATACAAAAAATAAAGTTAGATCAACTTGAATCTACAACGTTTAGCCCTCAGGGAAATACTTCTCATTGAACAAATAGCACCAGGCTGTTGGTATGGACGGTAACAACAAGACACTTTGGCAAGGCATAAGTTAAATACGATTGAAATACTTGGTGGCCTTTAGAAAGGCCGTTTAAAGTGCTGCTACATCCGAGATTTACTCCCACATCCCCATCGGACGTGATCCACTTGTCGCTCTCTCAAATTTCAAGTACCCAGTCTTAGGTATCGGTAATAATGGTTTGGGCAGTCTTACCCGTAAAATTCGTCCATCACATTCAAGTATGACACTATACGCAGCCAAAGGTTTCAGTAGTTTGTACCTCTTTGATACTTTCAGCCGTTTAAAGCTAGTTTTTACCGCAAAAGTTTCATAGTCAATGGTTGGTTTCTTCGTGTGTCTGGAGCAAAATTCCTCTCCGATTTTGCAGTAGTTTCCGCAGACTTCTCCTTTTCTGTCTCCCCTTTTGATGGTTGCACTACAGATCGGGGCATTTTTCAACCGAGGGGTCTTGCGAAACATTACTCTCGGTGTTTTAGCCTCCTTCGGGACGAACCCGTCGTTCTTCGAGATGAAAATCCGTGTCTCTTCGTCGGACGACTGATCCTCAGCTGGGCCGAAACGAAGTGGACTCGTGGGGCTGATCAGATGGGGGGATGCGGGAGCTTCGTCCGGGGGATCGAAGATCGACGCAACGGCTTTACCAAGCTCTTGCTCGGAGACGTCTGCCATGGTTGCTGCGATGAGTGCAGTTGTCGATGCGAAGGAAGAATGATTTCATGTGACAACTGTCTCTCCTTATATACACTTTGCTTACTCAGCACTCTCTTTCTATTGGTCGGGCGTTAAATGTTAGCTAGTCTGAGTTAAAACCGATGTCAACTTGGTGGCCTTTACAAAGGCCGTTTTTACTATGTTATTTTTTACAAAGCAGGGAGGATAGTTTTTGAGTTGCCCACTATTTTTACAAGTCAGGTCAAATATAATTTTAAGCCCGAATGTTTACTGGAATTAGTTAGAGGGCGGATGCCACTGAAAGCAAGGATTAAAAGTAGGGTAGATTAACTTGATTCTACAACATTTAGCCCTCGCCCATGATGTACGCAAACTAAGTTAAAAACGAGTGACAAAATGGTGGCCTTTAGAAAGGCCGTTTTTATGTAGCTAGAAGACTAGCGGCGAATCCAACTCGCCATCCGCCGACCGAGTTTTGCGCTCCGACATCCGACCTCGAGATGAGTCGCCATCCACGGCCACGCCATCCACAAAGGCAGACGGACTTTGATCATGGGCATCGAGGATCCCCGCCGTAGTAAAGCCTCGCCAAGTATGTAGTCGAACCAGACAAGATCGTAGTGTCCGGGTCGCAACCGCCACAGCCGGTAAAACTGCACCCCGGCGAACTTAATCTTGAACGGGGTCAAAAACCGTCGCTCCAGCAGCTTACGTTTCCGCTTGGAGACCGAGGCAATAATCTTGTCCACGTCGTCCTCTATGATCGGTGACAGCAAGGCTGGCGGGGCAGTCATCTCGGTCAGGATCCGTTGCAGAGTCGGGTCGCTGTAGACATCTGCGGCGAAATGCACCCGCTTGCGTGGCTCAGAACCCGGACGGTCGCCAGATGGCTGCAGGTCGGGGCGTCGTAGAATAGTCTTCCGAGGTGTCTCTGAGGAGCCCATCTTCTATCTTCAGTGTCGCTGGAACGAATGGTGAGACATCGCAACCGGTACGTGTTTTATGCACGGCTGCTAGCTTCCCATTGGTGCGCTGAAAAGACACTGACTCAGCATTTTAAACGGTGGCCTTTAGAAAGGCCGTTTTTTATAGTTCATATTTTAGATACCAGGGGTATATATTTCAAGTTGACCGCAAGTGTACAATATTCACGGTCAAATATAATTAAAGTGTAATAGTTAGTCGGAGTGTTACTGATGGAATTTTTGAAAGTATCGGGTGTAGGTCGTTAGTTTGAGTTATAAACTATAACTATTGGAGGCCTTAACATAATTTTAAAGATGACCACGGTCAAATGTAATAGTCTTAGGAGGGGAATACTGAATGCAAGGATTGAAAAAATCGGGTGTTGCCAGTTAGCGTGTCTGAGTTCAAATACGAGAACAATTGGTGGCCTTTACAAAGGCCGTTTTTATATACCAGTAAAATTATACTGATACCCACTTCGCTCTGACTTTCTTGCGACAGTACTCATCTCGAAACTCTTCAATCTCGAGGTAGGTGTTTGCACTTGTCTCTGATGGCCCAACCACGCCGACAGGTAGAGTTGTTCGGACCAGATCCTTCCCGCGCCCGAGTAAAACTTCTCTGCGCTCCCCATTTGTTCGGTAGTCAACCAGGCGATATTGTCCCGACTTCAGCTTCCAAAAGCGGTGGCCTCTTACTCCGGGAAACGCTGTCGACCAAGTGTGACGATCAGCTCTGCGATGCGAAGGCTCAATCACCGGGATCCGATAGCCGTCCTCGGGAATCAACAGGTTGCTATACGGCAGCACTGTACTAGCGTGCAGCTTGTAAATCTTGGCCGCTTCCGGACCGTGACTCTCGGAAAGAATCTCCCGGAGTATGCTGTGGGCATCTGCGGCATAGCAGGAAACTAATATCCGGCGTGGCAGGTCGGCGAAATGCACCCGCTTGCGTGGCTCGGTACTCGGACGGTCGCCAGATGGTTGCAGGACGGGGCGTCGTAAAATAGACTTGACCTGCTTAGCGGCTAGCTGCTGAGATGGATCTCGGCGGGGCAGGGTGACCATCTTTGGACGGGTAGGCTTCCTCAACATGATGGTAGGTGCGTCAGAGCAGCAGTAATTGTCTCCCAGAGCCACGGTGCTAGTCGTTGACCACATCCCGTCTCCCATTTGTCGAGACATTGTAACCAATGAGGAGGCTGTATTTTCTGCTGACTCAGCGGGAAAGTTGACAAAACTGGGTCGCACACTGCGATCCCATCACTCGACGGGCCGACTGCACTGGGGCAAGCCAAGCATCTTCAGACCTCCACAGAAGACCTGCAGCGAAACGGCGGAGATCTTCGAGGAAGAAGCGAGGCGAGATCCCACTTCGAGACGCATCCCCGCTGCGTGGTAACCGCCTTGGATGGAACCTCGCGCATACCACAGTAACAGTGTAGGTCACTGCGCTCAACGCTTCTGACCTACGCGGCTTTCCGTCGCGATCGCCGTGGGCCTCTTGAGCTGACTTGCGACATCGTCGGGGTGTTGTTGCCATGCCTGGGAAATACAGCCCCTCCGTTGGACAAGTCTGCTGCGGAGCTGAAGCTGCTTGTCTGATCCCGGTGCAGTTTGGCCCTGTCGAGTCGATGCCTTGCCTTCTCTCTTTTCTGTCTTTTTCTGCTATTTGGCTTGCGCTTTGCATGGGGTACTCGTATAACTACTACTACTAATATTGTTTTCCCAAAGTGTAAAACTTAAACTGTGTCCCATTACCTTTCTCCCGTCACATCCTAAAAGCCCGGGCGGTTATAGCAATGTGTTTGCTGCCGCCCAAAAACCCCCTAGGGGTCTCCAGTCGGTGCCGTGAAGGCACTATGGTAGACCCTTCCTTTCCTGACTGGTCGCCGACGTGAAGTTGGTACAGTCGGGATCCTTCTTTTTTAACATTGTCAAATGACCTTGAACCTGTTTGAACATGTTCGTTACAAAAACTACCAAACTTCACGCGTAACGAGTACTCGCAGCTGCGGGCCCCCAGTAATATCTTTGAAAATTAATTTACTCAACCTTCAAAGATAACTGTGTGCCAGAACGTCAGTTTTACATCTACTCTGAAACACCAAGGTTTAAATAATAAATTTTATGCTCGTACCTAATTTGTGCATCTACGATCAAACACCATAGTTTTAACAAAACTGTGTACTAGAATCCCGGTTTCGCAACTACTATCAAATACCCAAGATTTTTTGAGCGATCGTCTGAAAATATTAAAAATGTTTCAATACAAGTCATATTTTTAATACTCAGATGTTTTGTTAAGTCAAGATGTTAATATATAGTAAATTTACGTAAACTATCCTATAATTTATTATGCTCGTAGCCTCTCTTTAAATAAATTGTAAAAATATCCACAAAATTATTTTATTTTTCCGAAAGTTAACTCGCACGCTATCCTGCGGCGATTTGAGCAAACACTTCGTTAATACAGACAGAGAAACACAGAGACTCCTGGTGGTGATGTAGGCAAGCAATTAGTTTGATAAATTACTGCTAAACAGCGACACTAACAAGTTGGACACATGTTGTACGCTGCAAACACTAGAATGCGCAACGATGTGCTTCCAAGCATATAGATAATGTTGTCTGTCGCGATAACTGCATGTTAAATGAGACAGTTCCTAACTTATCTCATAGGTCCCTGTAGCTATATGGCTACCGCACGTGCACTGTCTGGCCAACGATGTACGTGTGAGTGATGGTTCGATCCTGTCACTGGGGGCCTAAAATTTGATCGGTGAATTCCGATGATAAATTGATCCAGTTGGGTCGGCGTAAAAGGAGTGGGCAAAACGGGATACACGTCACAATTGACTGGATGAATTTATTGTCGGAAATTCACCGATCAAATTAAAATGTGGAGGCCTATTTTGCTCATTTTTTTAAAAATACTGTTATCTGCATCCCTAGGGATATAATATATGTTTGAAGCAAGTATGTTACAAACATGTTTCTAAAACAATATTCGTTAGGGTGTTTTATTTGTTAATACAATAAATTTACCTATCACTATTTCACGCCGTCGCTACATTAAACCCACTAAGACTCTAAGTGCGAGCATGCACAAATGCGTACATAGTAAACATATATTTAATTTTCGCGTATTCGGAGAGTTACATTAATTAGTAGGGCCTACGATTAGTAAGAGGCTACGATTTGTATAATTTTCGCCACGCAATAGTACGTATACGGAAATATATATTTCATTTAGAGTCCTCGGGAAGTTTCAGTACTATTTTGGCGACGACGCTACGGTATACATTAAAAACTAAACATAACACTATGTTAGACGGTACGGCAAAACTAATTCTTCGGAAAATCACTTTTCCTTATTTCGACTATATTTCATACTTTATTAAGCAACATCGCAACACTTCGAAAATACGACTTTACGTTAAAACCATCTATGAATAACCGACCTGGCCACTCACAGTACGACTGGTGACCCCGGCCGCACTGCACCGCCGGCCGGCGCGCTGCGCTGTCCACCGTCCTCTCGGCGTGTCCCGTCCCCCGTCCCACCGGCCTCTCGGCGTCGCCGTCGCGACGTCCACCCCGACATCGTCACTTCAAAACCCAACCCTTTAAACCTACACGTCATCGCCTCAGTGACATCATCACTACGTAACACATCCGTCATCAAATACGTCACCAATACGTCAAAAACACGTCACCCATACGTCACAATTACGACACTATTTTACCATTTTGCCTATGTCAGCTGATCTATACCTATCCAACCACATCTACTAGGGGTTTATATGGGATCCTAACTCCATATCCTCATAAACAAACCATTTATGTTGACAAATAAAGAAAATCTTTTTATCTAATAGTACAAATAATTATTTGCTTAGATCAAAGCATTATTTATTATTTGAGTTTGAAGTTACACAATAATAATGGATAATTGCTTAATAAAGAAAAAGAAGACTTTATGAAAGTGGTTTAAAATCGTTTGTGCTCTGATAAAGTATGAAACTTATGTTTATATTGAAAAAACTTTACTCTTTGTTGTTGAAATAGCCTAAATTATATGTTTCGCTGAAAGAAAACATTGATGTTATTCTGTTCATTGTTTTTTGTTTCAGCTTTACAAGAGACATCCTCCGTACAGAAGAAGACCTCCACAGACATTAAACCGGCGTAACACTGAAGTTTTGGATGAAGGTAGATATTTTGTGTAAACCAGAATGTAAACTGACGTTAATATTGCCAAAACATAAACTTTTAACAAGTTCGAGGTGGTGCCCATTTTATAGCACTAGTAAATGTAAAACGCAGCAGTTTCAAAATTCTAGCTAGAAATCTTGAATTACGCATTGGCAATAAGTTGTAGTTAGCATTAAATAAAGACTTGGATGGCAACAAATGTCGCCTGCCACCCCGAACTTCTTGAAAAAAAAGAAATACATTAGTTGTATGAATAGCTGAAGGTTTGTATTTTGTTTAACCTCTAAACCAACTGTTGCCAGAATGACTAATGAGAAAACTGTATGCTTGTTGGGGGTAAATTGTGACATCAGCTCGCACTAATTGATCAGAGTCATAATAATCTTATATATTATTATTATTATTATTATACTAATTCGCTAAGAAATTTCTTGTGTACATCAAAACTCCTTTATTTATGAACCGATTTTGATGATTGAGGTGTCAAATTAAAGGGAATTTTATATAGAGGTCATGGAATAATTTTTGTAGTCCTAAGTTCAATGTGCTTCGCCCCACTGGACTTTAAAGTCCCCATGTATTTTAAATGGAAGTATATTTTACCAAACATATGGTTTATATAAATTATTTTTATTTGAGTTAACAGCTGTCTTGAGAGAAACCTTAGTGCCTACCTTCTATCACTTTGATACTTATTTACATTTTTTGGTAATTTTTTTAGTTTACAACAACTTCTTTATGAAAGCATTCATATCTTGGTGGATTATTAAATATAAGATTCAAATAAAATTTAAATCTGTTGTAGGGAATCAGTCACATAAAATAATTTTTAAACGTGGGTGTAAAAAACGTAATAAAGTAAACCAATATATTTCATTTCACCAATACCAAACAAATATATTCACTTCAAACTGCTTATGTCTGAAAGAAATAGGGGTCTCAATCCCGGACCTAAATTCCAATCCCGGGATTTCGGGATTGACAAAAGCCGATCCCGGGATCCCGGGATCAGTCAAGGGATTCCCGTTTTCTATATATGCCTATCTAGAATATATTGCTGTGTGAGAACAACGCTTATGAAATTTTTTATTAAAACTACCAATAATTCTAGCTTACAAACTCGTTAATTATGAGCTTGTTGGTGGCTGATTACCTGTTGTTCCAAATTGTTCAATGTCTTTTATATTGTGCGTGCTTGACAAATAAGTGTGTTGTCCCTTCCTAGAGCCGCCTAATATTTTTCAAACAAATTTGTAAATATTACATTGCGCTGTTTTTCCGTCCTTTTGTGTAAGACGATAACAGTAAACAAATGAAACATCACACTCTTTCTTATGGGCCAAAAGAAAATTTTTTTGGGTCACTCATATTACTTCACTATTCACAATTAATTCACAGATCAGGTTAGGTTATTTCTAAAATAACAATTATTGATGAAACTCACTACTCACTACACAAAATCGTCCCGACCGCTCAGATGTTCGCTAAACGAAACCCCGATAGCAACTGAAAGTTTTGGTGATCAGATAGATATAAAAATGCAGTAGGATAAAAAATATCAAAATTAAGTCCCCTGTGAGAGCGTGGCCTTTAGGATACAGTGTGTTGTCCCTTCCTAGAGCCGCCTAATATTTTTCAAACAAATTTGTAAATATTACATTGCGCTGTTTTTCCGTCCTTTTGTGTAAGACGATAACAGTAAACAAATGAAACATCACACTCTTTCTTATGGGCCAAAAGAAAATTTTTTTGGGTCACTCATATTACTTCACTATTCACAATTAATTCACAGATCAGGTTAGGTTATTTCTAAAATAACAATTATTGATGAAACTCACTACTCACTACACAAAATCGTCCCGACCGCTCAGATGTTCGCTAAACGAAACCCCGATAGCAACTGAAAGTTTTGGTGATCAGATAGATATAAAAATGCAGTAGGATAAAAAATATCAAAATTAAGTCCCCTGTGAGAGCGTGGCCTTTAGGATACATCGAATCGTGGGAATTAACTGCAAAGGAAGTTCGGAGCAGCGATAAGGAAACTATTGAGTACTGTCCCATTATATTCCATCAGGTATAAGGTTATTGTTGAATTGAATTTTGATTTTGGACAAAGTGAACTTTGGGAATGGTAAGTTACAGTCTAAAGGGGCGTGAGTTAAAAAAATTAAAAAAAAACGTTGTTATTAATTATTAGTATTGGAATATTAATTTCCTAAACAATTTTATGTTTATATGTTTGAAAGGACGACTTTTGCAATAGTTGAACATTAAAATCACGCAAAAATTCAGAAACAATGATTCTTTTGCAATCCGGTCAACCCCGGGATTGAGAGACTCTGATCCCGGGATTATCAGGTATTCAAAAGCGACCGGGATCCCGGGATCCCGGGATCCGGAATCCCGGGATTGAGAACCCTAGAAAGAAATTCCTGATCAGTTCTTTAAAGACAGAGACAAACGAATAAGAAATTATATTTAAAAAAGTTTTTCAACTTCCAAGTGGTACTTCAAGAAGGGTTTTACACTCCAACAAGAAATATGAAGGATATAAGGAGAATAGCTTGGGAGATATGATTACTGGTTCGCTTAAAAAGGAAATATACTTTATGAAATAAGTAATTAGTTATCCATGACCAATTATTCAAGTTTTGAAGGAGACTGAGTTTTAACTATGGGCCTCCCAGCCAAAAAAGAGAAAAAAATATTTTTATGTAAAAGCAAGTCCTAAATGCCAAGTGTTGAAGAAGTGTGGACTAAATCCAGGGAATGGCGGGATTGCCTGAGGACGACCTGTAACGGTGAAGGTTGCCAGTGGCCCTAATAAAATTGTTGCAGACATTAGAATGCGTATGTAAACAAATTAAAGAAAGAAAACTGTGAATCACATGAAGAGGAGAAGTATGCATTTTGAATGTTTGGAGTTCAAGGAAAAATTGATGATAAAGCGAAAATCAAAAGGAACAAATAAAGGCTTAATACGAGTAGTTAATCTCACATTCAGATTCGAGACCACTTCTACACAGGCCGAAGAAATTCACATATGGAAAATCGATAAACAAAACAACTATGCTGTACCTCAATGGAGAGCGAATATTGATTATTATACTTCATTTTAGCACAAAAAAATCTTAAACAATAATTATATTCCTTTTAGAAAAAAATGTAAAATTCGTAAGTCAGCAGGCAAAACTTCAAAATATTAGAGCATCAGAAAAAAATATGAAAATTAAAGAGAAAACCAAACTAAAATCATAATAACGCTTCGATAACATAAACTTCTAATAATGATATCCAATTTTTGCAAGCTTATGATATATGCCTGCTTAAAGTTGACCAAATGTTCTCTCATCATTTAAATAGTTAATTTTATTAACTGGAAACAACTAGTCATAATAATTCTTATAATAATAATAATTCTTATTATTATAATAATTATTGTTAAATAATATGTTAATTGGTAATTAGTTTAACTTAATTCTTTGCAACAGGTAACCAGAGGTTTGCTGCCAATTTTTGACTTTCCCTGTAGACCCCCGGTGAAACCATTTTTATATACATTAGCATCCACCACTTTACCGATCTCTAATAAATAACTTTTAGATGCAGTAAAATTTACCTATTGAACATGAGTGGTTGAGATTGGATTAATAGCTATAGAATTCAAAAATGAAATCTGTACCTTAGGCTCATTATAAATAACTTAAAACGCCTGGACTACCCCATTACATGAAATCAAATATTTTGCTTTTTTTCTTACTTTATTCTGATAACTCCATAAATAAACTCTTCTTATATAAATCCCAAGGCTATAGCAAAACTTTCACATAGGATTGATGCTGCGAAGTAAAGGAAAAAAAGTGTTTTAAGTAGGTGTCTGTAGGATTAGACCAAATACCAATTACGGTGGGCACAAGACAATGGTTGGGTCACCATCAACATCATTTATTGTTCTCATGTGCAGGCATGAAGCCGCCGCCGCCGCCCAGGTTCAAGCCGCCCAGGCGGGTGGGCGGCTCCAAGCTGCAGGTGGGGCAGCCGCCCGCGCCGCCCGCCTTGCACTCCGACCTGGAGCCGGGCGCCGACTGTCAGCTGTTCTCCGACTCTCTGTGTCTGCAAGTCGGCGACTACCCCATGTGAGTCTTGTCTGGCAGCACTCAGTATATCAACTAAATTTGAATTTATTGGAACGATTTGACAGTTGTGGGTTATTGCTGGGGGTGATATTTAATACAACTGATAGCACTGTATAAAATTGTTGATAGGAATTGTCCCAGTATATTTCTTTTCTTATTGCTCGCAATGCTGCTGCAATATGGCCACTTTTTAAAATCAGTTTGCTAAACTGTTGAAAAGTTCTCCTTTAGATTCTCTTTAGACAGTCATTTATGTGAACAATGACTGTGAATCAGAGAATCATAGCTGCCACCAAATAAAATAATCCCCCAAATACAACTACATTAACAGTACAGCATTCTACTCTTCCTGAATAACACGATTCTAAATGGAAAATAAAGGAATAAAATTGTTCACTGATAATAGATAAACTTGGCAACTGTCAACTTATACATTGGTAGTAACCTACACGAAATTACAGAGGAAACAAAATGTAAAAGTACTCAATAATTTTATGTTTGATTGAATGTACTTTAGACATTCTAATTTTGTCAACACGAAAGAATTAATTAAGTTTGTTATATAGAAGAATACCAAAGAAGCTAAAAGTACGTGACCGAAATTCAATTTCCACACCTCGCCTCATAACTGGAGGGATGAATATTCAGTATAAGTAAATCCAAGTAACTTTGCCTCAGACTTTTTCATTTATTCTACAACAGATATCTCTGAAACCAGTGAATTTGGACAATTCCAATAACATTTGTGCTGTATAAACTGAATAATTAATATGCATATGCGTAGTACAATAATTTAATGTGGCTATTAGTCACCCAGCAGATTTCATTCCCAGGCAACGTTATTTGGCTATACATATACTACCAATTTGTAACATTTAGTTTTGGAAAAATACAAATAATAAATATATAAAATTTACATGGCCTCATCTATAAGTAAATACCTGTAATGAATTGTGTTTCAGGGAGGCTATCCTGAAAAGCATCCAGAGCACTCCAAACAAAAATGCATTTGAGGCTCTTCGATTGGATGCCAAACAGGACTATGGCGACTCTTTCAATGAAGGAGGTCACAAAATGGAAAGGTAGGCATTGAAAATGATGAATGTTCATGTTAAAATCCATTCTACATTTAATATAAAGCGGCTAAAATTTTTTTATAATCTCATAAAAAAGTTTGAAAGAATTTTTTTTTTAATATTCTGTATGCATATCACAAAAATAGATTAGGCCTACTGGATTCAAATAATTTAGACATAGTAAAAAAGAAGAATTAAGAAAGTCACTTTACATCCAAATTTGTACATTATTGGTTTACGTTTATTGTATTAAAGAAATATTGAAAATTCTATTTACAGCCTGCAATTAGAATGCCAAGACTTAGGGTGTGATCTAGTGCATCACAGAAAAAAATCTTGATAATCTTTTATAGGTGACCAAAAATATAAAATGCCTTAGAGACTATTACAAAGAACATATTGACCTGGAATTTTTTTTGTAAGTAAATAAAAGGATATTTATTTATTGATCAATGCTACAATACAGGTAGTATACCATATTACATTGCAGCATTACAATAATTAATATTCTATCCAGGGGAAGCCTCATATTTAATGTCCATCTTCATGTTTTCACGCACTTATCCTAATCGGCACAATGTCTAATAACTTAATAAAGAAACATTTCATTTCTTAATTTATAAATACACGAAGTAATAAATAGATATTTAGGTAAAGCTGGAATAATTTAAATCCGACATGCAGTTAACGAAAAAATTTGAACGGTAGCAGTGAGCAAAAGAAAAAAGATTAAATATACAAATGACATATTCAAAAACTTAATAAAGTAAATGCCATATAAAAATATTAATCCAATATATTTTGTAAAACTTGATAAATTTATTCTAAGACATGCAAAATATTCTAATTCATTTGGCAATGAGTTGAAAATCCTACCCTTTACATTTAATGGAGAATTGAACCGTAATTGGTCCGAGAGTAGGGGAGAGAGAACAAAATACGGCAGCGGGAATTTTGAACTGTAGATTAGAAAAGAGGGCTGCGTCGGCGTCGGTCGTCGATATGTCAATATTGATGCGAGAATCGATTTAAAAAATAAGATATTCTTTTTGATTTGATTATATTAAGAATCAGCTAAGTAACACATTAGATATCTATTCTTTAATTAGTTTTCCTTCTCGCTTACCACGATTCTTTGCAGTTATAATATTAGTCCTTTATTTAATACGGTAGTAGTTTTTATACAACAAAAATGCTTGATTTCAATCCGCCACTATCTATAAAGTATTTTTTAATATTACATTTTTGGATTAGAAATAAATAAAAGACACCTTACAACACTTAAAATATGTTTACACTCATACTGTATTCATATACAAGACGGTAAATATACATAAAATATGAAAAATGGCGACCGAATTCGATCGGTCGATTGGGACCAATCATCATCAGGCCCAATGAGAGCCTCTCATTGGATTTGAGACTGTTGTGACCAATCGATCGCCGTTTTCCATCTTTTAAGTATATTTACTGACTTTAATATGAATACAGTATAAGTGTGAATATATTTTAAGTGTTGTAAGACGTCTTTTATTTATATCCATTAAATGAAACAACACATATCATGCTAATCAAGAAGTTATTTTTGGATTTAACTTTTAGTTCTGAACTATGTGCAATTTAAACTAATCTGACAATGTTTGGATGAAAAAATATTAAAGTATAAAACTAATTTTGAAGCGAAAAATATGACTTTTTGACTTTTTAAGCCGTTCTTTCAAATTTATGTGTTAAGTCTTTTTTGACGTGAGGACTTCTGAATAACGCTATGGACTGCACCTATGGTAATACAATTTTTACTAAATAGTTTTGGGTATATGTGAAAGTTTTGTGTGCACAGTCACCACAGACAACATTATGAAAGTAATTTTTTTTATTTAAATTTGAAAAAATCAATTTTTTCATTGCAAAACGTATATTTTATTAAATATTCCTCAAAAATATTTATTTTACAAGTTATCTGTATTCCGTGCACACGAACTTTCTCTATAGTGTCACAATGAATAAACCTAAGTTTTGCAAATAGTTGCATGGTAAAAAATATAAATATAAATATTCAAAAAGTAAATATATATAATGTTTTGAAAAAACTTAAAACCATCCAAAAATATGACGTTTTACATATAACAAACCTGTTTCTCTATTAAAATTTTGTAATTGGACAGATTACCAAAACATAATCCATCAAAAGTACAAAGGAAATAAAATAAAAGTTAGGGTTGGAGATAGTGGCGGATCCTCTTACTAGTCGCTAGGGAATAGGGAGGAGGGGTAGTTTAAAGAATCAGAAAAGAAAATATTTTAAAAGAATCAATTCTTGAGGAAAAGTGTCAATTAATCATTACTAGAACAAAATGATTCTTTTACAAAAAGAACAGAATGTTTGATTCTTTTAAACTCAATTATCGCATCAGCTACTGAAGAGCTCATGTTTGTGGGATGAAAACCACGCCACTAGAGCAGAGCAACTGCTGCCTAGCGCCTTCAATTACTACAACGCAAGCTTATATACTGCAGTGAGCTCACGAGTGTAGGATTAAGAATTGCAGGAGCTAGGTTGCTCTCCTCCGAAAGCTGCAGAAGTAGTCTTAATACTATTATAATTCGCAGAAACTTCCATCCTCGAACCCCCTTTTTGACTTGTTAAAAATGGTGTTTGTTATCAAAAACCTGATGTGTACATGGTCTTTATTAACAAGTCATGGTTCACTGGTTAAATAACTTAGTTGTAGCTTCCTTATGACCAAGATATTAAAGGTAGATTTTTTTGGAAATGCATCATAAATAAGTGACTGGCGGGGGATGCTCTGCAGATTGATCGCCTTCAGTCCCACACACGTGAGTTCACTGACATGATTCTCACTCAGATTTTTTTGTTTAATACAGGGAGACCATGAGATGCAATGATGATTAATGAAATCGTTTTATCTTATAATCTGGACTGTATCTGGATCTATAAGACTGGTCAGTTATCAAACTCAGGCTGTAAAGACCACCCCGAGTGTCCCTGTGAGTGTAGCGTGTTGCATGTCGCAGGCGGCAGGGGCAGCCGGAGCCGGTGACGGTGTGTAGCAGCAAGGTGGAGATCGCGCGGCCCAAGCGAGCGCGCGCCACCAGCGGCCAGTGGAAGTACGTGGTCAACACCGGCGACTACACGCAGACTCTGCGGCTCGAGATGTGCACGTGAGTAGTCAGCCAACTGTGATGTAAATTCTGATTTTATTAATTTTATTCACATTGTCAATTATATCAAATTATATTGGACAACAATACGAGAGCCGTCCAGAAAGTAAGTTCCTATCATACTTAGCTCGAAAGAGGAAGTGCAATAATTTACATATCAGTGTGTACAGTGACTAACCATGTGTGGCAAATGGTATGATGATACTACCGTGTGTTTTTTTTTAATATAAACTTTTAACTTTTAACTTTTTTTCTTGTGAGCGTCTCAAGAAAAAGTCCCACCAAATGAATTGGCAGTTATGGAGTTGAACTGTGTTTTAAGATCCCTTAAAAAAACTCTCAGCAACCGATGTTTTTTCTGGATTCTGCTTAGTGCATCTTCATAAAAGTATAAGTATAGGTGTTGTTCGCCAATGTGTACGATTTTTTAAGTGGGAGGACTAACATTCGAAGTAATGGCAGAAAAACTAACCTTGTGTTGCCAATGATGACCTGGTGAAGAAAGTGCATGAAAC
The DNA here is from genome assembly GCA_035578135.1 of Flexamia atlantica. Taxonomy (NCBI): domain Eukaryota; kingdom Metazoa; phylum Arthropoda; class Insecta; order Hemiptera; family Cicadellidae; genus Flexamia; species Flexamia atlantica. Next base: position 33,220,912 of record JAQJVK010000003.1, on the reverse strand, counting down.
AAATTCACCAGAAACAATCGTTTCACAATCATAAATATTTCTCGATGTTTTTTTTTCAAAAGATATTGACCAAAACAGGATAAGAACACATTGTAGTTGCTTAGTGTTTTTGAAAAAAAAAGAATATCTCAAATGGACCTTTTCTTGAGGCGCTCACGAAGGTTATATTTAAAGGTTATATTAAGCAAACGTATACTAGAAACGAATTGAGTCACTGCACACGTTGATTAATGTGCTACCTCTACTATTAATTATGGAGTATTAATTAATTAATTCTCGAGCTACGCACGAACAGAATATACTTTCTGCATGGCGCTTGCATAAATGGTGGAGTGATAATTTTTCCAGAGAGTGAACGCTGAACATATTTGTGATGAATCGATAAAAAAACTTATTCGGCAATAAAAAAACTAATTTTTTTCGTTCCCCCAGATTCATCCTTCACGCCACTGGTTATCATGTTACTTTTCGATTTGCCGTGTCTAAGTAGCTACAGTGTATTTAGAATTGAAGCTTCAGATTCCAACATTTGTTTTCACATTGCACACGTTTAGTATAGTATTTGTGACTTACCCTAGTAATCCTGATAGCAAAAGAGAAGCACATTCGTGAAGGTTTCATTAACATTAAGTTATTCAACCTGTGAAACGGATTGTGTAGTAAGAAAAGTTTACAAGTAGGTAACAATATTTTTATTTAATATAGGTAGTGATACCGCCAGGGGAAATAATAAGTGCTGAAATCTACGGTTGACCATTTAAACTATTCAAAACCATGACCATTAAAAACATTTTCGATCTGGTTCATACTTTTTAATTCTGTTTAGATTCTATTCTAATAGGGAAAAATTTAAGAGGACGAATGATAACTTTTGAAAATCCTTAAAAATTAAAAAATATTAAAAAATAACCAGAAATAATAATTTACTAGTATAAAAATTCATATTATATTAATGCTTTTAAATACCCGAAAAAAAATTATTATAACTAACCAGGTATATAGATTTCCTAGCGTAGAATACATACGACTGAACTACTACATGTAATACTTTTAGCAAACCCCAGCAGTCATGCTCGTACCTGGCGGACAACTTCCAGTCAGAATGTACACAGGTGTACAACTACCACCGCCTGCTGACGTGGGACCACAAGTCAGGACTCACCATGGATATATTCAAGGTGGGTGACTCTTGTAGTCATGGTTTGTTGTACTATTGGTCCAAACCTTGCTACCATTGCAATCAAGCAGTTATCTATCTATTAAAATATTTTAAGAAATATATTCGTAATACTGAAACACATGATGAAAACCAGTAGACTTTGTGTCTTAAAATATGAATGTTCTGATTTGAGCTTCTTTCATAAATAAACCTAAACCTGTTCTAAAAACAGGGGCGAACCAGGAATTAATTTCGGGGAACACTTTGTGTTGGGTAGTACATATTTTATATTATGATACAGTCCGGAGAGGGGTGCAGTGACAAACGTTTTGTACCTCGTATTTCCTACCGGTACCTATTATCCATCTGTAAAAGAAAGTGTAAGGTTATTCATTTATCGACCAATTTATTATTGTATCAATACACTAACAAGCCTAATATGTTGATTCTACTAAAACAAAGATCAACAGGTTGTTAGAAACATACCAGCGACAACACATTATTTTGAATGTCCAGTTCAACATCTTATGAGTCTTTTAAGGGGTTGATAAGTGAAGATCCCTAATTTTAAAAAATTCCCTTGTTTAATATAATAAGGCTGTTCTTCATATAAAAATATTTCTCAAATATTCAGCTTTCTTTGGCAAAATTGACTTGGTTACTACAACTTCTGCTTTCTTGCTAGCAGTATGTTAAAGTAGTCTTGTACGACAAAGACTAAGTTATTCTGTGTTAAGTTTTAGTCGTCCAAATTTGACTTCAACCAGAACACATAAGTTTATTATTAAGATATCTTAATAGTTAAACTTCAGACTTAAAAAGTAAATCAATTGCAAAATTGGCTAAAAGTAGATCTTCTTTATTTTATTTATATCAGTTTTTTCTAATAAAATTGTACTGGCGAAAAGATATTTAACTTGTTCCATGCCACTGAACTAGTATAACTAGGACCTGCAATTATTTAATTGAAAACCGTAATAATTAGGTAAACTACTGCCTTAGTAAATCTTGTCTACTGATTTATGTTCTATAACAATTCTGATACTGTATAGAATGTTTTTCATCCCTCCATCCTCCAGGTACCCACCTGCTGCTCCTGCCACCTCCAAGGCATGCCGCACCCCTTCATGGGTATGCAGAGGCCCGAGGCTAGTGGGGCAGAGCCCCAGAGACTCCCCCCTTCCCCTCCGAGGGTCAACTACGTAGAGGCTCCTGAGACGAACTTCGTGGCTGCAGAAGACACCCAGGCAATTCACAGGCTGCCTCCTCCTAAACAGGTAAATTTTTAGGATGGCCAGTTCCACAGCATTTAAAAAGTAAAATGTGCAATAATATGAAGCATAACTTGTTCATGATTTACCTCCTGAATTGATATAATCAGTGGGAAAGGTTACACAGCTTGAATAACTGCTTGTTCGTCGATTAATCAATTCTGATTTACTCGAGTTTCGGCATCGAAGATGCCATTTTCAAAATATTCTTTCAAGAATACTCTCTTCAGTCATCTTTGACGACAAATCTGTCAGCTTAATGATTAATTAATGGCTCTTTTCAGTCGTCGTTCGAAAAGACTGTTCTTGTATGAAGATTTTGAAAAAGGCATTGTCGATGCCAAAACTCGAGAAAATCAGCATTTATTACTTTAAACATTGACGTCAGTTGTTCCAGATATGTAACCTTATTCCAATGAAGCATAAACCAATTATATTCTTTTAACTAGCCGAGAGTTATTATAACTTTCATGGGCAGTATTTTCATAATTTCTCTATCACCAGTTGACCGTTGTTGCACTAACCCTGAATAATTGAGAGAAGAAATCATAAAAATATTCCATTTCTGAAATTCTGAAATACAAACATCTCCCATAAAAGGTTTTTTGTTGGGCTGTATAGTAACTTCTCCAAGACCAATCAGCATTAAATCCTATTGCCTTTTTCCCCCTACATAGCTGTTGAATATCCACTATAATGTATGTTTAATTTTGGAGCTAAAGCCTCTGAATCATTATTTAACATTATAGGCTGACCTTACGGTACAAATGTAGATTTTAACTAAACAATAATCCATATTTGGATAAAAAAATAAGTCTAAAATATCAACCATGTTTACAGTTGTATGATTTGTATTCAGTTCAAACTAATTAGTTTCTTAATTGAACAATATTGGAAACTTACACGAAACAACTTATATTTTTGTGTTTGAACAGATCTTTAACAGAAGGCCACCAGGTCTACACAATATCCCCAAGCGGGAGTCCCACCCCTCGAGGCCACAGCTTCCCAGAGGGCCTCCAATGGAGTCCCACCCTTCTAGGGCCCAGCCCCCTAGAGGACCCCCATTGGAGCCCCCAGGTGACGTGGTGAGGTACCCAGTGGCCCATCCTCCCTACGAGAATCTCCTACGGAGAACCATCTCTAGGAACAACACTGAAGTTAATGAAATCAGGTATGAGTCTTGCAGTTATTACTAAAGTATTTATACTCTTATTCTTGATCTTACATTTCCTTAACAAAAAAACATCATTTTATCTGGCCCTCTGACATTAGCAGAGGTTCAATTTCATTAAATTTGAGGAGGTTTGGGTAAAAGGTTTAGTAGGTCTACATTTTTCTTAAATTTTTTGGAATAGAAGAGTATTAAAAAAAACTTAGTTTTCAGAAGTGTAGATCTTGTGCAAAAGTAATTTCGCTGCCAAAACATGTGACAGTGTTTTTTGCGCTCATTTCATACAGCAAATCATAAAAACAAAGAAGAAAACCTAAAAAAACCTAGAGAAAAACATTTTTGACCTGTTTATCTCTTTTATCAAAACAAGAATTTTCAAGGTACAGAACATTAATGTTGTTTCGAAGTTAGATTAGGAATATTTTTTGAAACCTTATAGAATTGATCCCAGTGCAATTCTTGTGTAAAACAAGGAAGGTTTTTTTAGGATTAGAGTAAAGAGCATTACCCAAATATAACCACAATTTATCACTGTTATGGTCATCTTCAGAAGATTTTGTTTCTCATTGGTCTAGTGAGATTCATTCTTTTGCTTTGTTTCACAAGGTGATATTGGGTTTGTTCCAGCTTCGGTTCTAGATAGTTTGAACAAGTTTATTGTTTCATAGATCAAAATGTTTTGCTTGTATAAAAGAAGTTTAGTAGGCCAAAGTTGAGCCAAAATTTATCCTTTTTTAACTAAACGATATTAGGGGAGGGAAGTTAAAGTGTGCGCAAATTGCAGTACTTCTTGCTATCGTTTTTGATCCAAAGTCTATTTTCAGCACACCTTGTTTTCCATGCTCTCTTTTAATCCTGAACAAAAAATTTAACATGCAGACTAACAGGACCATTTTTAGGTTTTCCCAGATTTCTGTTAGTCCTGAACAACATATTTAACATGCACACTAACAGGACCTTTTACCTGAAAGAATAAATTTATGTTTATTATGGTACATGACCATTTGTTACTTTTGGTACTCTGTGTGACAGTGAAAAGTAGTAGTAACTTCAGATTGCCACTATCTCAATTTCATATATGTTTCGTGTGTGAAGTAGTGTTTCAAAACTACCTAATACATGATAAATAAACCTCTAAGGACTTAGGGTGTTAGTTATGAAGGAGCCGTGCTAAAAAAAAAGATAAATGCAATACAAACATATCAGGCAACAAACAATAATTTTGAGAAAATTACTAAAACTTGTTCTTTTCCTTGTTGCAGGCCAAAGTACCACCCGGTCCAGCCGACCCTGAACCAAAGACACCCGGAGCTGCCGGTGGACAGCCTCCTCGCGGACAACTCCTTCTCCTTCGTCACGTCCGCCCCCGACTACCAGCCGCCCCCGCGGACGTACCAGACCTCCGCGCCCAGGAGGGTCACCCACCCCTCGACCGCGGCCCCGCCGCCGCTCACCACCCGCAGGACGCTCTCCACCACCCTGCAGACCCAGGGCTCCAAGCGGGTCAACTACAGCTACCACCCCATCATAGACTTCTTCAAGACCAGTGTGACGGCCAACACGGGGGTGGCGCAGGAGGGGAACGGGGGTGCGGAGTGGACGCCGATAACGGACGTTCCGAGGCTGATGCCGAAGTGAGGGGAGGACTGTATGAGCGAAACATGACTTTGAGATGATATTACTGTATTTTGAAGAGCTTCTGGTTTTATAATTCAACCGAGGAGCAGAATTTGTTGAAACTGAGCTGACAGTAGTTGAATGAGAGAAAGGTAAAATTAAAAACAAAATGAAAGTTTGTATTTAGTGTCCTAGGAAAGGACAAGAATGCAAAAGGGAAATAGAAACATTTGAGCCTGGTTAAAACTATATCTTTATAGAAAAGAATGGTTAATGTAATATAAAACAATCAGTTTCACATTTAAAATTTACCTACCTAATGTAGTTGAACTGCTTTCATATTATTGTTAAAAAAAAACTCTTCCAAAAAGTAATGTCTAGCTAATGTGACACTCATACCTTAGTTATCTGTAAACAATATTTTCAAAGTATTCTGTTAACCTTGACTGAATGCGAATCAGTCGGTTATATCACTTTGTTTTATTTTTGGGGAGTAAGATCAAAAAAGTAATATTTTAGTGTAAAGATTTAAAGAGTAAAGAGGTAAAACATCTACTATTACATAAAAAAGCAATATGACAATGAAATCTAGTGTAATATTATGGTTTTATTATTGGAAATATTGATTACATAGTGACACTATACAATGTCCTACAATCTCTACATTGTTTAATTTACTGGATAAAAACATTCAATCAAACACATTCAATCCAGCAACTCATTTTCTGATTAATAATTTACTATTTTCCAGAATAGTAACATTTATTAAAATACACTTCATTAACATATATGACATATTCAAGAAAAGTTGACTATGTCATATCATAAGCGAATGAGTGTTACAGTACTGAATATTAGAAATGGTGCCTTTGTAAATAATGTACAAATTAGAATAGGAATTTAGTGTTCTATGTAAGGAGCCTATAATAGTTTACTACTATATAGTCCTTTAAGGGAATAAATAATTCATCCAAAATATTTAAAAATAGCTAAAAGGTTTTATGTTGTTTTTTGTTCTCACAACTTGAAAAAATTAATCTCCAGGACATTCTAACAAAGAATTTATTAGAAAGATTATTAGGTATTTGTTCTAAATTTTTTAAATTTGTGTTTATCAAGTAAATTGATATAAAATCTAATTAAAATTAGACAAACATAAAACGTTAGTATACATGAAACCCAAATTGTAATATAAAATTTTGCTAATAATGTATTAATTTTATTTTGTATTGTGTCTTTATAGTTAAGTTATTTAACATACCACATTAAAACCACCCCGATAGTAGCTTTAAATTTAAATTATATTTATCTGTACATATTTAATAAGTTTGATTAATTGTTAAGTACTATAGAAATGAAGTGTATTTAATATATTGTTTGTACTTCCTTTTCTACCTTTGTTTTGCGATAAAACCAACATGAATACTTATCTTTTTAAAAGGGAAACCGATTAATGTTTATCACATACAATTTAAAGGCAACACTGTTTCCTTGTTCTTTAAAAATGGCCTAAGAATTTCTGTGTTTTAACCAAGATTACCCAGTTAAAAATGTTCTTTGTAAAGATAACCAAGGATGTGAAAACCAATCCTCATTAAATATATTTTATTCTAATAGCAGAAGGTGCCGAATATTAAGTGAATTCAACTGTAAAAAGGTTAATACTTCAAGCATTGATGAAAATAACATAAATTATAATTATGTAGAGATTAGTTAAATTTAACTCCCCGCTCCTTCCTACACTTCTTCCTATTTTAATGTATTTGAAAAAGTGAATGATCCTAAAGTTTAAAGATGATTTCTCGATTTTTTTCTTTAATTTGTTTTGTAATACCGGTACTGAAACCTTGGAAATAATTAAAAAAGATAATGATAACATTCGGTACTTTAAAATGAGCACCTGGTGGACCGAGCCTTGCTTGGTGTTATTCCATGTTTACCAATTTATCCAGATACTATAAAATATTTCAATGTCATACAATTGATTAACAGAAACCTTTTTTATTGCTCCGTGAACTCTTCATCCCACTGACTGTATTTTTCCTTGATGACCGTAGATTGCAAACAGCTGTCTTGATTACTTCATTTGTTTACACTTTCCTTGTTTATTTTCGTTGCTATCATGGCAACTCACAAGGCCAATGTTAAAATTTTACAACTTTAAAATTCTTTTTATTACGCTACTAGCAGCCCGCGTCACTTCGTGACTTAAAAAACACCTGGTAAAATAGGCTTTAGTTTCATGTTGGTAATGTATGGAGTTTTGCAGTGCAAAATACCTTTCAATAAAAAGAGGAAGTGTGTGAATTTTTGTGATTTTTTAATTTTATAGATCGATTCCACGTGTCATAGCACTGGAATAATGATGCCTGTAATTGAACTTCTCGTTGTGGCAAACTTTAAAAATGAAAAAATAACTTATTACCTTAGACTTTAAACTTCAATATGGGTTAGAAATTCCTCACAGAATTTGAGAGGTTCGTTAATTTTATCTGCTTTAAAAGTGTCTAAGTTCTACTCTTTAAAATTTCGATAGTGCAACAACGTTCATTTTGCACAAAAAGGGTGTTAGTTTACATGGATCTTCATTGCTTGGTGCATCTTCATGTCTCTGCTTTAGAGTTTTCTTGAGTATTGAATCTTCATGTTAATTCTAAACAACATCAAAGCGTCAGTTTCTTACAATCATCTTTGTTAGGTGTTAACAACAAATGGTAAGAAGATGGACAAACTACTGAACTACCGATGAACTGATCTCTAAATAACATTTATAAAATAGCCATTCGCCGTAAAAACAAATCATTCAACGCTCAAAACCACCAAGGAATTAGATTTTAAAATTGGCCTGCTTCTTTGTTTCACATCTTAAATACATGTTTGGCAAATCTTTACCTACGCAAATAACATAACTTACAATGAAATACCTTTATTAAATAGGCATTTAAACATCGAACAAGACAGGCCAAACGTTAACACTTCATTATCCTCCGCATTCCATGTTCATTCACAAAATACAGGTTTTAGCGGTTTAAAACTATATTTTTTTAGGTTAATGTTTAACTAATATTGCCATTTTAAAACTCTAAACATTGAACATTCATCAATGAGTTGAAACATGACATGTATCAATGTGTATTTACTGACAATAATTGGTTAGAAAATCCCATCTCCAGAGCACCTCCTGAGTTACTTGTGTTCCTTTTTAAATTCCCTTTTTAAGAAAACAAATACAATAAGTTTGGATGATTACAGACTGATGGTCTTAGTTTCAATAGGGCAAATACTGTTCCTTATTTTCTGTAGTCTTAGAAAACACCAATATTTCAAGAAATCAAAATCATAATGTGGATGAATGTTGACTGACTTTACCTAGACCTGCATTCTGGGGAATATCTCTGGAAGTATTTCAAATCTTGATCATCTGATTTGTTACAAACAAATGTGAATTGAAAAACGTTCATAGGTTCTACCACAGATAGTAGCACTTTCGCTGGAATTTCAAAAGCCTCCTGTGCGAAGGCTTTTCATGGGATGTTTTTCAAACCCGCAAAAGGAACATCTAGAGAGTAATAGCTTTAATTATCATAACAAATATGTACAGAAAAATTAATTTCTAGAGGTCGATTTGCTCTGTACAAAATCCCAGTTAATAATATAGAAGATTAGATTTTCTCCGGCCAAGTTATCTGCATAAAAGACGCTTTTGAGTCATAAATTACTTATTTCAAGGCTTTGAAGGAAATCCTCAGAGCCGTTTTTGAGATCGTTGTGCAAACATACAAGCAAGCAAGCAAGCACGCACGATAACACTACCCGTATAAGAGTGTAGGATAGGATTGTTGGGAAGTAATTTTTTTTTATCTACAGTAGCCCTATTTTAAATTTTTAGCGCAATAAGAAATCGGTCAATAAATTTGACATATAATTTTGTTTGCATTTAAAATAGTGGTGTTTGACGTTGTAGCCAGGGTCAATGCATCCATCAAGCACGCTAGGCAATTCCATTGACGCCTAGAGCCTACCACGGAAACAACCACCAGTGGGGGAGAGGACATAAATAAAATAAATAAAAGATAGCAAAAATATAGTATGGAAATCACTTAAAGTAAATGCGTAAAAATAAGCTTCACTTATGACTTACTAGTTTAGTTAGCTATTTGAATGTTTTTACCAATATGTCATTATTTACAATATTGCATTCAACCAGAATGGCTGTTTTGGTAATTTAGTGTAACTCCGAATATCTCACTGAGTCTTTGTTAATATAAGGATATCCTCTAAAAGGAGCAAGGGAGAATGTACCGATTTAAAATGGAGTAGTGCAGTGATTCAAACACCTAGAAAAGATTTAATGTGCAAGACTGACGGTCAGGCAAGTGTCAAGTAATGAAGCTGGTTTGTAAGTGGAATCAAATCACTCGATCACTGGCGGCCTCTCAAGCGGGTATCGCAACGTCGGGTAAAGGTGAAGTATATCGAATAGGCAGTAACTGGAGCAGCGGCTGATTGTTGGCCAGTTCCGTGTAACTTTCACTGTCCACTGTCCAGGCCGGGGCCGGTCGACGCAGAGTTCACTGGCATTGTCGGTGTCTACACAAATAAGAATTTCTGGATTGGCCTTGAGGTTATTTGCGTAAAAATATCCTTCACTAATGCTTCAATAGTTTTAAACAGGCCGACTCACCCTTATAGGCGTTTACATCACTAAGTGTAGAGTTATAAAACAAGGGAAATTCGCATAGCAACTGTCATTCAACTCCAAGGGCGTTGAAGGCGCGGCAGTATGGTTCTGGGTTCTTAAAGCACCTGTACTTAATAACAAGTCCATTATAGACCTCTATGGTTATTTTGCAACGCACGAATTAGAAACTCGATAAAACACACTCAATCGCATACAAACCCTGTGGTTTGATTGTGATTGAGTGTGTGATTGAGTCTTCCCTAATATACAACTTGCACTTGTTACTGTTAACAAGAGCACTTTATAAATAATCTTGAAATTGCTATTACACTTAATGTATAAGTAAGGAACACGAAGCTCAAGTATAAGAATCACTCAATAACAAAACAGTTATCCGAATACCCTTGAGTCTTCTTCTTATCAAAGTTCTATATAATTGGAGACACTATCTATATAAAATAGAATAAGGATCATTCGTTATTGAATTAAAATATAAATATCAATGAATCCTTAATAAACAAAGCTATTTCAAAAAGCATATTCTTTTCAATATTTGTGTGAAATTTAAGTTTTGTACTGTTCTCAACACCATCTTTTGAAATGTAACCGTAGGTTATTTTTGAATAAAGATATTGTCTTAAGCCATGCGAAATGTCTCACAATGGTTTGTTGGATGTTCAGTTGCAAGTACAATAATATATCATTTTAACAAACACGGTATAAAATTAAAAAAGAATTAATCAAAAAATGTAAGAATTGACTAACAGCTGCGTAAACCGATAATTTTGGTGCAGAAAACTAAAAAGTCGCCTTTCAAACCTGTGTAATTGACTTGCTCAAAGTGATTTCGTAACCACAGCCCTTCACAAAAGTGAGAGAGCCGACCCAAGAGACAATCAAGGTATGGAAATCCGCTCTCTACTAATCAAATCAGAAATGGAAGTGGAGCGTTACAGCCCGGAGTGAGCAGTCCATTACAAGAACAGTTCAAACCCAGCACTTAAGTCTTACAACTGGATTGGCGGCAGCACGCTAATTCCTTTTTGCTGGTCCGAAAATGTACTTTTTCTCCCAACATATTCATTATTTGGAATAAAATATATTAGGAAGGAGAACATTTAAGTTTTGATAAGTCTATCTAATTTGATGTTGCTGAAACTTGAGACCTAATCGTGGCCAAACATGAAAACGGTTGGGGCTACATTCGGCCCTATATGCTGAAAAAAGGAAGCACATATCTCCGGTAATAAACTGATAGATCCTCTTTATAAACCCATTTTTATAATATGAATCCATATTATAAGAGAAGTATTTGAATTAGATATAAAATCTTAATCCTAAATCACATATAAATGTAATTAGGGAAAGTTTCTATCACATAGACGAGAGAGCTAATACTTGGGATCCTAACAGTATACAGTAATTGGAAACTAAAAGCAACCCAAGTGACTGTGCTGGCTTCATGGTGTTAAATTGGGTTGCGAAACGTATGACAAATAAATTAGTATTTTACAACTGCATGACTAAGGTTCTTGCAGTTCAGCAGCAAAAGTGTAAGAGATTAAATCGTTTAATGATCAGTTACAAAACCTTTTAACGACCGAGATTTTATTTATGGACTATAAATTAAAATTAGGTCTCATAGTAACCTATGCAGCCTAAAAATCATAAAACCAATAGTGGTTTCGAGCAGTTAATAGTAAAATTTACAAATATCTTAAATAAATGTTGCAACCTGAATATTTAAATTTATTTTCCTACAACGCGCGTAAACTGCCAATTCACGCTCGAAAAACAAATGAAAAACGCAGTTTATTGAGGAGCGAGCGCTAAAAAGACTTTTTCGCCCGCCAGCTGATTGCATCGTGTTGTTACTATATCTACGCACTTCAGCCAATCACAGTAGTCGATTCGACTTCCGTTTTGATTAGACTGAATTCGATTGTATTATAATCTCAGAATCATAATGGCGCATCGAGCTATACAGTGGATGTTAGTATCTGTGATTGTATTTATCGTTTGGGAATCCAAAAATATAGTTGTAGGAACAATTTTGTAAGTTATTCGTGTGTAAATTGTGTTTCTTGCTTTTTCCAAAACCCCCGCATGACGCGTAGCGAAGCGCGGTAAGTGTTTAGCTTAATCGAGAAAGGCCCACTTTACGCTCTTAACATGCACATAAACAAATATTATATCTTTTGACAACAAATTATCAATATGAAGTTAATTTGTTTATTATTTCTGTTCATCCGGTAAAAATATACTTTAATAGTTATATTAAAGAAATAGTACTGATTTATCCGTCGACAATATGAAGAAATGCACTTTCATATATTTTTATCTATGTTTACTCTAATCTTACTTCTTGTTAAACTTGTATTAATTTCGGAGAAAAATATTTCTAGAGGTTTAAAACGTCTTTCCATATAACAATAAAACTCGTCCCTGTAAAACTCAGGAGATAGTACGTGAGGTACCGCATGCTGCATAGTACTTGCAATTCAGCCCGAGATCTTGAGGATAGACTTGTAATATTTTCGAGATAATCGTCTAGTTTTAGGACCGCATGTGGCAACGCAAGCAGGTTGGACACCTAGAATCTCTTGCACTTTCGTCGCACGGCTCACAGTTCAAACTACACCCAATCAATTTTTGGTCATGACATCTAACAAGTAATAACTTGATTTTATCGAGTAGTAAGGGAATTACGGTGTGACCCGTATATAGGCTATGTATAAAACAACAAAAAATATAGTATTTACAAGTTGGTGTGAGTACTGATGGAAAAATATGAGTAATTCATCTACAAAATATGAAAATCCCTAAATATGGAAAATCCCTAAATATGGAAAATCCCTTTCTTGGCTTTAGTGTACAACGAGCAGCACGCAACAGCTAAAGCACGACGGACGGATACAGATGCAGAACGCTTTAAAAGAGCACGGCAACAGTGAGATTTACACCGCAAGACAATAGCGAAAGGGTAAACGTTAGTCTAATAAGTGTTGGCAATATGGGCATGGCTCCTGAAGTGACGGTCACCTCGCGCCTTGACCCCGGCTCCGGTATTTGCCTTGGGTACGGCATCGGTAACCAGGTTCTCTACCGTAGCCAGTATTGACCGGTAATCGATAGACATAGTTGTTTTTCATTGCCCACTTACAATATCACAATAGACCATTGTTTCAGTTTTCGCACAGGAATAGGTAGAAACTTATAGGCATGCACAGGGCCTATCCACTGTAAGTGCCGGATCCGCAAATGCACCACAAGCCCTCCCCCCTAAAAAGATCTGACGAATTCAATGTCAAAATCACAGAAGAGTCCCTTCTATTCATGCTATGTTGCCATCGTGGTGAATATATACGCCTCGTGGTCAAAGGATTTAAGACCGGTAATGGTTGTTAAACAAACAACATATCTATACTTTGGTCAGTAGCATGATTTACCTTTACGAATATGATGTGCTAGATTGATTCAGTAGTTTCTACTTTCTACGTTTTCAGAAATAGAGACGGAAATAAGAAAAAAGACAGTTATACAAAATGATAATAACTTATTTAAAAAAGCAACTAACTTATCAAATCAATCTATTTTTATCGTTAGCCTGCTGCATTAAATTACTTTCCTCTAAATAACATATTATGATTGCTTCTCTTTAAACTCCAATAGGCACAGGCCTAATTGTAGATAATAGGTCAATACCACCTGCCAAGCCCATCTAATATATTTCATGTATTTATTTTTACAAACGTTAGGTTTTCGCGTTTTGTTGGCAACTTGAGTACAAAGACCATTCTGCAATCACAACCACAATTGGTGATACATTAGATACATTAGTTGAAATGGCGACCTACCCAGGTAGGTATTTTAAGCCAAGTATGAATGACAGATGAGTGAAGGATGATTGTGGCGCGATCTTGTAGTCTTGTTACTGACTAAGGCCGACATATTCCTTAGACAGGACTGTTAATTAATAGCCCAACAGCCAATGGCAACTAAGGGACCTACATTTTTACGTGGGATCCGAACCACGATTTCGCCTCGGTTAACATTTCATAATTGAACATAACGTTTTGAATACAAAATATGCCTATGTATAAGTTAAAATTATCACAACAAATGATCGAACATTCAAAATAACAAAAAAATTAGCATTGCTACGGAAAGATATTGCTTTATTATTAATGTTTAACCATTTTGAAATTGTTTGCACCGCACTTTAGTTTAAATTACCAAAAACTAAATTTAATTTACATTTAATTTTCTGTGAGCTCGCCTATGAATTACGGTACCAGATTTAATGGAGTGGAGTGATTCGCGGCCCGGAGTGGAGGTGGTCTACTTCCTTGTTGCGATACGCTAATGGTTAGGATGAGTTTGCAGCAACGGCAACAGTGACATCTCATATCCTTTATTTTGGAGTGAAAGTTGCAAGTGACATCACTTTATATACAGGAAGCAAACATGAGTCTCTTACGACAATTGTCAGCGGAATGTATCAAACTCATCTTTCCAGAGTGTGAACAGAGTTCCGAGTCGTTAATTAGCTATTTTATGTAACACATTATGAGATTATTTTATGACCATCTCAACCATCTATGGTTTTAATTATGAGATTTTATGTTTCTTTTAAGTGAGCAGCTCTTAGAAATAAGTTCGCTTACAGTTTGAAATACTACTATCTATTTCTATTACCAAAACGAGCAGAGCGAACGTGAAGCTATGTTTTAAATCTCAATTCGATCATTGCTATCGTATCTTAGATTGGAGGGTCTAGTAATAAAAACAATAATTGTGTTGTACCAGCCGAACGATTAAGGATCGGAAAAGGTCCATTTGCATTTTATTTGTTTTAACGAGTAGAGTTAATGGTATCAGTACGCCCATAAACCCACACAGTTCAACTGTCACAGCAGTGAATAACCAAAATTATTTTATGTGGTTTAATGTAAATCCAGATATAAAATTTGACGAACAATTTCTTTCAGAAAAAAGTATGATTTGAAAACTATTAACACTAAGTCAATCCATTTTATTATTTATATCCTCTTATAAGGAAAGGTGTTTTGTAAAAATATGTATTCTTAGTTCTCTTTCCGATTTATTAATGTGAAATGAGAGACCTAAAATGTTAAAAGTATCAATAAGAGACAAAACATTGGTAAAAAAACTCCACGAACAACCCCTTGATTGACAAAGCGCATATTTTGGGAAAAGTTATAGTAATAATTTATTAACGTTTAGGATAAAATAAATGAAAAAATTATGATTTTGTCACATTAAATTTATTATCTCTGCTTGATTGAAACGTTATACTATAGCAAATTATGCTAAATTGAAGACCTGTGGGTACCTTAGATTATCTCAGAAAATGACAAAATATTGTTTAAAACTTTACCCTGGAACTTAACATATAAATAATTGTATTATACAACCCGCATCCGTTAGTATAACCCTACCCTTACTGGTAGCACTGGCACATCATGCCCTAATAATAGTTGGAAAATTCGTAAACAAAAAGTTCTTTTTCAATAATAGTGACCAAAGATTCTCCAACATTGACTCTATTATTGCTGGCAGATTTTTATGGGTTGCTACGATCGTGTGGCCCAAAAAAAGGGTTTAGGGATTTCAAACAAAACCCAAGCAAAATAACAAACAACAAACACAAAATAAAAAAATTACGTTTTATATTGGCTTGGTGCGTGCTGTTATAGTTACTAGATCTAAATGAAAAAGTCTAACAACACTTATTCTGTATTTATATTAAATGACGGTAATATGTATAAAAGGTGGAAAGTTGGAGTCTCTCATTGGGCCTGATGCTGATCAGCGTTTCCGGTCGAAATTTATAGTAATTTTCCGCCTTCTGAGTATATTTACCGTACTGAATGTAAATACAGAATTAGTGTAACAATATTTTAAGACTCGTGAGAGTTTTTTTTCATATAAATCAAATTTAAAAAAAAAATTTAACAAAGAAAATTATTTTTAATAAAGTCGCGCAAATATAATCTTTCTTCTGATGAACTTCTCACGACGAGGCTAATACATAGCTGGCACCACTCTTCTTCCATCAAAATAAAAAACATTTAAAGTCTGGTTATCATGCAACACCTTAATATCGATACTGCTTTCCACAGTGGACGGTGCAATCGGCGTGAATGGCAAAAAGATGGACAAGTAGTAAACAAGGTTTAACGAAGCACAGCTACGTCACGGACGGTCGGAGCCTAGGCGTCCCGACGGACGCCGACGCCGACGGTTTTCCGGCCAGCTTTCCACCGGAGAAAGGTCCCGGTAAAAGTGTCAGTAGCGGTGCGATATCAGTAGCGGACTGGAGCGAAGGCGAGCTGGTCCAGAGTGCAGTGCGGTGAATGTACTCGGTACTCGACCGCGCGGTGCGTCCTTGGCGATCGGTGTGATAAAAAGTGCTTGGAAACAGTTAGCTATAACATTTAAACTGAAAAACAATAAGTGATGGAGTAAATTGACAAAATGCTGGAAAACAGGTTAGGAGTTCTAAGGGACTGTAATTACAGAATTTATTTTTACCTCCTGTTGTTTAGTGTTATAATTGAGAACCAGTGCCAGATAGTTCGGAAAAGTGTGGAGCTACCGGTTAGGGATTATCTATCCGGGCCGAAAAGGAACAGCAGAGATGGTAAGGATCATATTTACGCCCACGGGAGCAATATTGACACCGTTAGGAACCTCGAGGTTTTATCTCCTCACACACCTGCTTCGGCTTTGATGTTTGCATCTCTTGCAAAAGATGGTTTGTATACTAATCCGAGTTCGTTACGTTCAAGTTCACCTGTTCAAAGTCGGGGAATAAATGAAGAAAGTAAATTACCTAAATTGTTTAACCCCGCAGACTCGACTGCTGACTCTCTTAGTTCGAATAATCGAAGAGAAAAATCGTTAGACTCTTTATTTTTACGAAACAAATCCCCATCGACGGAGCTACTCGAAGATGGGTTAAACAAAGCTACTAAAGGGTACTCTTTTTCATTTTCAGACCCTCCGTTAGACACGAATGAAGATGTAGGACCCCAAGGGGTTAGCCAAGAATTCATCCCAATATTTAGTACACCGTTTCCACTTCTGTATAAAAATAACGATGTTGCTTTGGATTACTTAAATAAATTTTCTAACATACTACCAGTTTCTCATGACAGTGCATCTGGGTTCTCTCATTATGTTACTCCTTCACCGTTACATATCTTTCCAGAATATGAAGGCCAATATCACCCAAAACCAGATCCAACTCAACCCTTCCCCACTCCTAGTTACAGGCAAAAGGAAGGGTCAGGGGAGTATTACGACTATTCTAGTAGAGCAAAAGGCTATAGTCCTTCTCCACCGAGTAACAGGATAGTTAATAATAATTACGGATCCGGAGAAAAAGAATACGACGATAAATCCCAAGAAAAAACAGACTACAATGGGTCAAAGGGCGGTCTAGATAGTCCAAACGGTAATAGGAAACAAGCCCCATATGTACCTCCAACAATTGGAGTTATTGGTTGGAAATCCAATACTGACCATGAAACTACCTGGAAACCTGCTAAAGCACTGATTAACATGGCTAATCAGCACATAAAAGATGACCTGAAAAACATACCAGTACTACCAACTCCAATTTCACCACCGAGAATTGAGGGTAACACGGGGCAGAATAACAATGAGGGGATAAAGGGTGAGGAGAAGGAGGAAAAGGAGGGGGAGGAAGATGCAGAGGAAGAAGAAGAAGAAGAAGAAGAGGAGGAAGAGGAGGAAGGAGAAGAAGAAGAGGAGGAGGAGGAGGAAGAAGAAGAAGAGGAAGAAAGTGTGGCGGGAGAAGGTGGAAATAATCAGGAAGATCATTCTCCCAGACCCCCTCCAAGGTATGAGAATTCAGATGAATATAACCAAGGGCGACCTGTTTACAATAATCCGGAAGAGCATTCTCCAAGACCTCCTCCAAGATATGAGAGTTCAGATGAATACAACAATGGGCGACCTGTATACAATAATCCGGAAGACCATTCTCCAAGACCCCCTCCAAGATATGAGAGTTCAGATGAATACAACAATGGGCGACCTGTATACAATAATCCGGAAGAGCATTCTCCAAGACCTCCTCCAAGATATGAGAGTTCGGATGAATACAACAATGGGCGGCCTGTATACAATAATCCGGAAGAGCATTCTCCAAGACCTCCTCCAAGATATGAGAGTTCGGATGAATACAACCATGGGCGACCCGTGTACAACAATCAGGAAGATAATTCTTCCAGGCCTTCTCCAAGGTTTGAGAGTTCGGACGAACACGACCAAGGACGACCAGTACACTCTCCACCAAGATATGTCACTTCAGCTGAAAATAACCGGGGGAAAACTATAAATTATCCTCCGAGATACGAGAATTCAGTAGAATCACGCCCTCTATTACAAGGGGAATACTATGAGGACGCTCCCCCACCCAGACCTATATCCAACCACAAAAACTCAGAGGAGAGCTACGGTGAACCACCTTCAAAATATGTAAATTCAGCTGAATATAAACAAGGTCCTACTCAGCGACCACCTCATAGGCATTCGGGCTCACCAGAAAATCACAAAGAATCATCACCAACT
Source organism: Flexamia atlantica (assembly GCA_035578135.1). Lineage (NCBI taxonomy): Eukaryota > Metazoa > Arthropoda > Insecta > Hemiptera > Cicadellidae > Flexamia > Flexamia atlantica. The sequence continues at coordinate 33,202,385 of JAQJVK010000003.1, read as the reverse complement.
CCACCATCGACAGTAGAAATCTACAGTCCTACACCCTCTTATCCTCCTAAATCCGAACACGAAGCTGAAAACCATGAGCGTCCTCCCTTACAAACCCACCTAAGACACGAAAACTCAGCCGAATACTACAACGCTCAAAAAGAGCCTTACACTAGTGAAGAATATTATAAAAGTGGTGGGTACTCCCATGATGGACCTACTCTCCCCCCTGGACCTCCTTACGACCCTCCATCCTATGCGCACGACCCTCGTAGCAGCGTAGGATATCTCCGTCCACCATCGTCGTTTCAACCCTTAACTCTCCCAATCGATCTAAATGTTCACCAGACCTGGACTCCAATCATGCCTACTTCAAATCCCACTACATCTTTAGAAAATAAAAACGTTCCAGAGTTCAGATCGAATAAGGGTGAGGATTGGGTGTTTAATTGGGATGACTTTGGGAAAGAGAGGAGTGTAAATCAGGTAGAGGCCGAACCACAAAAACCAATCAGAAGGCGCATCAAAGGTCGCAAGCAAGAACGTAGTCATGAGAGTTCCAGCAACAGTAGTACAAATGCAGTGAAAAGGCAAAAGCTAGAGAAGAGTGAAGACAGCGACAAACTCCCTATTGAACACCGAAGAATAAAAGAGCCAAGTGAGGCGACCTCTAAAGAAAAGTTAAATTCTGAGGAGTCAGCAGGGAAAGGCGACCCGGACTACGAACCACCACCTCCACCCCGTGACTTAGACGAGGACCGCGTCAGGAATTACGTCAGCGACAGAGAGAAGCCACGGAAGGTCCCGACGCGGCTCGCATACCCAGGAGGAGGCCTTTGGGCCAAGCCCCACCCGGACTCGGGGATAGACCTGGGGTTCGTGCCGAAGAAGGTGTACTCGCAGACGAGGAAGCACAACGTGGTGCGCCACCTGCCGAGGGAGGCGGCGCTCCAGGCGGCGTCCACGGCGGAGGAGGTCATCAACGCGCCCAGGCTGCGGGAGGTCGTCAGCCACAAGAAGGTGCAGGAGGTGAGTGCGTTAACCTTCAACCGTACTACTTTCTTACTCTCTTCTCCTCCTTCTCCTCCTCCTTCTTCCTCATCTTCTACTTCTTATCCATCCTCCTCCTCTTTTTCTTCTTCTCTTCTTCTTCTTTCTTTCTTTCTTCTTCTTTCTTTCTTATTCTTTCTTTCTTCTTCTTTCTTTCTTTTTCTTTCTTTCTTCTTCTTTTTTTCTTCTTCTTATTCTCTTCTCCGTCTTCATTTTCTTCAGACAGGTCTGGGTGTTGGTTACCCTCGAATAGAAGTTGTTGGAATTGGTAGTCAGGTCTTAATTGGGTCGATAGGTTAGTTTAAGGTCACAGTTGTACTAGCCGTCGATAGATCAAGGTGCTGGGTTGTTAAAAAAGTGCATTGTAAAGATCCATTTTGTGAATCTCAAGAAATGGCCATAGATTTAATTTCAGTTATTGCTTATAACATTTCCCAATTTTATAATTACTTTCTTCGTTTTAAAAACATTTAAAACTTGGGAGACAACACAAACTGTTACAGTGTATACATGATTTGTCTTTTTGACACAGTGTAATACATACATGTAGGCTACTTGTGTGACTATCTTGAATTATAATTATTATGTAAGCCATGAATACAAGGCCAAAGTATCAATTCTTTTTTAAAAAATTTTGACTTTCATACAATTTTTTTTTAAATATATACTAGATTTGTGATAATCTTAAAGGCGATAATTTTAACCGTTGATTTGGAATTTTGAATTTATTCCAGGAAGATTTATAAATTTTCGTTAGGAAACTAATAATCCAATGACTTCTGAAATGTTTATATTATATTTCTCTTCAAAGTATGGGATTGTCGGTTCATAAAATGATTTTTTTTCTTGGTCCCAAAAATTTACCTCCCAAATAATCACCTAAACTGCATTTTTTCAGATTTTTTGTCTTGTTCCCAAAAATTAACCTTCCAAATACTCACCTAAACTGCATTTTTTCAGAAATACTAATGTTCTCTACATGAAAAATTCCACAATGTATAATTTTTTTGTCACTTATTACTATAATTGAATTTTAAGTTATTTATATAGTTCATGGACACCTTGCGTATTTTATGCCCGAGATAACGAGAATAAGGATGAAGGAGAACGAGTTCATTGGCTCTATTATTACTATAGCAATTAAGTTTAGTAGAACAGACAACGAACCCTATAACAGACTATGAACCAAAGAAACTGCTACTTTCTTTTTTATATCGGTGTATTTAAGATGTTTTTTCATTCGATTAGGTTTTTTTTTTAAATAGCAGAAGAGTAAATATTAAAACTTATCAAGTGCACCCTGCAGGAGTAATTTAATATTCAATCCTTGAGACCGGTTTCGGTTCTAAAACAAACCACCTCCAGTCAGGCCATTGATTTTATATATTAAGTGGTCTTGTTTATTCAATATCCTATTCCCTTTTATGAGCTATGTTTTCTTGCATAATTATCTCGAAAACCGCTCCCACGAGGCTCTTTCCTTTAAACATTTCTAACCCAAAAAAAAAAGTCCTATGCAGGTTACTTGGTCAGAGAAAATCTAATAACGTAATAGAATGAATTTTAGAGTAGAAAAATTAACATTGGGCCTTATGAGTTGTCATGCTTACAAAGAAATAAACAAAGAAATTATAAACAAATAAAGTAATCAATAACAGCTGTTTGCAAACTGCAGTTATCTAGGAGAAATACAGCGAGTGGTATAAAGCGAGTGGCTGATGATAATTGAGTAGTAAAAAAGCGTATTGATAAATATTATGACACTGAAATGTTTTAGAGTAACTGGACGAACTGGTAAATACAAAATAGTACCGAGCAAGGCTTAGTCGACCAGGCACTATTGAATATGGTTTCAATATTCGAAACTGGTCTCAAGTTGAAGGATTCTCGTAGGTTACTCTTCCAATTTTTTGAAAATTTTCAACTTTGTAATATAAGGTGTCAAAACTTCAGCAATTTATTAAGTATGAGGTTTTTTAATACACTTGAATGTCAAAGTGACAAAAACTCAAAGAAGACTCTAAGAATGCCGGAAACGTCAATTGGGAACCAAGACAACTTCCGGATGAGCGATTAACCAACTAATCGATTGAAATGCTTCATCATCGGTCACGGTCGAGATCGATATTCGATGGGTCGAAGCTATTGATGCGATATGGAGGATTTCCTTCAGTTACGCTGCTGGATACTATAGTACCGGAAACAGCAATGTAACTCAATTTTACAATTATGGACAAAGGAAATTCCATTCTCTTCAAGTATTATTCAACCACAGCAATGATAACTTAATTTTAAGTGATTTGGATGAGAGAAATTCAGTATTACAGCATCTATGAAACGTTTATAGACTCTATACATCTATTTTCTCAACAACTACTTTATTTTCGATGAAGAGAAAATATTTTCTAAGATTAATTTTACGTGATTTTAGCACTAAGGTAAAACAAAGGGTAAAAAGAATTTTGATCCTGTAGATTTCAAGTTTATAGGTGTAAAAACCAATGACAGAAATTGTAGCCAGTAATTCGTTCATCCGTTGTGTCTCCTAAAACAATAAATCCATGTGGTTATTCTTTTATAATGGGCTGATGATCAATGGGACGTAGTTCGTGCATGAAAATCCGACCATTTTAAAGAACGTGTGCCAGAAAGTTGATTATGAGTGTTTTAAGAGATAGACGATTCCTAAACATGCGTGCGTCATTGGCTGAAGCGAAGTGGTTTTTTGTACCTATTTGGTTTCCTATTGGGCAATATTTTTTTTTGTTTACGAAGTGTTTCCACTATGTTCCATTGTGTTACGTTATATTGGTTAATGTTTCTGAAACAATAAAGATTTTCTTTAAAAAAATAAATAAAAAAATTATCCGCTAGACAGTGACTCTTAAACCTAAACCGACTTGACAGCTGTCATCAATCAAAGATAATTAACAACATTTGTTTATTTAGTTTACACCTGGGAAAATAGTTTTTAGTTAAAACTTAAGGAAACATAACTCCAATGAGCTTAAACTCTTATTTAATAACAAATAAATACAAATTCGGCAAATACAATGCATATTTCCAATTTTATATCTGAAATGACAAAGATAAAACTTACGTAAACAAAACCTCAAACCATAACCTTAAATATATTTTTGAGAACCAAGAATTTTACTTTTCTTGTGATCATTAGTTCTTTGATTTACAGCTACGTAGCAGTAGTAAAGTAGTGGGGCTTGAATAGGAGAGTAGGCTTTCCCCCTACCACACACCCGATGCGCAACGTTTTTGCGCTGGTCTAGATTCTCATGCGCGAACAATAGTTGATTATTGAACATGCTTGAGAATATAAACAAAACGTCAAAATGTTTTATACTGTGAATTGCAAGCTCTATTCATAACTTTGATTAAAATATCCTGATATTCCTTAGGTTATACATTGCTAAATAAAAATATTTCATTGGTAAAAGTTGAACCACTGTTTAGTTTTTATAGAATAGAATAGAATATGATTTATTGCAGTAATACAATTGATACGATTGTGTAGCAAACGTCAATTAATGGTTGTTACGAATACCTAAAATATAAAATAAAATTAACATTGAAATTACCCCTGGGGATTGAAATTTGATCCTACTACCCCCAGTGGTGGGCCATGAACTCCTCCTCCATGTAGAAGACTGAATTTGTCAATTCAATCTATGTTTGACAACTACAGTAGTAGGCCTTCAATAAAAGAGACCTCCCTTCATAATAATTATTACTATTTTTGAGCAATGTTTTGAACGACCTAGATTGAATTTGTATTAATAATAATAAGTTGAATTAAACAAGAAACTACAAATACCGTTGTCTGTGGTATGCAAAATACGCATTATGCAGTAAACCCTTGACATTTAACTCCGCCGGTCCAACTATGAGATCGGTCCGAGGCAGTCAAGGTTAAAATTATCACGACCTGTTTGAATTAGTCCTATCTCTAACCAGGAAACGGATGATATCTCACGGAAAATGTTTAGCTAATGATTTCTTTATTTCTGGTTCTTGTTCAAAAGAACGCCAAATTTCTTTATCCAAAATCTAGTGGAGATTTTGGTCTTATTGTAATTATTAGATTTTATGTTTTTGGGTTGGGGCTCACGAAAAGCACTATACCTGCCCAATCTAAATAAAAATGAAGAGCATATCCCATATTTTATTTATACTTCGCTTTGATTGCTTGAGGAGTACTAGTATAAAGAAGTAATACCTTCATTATTGATATACTACAAAGCTTTACTTAGGCTAATTATGTCCTTGCACTTTTGTTTATAAGACAACTATGTGCATTCAAAGTAATTCTACTAACTGTAAAAAATAAAAATCCTACAAAGATAGCAGAATTTATATCTAATAACTCTTTACATGAATCAACTGTAGCGTACTTACCAATGTGGTCACGCCAACCTCGCAATCGCAAACGTTTGCAATTATTTTGATTAAATGAGAAGCTCGAGAAGTTCGCTACAGCTTCATAAAAAAAATGGAAGCAACAATTTGGTTTAGCAATGGGATTTTTATACTTTTTACGTTAAAAAATATAAAATCAACTTAAAAACTTAAATTTTATAACATTTATGATGCAAATTGTGCATTTACAAAAATACAATAAAGTTTTAAAACTTTTACAAGTATTAATTAAAACACCAAAACTGTTTTGACTACCTAATTAATGTATTATATAGATCTAGTTCTTACTTTTTATTGATTATTCTTGTATATTTTCCGTGTAATGAAACCGGAGAAATATCTATTGCTAACTATCTTCCAGAGCTTTTGAGAATAAAATGTTTTAAGGTATAAGATTTTTCAAACCCTGCAAATAAGTTTTAAGGGGATTGTATGTCAGTTTTCAAAGTACTTTAAGCCATTCAACTTCTCAAACAGGCATGTAACGGATTTTACTTAGTGTTACCAACCTCTAAAGGAGGGAGTAATTTAAGTTATTGTTTTCAGTGTACTATGTCTGTAGGGCCTTTTAACTTATTTATAGTAGCATGACGACCCATAAATTATGACACATGTTCTTAATATCCGCGCTACGCATGTCTTGCAAAGGAAATTAATGTCAGAAGAAACCTCATTAGCTTGTCTTGAATAAAGAAGCTCGCTGAGAATAATAAGGAACGTGGAAATCCTGCGAACACAGAATAACACGCGTTGCACAAGCCACGCGTGCGCGCGTCAGATGGAACTAACTACGTGACGCAAGGCGAAGACAGGTAAATTCGCTCTACATTGTAAAGTGGGTTAGGTGGCAATGTGTTATAGGTAATTGTAGGTCGACTCGCCGTAACGACACGTTGCATAACTTTGGTAATTTTAAATTGGAATTTTGGTAATAACAGCTTCAGTGATTTTCTAAAGGTCCATTGTCCGCATATAGATGTTGATATGCATCAAAATACATTAACTAAATTGACAACACGTATTAAACAGTCTTATAATATTTAATAAGGATCTCATACAAAGGTTATAATATTTAAATACTCAAATTTGATTACAACTATTTTGCTTTATCAATATTTTTACTATTATCTGCTACAACAAAAGTTAAACCACGACTTTTTTCATTTTGTTAAAAATCATTGCCTATATTTGTGCACTTGTAGCACTCAATGGTATTTGATTAATCAATGCTAAATAATTTTCATTTTAACTCATTTACAGTTTCCTAATATTACTGTTAGCACAGATTACACATGTGTAATCTGTGCTGTTAGTAATTGCCTTTTAAGTTGTTTATTTCTACGTTGGTGGTAAACATGAAGGTAAAGCCTCTGATTAAACGACCTCAAATTCAATCTAATAACAGCTTAAAGGGTTTTTAAATAACAAAATTTAATTATAAGTTAATTGTTTAGTCTCAGTGTTAGTTGCTAATAAAACCTCTTGCAATTTTTATTTCTCTATTGAGCACAGTAACTAAAAAGGTGGTGACAGTTTAATTATAATTGAGCTTTTCTATAATAAAAAAGAGGCGCAATTAGTTAAATTAAATTATGAATTTATACAGTCACTGATCGAAACCCAAGGTGAATAACTGGGTGAAAATAACTTTTCTACCAACACATCATTAACTAAAACTAATAAGAAATACTACAAGAATTTACCGTCTTTTAAATTTTCAAAAAACGTGCTGTGTGATATGTGATATTGAGGTTTTATGTGACGAAGCAACTTGGTCACTTAATTCCAGGTGTGATGAAAGTATTGGATAACCACTGACAAGGCCCCGCCAGTTCGTCACGGGTGTGTGTGCAGATGAGTTTGAAAGTGCAAGTAATAGTTTCCACTTTCAGACGGGACAGTGGAGACTGAGGCGCTCAGGCGGGTCGAGAGGTTTTTAAAATAATTATAACACTTTATTGTTGAAAGAATAAATATTGAGTTTTAGTGATTGGTAAGCTATATATATAAATGCTTTGCCGTATAGGAAAAAATATATAGATGGTGTTTTCCCTACCTTAAGTAGTAGTAGTATCTCATAATAAAAGGAGAGAACATTATTTATTCATCGTTGATGTGGGCCTTAATTAAAATTTTGCGGATTGGTAACTCAACTATAAAAGAAAATGCACTTACCAGTAAAACCCCTTAGTCTCTATTAGGTATTTCTTAGATAAGTCATAAGTCAAACGAGTTCTATTAATACGAACACTTACGAACATTTTAAATAGTATTTTAATAATGGTGTAGGAGTGTATGAGTACTCCATTATCGCGCTTTTTCCGAGACGAGTTTAGAATACTCGACTCGACTCGAAGTTTTGAAAAATACTCGGAAGTTCGAGATGAGGCCGAGTTAATATTTCACACCTGCCATCATCAGGCCCAATGAGACTCTCTCATTGGGCCTGATGATGGTTGGTGTGACCAACCGAAATCGATCGCCATTCTCCACCATTTTTGTATATTTACCATCTTGTATGTAGATACAGTATAAGTGTAAATATATTTTTAAGTGTTGTAAGACGTTTTTTATTTACATCCTGTGAATACAACAACACGTATTATGCTAATCAAGAAGTTATTACTGCATCGTATTCCCAAAAAATGGTTAGTCCGTCCAACAAATGAATAAATACTCAAGCTATATTCTAAAACTCATTATGGACATTTGATTTCGAGGGTATGTATAAACACTAGAATCGAAATTCCCAAAATTAAAATTTAAGGAGGGTTTGCTTTGGTGATGAAGATTTCAATTCCGAAAAATATACTATTACTACAATAATTTTGCCTCATCGATAGTTTATAGTTTATAGTGATGATCTTAATTAGGTATGAATGAGAAAATGTTGGGAAATATGTTTTTGGCTAAGGCATTTACCGTTTACTTATTCTTTCAGTTTCCACCCTATTTTCAAAAACGTGCTACATTCAGATTGATGTTAAGTCGAAAACCTGCCCTTGGCGTCTTTTTTCGTTTTATATCCTGGGTTATCCTTCATTCTCTGTAATGGCGAATGGGAGAGAGGTATTTCTTACCATTTGCAAATTTAAAAAATTTTTTTCCCATAACCCTATTATTCATTTGTTAACTATTCCTAAAAATTGCACATGATTTATTAGAATTATTATCCTTTCGGCGGACTAAGCTACGTGTATACCTGCTAGTATTTAATATGTCTGCAAATTTGAATGGTCCAAAACCCAGAAACTTGATAAAAAGGATTATTTATTAAAAACAGTTTTAGCTATTTTTATATTTATTTGAACTCATTTCATCTTTGAAATGATGTGCTACTTTAGTCTTTGTTTTGCCTGCTTAGTGTATATGCTAGACGCTTAGGAAATAGGATCAATCTATGTTGTTGTGGCCGAAAGTTATGACAGTTTCTAGTATTAAAATTGTGAATATCTTTTTATTGAATTTGTTCATATATATAGTACCATTAAAAATTAAAGTAAGTTTTTTGCATATCCGAAACCATATTTAAATACGAGATTTATCGAGCGACGATCAAAGTACCGTTTTCTCCTTTTGTCATGAAATATAATACTTTTTTTATATAATTACACTTTTGAAAACCTTGCTGTCAATGTAAAAACAAATAGGTCGACCGTCGCACTTGGCCTAGCAGGAGAATCACGGTCTTTGTTCCCACGGATTGTCTGTGTCCAAACGCTTTCCAATAGATTTGACAATTGGGTGTAATCCAGTGCAGCGAACTCAACAGATTAAAAAACGGTAGGATTAGTAAAAAAATGTAAACGTAGGACTGCTAAAAAGTTTAGTGTTCATAAAAAATATACATTCACTGTAGTTGAAACGCTTTGACATAATATGATGTTTAGGTTTCTGAGAGAGACAAAATTCACTTGCGTTTCACCGCGTAAATTAAGGAGAGGAATTGAGAAATTTAAGAAGTTACTTTCCTTCCCATATACTAACGCCACATAAAAAAGCTAATTATTTCTTTTCTGATATTTTGGAGTCTTTTTTATCTAAAGTTTCTTGGCCATTATAGATGTTTCTCCGACTACGGTGTGTACATACTCGTATTATTGACTTTAAATACATAAAAGGGATATACCTTCCCTTTTAACTGGTGCCTTTTCTCGTCAATAAATCGCAGTGTGATAAGATATGATATCTAACATTAGCGTAATCAAACGAGAAACACAGTTTTGCATCAGAATACATAATTGGGTATCGTAATTTAAAACTGAAAAATAATTCACTGATTGATTACAAAAATTTAATAAACTAAGTTAATATACTTATTTTGTTCTTATTGTTATCTTTCTTTTGTACTTATCTGTAAAATTTGCTGGATTGATTTTGTTTGATCGACATTGCTAGTCTAATAGTTTCAATAAGGATTTGCAACCATAATTAATCGATATATAAAGAACGTATGACGCTATTTTTAATTTTAATTTTTTTACAGAACAATTTTTCTTTTTTACGTTAATTTGATAAGTCACAAGCATAACTATCACATTTGATATTTAAAGTTAGAGTTGGGGAGAGAAGAGGGTTTGAGAGGGTTTTGCATTTTATCATGAAAAATATTTGCCCCAATGGTGATGGTTGATTTCCTCTATTAGCATACCAGAATTTCTGTTGCTTTTTTAATATTTTAAGATCTAATAAAGATTACAATGGTGAAAACACACATTCATTGGGGTTTGAAATTATAAATTGTCAACCTGAATAAAAAAAATATTTCAATTTTTAAATAAATAAAAACTTCTAGGCTTCGGTGAACCTTTTCAGAATAGCCCTAACAGTCGTTTTTGCAAACACAGAGTTAGAACAACCGTCCAATATTTGGACAGTCCCAAAACGCCGCGCCGGCCGTCGCGGTTCGATGGACATATGGCGACACTTATTGACATTTTTTACCTGTTCGGAGTGAATGGCCAGAAACTCAGCCGCAGCGTTATGTCGCGTTACTAATTATCCTCGTTACATAAACTGATGGAAACCCGGCAGTGGAATGCCAATGGAAAGAAGTATCGAAAATAAGCTAATGTGGTTACAGACAGAAACCAGACAGGAAGAAAGTGAAGGTTCAGTTCTGGTGTTATAATTGTTGAAGAAATGGAAACAAAAGTGAAGGGAAATTTTGATTTATTTAGTGTTAAAATAAAATAAATAAATACACATTATGCTAGTGGAACAGTCATGTGCTTGTGTGTTTTTGTACTTTGTAAACATTTTATTTTAAATCATATTATATTAAGTTATATTTTTTGATGCATACCTGAGCATGCCTCTGTGTGATGTGTATACGACCCCCCCCTCTTAGATTTTAAATTAGTTTAGATCTGTATTTAAAATATTTTAATATGTTTTCATTTCTTATTGTAGAGTTTCATCGAGGGGGATTTATTTGGATCATTTATATTAGGTTAACAGTCAACAAATTTATTTTTCGCTAGACATTTATGACTTACAAAATTTCTTTTTAGTACATTAATGAATCACCTTTAAGAAAAATCCGATATGCTCGTGGTGTTGGCAGTTTAATTGAGTAAATAAAAGCTTGTGAGTTTCCAACATCTTTTTCAGAACCTCATAACCAAAGAAATTGATTTTCGTTCAAATATGGACAATTTTACAAGCTATTTTATGTATGTATTTACAAATTCTAATGAATTAAAATACACTATTACCGATTTAATCGGTAATAATAAAATAATTTAAGAGTTTTCTAAGTCTCCCAATTCAGGTTGAATTCTTCTGTTTGTACTGGAGTAACCAAAAGTGTATTTACGTAAAGGGGATTAGTATAATCACAAATCAAAAATATCTCACGACAGTCTCTTTGTTGCGCCGAGATTGCAGATGGCAATCTCACTCTTAGTCATGATTTCTTTGACCATTGTACGGATACAAATAAATCTTCACTCTCGTTGGATAACTTCCGTGATTTCCATTGCTGATCTCGATTCTGCAAGTGTCTCCCCTAAATTGGTGTTTTGGTCGTTTGCTTATTTAGCCTTATCAGGCAAGTAGAATTCGTTACCTAATAATAATTGTGTAAGTTGCCTCCAAAGGTTTATGATTCAACACCTAAAGTGGTTAATAGAACCCATTAAACGCATGGACCAAACGTGAGCAATCACAAGTAAATATTTGTAAATCTAAAAAATTAAACCTGTTTTAATGAAAAATAATAAGATATGCAATGGCTATATCTTGCTTCCTATTTTATTATTATAATTATTTTTTATAACTTTGCTCTAGGGTTAAACATCTTGAAATTAAAACACACGGCCATAATTTTAGCGAATTTCCCCTATAGGGAAGAAGCTGTTACCGTAGTACTCATGGTAAGACCTAAGCCCGCGACCATGATAACTTTTCGTTTTGGGGCCCCCAGAAGCAAAAAACACTATTCGTTCATTTTCATACATATATATATATATATCTATATATATACATATATATATATATATATATATATTTGTCTTTAAGCACGATAGCGGCCGTAAAAATGGCCCGATCGGAATGAAATTTGGCTCAGACCTGTAAAGTAGTAATTATTCGGACGAGTTCGTAAACCAGCCCGATCGGGCTACCGGAAGGGGGGGTAAAGGGGGGGAAACCCCCCTAAAAATGGGTTTTTTGAGGTTTTACATAGAAAAACAAAATTTATCGAATTTTTGATGGCACCATTGAATTCAGCTCAAAAAAACAAACAATTTAGTATTTTGAATCACTGCTCTATGTCCATTGGTTACCGAGATATTAAAAGTGGTAAACACAGTACGTTGTCCCAATGTTAACCTTATGGGGAAAAAGTAAAATTCTATATCTCGCTTATTTCTCAACATATCTTGATAAAACTTGGTAAATGGCTTCTTCTAGTTCAGATCTACTAAAGAATGAATTAAAACCACCCAGTTTTAATATACCCGTAGCAGCAAACCTGCATACTCTTTCCCATGTTATTCTTATGGAGCTTTCAAAAACATGTCAAATCTCGCTATGTTGGATTGAAATATGGTTTATCTACGACCATTGCAATAAGCACCAATTATGGTATTACAATAAACATTATAATGATATACATTAAAACACCAAAAACCAAGCAGTACTCTAATGACGACTTTAGAGTACTGGAGTCACTTTAGAGTACTGGTTCTTGACCAATGAGAGCTCGGCATTTGACGGAAGTAGTGTCATAATAACAATTACGCAATTCGCACATCAGCTGATTGTTGCATTACGATTCATGTTTGAGTTTACTTATCCCATCAGCTGATTGTTCCACAACGATTCATGGTTCAGTCTGCTTATTTGCCTAACCTCAAATTTTAGTTGACCTATTCCATCATTATTAAAGTCATGAGTTTTGTTTAACTTCGGGGAAATTTTGTTGTATATTGTTGGTCGTAGATAAAATAGTGTATGCAACGATTGTATTATGCCTTTAAGCCACTCGTGAGATATTTAGAACACTCGCTTCGCTCGTGTTCTAACTTACATCTCACTCGTGGCTTAAAGACATTCATTATACAATCGTTGCATAAACTACTATTTTGTATTTGAAATTCGCTGAGTATGCAGGTCTGCTGCAACGGGGGTATTTTTAACATTGCATAGCATTCATTTTACATTATAGAATAGGATATCAGCATAACTTAATGTAGAGTGCAATAATGCTATTAACTTCAACTTAAGAAAGATATGAAAGCCTCGTCTGTGAGTTTTGCTTTACTCAAGCAGCCCGAGGTATGTCACACGATGCAATGAAGCAGTTTTTGTCTCCAACCGGTTTTTCTTGTACCGCGAAATGTGAGGACGAAGGTCAGTCCGAGGCAGGGATACAAATTGTAACCAAAAAGGTTGAATCCATGTAAAACTTGATTTCCATTAATAAATTAAATTAAATAATTAATGAATTATGGCTTGTGCACAACATGTCAGACAAGTAGACGGTGTAGGCTAATTATAAAAGAAAATAGTTGTGTTAAGAATATGTTTTCTTTGAATCACATGTTTTGTCTAGTGTATCAACCTAAAAAGCATATAGTCTCTTCTGGATAGGTTATTAACAGAGTTAAATTAATGAATAAGGATTGGAATTTTGAATTTAATACATCTCTTGAATATATTACGAGACTGAGAGAAATTAATTCTTGCAAATAGGAAAGTCGTGTGGTGTAATAATGTATAAGGTCCGGAATATTTTTACAGTAACCGATAGAAGTATGTAAAAACGGCTGAATAGGCATTTTTTTCGTAGGAAATATTAAAATTCTTGTGAGAGCGTACTCAATACACCACTTGAGCCCTGATCACAAGAGGTGCAGCCAGGTAGCTAAAATAAATTAGAGAAAGGCACGTCTGAATAGCCGGTCACCTCAAAGCATAAACCCATTTAAACGGCCAATAGGCGTTAAGCAAGTCGACCTTGCCAGAAGCTGAACGCTTTCTCCTTAACCGGGCTTTAACACAAAGAAGTAACGCGTGAGTAGGGTTAGGTTATGTTAGCAATCACATGGTCTCGTATATGTTAGGTTAGGTTGGCAATCATGGTTGTAGGCCAGTCAGCTGATTACGCAAGATCAGCTGTTTGCCGCATTGTTGCCAAACAGTGTTGTCACGTGACAGGTCTATTATCTGTTTAGCTAAATAGTTCATTGTTTGTTCAAATTAACGAAAACCTAGTTGTTTGCAAGTGATGTAAATAGAATACATAATTCATTCATGGATTTTTCGCCAACTGAAGTAGTTTATACAGGGTGTCGTGGAACTCTCTACCACCACTTTTAGGTATTATTCCTAGACCATACACAAGTAAAAATATCTTTTTGAAAACTTTGAAATTTTGAAATTTACCTATACAACCGCGCTTAAAAAATTTTAAAGAACGGGTTTTATAACATAATGAAATACTACGAAAAATCAAAGAGATTTTAAATAATAAAATTTGTGATCACTTATAAAATGATAACGTCGAAATTTTTTAAATATAAAAAATGAATTGTTTTACAGTGTATTCTTTACAGTTTTTTCGTGATCATCCTAATTAATTTCGCGCTTACAATTTTGCCTCTTTTGCTGCAGGTTTACGAAGAAGAGGGATACGAAGACTCAGGGTACGACCATGGAGGTTACAAAAAACACGGAGCGAGCAAGGCCGACACGAGCAAGTACAACAGAGGGGACAAATACGCGCCAGCGGAGGAACTCTCAGGGGACGCCGTCCCGGAGGAAGTCTTCGAGGAACACCTCCGACATATAGCCGAGATACCTGAAGATACCAAGGGAGATCCGTCAGGAGAAGGTTCTGTGAAGAGGCCGGTCACGGAAGAACCGAAGGTCAAGGGCTCCTGGAAGCAACAGAAAACAATTTCGAACGAGAGAAGCTTAGCCTTCTTGGACGAAGAAGGAAAAGGGGGGATTCTGACCCAGAAGCATCCTACAAGGACCGAAGGGGTTGAAGGAAAATATTTGGATTTAAACGGTAAGAGTGTTCCAATCATCAAGGAAATAACTGATTCCCCTTTAAAGCTCATAAACCACGGGGAAGATGTTTCCTTTCAAAAGTATGCTCAAGAAAATATAAAAACTGAAGAAGTAGAAAAAGTTGTATATAAGAACAAACCTGCAGAGCAAAAATATAATGTAGATGGCTCTGCTTTACATGACAAAGATATTCCCTTAAGATTTGGTTTGAGTGGAGATCAAAAAAGTCCTTCTTTCAATGAACCGGGTGAATTAGCATACAGTTATATTCCAGAAACGGTAAACTACGACAGAGATACATTATCTAGCTTACCTCAGTTGAGTAGCTACAGTAGCAGGAACAATAGGTTTTCTTTTATAATTCCTCAACAAGAAAAATCCACTGGTAAAATAATAAGCTACTATCCAATGCAGGATCCATTTGAACATAAGGATTATCATACTTCAGGAACTCTTCTACCAAATCAGGCTCCTTACAATTCTAAAACTACAAGACCCACAAACGTTAGCGTAGAACCAAGTCTAAAATCAACGAAAACCCCAAGTGTACATGCAAAATATTCAGCTAGATTTACAAGTTCAACAAATGAAGATCCTGGTTCCTCGGAAGCCAAACATAGTTTGCACAATGAACAGGCATACGATTCATCACAGGTGATAGAAAATCAAACCAAAGAAAGAAGATCTAGAGATTTGACAGCAGTCGGGTTCGACGGGTTGGAAGGAGAGAAATTTGACAGAGAATTTACTCGTCCTTCAGCGGCACTCAGAGAAATAGAGGATCATATGTCTTTAATTTCAAGGGAATCTTTCGATGCCTCTCCACGATCACGGTCTCGAAGTAGTGATGTAGGAAATACCAAAAGATACAAAGAAATAGTAAGAACACCTAGTCCAGCTCCAGAGGAAACCATTGATGATAAAAAAGATAAAATCAATGTTAGGCTGACTAATGAAGATGTGAACATAAGACATCCTTTCCTACCGAGGGATGAAAGTGGCGATGCTAAAATTGATTATGTGAAAATAAGAAAAGAATACGATTCGACCACAAGCCCACCTTTTAAGATACACATTGTAGAGGATGTTGAGTTCGCTTCAGTAACTGAAGAGCCAATCACAACTACAACTCCAAAAGTGACGACTACAAAAACCAAAACAACCACAGAATATATACCTGAAGATCCCACGCAGACACTCATTAGACTGAAAAGCAATCCTTTCCTTTCTTCTATTTTCCAAAGTCAAGAAAATCAAGGAGAAAAGTTGGATTATTATGATGAAATTCAAACAACCACTACACCAAAGATAACTACTTACAGAGCAAAAACTAAGACCGACGTTGCAAGCCTCCGAGAAGCCCCCGAGGACACTATCCACAGGCTTCAAAATAATCCATTTTTATCCTCTGTACTCGCCATCAAAGATGTTAAAAACGAAAATGAAAGAGATCAAAATGCACAGATTATGAATGGAAGCAGAATGAAACCTATCGTAGTTCTTCCGGAAGATCAGAATATAAAATCTGATTCTTCTGTTAAAAAAGTCGAGCAACTAACTTTAGCCCATTATTCTGGAAAACATCACGGACTTATGTACCAGCAATCGCCTATGAGAACACGACACCGTATTTCAAACCTCGCACGACATTTAAACAATGAAGGCGCTGATTCTACCATGCACATCGTCGTTCGGAGGAGCACTGATTCAGCTTCACAACAAAACGACAAGATAAATGTTGCGGCAAGTGGCACAACGACAGAAATTCCTGTGGATACTGAAAAATATCCATTCTACTACTCCCCAGCTTCAATAAGTTTTCCGAAATATTCTCCTTTAAGGTATGGAACTAGTCCTAAGGATATCCCTATAAAAACAGATGGCGGTATGGAATTTTATGAGTCTAGAGATAAAGCAGTAAGATGTGAAGAACCGACTCCTCCAAAGGATATTGTCCCAAAGAGAGAAAAAGACGGAGAGTGGAACCGATCCCCTCAACCGGGAAAGCAGCGCCTCGGGAGACTTGGAGACCAAATAGACTGCTTAAAAGCGAAATACTTTGGTGAGGACCCTTTAGATAACCCTTTCTTTAAGGAAACAGAAATTGGAGTGCCTGATTTTAAACCCCAGTCCTCGGACGACAGTTTTGGATTTCATTCTGATATTATAGAAAATATCAAATCAAATCATAAAAATGATAAAGAGTTTTTTAGAAGCAAGAAACGAAAATCAATGGCTCATCCAAATAAAATCGAGGAGATGGATGGTAAAAAGGGAAAAACTGAAGTAAAAAAACATAAAGTCATAACTTCTACACTTGGGACAAGAAGTAAAGCCAAAAAGTTTCCTTTCAGTGAGACCCCAATGTACATGAAAGGGGGCTACCAGGAAAGTAGAATAATTACTAAAGTTGTTCACCCTGATAAAAAGAATAAGCTTCCAAAGAAAAATAATATCTCAGAGTTAAGTCTCAATGATAATGAAAAGAATCAGACCTATGATACCGTTGCCAAAAACAAACCTACTACTTCTCCATCTACTGAAACTCAATCAGAATTCACACTACCTGTTAGACTTCATTCTCCTAAAAATGTAATAATTTCGTTTAGAAGTAAAGGGACAGCAAATCACCCTAGAATAAAGGTAATCAAAGGAACAGCTTCACTTTACAATGTTAAGGTCAATGTTGTTCCCATGAGCTCAGTAGGCTATCTGAAAGCTCATACACCTGTTCACATTCAATTGGAGGATTTGACGAGTGATCACCGCCAGTACCTTTTTGGTCCTCCTCATGATTTAGACCCAATATCTAATGCGGCTAGTCAAATAGCCAAACAAAAGAAAATGCCCACAACAGTAACCTATTTAACAATGAACCCAGAAGGTAGGGTTATTCATCAACACATCCGCACTTTTGTTCCAGTGCCAACGAAACCTCTTGAAGAAAAGTTTCATAATTCAGATCCACCGGAGGTCAAAAAGGTGTCCACAGTTTGGGATCTACCTTTACATAGTGAACTGAAAAGTGAATCTAAGGCCAGAGTAAAACGAAACAACGAAAATGATAAGTATATCAATTCAAAGGAAAGTATGGAATTAAAAAACTTTTTATTGCAAAAATATGCTGAGATCATCGCAAAAGAAAAAGAAGAAGCGAACAAGAAAAATACCGAGGAAAATGGGGGAAACAGAAAACAAAACACTCAATCCGCTGCCCAGATTTCGACTTCGAGGAACACCGAGGGATTTGCTCATGGAAACCGACCTCAATATAGTAGTAGATATCGAGCAAAGGGAACCGACCCAATGCACGAAAGCCCAAGTACTGATGTCAAGGTTAGTAACATAGGCAATAGTAATCAAAGTTCTAACAATCGATTCCAAGTTAGAAAACCAAAAGTAAGATTTCCAAAATTGACGATGACATCGAGGACTATCAATGAAGGTAATAGAACCAAAGTTTTAAATTTACCTGAACCGATTCAAGTTAGACTAGTAACCACGACAACTACAACCACTACAGAACCACCTCCGAGCACAACTACGAGAATGTACAAACCAAAAGTCGTCTACAAAAAAGAGTACGGAAAGCCGATTCGGAAAGTTGTTGATATGTTTGCTGTTCTGAGACGTACTCCTTCTCTCAGCACAGAACCGACGACAACGACAACTACTACAAGTCATTCACGGGTAATATCTGAAGAGCCTTTTACATCAGGTGGTAGAACATATAAGCCAAAAAGGCTTCAACAGTTTGAACATAGAACGATAACCAAGGAAGAAGTGATAAGAAGAACATATACTCCGGATAGAGAAAACAGGCGATCGGACAAAGAAAGAATTTACGATTCAATATATGACCACCCCGACCTGAGAGGACCTATATCCCGTATATCCAGAGACACCGACCAAGACGATTATCAGGAAATGTTAGTGTACATGGTCAATCCGACAACAGGGATTGGGGAGTGGACAATGATGCCGATTCCAAAGAAAGCTGTTTCGAGGATTGGTGATAAATTAGATTTTTTTCCAGAACAACGAAACGTAAACGATTTAGGAAGAAGCAAGACTAAACCGAGATCAAACAGGGAAAACCCAGAACTAAGGGTACACACGGGAGAACCGAGAACGGAAGAAAGCATAACTGAAATGGACCAGGAGATGTCCACTTCAAAACCCAAAAAAGTGAGAAGCAAAACCAGAAGAAAACCAAATAACAGGCGGAATAATGATAAGGTAGGCATAGGATTAAATAAATAGGCATTTAAACTAATTTAACATATTATCTTTATTTTTAATGAATTTATGACGTTTTGTGAATTCAATGGACTTGTTTGACTGCTGGAAGTAGATTGAAAAAGAAAACATCCTTATATCAAACATCCTTAGATTTTAACTCTCAATTGATTTTGTTCATAGTGTTTCACAAAAAATTGCCTTATGTTCAAATTGAAAAACCAACCTCCTTTAAAATGGATTCAGTTTTTATCAATGTGTAAATAGCAGTACATTTACGATTTGAAACTTAAAATAAAATCGTTAGTTCGAACGCCTCGCTTTTTTGTTGTTGTATAAAAGCGACATAAGCTTCTTTTTCTCTGAGTTTTTACTTGTGTTTTTTGATGATTTGTCTTCACTATTGCCTGATCCAATATGCTTTTTCAAAACTCCTCTAGCATCAATATTTAAAAATTAAATACCAAAGACTTTTTATAAGCTTAAAAAATGCCCACTTTTAAACTCTGTCTAAGTCGCCTTAATACATCCCTTGAAAAAATTCAACAATTTAGTATTTTTTGTCCTGAGTTAAGATAAACTTTTTAGGGGAACTTTGTGCTCAGACTTTCATTGTTTAATATTACAAAGGCAAAGAATATACACAAACAGACCGGAACAATTATGTTATTCAAAGGAGACATTCGATGACAAGGAGATTAATTGTTTTCCTAAGTCCAAAAGGTTTTTTTAAGGGGCTTTATACGAATAATTTTTTTTTTTCAGTAAAAATGGTCAATTATTAGTTTAAAAACTTTACATTATTCCTTTTAAACAAACAATGTCACTGTCTCCAGGAGTACATTAGCAGTAACCAACTGAGAAACAACCCTTCGAGAGAGGGTGGGAAATCTACCACCCCCGAAAATACCGTCCCCACCGCCCCCGCCGCCCCCACCTCGCCCGCCCCCGCAGACGCCGCCTCCGTGCCTTCCACCACCCCCAACCCCCGGATCGTCATGGAGCCCCACAGGAGAAAGTATTTCTACGCCAAACCTTAAGGCAACTCTCCAACCCGTTATTCAAGCTCATTACTTTATTGTACATAAGGACTTTACAAATTTATAATTGTTAAACATGTTTAAAAACTGTTGTGTAGGTTTCCGTGGTCCGAATCACGAAGTAGGTTTACGGATTTAACTGTTTCGATGTCGAACTTGTTGTTTGCCGACGATGGACATCAATGGAAGATGGATTCAATATCTATCTTTAGGGTGGCCAATATTGGAACAACTGACTAAAACTCACACTTTTACTAACGAGCTTTTGTCAGCTTTAGTGAGTGAATGAGTGGGCTTGGTCAGAAGTTGTGCTAAGACAATTGTTACTCTGAAGATGGATATTGAAACATTTCCGAAACGTAAAAAAAGAACAAAATCTTTAGTGACACGGGTAAATCCGCGGATAATGGAAGTAATTTTTTTCAGTATCCATGGGTAGAACCGGAAACCCACTTCGTAAATGTATGTTTAAAAACTGACAATGTGAGCTCATTATTTTTGTTATAAATAAATCGTTTACTTTTTTAATCAGCAGTTTTATCTTTCCCATAACCTCTGATACTTATCTATTTTATTTAAATTATAGATAATATATAATAGTGGGGCCTACCAAAGGCTCACAGCAGCATTTCGGGCTTTATTTTATTTATGGATCTGAATCCAAGAATTTGGAGCGTACAATTTTGCATAAAAAGTTTGTTATTTGCTAGAACGGAAAGGTAAAAATAATTGAATACTAAAAACAAATTCGAAAAATTCAACGAATCTGAATATTTCAAAACTAACCAATAATGATGTGGTCATATTTGAAACATCGGCTTCGTATCCGAGCAATACAAGCCCTACTTTCCCAGCCGTGAACCACTATCATTGTACGGACGTGACAACTAAAAGCACTTATTGTAGCATCCGATCGAGCCACGAACACTGCAGTGCAAGTGCCGCACTGTCAACAATCGTACTTTCATGTTCTAACGTCCAACATGTTACATTGACCTGCACGATATAGAGGTTGAAAAATTATTACTCACACTGAAACTTTATAACTTACAGTTTATGGGTGAAAGGCACGAATGAGAAATTTAAGGGAAATTTAAGGGTGGAATAATAAATTCGTAAGCAATTCTAAAATTATTCATGTAATATCCTTTAATTTTCTGAGTTTTTCAGTTTAATACTGTATGTTATAAATTTGGTGAGTTACTCGTTCTCAGATAATATTTTCTTTTAGGTGGGCGTCTACCAATTATAACTACGACACAAACTAGGTGGGTCTATATTTTTTTTAGGTGGGCGTTATTATTTGTTTAATAACTACTTCATTTTAGGGAATAGGAAATTACGAAGCAGCTTTTATTATTATGTTAACAGGAGTAAACTAGTTTCTTAATTTTAGATGAACTAAAAAATACTTGTTTCATAAATGGGTATTAACTTATTGTTTATGAAGAAATAAAAGGCGTCTACAGTCTCCCCTTAATTCAGACCTTTCTTAAACTGCAAAACTTGATATTGATTTTTTCAAAATTCACGTCAATTACTATTCAAATCTTCATCGATCCTAGTTAAAATTAAGAATATAAAAATAAGGTTATTTGAGGACATAGCAATTCTGCACCCATCATAAGATTATTATATAAGAACATTCAACATAAGCTGAAGATAGGTGTAGAATTCTAGGTACTCGAAATATATTTTTTTCATATTCATGAATTCTACTATGATGAGTTTCGATAAAGATGAGAACCAAATTAAAACTATTATTACGAATAAATACCACAATTAACGTAAATTATTAAAATCTGATTAAGATTGTAGAGGCAGTTATAATCACAAAAAAAAACTGATATTCTATCGTAATAAGAACAGAAGAAAGAAGAAGAAATGTTCACTTTAAAAATTGGATGCAGGTGTGCTGGGTCGAGGGAAAAATATCCCAGTTTACTTTATTGGCACCCCATCTGTCTGTACAGAAGCTATAACACATGTTTTGTAACAGCTGACTTTTATTTATGTTTACAAATCTAACTGTTGTTATTATTGTTAGTGAAATTTGTATTTGAATGTTTTACACTCACTATTTTTCTTCTGAATTCAACGCGATTTTCGCCGATTTATCAATTTACGGAGGCGACATCCAGAAATGTACTTCTGGACAGGATTCCTGATCGTGGTGGGGGGCTCCACGGCTCTCGCGATTTTCGAGATAATGCTGGACATGGCTGTGAACTACGTGATAGGCGGGGACGACGACGCCGAGAAGTTCGTTCCAGAGGACGAGGAAAACAAACTGGAAGAGGAGGAATACCCTTGAAGAATCGGCTGAAATCTATAAATGTTAAGTAGTGTAAATATTTATATCTGTATATTTGTTGTCGGCTTCAAATGAGTTGTTTGTTGTGTTAAAACGATCATTTAACAATAAGTCTGTTATAGTGTAGTCAAAAAATTATTTGGTTCAAGAATTTGTTTCTTCGAATTAAAAATTATGATTGATTGAAAATTATTATTGCAGAAAAATTCATTTTATAAGTTAAGTCTGATTCTCAACAGTATAAGTGGTAGCCTACTTTTACTAAGGGGGATGTAGATTACTAGGAATTAACTAAGAAAAACAAATTGATCCCTGCAATACATAACAATCTACACTAAATATGTGTGACGTTAGTTAGGTTAGTTAGTGGTTAACAAACCTCACTTTTATGTTAACCATATTAAATATTTTTCTTATGAGGTATAATCGTACAGCCCAACCTACTTGACCTAGAACCTTGAAAATTTTAATGGGCGTTTCTCTTAGAGTGTATAGCCATCCGCTAAGAACGGGTTTTCCAAAATTTACTCATAGCTACGCCCTATGGTACTCCCAAGTTCCACTGTTAAACTATAGGGAAGCTTATATGAAGTTTTCACAGGAACGTAATAAAGTATGATAAATTAAATGTATGCAAGGAAGTTTTTCTGTTTTACCACGGGTGAAACCGGGTTGATCAGCTAGGGTAGTTAATTATTAATGGGTCCCGAGATTCACGATATTATGTTAAATTTTAACATCTTGATCGCGTTATACATTTAGGACACAAATTAAGTTTTGTGATAAGACATAAATCATTGAAACCAAATAAACAACTTGTAAGTATGTCACTAAATCCTCACACCTTATAAATACAATGCTAAGCAATCTGACATTGACTCCATTTCAGAGCAAAGGTGAGAAAGTTAACGAATATGTTCATAAGTTTTAGGACCGTTTAGAAAGATGGCTAGTTACTTAACATGTAGGCAGACAGTCAGACAGTAGCCTTGTTCAGGACCTTGGTAGCCAATAAGGTAGAGGCAATGTTCCTTGATCATTCAAGATGAATCATTCATGATATCGTCCGCGTAGAGTAAACAAACCATAATAAGATCCAAGAATGATACGGTTTTGATTAAAAGTTATATTGTTTAGTTAAATTATTGTCGTTATAACAATTAGTCTTCATTCTCCTTTTTATTTGCGTCTCTTATGACCAAAAAATCTCTTACCTGTCAAAATTAAACAACACTTAATGCAGTCTTTTAAAATAAAAAATGCACTTCTTATATAATTATACTTTAACACGGGGGACCTCCTTTTTTGCTCACTCCAGCCAGAAAGGAATTGGAGCAATGAAGAGCGAGGTTGTCTTGTTTGGTCAAGCCTCCAGAACATGGCCTGGATTTGTTAATCTCTAGTAGTTAAACTATAACGTATTAAATAGCTATATATAGATTCAATGCCTTTCGTTTTGTTTGAATTCCAGTTTTTAAATAGCGAAATGTTTTTCTTTACTTCAAATCATATAATTGTAGGTTGAAGGTGAAATTCATTAGTGGATATCTAACGCTGTTGCTCAAGGCCCCCAGTTGGTAAGAATGGTGTGAAAGATCGATGCATAAAGATTGGATCAAGGCAAAGAGCACCGTGAGAACTACCTTAACAAAACTTATTAAAAAAGGAATCGTTGTAATCACAACAAATTATTAATACAACAGTATATTTAATTCGTTGTTTTTCATGTACAACAACATTTAGAGAAACAATGTAAATAGAAATAATTATTGTAAATCAACCTGGAAAACATGGTTATATATCGTTCTCACAAAATGCGCTTTAAGCCAAAGAAAAAAAGTGGTAAAGGATATCACCCACCCCTCGAAAACTTGTAAGCATAAGAATTAAGAACATTACAAGTAGAATGAAGAGGATCCTATTTTTATTTACATGGCTGTGCAATAAATAAAAAAGTTTACAAAGTAAATGTCTCCAATATCTTTCGTTTCTATGGTTTTTTGATTAAATATTTTAAGTTGAAACAGGATCAACCTGGGCTGTTTCAACCTAAAATAATCATGATTTCAGATTTATTTATGACTTTTAGAACAAATATTTACGAGAAATAGGAACCCAATTTCAACCCAGTGCACAAAAATACTATCTCACATTGAGCTCCAAAACACCTACCTGAAACAAAGAAAGAGGAACAAAAGGATTCTCGCATCCGAAATGAAGGTAAGTCGGTGTTGATGTGCGCAGAAGCGGTATCAGCGAGTTATCAGGAGGCAATGACCTTGCGGCAAGGTCACAGATGCCTGAGTTGTCCTCTGCCGCCCAGTAGCTGTTGGTCCCCCGCCGCGAGCCATGGGTCCTCTCTTCACGGTAGGTGGCTTGGTCTTGTTTTTCAAGTGTAAACATTGTTCATGTTAACATAAAAAATTGAATTTATCTCAGAAGTGTAATGCGAAATTTCATGGTAATTGTATCTAGTTTTCTAAATAGATAGTAGGTGATAGTGGTAGATTTTATGACATTTTAATTATTAAGAGTGATGAAAGACGAAAAGAAGTAAGATCTGTAGTTCATCGGATTAACTTTATGACAATTCTGATAAGTTTAAGCAGTCAACACTTACTTAAAAGATTAGCTTCCTGTTAAAAAATCCTTTGATAAATGAAAATAGTTTTAGTATAACCAAAGAACAACCTCTCGTAAAAATGGCATTCTATTGAGGCTTACCCTTACTTTTACGTAAATGTATTTTACAGATTCATAAAGACACCTTAACTCCCTTAACAATGGAATAAATTGTAGGCCTGGGTTCTAAAAAAACCCTTCTAACATAACATAGTTTCCCAACTGATTAACCCCCCCCCCCAAAAAAAAAAAGCATTACCCGAAGTTTTATAATTGTTTTTTTCAAAATGACTATGGACTTAAACATGGTATTTAGTCCAGACAACAAAAAGATATAGAAGGCATTTTTGGAACATAATTTTTGACTTTGCAGCTATGTTTGGACTAGTCAGGAGGTGAACATATCAGAGGTCTCCTTTCTTAGCCCTTGAGCGGGGAGAGGGAGGAGGGTCTGAAGGTAAAATGTTTTGGGTTTCCATACATTTCTTGAAAACGATCAACTTTTAGTATTGCCTATTAAACTTGAAAATTAAAGAAAATTAAATTTCCGGTAAGAAAAGTATGCAATATGTATATTTTGGTCCAACCATTTACAAGGTAAACATTTAATTTTATTAATATTCAATCAAATATCCCTTCCATAAGACATACATGTAAATTTGTGTGTAACATATATGCCCAATGTGGCAATGCTTTTTCACCTAAAGAAAATTAACAACATTCACGAAATATTGACAAATTTTCCAATTATTCGACACCTCAATCATAAAAATTGGTCCTAAGAAAAGGTCTTGGTGAGCTCAAAAAAAAAAAAAACGCTAGATTTCAAGGAATTATTACAAATATGTAATTGTCAAAAATTGTCCCATGCAATTCCCTCTATACTTTTTTAGCATTCTTTGCCGCTGGACCGATGGCCTCAAAACTTGGTAGATACATGTAGGATTTCATGGAGTACGTTTGTACACCATCAATTTCGTGATAACTTTCAGGGCTTAGCCCTGGGACCGTCTCAAAGGTACCCATGTCAGGGATTTTGAAAGAATTTGAGTTAGATTTGTTTACTAACAAAACATATGAAAGTAAAATTTAAAACAGGTGATGTAAATTAATGGTATTTCTTTCTGCTATTTAATTGTATTTGTTTACATGAAGATTTGTTACTTGGTGCCAGGTGGTTAATGAATTAAACATTTGCATTTTTTCAAAGTGCAATACACTATATAAAATGCTGGTATGTAGTATAACATAAAATAAATAACTGATTACTGAAGGACTCTAGTGTTCAATGATCACTTATACTTGAATGAATTATTTTTTATGACAACTAACTGCTATTTAAAGAGGAAGAGTATGCTACTGTAAAGAATTAATTTTATCTACAGCACTTTAAAAATTGCCGGGACAGCTCATTCAATCTTTTTGTTAATATAGGGTCTAGAAACGTAAGACAGCACTTTTTAATAATTGCTGGAATGGCATTGTAATTTTTTGTTCAAGGTACGCCCTAAAAACCTTAAGAAAATGATCTTTTACAGTGAATAAAATTTCAAGCCATGTTCTATGGTTCCTCTAACACGTATGCCTTCATAAGAAATATGATTTCTAATACGCAGGTCTGCTGCGACGGGGGTGTATAATAAAGTTCTAATTAAGGGTAACATATGTGAGCAGATTCAAAGTGCCGTCGAAAATGCCAAGGGTGCCGTTCCTTATATTGTGCCCCATGATCGTCATCAGGGCAAGCTCAGGTTAAGCAGAAACGACCATAAATGCTTCTCGGCGTTCGTCTCTGTAAATTGGCCTCTTGAGTGTGTGAGCGCAATCCTCTTCACCTGATAGCAAGATCGACTGGGCAGCCGATACAAGCAAAAAGCTCTTGCAAGAGGAAGAACCGCTCATTTTGGGCATGAGCCTACCGAGGGCAGCAACACTTGGGGCTTTGTTGGTGGGGCATTATATATGGTCACATTTTTTATAGAGACAGGCACTTTATGCAGGAATAGAATACCTCCGTCGTAGCAGACCTGCGTACTAAGAGCGAATTTCTAAAAACCTTTTTTTCTTTATGAAAGTACATTTGATATGTTCAAAGAAGTAGATTTCACAACAAGAAAAATAAATGGGAAATCAAAACTATATAATTGATGGGTGATAGGGTATGTTTAGTTTCAATCGTGAGCGACGCCACGGGTTCTTCTAGTTATCTATATATTAATACGCAAGCGGTTTCCTTGTTGATCTTAAGACAAATATAATCTATTTTGCAACTTTAAGGCTTGCGAAAGTTTCGTTTTCAAAGTTTCAATTTTATTTATTTATTTATTTATTGAGTTCAACATTAATCTTTACTCACATGTCTGTATTAAAGATTGAGGCTTAGTTCCCGCTTTTTATACTACGCACATAACATACACTCTTTTTGTATTGTAAGATCATACATGGAATATCAAAAAAATGCTCATGCTCATTATACGTATAATTTACGAAACCGGTATTAATTAACACTATTTTCGTCTGAACTCTGAACTGATCGAACCTATACTTGGCGTCATGAAATTGCGATGTACGAAATTACTTAAACAGCTGATTTCCAGTATTAATTATATAGCAAGGCCACACTGAGTGCGACCTTGAATATAGGAAATAGCTGTTCAAGCAATTTCGAACATCGTAATTTTTAGACTCCATCGATTTAGCTATTAATGTTTGGTTTCACTCAGTTGTATTTCTTATAAGGAATACAATCAAGAACTGATCTAACTGGCCAGTTAGAAGTTTAAACATTGATTAAAGATCCTTATCCAAATCATATTATATAAAAGAACCTGTAGTACTTATTGTTAATAGTTAAAATGTTAACTGCCCATATTTACCCCAGACCACCTTTTGCCAATTTTTTTTTGCATGGCAAGCTTAATACAAGTTTTGATCGTACACATGATTTTCATTCGAATAAAAGTTCATGCCTTAATTCTCTTGCAAAAGAGGGGCGGGCGGGGAGAACTGAATTAAATTTCCCACTCTGATGTTTCTGTACCTTAATTTATTGTAATTTCCTATTTATTTTTAAAATACCAAAGTTGGTTTTTTTTAACCATAATCTTTAAACTCTTGTTGAAACACCAGATTATTAGTTTGATGTTCACAATTTACACTAATTTCTAACACTTGCAGATTTGTGAATAAGTTCCCTTAAATGCTTCTACGAAATACGAGGTTGCAGTGTGTAATTTTCTCGATTCACGCCTCAAAATGGGCCTTGCATCGATAAACTAACCGGAGTGATTTCACGCTTAGCTGTAAAAATGTGGTCGACACTACATAAAATAGAGCGAAGCCGACGCCAAGGTTGTGAAACCCAGCGGAGGTCGGAAGGACGCCGGACATGGGCGCTGCCTTCCGGGAGTGATCTAACCCCCGGCGGGACACTGCTGTTAAACAGCTGTCTGCACCTTCTGTTGTTGAACCATGATCTAACTAAAAGTAAATGTGACCCTTAATTACAATGAAAATTCAGGTGTGGAGAGCGATTGTAATCTCAAAATACACGTACACATAGTCTACTCATCCAAGTCGGTCGAGTAGGAGGCGTGTATGTTGGCAAATACGGTATTAAGGTTAAACATTTAAAATCTTCAAAAAATTTTATTACATTATAAAGATTGTTAAAGTTTACATCTAGACTAATGACTTTTAAGAGCCAAAAACCATTGTAAAACAGAAATGTATTATAAAAACTCGTTCTCAGTTATAGTACTTGACATCTACAAACTTGTCGAAGAACACATGTTTATATTAGCATCAAATGAAACAGTAATGAAACATCATCGTGTAATGCATAAGAAGTTGCAAGTCGCATTGCTACACTCCCTGGGGTGATGACCCGACCACCCTCCGCTCGTGAAGCAGATAGCGGACCGATAGATTAATCCTTGTTCACTCGCGCGACGGTGCGCCTAGCCAAATTACTAGAGATGGCTATGGCCTAGCCCATGCAATTGAGGCACCAGGTAGTTCCGAGGTTTGCAGGCGCACCGAGAAGCACAGGTACCCAACCTAAAGATGAGTAAGCCTTAAAACCTTGGGGGCCTCTTTCTGGGACATTTCGAGGACCACCAGTTTCAGGGGGAAATAATAAACAAAGTTTCCATCTATGAAGCTGGTGATATTTACTAACAAAATGTGCGACGAGGTGCCTGTGATTGATGTGCATCAGTAGTATTTTTGGTAGGAAGTTATGAATGCATGTGCTCACCCCAATTTTGTGAGGATAGAATGGGACTAACTATTAAAACATACTACCCTCCAAACCTTCCCCCACCCCCTTAGATGGCTTGGGAGGGTGGTCACGACGAAGCAAGATTCTGCTGTAGTGCTGTACAGTCTGGACGGGATACTCTTCATTACCTTCTTAGCGTTACGGGGGTACAATAGAGCAGCCCCCCCAATGGTTCTAGGAACCTCCACGGCCGCATGGTCCATCTACACCATAGCATCGCATGGTTGATCATTCAGGATTGCTGCAAGTTGTGGTCTCCAGATCTTGGCGTCGGCAAGGCGATCAATGAGCTCCCTGATATTGTCAAATTGGGTCCTTGGTTCTCCTCCTCGAAAAATAAAGTTAAATCCTGTTTCAACATTGATAGCTATTTAATATGCAATAAGATTGGCCACCTTGATAAAAATTGCGGCTTCAAGGGCGATTTCTCTATTACGACTAATATTATTGCTATGGTTACCTTAACAATCAGAGCAAAACATTTTACAGATCTATTCAGCCAGGAAGTCTTGTAGGGGTGGAAGTGCAAGAGAGATGGAGAATACCCCCACCACTGTTTTTCCTTCATCGGTTGTGTATAGTCAACTTAAAATATCACATGGCCTATGACAACATTACAAATATTGTTGCAAACAAAGAATCATATGTTTTGACAGATGAGTTATTACGAAATTTGACTGTACTGAGACTCGCGGTAGGGGAAATATTCACTGCGCATGCGCATCCCACAGGACTTCTGGGCTGAACAGATCTGTATTTGGATAATCCCTAAAAAAGACGACTTTTATAAATTTTTTAGCTTTGAAAAATACAATTAATTATTGAGAAAAATAATCTGAGCAATTTAAAGAAACGGTGAGAAAATCCTAGGCCGAGAGAATAGTTTTTGATAACATTTTTCCTAGGGCAAATAAAAAGGGCATAAGGAAAAATACATTCGTACATAAGGGCAAAAATAAAAAGAAAAGGTCTGAACAGCTGTTGCATTTGTTTTTATTACCAACATTTCCCAGCAAAGTGGGCCTCATCGGCTCGTTCCACTTGAGTGTACAGTTCGCGCATTATATATCCGTCTATGACCACAATGCTACTAACCGTGTCACATGATATTTTTAACATATAATATTGGTAAACACAACATTTGACAAGCAGCGGTGTTTTAGAAAATGTTTTCAGAAAAGTACCCCCTCTCTCCCCCGCACCATACAGCCGGGGCTGACTCAGTCATAGCCGGAGATATAATGTGCGAACTGTAAAGTGAAGCTCTGCCTCCTGCTTCAGCTGTAATGTTGTAATGTTGTAATGTTGGTTTGATGTTATTGCTACAGAACTCCAAAGAGCTTTAGTAAAATATGGAGCTGGAACTAATATCTGTTGACAAAGCAAATTATGGTTATGTTTGTTTGTAGTGAACGTAAAATGCACTTGATCTTTACAATAAGCCAATACATAGTTCATAAGACAAATACTTTATTTATTCTTCATATCATAGAGTATATTTTCATTTGAAATTACTAAGGGGAATGGCTGTGAATCATCCCTGGGAAAATATGGACAGCCTCTTCTCTGATTGGTTGTTTTATATACAAATATCATTAAAGGGGAGGGGCTTCACTTTACATTCTCACTGAATAAAGTATAATTTTGCTTACAATATACCTTAAATATCTTAAATTCCTCAATGTCTGATTCGACTTAGCAGCTGTTGTCGCTGGTGGCGGTGCTGGGACTCTGGACAGTTCACCAGGCGTCCGCCGACAGCGCTGGCGACTACGACCTGCCGGGGCCAGGACTTGCTTACGGTCGGTGAGAGAATAAGTACTGCATAAATGTTCAACTTAAAAGTGACTCTTGAAACCTCACAGGAGATAGGATCTTGCTTTGTCCCAGTGTTAACCGTATGAGAAATAAATAAACTTCTATAGCTTCCTTTTTTCTCGATACTAGTAAACCTGTTGCTCGAAATTGAGCAATTGTTATGCATTGATTTCAAAATAAAAATAATTATGGTTCAGTATTCTAGAACTATTTTATTAATTATATGGTTGAACTTCCTGTTATACTGAAATTTTTTACAAAAGCTTTTTAAGACTAACTTTTTTGTGGATACTCAGTCATCTTTAAGGAGATGTCCTTGTTTCGCGGCCCTAAGTAGCGTGTGGGTCTTAATCTCAAACCGAAATAAAATGGTTCAATAAATCTACTTATAATCAATGTTAAGTCTGTTTCTTTTTTCTTTTATTTATATTTACATGGCATTTTATACATAAGAATTTATTTCTCCTTTTTTCTCCTTTTCTTTGGAATATAAACATATGTAAATATTACGATCTTCACTCATGTGATTCAAAATAAATGTTTTGGAAACTGAATTCTAACCTTAAGTATATATATATATATATATATAATTTTATTAACCGTTCAGCAAAATTACAATGTTGCTACACAGGCTAAGGTTTAAAATACAACTATTAACAACAATATTTACAACAAATATCGAGGTCAGCCAAATTTTTTGGCCTCTCTGTAATGTTCAATCACAATGAAATGAAATTAATTGTTTCACAATTTATAGTCCATTTTGCACTTGTATCACAATTCCCGTGTTCTAACCTTAAGTATGTGTGTTAGGATAATAGTAGTTTATTTATTTACATCTTCCATCAACTGAAATGCCCCCAGCTCTACATGCAATGGTTTCAAATCCATTACCAACATATGGCTTTGCTGAAAAACTTTGTTTGTTCCAATCAGCTGCTTTATTTAAAATTTCTATTTCCATGTTAAATCTTACGGACTAATACGAAACTTTAAGGGCGTCTAGGGCTCTTCCCTTTGGTCAAACCTTTTTTAAATTTTATTTCCTGCAAAACTTCACGCCAAGCTCTTTCCAATGACACCAAAAACATGAAAATCGGTTCGGTAGTTAAGGAGGAGTCTTTGTAACAAAAAAACTGCTCGTGTATTAAATAAGTAAAATAATATATAGATAGACAATAAAACTTGGTAGGGTCTATGTGAAGTGGATATGCTATTTGGGTTGGTATGTGGCTTCGTCCAGTTGAGATTTATTATATTGTAGCCTTAAATACCCAGTTTTCACATTTTCATGGCATCAGCAAACCTGCATAGTCACAACCAATTGTTTTCTAATGAAGAATATTTTTGCAAGCTTCATAAGGGTGAATGTTGATTTTACTTGATTTTATGCTTTGCGTATTTAAAAATTTGAATCTTTCTGAGTAAGCAGGGCTGCTACAACGGGGAATGTTTTTATTTTCTTTCATTATCTATTTATTTTTCGTTTGAACATGAATACTAGGTGATGAGCTGGGTTTCACCCGTGTAAAAAATGTCTTTAATATATAAGAATTTATTTGTTTCGCCTCCAGGAGGCATCCCGTACGGCAGTGAGACAGGGAACGTCGCCGCCTACTTCAACCGAGGGGGCGCAGTCTACAACTACAAGGGAGGGTCCCGGGGGTACGGCGACAACGGCCTGGGCAGAGGCTTCAGGGACAACAACTATGACTTCTACAGCCGGGACTTCGACTGACGCCGATAGAGTGTAAATCAAATGACGTGGCCCCGCCCGTCCGTAATACTGAAATTAAGATTAGCCTTATGGGCGGATTAATCCATGTTATTTGGCTCGGACTGTACATTAGTTAAATAAAAGAGAACAATATGAGTTGAGGTTGTTAGCAGAAGAGGGCGGGTTTGTACTTTGCCTAGTTTAGGGAATGTCTATAGTGAGATTTTGTCCTGTACGTTTTACCGAATAATTAATTGTAACACGGAGAATAGTGAGAAACAGTTTACGTGTGTTAGTGGTGTATAAATTTAAGCACGACATCACTTTGGCTGGTGATAATTTATTGTATGGCAACACCAGTAGAGCCTTTTTTCATGGATAAAAATTATATCAGTATCAGTTTAGTAAAAAAAATTGGTAAGGGATAAATAATATTCAGAATTTTTTGTTATCTCAGTTTAATTAAAAAAATAATTGGTAAGAAATACATAATATTGAGTAGTTTTTTGAAAACTACATATCTACAAACAAAAAACTCTTTTTTAACATATGGTTTTAACAAACAAATTAAATAATTGCAAAACAATGACTACTCCCAGACTACTCCCACATTTCCGTCTCATAGCTTCTGACCGTGGGCGTGGGTGAGAGTGCATGTCGTTAAACAAACACTGCAAAAAGTAATGTGGATTGCAATGTACATTACTTGCAAAGGAAATGTATTTTTTCATAGTTGAGGCGCTAGCTAAACTTTCCTTCTAATTAAATGTTACAACCGTTAGTTAAACGTACGGCACAAAACCAGAAACTATTCAAACTAAAAGCGCCTCAATATTTTAGCCGCTGTTCATCACTTTCAACCTTGCGCGTACTCAACCGTTTGCCTCAGCTCATTGTGCGCGATACCAGTGATCGTTCTGAGTGATGTTCACCAAAGAATTGGTAGCAGTGCTCAAGTGTAATCCTTGCCGCAGAGAAAGGAGAAAGTTCAATTTGTATATACTTATCTGGGACTGTCATTTTTGTCAGCATGGATATCATTGCAGTGAAGAATTAATAGCAGGAAAAAATGCTAATCTCTTTTTATAAAACATGAAGGTCCTACTCTTGAGCCCCTCTGAATAAACCTATCCTAAATAAATATGTTATTTTTTGTATTCGCCATTGAAATTATATATTTACCTAGGGCTGTAATTATTTTCAGCATGGATATCATTGCAGTGAAGAATTAATTGCAGAAAAAAATGCTAATATCTTTTTATAAAACACGTAGGTCCTACTCTTGAGCCCCTCTGAATAAACCATACCCTAAAAAATATGTTATTTTTTTACTCGCCACTGTAATAATGTCTATGATAGTTTTAGCTTTACATACATAAGATTTTTAACAGTGATATGAAATTGTGCCAAATCCTACTGTGGTAGCAATAACTGTATGAAGATATATACATTTAGTATATGAGCTGTTTTACATTGTACAATGAAGTTTAAGACAAAATGTTTCCAATAAACTAAAAGTATTTTCCTTCGCCCTGGTATTTCCATTATTGTTTCCTAGATCCTGAGCACACATAATTCAATAGCATTGTCAATTGGCCTAGGAAACGTTTCATAGTTGAAATCTTATAGGAAATAATTTATTTACTGATTTCGTATACCTCCGCAAAACTGTGGAGTGGAATATCAGCAAGTACTAAACTATAGGTAGGTAACAAGAACGTTTTTCTTAAAGTCTATGTCTGTCTATTTTCTATACCTATAAAGAGCCGCACTAACTCACTTTGGCCATAAAATAGGACATTAAGTGATTTTAATCCTGATATGACCCTCGAACTCTGCCAAAGACCCTCTCTAAGATCTCTGATTGAGGGAGAAACTATAATTTGAAAAAGGTAAGACAATCCTCAATATTATTGAAATTTAAACATGTAATAGAAAGATAATCTATTATCTAGATCTAGAAAGAATATAAGATGATTAAATAAATGGCAGTTTCCTAATACACAAACATCATGCAGCTGCTACTTACATGGGTGACGTATTTAAGGAACTCGGATTAAAAAACGCACAGGGTTTCCAGCGTGATCGAGACAGGAGGGGGAATTCAGAGGTTTTTTAAAGTTTCAAAGTTCATAGCTTGCTTGGATTTAAAACTGTCAATACTCTTATCTTCTTGTTTTTGATAAATAAGAAAATCATAAGTTCTGTATTATTTATTCAATTCATTACCGGTAAAAAGTAGTAAATTTTCCTTTTCTATATTACATATAGAAACGATCTATACAGGGTGAGTTTTAATTGTCTCCCCACCCTTAGATTCTTTTTACATTTCTAAAAATAACTATCCCATACCCCACCCAAACATTACTGGGTGGTAAGTACCTCGTTTTAAGGGGGTCCTCATTTTCGGCCGCCATATTGGATCCGCCATATTGGATCCAAAATAATTTGTTAAAATGTAAAAGTGGTGTTGTGACCCATCATGTCAAGATTGATTTTCTCACTGATTATAATGCCGCAATCCGTTTTTTATATCTCGATTTGTTCTCAAGATATGAGTACTTTTTATTTATTTATTTTCAACCAATTGAAACATTACAAAGTGATAAAATATGCCCATAACCACAAAATAATGCTAGATAGTGAGGAATAACCACCACCAGTCATTGTTGAGCGATTTCCACTTATCTTTCACCAATGTAAATTTTTTGGCCGCCATCTTGGATCCGCCATTTTGAAATGAGGTAAGTTATTTCAAATATGAAGTTGGTATTGTGACCCATCATTTCAAACTAGTTTTTTACGCTGAATTCGATGCCACAATCCGTTTTTACTTTCTCCCCCCTATACAATGCATATGGAGAAAGTATTGTTTTCGTCAAAATTTTCGAATTTGAGTTGTTAGTGGATATATTCGTTTTAGTGCTCCCTGAATCCAAAAAAGTGGTTTTTGGCGTGGTGTCTGTCTGTCTGTGTCTGTCTGTCTGTGTGTGTGTGTGTGTGTGTGTGTGTGTGTGTGTGTGTGTGTGTGTGTGTGTGTGTGTGTGTGTGTGTGTGTGTGTGTGTGTGTGTGTGTGTGTGTGTGTGTGTGTGTGTGTGTGTGTGTGTGTGTGTGTGTGTGTGTGTGTGTGTGTGTGTGTGTGTGTGTGTGTGTGTGTGTGTGTGTGTGTGTGTGTGTGTGTGTGTGTGTGTGTGTGTGTGTGTGTGTGTGTGTGTGTGTGTGTGTGTGTGTGTGTGTGTGTGTGTGTGTGTGTGTGTGTGTGGATGTATACAAAGCTAGAGACGACACCAGCGGACCGATTTTCATG
The DNA here is from genome assembly GCA_035578135.1 of Flexamia atlantica. Lineage (NCBI taxonomy): Eukaryota > Metazoa > Arthropoda > Insecta > Hemiptera > Cicadellidae > Flexamia > Flexamia atlantica. The sequence goes on along the minus strand of JAQJVK010000003.1, from coordinate 33,166,063 downwards.
AAATTCGGCATATATGTATAAAGCTGTGGTATCTCCAGGCATATTTTTCGTTTTTTTTAATTTTTGATTTTTAAGGGTATTTACCCCAAAAAAACCATAAAAATGACAAAAATCCAAATTTCTCAAAAACTGCTCAAACGATTTTGATAAAAATTTCATGGTTTTTAGTGCTTAGGATGACAAACAAAATGACACCACCCGCATGTCTGTAAAAATTCAGGTTCAGAAGTTATGGGGGTTTAAATGTTAAAAAATTCATATTTTTTCAAATTTCACAAGATTTGTAACGTTTAAAGAAAATACTCTTGCGACCATTAAATTTGGCTTGGAAAACTAAATAATCTAGTATTTTGAATCATTATTTTACGTCAACTGGTTGCGGAGATAATTGATATTTTAGTTCGGCGGTAAACGCAGTACGTTGTCCAATGTTATTCTTATGGCAAATATTTAAAAACCGATATCTCCGTTATTTACTAACCGATTTTGATAACATTTGGTATATATTTGTGTGATAATTAATTGTTAATTTGTTTTATTTCACTAAATATGTTTTCTGGTTTTAAATGACATGAAGGGAGAAAGTATGTGTCAGTTTTCTGATACCGTTTATTAATTGTCGTGTTTAGTTTTCAAGATATTGACAAATTTCTAATAAAAATCTCAAAAAATAAGAATTTTTCAAAAACTAAATTTTATAGCTAAAAACGGGTTAGATATAAATATATATATATATATATATATATATATATATGTGTGTGTGTGTGTGTGTGTGTGTGTGTGTGTGTGTGTGTGTGTGTGTGTGTGTGTGTGTGTGTCTTTAAGCACGATAACTCGCGTAAAAATGGTCCGATTCTAATGAAATTTGGCATGGATGTGTAAAGTAGAAATTATCCAGACGAGTTCGTAAACCAGCCCGATCGGACTACCGGAATAGGGGGTAAAGGGGGGTAAATCTCTCAAAAAATGGGTTTTTGGTTTTTTTTTAGCAATATAGACTTGGAAATTATTCCCCACAAGACTACTCATCTGTGTGTGGGGAAGAGTGTCTCAGTCACTTTTATGTTACATAAAAAACTTCTTAAATTAATTTAAAACATTTTTTTTTACATAGAATCAAGAATCAAGAATACTTTATTGTCATATAAACTTGGTCATAACAAGCATGGACAAACGTCATACAAATGTACAGAAATGATAAAAAAATTCAATGTATGTATATGATTCTTACATATAACATGAAAACAAATCTCTCCTAATTATCAGTAAGGTAATCCTGAACACTGTAATACTCCTTGGAAACCAAAAAAGATCGTAACTTTCTTTTAAACCTGGCCTCGATTGATTCGGCTTTAATGGAATTCGGGAGGGAATTAAAAAGTTTGACTACATTGAAGAAAGTCTGTTTTTCAAAAAATGTGGTTTTATGTTGTGGAATGGTTAAAGCCAAGGAATGTCTTAAGGTCGTAACAACTATTATTTCGAAGTTAGAAGAAATGCTTGTTTTTAAAGAAAAAAGAAAGACATTCATATATATACAAGCAACTAAATATAAGCAGGTTATTAGTTGAAAAAACACCTCTACATGAATCATTTCTCCGAAGTCCAAAAATCAACCTAACCGCTTTCTTCTGTAAAACGAATAGGGACTTTGTCCTCGATGACTCGGCTCCCCAAATTGCAATACCATAACTAAGGTGAGGGTAAAGGCAACCATAATAGGCAGTGAGTAGAACTTGGGTGTTTGCGAAATTGGACAACCTGCGAAGAATGAAAATACAGCTGTTAATCTTACGTGAAACTTTATGGATGTGTTCTGAAAAATCGAGGCGAGGATCAATGGTCAAACCCAAAAATGTTGCCTGCTGGCAAGATTGAATTTCATTGTCACCCAAGAGCAATGTAGATGTGTCACCAAGAGGATCTCGCAATTTAAAATCTATGAAAAGTGTTTTTCATGTATTAACAGAAAGGTTATTCTCTGCCATCCACTGGACAAGAAAATTGCTTTGGATGAAAGACTCAATCTCGAGATTTTCACGAGAACCACTACTAATGTTCAATGACGTATCATCAGCGAAAAGGCAAAGATCAACATTTGATACACTCGATTTGATGTCATTAACAAATAACAGAAAAAGGACTGGTCCGAGCACGGAGCCTTGTGGAACCCCGCTGGTAACAAGCATTTCACTTGATCTAACAGATGATACGCACCCTTTACTATCCAAAAATGGCACTTCCACAACCTGTTTTCTTCCTTCCAAATACGAGAAAACCCATCTTAGAGCATTGCCTTTAATTCCAAAATGTTCTAACTTTTTCAAGAGTAATTTATGATTTACCATGTCAAACGCCTTGCTTAAATCCAAAAATATTCCAAAAACATGATTATGCTCATCTAACGATCTTGACACATTTGATATGAAGCTAAACATAGCGTCTATAGTAGAAGAATGTTTCCTAAATCCGAATTGTTTTTCAAAAAGGACTTTATGATCATTGAGAAAATAATTTAAACGATTCAAAAACAACTTTTCTAAATCTTTGAAAACGTTGATAGTAAGGAAATGGGTCTGTAGTTACTTCTGTCTAGCCTACTGCCTTTTTTATGAAGGGGCTTGACAATTGAAGTTTTAAGGGCATCAGGAAACTTCCCCTCATCGAATGAATGATTTGCTATGATAGATAACGGTCCAGCTAAGCAATGAGCAACACTCTTTAGTAGTTTAGATGAGATGCCATCGACACCAGCAGAATTACTAAATTTCAAAGATCTTATAACCTGGATCACTTCATCCTCACTGGTTCGATAGAGGAAAAGAGAAGATAAGCAAGGTGGAACAGATAAAGGACGGCTTAAAGCTACAGGGTCTTCAAGGAAGGCATGGGAACTAAAAAAGGCATTGAATGTATTGGCGATTTCAACCGGATTTGAGAGAACGTCACCACTTTCTGAGGATATTGTGAGTGTTTTGAAGGACTTATTCGAGATTTTATTTGGAATAGTTTCATTGACAATATCCCAGACAGCCTTGGGTTTACTACCAGATGAGTTGAGATGAGTAAGAACATTTTCTACTTTTGCTGTTTTTACCGCAGCCCTATATTGCCTTTTAAGATTAGTACACACAACTTTCAAGGGGTCCAGTGGATCAAGATTTTTTGTCGATTGAAATAAATCAAAGAGATCATCACGCATCTGCAACAATTGAGGATTCAGCTTAACTCTTGAATAAAAACTTTTTTGACGGATCTTTATTCTCATGCAGGGAAATGATAGTTCAAAATAATAATTCAGAGTAGAATTGAAACTTTCAAATGCCGTATTTATATTCTGAGCAGATAACACCAGATCCCAACATTCCTTCTCCAATAGAGTTTTGAATATACGGATGTTATCATCACTAAAAGATCTTGTGTGCTTGAACTTGGGAACATTACCGAACAACGTCGAGACCAACTTAATATCCGATACTTGAGCATGATGATCAGATATGCCAGCCATTACAACTTCTGTGTTAAATGTTTGGAGGCTTACATTGCAAAATACATTATCAATGAGGGATTTACTACAATTGAATTCTCTTGTATACGAATGAACTGTATCATACAAGCCAAAAGATAACATAGCATATGTTTTTACATAAAAAAATAAAAGTAATCCAGTCTTTGTTAGCACCATTGAATTCAGCTCAAACAAACAAACAATTTAGTACTTTGAATCACTGCTCTATGTCCATTGGTTACCGAGATATTGAAAATGGTAAACACAGTACGTTGTCCCAATGTTAACCTTATGGGAAATAAGTAAAATTCTACATCTCACTTATTTCTCAACATATCTTGATTAATCTTGGTAAATGGCTTCTTCTAGTTCAGATCTACTAAATACTGAATTAAAACCACCCAGTTTTATTATACCCGTAGCAGCAAACCTGGATACTAATTCCCCATGTTATTTTTATGGAGCTTACAAAAATATGTCAAATCTCGCTATGTCGGATTGAAATATGATCTTTAGCATTTGAAATCCGGTGAGTATGTAGTTCTGATGCAACGGGGGTATTTTTACATGCTGGGTCACAGTTTGTACCGAACTTTCAATTTTGTTTGAACTTTGACCTCTTAACACACTTGTGTTTCAGGGAGCCCTCCCTATTCGGTGGATGGCCCCCGAGTCTCTCCACTTTAGTCTGTTCACACACAAAACCGATAAGTTGTTTTGCGTTTGGAATTCGCTGAGTATGCAGGTCTGCTGCAACGAGGGTATTTCCTATTATTAGCGACATTGTAGATATGACTTCGGTATTAAAAAAGTAAAAAATACTGTAAACTCACTAGATTGCTGTCATGTTGACCACAACTTTATTTATAATTTTTTATCTATAGTTATGGTTATAAATTGTATTCGTTCAATCACAATCGACAAATTTACGAATGTATTTTTAACTTACCTATACACTCCTGCATGGCGGTTGTATCCCTTATACTCCAAGGAAAAGAGGCATTTTCGAAAGATCTCTTTTGCTGTACGGGTCAGCAGCAAGATTTCAGAACCGTTCGAAACATCCCTTTTGCTCCACAAGAGAAGGGCCTGCGCTTCCTCGTCCACACATGCAGTTGGAGGTGAGCAACTCTCTTTTGCTCACCTCCAACTTCTTATTTGAATACTGCCATTTAAACGTAATACGTAATCTTGTTTTTGTTGCCTGAACGAGAATACTTATTACTAAAAGAATGTTAAACTACCATAATTGTATCAGTATAATCATAAGTAAACAAAATTGTGTACAAGGAATAGCTTACATGTTATTAAATACTACCACTATTAACTAGCAGCCCGCTTACTTAGTGACTTAACAGCAACTTGGTAAAATAGGCTTTAGTTTCGTGTTGATTATGTTGAGTTTTGCAGCGTAAAAATACCTTCTATGAGGAAGTGTGTGAATTTATGTGATTTTTTTTATTTTCTTGACTTATTTTTGTGTCATAGCACTGGAATAAGTTGCCAGTAATTGACCTTATCATCTGGGCAATCTTTTAAAAATAAGTTATTTAAAATTTCAAAAAATATTCATTCCTTTTTAAAGTACAATAAAAATTCACATGCTGTTATCATTGAAATTATTTCTACACAAAGACTATAGACCTGTGTACGGGGAAAGACAACATTCTCTAGCAGTTTTTTTTTAATTGCCCACTTGTAAGATTCAGACACTTGTACACTACTCTTTTTATGTAGGTGCTTAAACAGTATCATAACAACAGTGGAACAGTATATTTAAACAGTGTAGGCAAACAAACAGTATCATAACCTATCAAAGTACGGAATAGTTTATATGATAGGTTATGATACTTTTACTTTCTTTAGGCTTGAAACTTCAATATGGGCAAAAACTTCCTCACAGAATTAGAAAAGGTCATTTATCTCATCAGCTTTAAAAGTGTCTTTGTATATGTTCTACACTGTAAAATTTCGACAGTACAACAACATTCATTTTCAATAAAGTGGGGGTTAGTTTACACGATTAGTTTACATAATTGCTTGGCATATCTTCATGTCTCTGTTTTAGAGTTTTCTTTTCATAAGTATTGAATATCTATGTTAATTCTATACAACATCTACGCGTCAGTTCATCGCATCCAACTTTCTTAGGTCTTGTGTACAAACGGTAAAAAAATCGACAACCACTGATCTCCTGATGAACTATCTCTAAATAAAATTTATAAAATAGTCATTCGCCCTAAAACTAATCATTCAACGCTCATAACGGCCAAGGAATTCAATTTTCAAATTGACCCGCTTTTTTCGCATGTTCAAGACATGTTTAAGAAAATTTCACTTAAGCAAATAACGTAAATTTCAATGAAATGCCTTCATTAAAAAGGCATATTGTCATTGATACATTTAACATCGAGTAAAATAGCCAAGTTAACTGTTAATACTTCAATATCCTTCGCATTCCAAGTACATTTACAAAATATGTACTTGGAATGCGATTCAAAACTTAAACTTTTTTAGGGTAGTATTCAAATAATATTGATAGTTTAAAACTGTAATCGATGAATAATGCATCAGTGTGTTGAAATTTGTATCAATGTGTGTTCTGTCAATTGAAAATCCCATCTGCAGAGCACCTCTTGAACTACTTGTGTTGATTTTTTAAGTTTATTTTTTAAGAAAAGAAATACAGTAAATTAAGATGATCACAGACTGTTGGTCTTCAATTGTTCTTCCTTATTTTTTCTGTTGTGTTAAAGTGGATGACTGTTAACTGACTTTTGCTAGCTCTGCATTCTGTGGTATATCTCTGAAACTATTTCAAATTTTGATCATCTGTTTTGTTACAAACAAATGCGAATAAGAAAAAGTTCGCAAGTTCTACCACAGATAGTAGCACTTTCGCTGAAATTTCAAGAGCCTCCTCTGTGAAGGCTTTTCATGGGATGTTTTCCAAACCTGCAAAAGGCACATCTAGAAAGTAATAGCTCTAATGTCGATATGCTCTGTACAAAATCCCAGAAATTCTTTTAATAATATAGAAGATTAGTTATCTTTTATTTATTTACACAAGAAAATAGTAATATCACTATTAGAAACAGATAAGCCTTTAATACAAGATCAAGCTTTAGGCATGAGCGTGGAGCAATAAGCCACGTTTCAGCCGTAAGAGTATATTTTCGACGGACAACAATCAATATTTAATAGCATAATTTTACAAAATCCAAGCTTAGTATAACTGTCTTACGTCTCGATTTGCACTTGCTTGTTTATATTTATGAAGCTGTGGAAAGCGCAGGCCCCTCTCTCGTATAAAAAGAGATTTTTGAGCGGTTCTAGATCTACTGCTTTTTTTTAAGAAAAATTTTAATTCTTCATATTTTTTGTACTACGTAACGTTTTTATGGTATTTCAAATTAAAAATTTTAAGCGGCCGCCATTTTGAAATTTACCATTCGATCATTCTGATTATTTTTTCATAAACTGACCTTGACTAGTTATACGTACATACTAAGTTTCAAAAAAATCGATTCACAAACTTTGGAGATAAAAAATATTTTGTGAAAAATACAAAATGGCGGATATCTGGGTAAATATGCATTTTAGGACATACCTTCACAGGAACTTTTTTGCTTATTTTGACCCAATAAACCAATTTATGGAGTGTGGTGGCGGACTTTACAGACACCCTGTATATTTTTCTTATCAAATACGGTATCAGTTTTTACGTCTACGGTATTCAAAAATTAAATGACCTTTAGTACCAGCTTAGTGATGTATGATGTAATAGATTAGTCAATATAGGGAACTCAGCCATACAATAAGTTCTCTTGGTGTTGGTATTATTGAATATCCATGGAAGTTAGTTATAAGTCAGCCTTCAAGTGAGAGATGCCACTCGCAGTGCATTCCGTCAAACAATTTGCTTCTCATAGGTGAAAGGAGTTTCGAATAAAATAGCAGATCGTGTTTGAGAAATTTTTCTGTAGATCATTGAAAAATACTATTAACTGTGAGAGTACAGGATTTTTATAACAATCTAGTAATGTATAATTTAAATTTTTGGATTGTATAGAATTTTTTATTGTACATTGTTCTTTTTAATATTGAACAATATTATCCTGTTTATATCTTTGATTTGTATTGTAAAATATAAAAAATACACCTTTTCCGGTCACGGTTAAGGTACATTGATGACAAATTAAATATTTTTGGAAACCCTTATGACTTTTACAACTTACTGAACTCCTTTTTCAACACACAACGATTTTATCATTTATTTTACTTAGGCCTACGTCATATAGAGGCCGATAATAGCTCTTTTCCGTCAAAGGGCCGTAAATGTTTGCCCTTAGAACCGAAAGACAGCTGATCGTTTATTTACATTAAATAGCATATGAAAATCAAATGACTGTACGACATTCAATTGGTTCCAACGTCAGGCTAGTGGCGATCATATGATTTTCATCACTGTCGCTGCTTGGCAACAATGAAAAATAAGTTTTATCATCGCTTATGGTTTCTATCTTTCGTTTTCCAGAATCTCACATGAATATTCAGATTAAACATGCTATAATATAGGCTATAATTATATATTATGTGATATAATTTCTTGAATTGTTTCACAAATAAGGGTATCTATAATAATTACAGAAAAAATTAACTGAGTTCCCTTTCAATTAATTTGATTTGCAACATGTTTCGACCTTATTTTTCAACACATACCATCACAAAGTCCGATATTTGAAAAAGTAAGACTATTAAAAAGCTCATTTTAAAGAATAATTATACACTTTATTATATATACATATACTTTATACATACTAATTTTAAGAAAAATTTGTAATATTCATTTTAAATTATTTATATTTTAATCATGTGACTTATATAAACACTGTATGAAGAGGTTAGGTAAAACTTGCTTGAAAATGGCCTAAGGTCGAAACATGTTGCAAATAAAATTAATTTAAATGGAACTCAGTTAATTTTTTCTGTAATGATAATAAAAATATGATATAATATATCATTATATCACTATATCATTATATAGTGTGGCAATAAGAATTAAGCACTAAGAACGCTGCAACAATTGGCTGATTGCTGGTGCATGAATGGTTGCACTTACCCGGATGCAGGCGCTAATAGCAGAACGAAACAATATGGACACTATTGTTACTACTAAGTTAATAAAATAAATGTTCGTGGTTAGGATATTTTGTATTGCAGGCGAGGGAAAAATATTGTGTGCATTTCGAGAGCAAAGCACATTGTCTCCCTCGTGAAACAATGGTGTACTTTGCTCACTTAACACAGACCGTTGCTTTGTTCCTCGATCTGGCTAAGGCGTTTGATAAAGTGGATCATTCAATTTTATTACAAAAATTTCATTTTTATGGACTGACTAATAATTTTATTTCTTTTTTTAAATCGTATATTGTCAATAGAGAACAATTTGTTTTTTACAATGGTTTCCAATCTTCAATATTCACAGTACAATCAGGAGTTCCCCAAGGCTCAAATTTGGGACCTTGTTTATTCAGTATCCTAATCAATGACCTGTGTGATTATATTAAATCGGCTAAGACACTCTTATTTACTGACGATTTAAAAATGTTTTTACACATAAAAACTAGTGACGATTCCCGTAGTTTGCAGGCTGATCTCAACAGTGTATTTAAGTGGAGCTTGGACAACAATATGAGTTTTAATATATCGAAATGCCAATTAATTTCATTCTCTTGAGCTCACACGTATTTTGAATATAATTATACGTTGAATGGAATGACTATTGCCAGAACAGACCAAGTCAAAGATTTAGGGTTGCTTATTGACCCCACTTTATCATTTAATCTTCATATTGATAAATGTATCAGCCTGTAAAATTATGGGTTTTGTCTTCAGGCAAAGTCAAAATTTCAAAAATTTAGAAACATTAATTTTATTATATAACGCTTTTGTCAGATCGAGGTTGGAATACGCCGCTATTATTTGGAATCCAATTCATGTTACTTACCAGGAAGCCATTGAAAGGGTTCAAGAAAGGTTTTTAAGGTTTTTGTGTTTTAAGAAATTTAATATTTACTCATACATGATTCCATATAGCGAGCTACTTGAACGGTTTGGGTTTGGGAGGTTGGACCTGAGGAGATCATTATCAGCTCTGGTATTCCTACACGGGCTGGTGCGGGGCCGGGTGGACGACTCGGCCAGTGTAGCGGCGCTGACTTACCGCGTTCCCGGCTTCAACAGCAGAAACAAACACTTATTTTTGCTGCCCCACTCCCGAACAGTAGGGCATGCGTCCTCGCCGCTGTTCCGGGTAATGAGAGCTTACAATTCAATTATAGTCAAGGGGAGCACGATAGACATTTTCAATGATTCCTTGCATGTTTTTTAAAAATAAATCTAAAGAATATTTTAGGGTATAGTTACATTTTTACAATTTGTTGCATGTTAAATATTGTTACCTGTGTTACAAATTATTTAAATATTATTTATTTTATAATTGTTATTTATTTGAAAAGTTTACATAATTGTTATATGTTCTCTATTGAATATTTATCATATATTTTGTATTGAGGGTTACACATTGAACACACCTAGACTGAATAAATGTATATCTACTTAACTTAGCAATAATTAATCTAGTAATTTATAATTTGCTCACCACAAAAGTTGATTATTTCGCATGTTATTTATTGTTATTATTAGTTCGTTTTATTGAACTTAATATATAAATAGTTGATTAGTGAGTTTTGAAGTGAAGATCTCCAAGATGGACTTTATAATATTTTTGAACTGCTTCAATGTAATTGGTATTATATACTGTATTGGAGCATGCAAATAAATAAATACATAAATAAATAAACACACAAATAACTATCACCTCGGCCTTAAGGTTTTTGAAGCTCTCGATCGTTTCAAATTCTCGACTTCGTCTGGTATTTGAAACAAATCAAATCAAATCACTTTTATTTCCACATAAAATTATAATTACAATTTTCTAAATATTTAAATTAATTGCTAACAATAACGGAAGCAAGGAAAGACTTAAAATTAATACACATCTAAAGGTCGACATTAAAAATAAATAAATAAATAAATAAAATAAAAAACCTTAGTAAATATACAAAATTTATGTTCCTTGCGTCATAAAAAAAATTAACAAAGGAAATAAGTCTACATGGACCTTTGGTCTGTGCGTAGACTTGATTTGATTAAGAAATAGTTTTTAAGAAATGGAACAATTTACAAGTAAAGATAAAAAAGAGCTGAAAATTAGACTAATTAAGATGGTGTATTGAAAATTGTGTATGTTGGGTACTGTAGGGGATGATGCTCTAGTATAGATGTTATGAGCGGTGCAGGAAACATGATTTAGAGCCCGAAGCAAAAGCTCTTCTTCGGCCATAGTAGCGAAATATTCTTATATCCCATTTTAAAACTCTCGTACAATTTGGTGAAGAAGCTTACGTTTCTAGAAAATCAATACATTTTCTTACATTTTCTTAAACCTACCCCACATGAGAGCTTCACATCATCCACCCTGCCCGCAGAACAAAAATAACTGCTTTTAACTCCATTTGTAGGCCTGTACTTACAAGGAATAGCTATGATTCTTTGGTCATCGTCTGCGCTAAAGTGTTAGCAATTATGGTTTGACGCATTTTCTGAAAATGCGTCAAACTGCCTACACATAATAAAACAACGATAATTGCTAACTAGTAAAAACACATTAGGACAGACGATGACCAAAGAATCATAGCTATTCCTTGTAAGTACAGGCCTACAAACATGATTTTCTCGATACAAGAAATAAATCCAAAAAGACCTTTGGATTGTTTGGAAACACTAAATAAGGAAATTTTTGCGCCGAAATTGAGGCGTAATGCACGTCGCAAGAAAATGGGAGAGGACCCAAATTGAAAAACTTGATCCCAGGGACTCGGGAAAAGTACTGAAATTGCCTGAAATTAACCAGAAAATTATGAATAACGTAAAAAATCCGCCATTTAAAAAGGATTGGGATCCAGTGGCGTCTGCTTTGCTTACATAAATCATGTGGTGTTCATATTTGATGCAAACCACTGTGCTGGACCCAAGTAGTCCAGTAAAAATTGCAACATGAACGTATTTGACGGTATTCTGCTAAAAAAATGTGTATATCAACTTATCCAAATTCGGACGAAATCGATCAAAATGGCGGGTTTTTTAGCATTGGAATTGTACTTTAAAAAAGGTATTTTGTTGCATTTTTATGTGCATTCAATAAGATATTGACTTGGGATCACCACCAATAATATTTTAGTGGGTAGTCCTGAATTTTGGCATGGTACAAATTTTTAGCCACCATCTTGGATCCACCACTTGGATTTAATATACTTTTTCAAATGTAAACGTGTGACACATCATTTCGAACTAGATTTTGAAAATTAATTTAGTAATTTCAGGAGATTTCCCGTTTACCGATTTTGTTCGGTTTTGGATGTTAAAACCATACTTTTTCGAACTGGTCCCAGTAGGAAACGCTCGTGTTGCAATTTGTTCTAGGTTAAGGGTGTTTTTACGTAGAATTACTGGACTTAAAAGCCAGTTTAGGCTACTATAAGGAAATAAGGATTGTTGTAATCCTAACTTTCTCTTTTTAGGGGCTTTTGCTCCTCCAGCCACTAGTTTGTTGTAAATTACCAACATTAGCTTTGCAGTAGTTCTATAAAGTAATAACTCAATTTTCAATAACCAAAGATAATTATAGGGCATAACCAAGGACGAGGTCGATTTTGAAAATAAAATATTAGCAAGAGATCCGGGTCAAAAACTGCGGAGTCGTGCTTGACGGCAGCGCTCGAGTTATCGGCGACAGGAGAAATATGACTCGAAGACGGACAGAACAACCACGACCCCCGAGTCCTTGGGATAGAGCGCATGCTATTGTGAAGCCTATCGGTATTCAGTTTCATAATTGTAGGTTATTTTTTAAGTCCATTGCCTATACATTACCAGGTAAAAAAGGTAAGCCTTATGAGTCAAAATATGTAACTCTTAGGGAATGGAACAGTGAACATGTTCTCTATTCTCTTAGTGGGTTCCCCCAAAAATGAATTTACTTATGTGGATGCAACACTATATATATATATATATATATATATATATATATTTTTTTTTTCGGGGTTACCAAAAAAAACATGGATAGTAAACTTTTGATTGAAAATGTTGGCTATCATTCTGTTTTGGCCTAATTGTATTGTATTTGTATTGTATTTTGCATTGATTAAAAATGTGTATACAGTTCCGTTATATAAAGCCCGACAGTTGATAAAATTGTGTAGAAACAAACCACTATCAATTTTTCGTAGGTGGTTATAGGGATCACTCGAGAATCGGGAGGAATTGGCACGTGGAGGTGGCTTTTGGCCTGCTAGCCCAATGACACTCAGTAGGGACAAAAACCTTCTGGTTAACGGTGTTGTAGCACTTGATTTCATAGCTACTCCAATGTTTGGTAGGTTATATTAAAAACTGATTCTATGAAAGAAAGTTTCCCAAAAATTGAACGATTGGTTGAACCAGTTAGAATATTCCGCCTTTCTTACCCACGCCCTGTAAAAATTAGTTTTCAATTCGAAACAAATGTTAGAAGGGATGATTGTACCGAAGGAACTAATGAGAGATACATTTAAGTTTCGTTTTTAACGCTTTTTTTAAGGTTGGTGTAATTGTTACAACTAGCACCAAAACTATATTGAATTCAAAATATGTTATTTTTACTATATACATACGTTTTTGAGGTATCAAGAATTATTTAATGAAAGTTTTAGGTTTAGGTTACATCTGTCAATTGATCCTAGATGTAGTAATGATCAGTATGTAGCAACTAGGAACAATTAATTGACGCTCAGGTAACCTAAACCTTTCATTATTGCAATTTTTGATCCAGAGGCTAACCCGTCATGAAATAATTATTTACTTGGTTGAAACCACCTTCAAATCATGCATTACCTTAGAGGCAGTGATTCGCCAAAGGCTTATTATCTCAATGTTAGTTTTTCTTTGTTATTCTGTTTTTACTGTTTTTGTAAGCTTAGTTTAGAATTTCAGCATTATGTATGTAATTATTTTTAAGAATTTTTGTAATAATTTCATGCAATTAGTTAATTTTGCATGAAATACGATAGTAATATACTGTTCGTGCGATAATTAATATAGATCATATTTTGAACACTGTGAAGATATAGAGGTTTTTTAAACGCAACCCATGTTTAAGATTAAATAATGCACATACATAGATGAAATGAGTATGGTATTGTAAATGTTTACGATTTGTACCACCTATTATTTAAATTTCATCGCATTTAGCTTACATTATTGTTCAGACAATCCACCATTGGCATTTATAAAAAGTTGTGCTCTCTCCATCAAATTCCTGAACACGTTTTGCTAAGTACCTCTTTCATTTTCTGAAATTAAATTTGTTATGTTTGTTTTGAGCTGCCGAGTATCCCGTGAATTGTTCTGTCGACCTTACTTTTTATGTATCCCCAAAGAAAATAATCTAGTGGGGTCAAACCCGGGGATCTTGTAGGGGGGGAGGGGGGTATAATTCTTCACTGATAAAATAAAATTTAGGTTGCTTTTTTAAAAATAACACCATGAGATAAGATATATATATATATATATATATATATATATAAACACCTGGCACCACTAGATGGGAACTCGACGACAGCTCTGGAAGCCGGGAGGCGGTAGAAGGAGCTGGAAGTGCGGAGAATAGTTCCGTTTTCCGGCCTCCACCAGTCAAGGTCCTGGCCGGAACCGAGACAAGGTCCTGTCCCATATACACCAGTCAGTGTCCATTGGGACCGAATCGATGTCTTCGCCTCCATGAAGACCTTCAGGACACTTCGTCTATCGGGTCAGAGAGGGATAAAATGTTTGTTAAAATTCCTAATTTCACATGGGGGAATTCAGTATAACTCCATGTTCTTAAAATGGACGACTCCATGTTCTTAATATGGAAGTAGATGAACGAATTGTAGATATTCAAGTATACTGAGTGTGTTTCATAGTGAGCCCATCATGCCTCTGAAGGTCAATAAACCCATTTTCACATAGTAAACGCAGAATCTGTTGTACCTTTTGAGTAGCGGTTGGATATATAAACAGCGATCTGTACGGTTAACCTTTAATATTAGGTAGCTTGAGAAAAGATTAATTTACTCAAAAGTTCGTTAAAAAAAAGGTTTCTTTGAAACTTGTCTTTAAAATGTTCTACTTCTGAACAATGATAAAATATTTTAGTATTTTCTTGGCTCTTTTATAGCGAATGGATTTTTTGATATCGGAGGAGAATCTACATTTGTTCTCCCATCAGTAAACTAAATTTTAAATACAGTGATTATTTCCAAATAACTAAACTAAAGATACATAGGGGATCAATATGCTAATCATATTATTGTGCTAATATCTGGATGTTAATAGCTGGTTAAAAGCCGGAATGAATAGCATGCACTGACTGGTTCCTGTTAAGATGGGGGGTTTTTTGAAACGGATTTTGAGTGAAGGATGAGAACGTGTTGGATAGGATGAAAGCCTTTTTACCAACAAGGACCAGTTTAGAAAGTCTAATAACCAGTAGCCCAATAACCAGTAGGGATAAAACATCCCTATACAAAAAGATAAAAGGCGAATCTTGCAATTGGAAAAGGAAATTTTCCAGAGGGGCTTCCTCTCTATCGTAATGTCCATCGAAAAAATTATCATTTAAACGACTTCGTGGCAATTTGTACCAAGTGCAATCGAAGCGTCTACAAACAAGCGTCTTCTTACACGTGGAAGCCGTTGGGTATTGAAGTCCCCTGCAATTACAGCGATTACAGTCGAGTACCAGCTAACCGGCGGCGGCGTCTCTCGGCGTTCTGGGCAACTCGCGCTCGTGGTGGCAGCGACCTCGACATTTACCTCGGCCGATCGGATTTATCCGACAATCTGACAACTCACTTGACTCGGGATTTATGTTGGAATGAATCACTTGTGACGAATTACACTATGTTTCCTCTTCTGATAGTTGTGTTTTTATAATAATTCGGTCGTGTATTTACTACCAGTAAAGCAAACTGTAGCTCAGAATCAGGCAGAGAACATTATTGTAACCGCAGGCTTGGAGAAAAATTGTTCAATTATCTTGTTGAGAGAACAATGCCTTCTAAAGGATACTCATGTTTTCGAGTTTCCATCAGAAATTAGCAAATAGATACATCAGAATAATCGTTGATGCGTACTTATTTATAATGGACCAAGATTAATTAGACACAAAGTTATTTTAAATTCCAATAGATTATATCATGGTGGGATTTAAAAAGATTGTAAGCTATTCATTTTTTTGTTAACGGAAAATATATTGTTATAATTAACTGTTAATATTGAATATTAGTGAATTTCAACACTAAAGAAACACCAATATATAAATAATTTTACTGTGTGAGGCCTTTTGCCACCTATTTCATTATTGGTGTTTTTAATTTTAAAATTCGATAAAAATATATTAACATTACAAAAAGAAAATAAACACATAAACATTATAAAATATATATAAAAAAGTAGCGATTCCTTATCAAGCAGAAACCAAATACAGCATAATATATATTGTTTTAAAGTTAATTAATGCCTATCGATAACCCACAGAGAAGAATCATTTGATTTCAATTTGATTCTCCTCTGTGGATAACCCCTTTTAAGAGTTTAGCGCACGAGCACCATTGTTCTGGAAGACGTCCGTCAACTCCATCCTTTTATTCTTACCGCACGTGCTTTCAGCGAGTCAGGTCACGTTAGTATGTTGTTGACACGTTATCGCCGGAGTTCCCAACTGTGTTTGCACTAATTACAAGCACAAATGTGCTACAATCAGTCACCGACTGATACAGATACTCAAGGTCAGGGTCACAGTCGGGAACCACGGGGAGGATCCGGTTCCGGATGACGGGTATTTGGCATTTTACAGGTCTTTGACACGTTGGTTACCGAGTCACTGGCATGGAGAGCGGCTGAATAATTTAGTGTTATTTTGTAAAATAGCTCCTTCTCATGGGAGAAAGTCATGCGTATGTCTTTAAAAAACTTCGTGAATGCTAGGTTTTTGTCGAAGGATTTTTTTGTATATTATTGAGTCCGAAGGAACAACAACAAATATTGGCAGTTATGGGCTTTTAATTAACAGTCCTTTCTAAGGAAAATGTCGGCCTTAGTCACTAACAAGACTACAAGATCGCGCCAAAATCATCCTTCACTCATCTGTCATTCAAACTTGGCTTAAAATACATTCCTGGGTAGGTCGCTATTCAAGCAATGTATCTAATGTTTCAAGAAATGTATACCAGTATCAACTGAATTATCATAAAGTGAAATACAAATATTTATATTTTAATGATCTTAGATGAATAGTTTATAATATTTACTGTGCTTAAGTTTAGTTTTATTTAAAACGATTGTTGGGTTAACAATAATCTACTATATATTTGTCAAATACCACTCAGTGGAAACATCGTACAGCCCAAACTACTTGACCTAGAACCTTGAAACATTGCATGGATGTTCCTCTTAGGGCGTAGACATCCGCTAAGAACGGATTTTACAAAATTCGTAGTTTAAAGGGGTTTTTGGCGAGACCGAAGTTTTCAAATGTTCCCATTTAAAAGTATGTTGAACGATTTTTGTTTACATTTTTAAAGTTCATAAAACAATCAGCTGGTAGTTTGCTACGGAAATGTATACGTTGATACAGATGATAATAAATTTGATTTCTTTGATCATGGCTTCGTTGATTTTTGTTGATTTGTTTCAAGGACATAATTATGTACTATATAAAGGTTACATTTAGTTTAGATAAAATACACCATTAATTAGTTAAGTGGCACCATTTATATTTCAGTAGCGGGAGCTATCGTTTTTCCTGGAGGCGTTCGTAATAATTTTTTTATTACATCTATGCCTGTCCGATGATTTGGTGTTTCGTATAATTCGACGTACGCATCAGTTTTAAACGTGAAGAGCATACTGCCTTTTGTGGCTAAGTCTTGAGACTAAATCCCGGTAAGATGGAAAGAGAAAAGCACATTATCAAACAGAATGTGCTGAAATTATATGATTCTTTGATCTATTTTTGTAAAAATTGATAAATTATTCAAATCCCTGATTGTAAGTTAT
The DNA here is from genome assembly GCA_035578135.1 of Flexamia atlantica. NCBI lineage: Eukaryota > Metazoa > Arthropoda > Insecta > Hemiptera > Cicadellidae > Flexamia > Flexamia atlantica. The sequence continues at coordinate 33,148,353 of JAQJVK010000003.1, read as the reverse complement.
ATTTATACTATCTTTTCTACTATATTTTTGTCAAATACCACTGACCTATCATTGTACAGCCAAAACTATTCAACCTAGAACCTTGAAAATTTGCATGGACGTTCCTTATAAAGTATTGGCATTCACCAAGAACGGATTTTTTTTAATTCGAGGTTTTTAGAGGTTTTTGGTGGAGCTGAAGCTTTGAAAATGCCCCATGTTAATGTAACGGATGATCTTTTGTTTAAATTTCAAATTTTATTAAATCAAGCATATTAGCTTAACAAACAAATACGTTGTACAGCTGATTTATAATTTGATTCCTTTTATCATGGTTTTATGGTTGTTTTGATGATTTTGTTAGGTTATTCGTACTATATAAAAGTTACTTTTGGTTTAGTTCCGTACCTTATACGTTCAATCATAAGCTCATTATGTGGTACCATCTTTTTAAGCAGCGGGAGCTATAGTTATTTCCTTAGGCCGGCCTTTATGTTTTTAATTACAATCATGCCAGTTACAATAATTTGGCAATATTCCTTTTTCATCTAATTCGACGGTGTCCCGCTTTTCACGGAAAAATAAATGCTGCAATCAGTGGTTGATCTTAAATTATTACTACCCGCCCATATTTTAAGTTAAAAAATAAGTGAATCGAGTTTGAAATACTGCCCACGGATAACTGTTTCGAACATTCAGCCCTTTACTGTACTTAATTGATGCCCTACTAGGCAATACAGGGACGTAATGGTAAATCTACAAAGAAGTACCTTAAAATCGACACATTTGGTGTTAAAATCGGTCCGGCCGTATTCGAGTTATAACGGTGAAAATAAAACCTTCACTATCTACTGTGGTACTGTATCTACATTTTATCCTACATTCCGCCATAAAACAAACATATCTTTACATGACATATTCCTTGATATAAATCGTTTCTATTCAGTCCTCTAGATTCTTCATATCAAGGTTAAACGATAATTTTTATCGTGAGCGAAGCCACGGGTTCTGCTAGTTTTCTGATATTTCTAAGCACTTAGCAGATACATTTTCTGTGACTGATTTAATATTTCACCTTCATATTTGAATAGATGTTTGTTCCATGTATTCTTTACTTCCCATTCTTGTAGCTAAAGGTTGTAATAAAAGAATATTATTCAAGCAGTACTGTATATGACCTTGCTATTAAATTTCGAGAATAGCATGTAGAAACGCACAAGAAGATCGCTGAAGTTAAAACAAAAACGTATGAACTGTACATTAAAATTCCTTCACTAAAGGGGCTACTAGTAAGATGGGATTTTAACGTTTGAACCACAAAAAACACCTTAATATATATTGATGTAAAATAAAATCCTAAAAATAGTTACATAGATAAAGTATTATCTCATATTTTACTACCGTTTAGTAAATGACCACTCATCATTCCATTGTTTTCCATTTAACAGGCTTATATATTTGATTACACTGATTTATACGCGATTTTATTAACCATAAGTAGATAAATAAGTTACCAAAACACTAAACCCCAAAGTTTACCGTTGCAAATTAGAGGACCTAAAAAGAAACTGGTCACATTCCTAAACCTGAAGATCAACAATCCAGATCACTTACCATTTCAATAACCCGACCCTTCATGCAAATTCCTTATCACCATCCCCATGTAACTGGGCGCGTGTCCAACGGGTTCAGCCCTGAGAGAGATCAACGAACCTGCCACGTCCCTTCATCTTCTTCACCCACGTAGTCACACCTCCGATCATTCCCGATGAACAGATAGAGATACTCGTGGGAAGCCCAGACTGCGTGACTAGCCTTGTTGCCATTCTGGATACTTTCGCAGACATTCATTGCCTAATTAGCGACAACATGTCAAGTACGGTGGACGATCCGACCATGGAGACCTTCGGCTGCTTCCGGCACTCCTCGGCGGCTATAAGTCGGCGCCGCGACGCTCTTATCACTAATATCAGTCGGTGCTGTGACAGTGCGACTAGCGATGGCGGGATTACCCTCGATGGTAGGTGGTTTTGGTGTTTTACTGGTGAAGTAAAAAAGGATAAAAATGTATTGAATTTATTCATTTTGTTCTTTTGGTGATGTGCGATCTAAAGTTTTTTTGAACCATTTGTAAATTTTGGGATGGGCTAAATAAGGGCTAAGCCGTCATTAGTTGGTATCAGTTTGCCCCACTTGCCTATTTAAGGGATGGTCCTTAAGGGAAAGATATGTTTTAAACTGAGGTAGAATTCAGAAAAAAACTGACAAAAAAGGAAAACGAAGCAAATTAAAAATAAACTTCCACAAAATGAGTTGTGTTAACTTGAAATAATATCTCGAATATTTAAGGCGAGAATGAAAAAATAGTTTTGGTGAAAACCAATATTTATTATTTGCAATAACGTATGTATGTTATCGTGTTTTTGGCTTTCAATAATATTTGCAATATCACTTGCAACGAGGAAGCCATTTCATACAAAGCAAATAACTAACAACGTCTAAAGACGTCAATGCCCGGAAATATTTAAAAATATAGATAGTATTACATATTTCCCCAATGCCTTAAGACTGATGCAGTTTAAACATTTTTGTGTGAATTCAATTATTTACATGATGAATAAAAATAATTATAAATACGGTTAAACCCAATAAAAGAAAATGATATATTTAAGTAACACTTAACTAAATAAAATATACCCATTTAACATGTAATAAAGGCAATTCATTTACAGTAACAGAAGGTAAGCGTTTACTATTTTGTTTTTTAAAGCAGTTGGTCATTACCATGGTGCCTCCTGAGGTTAAAGGTTTGTGGTTTTTTTCTTTTATATTACTTCTTATTAAAAAAAGTTAAAAAAAATACAATAAGCTTAAACAAATTTTGTTGGTATAACTACTTTTTTTGCTTAGTTGTTCCATTACGTTCATTCGAATATTTTTTATCATGACGTATAAGTACACAGTACTATCTACAGGTCTGTAAACAAACTGTAATCCACAGGTCTTTGCCTCCCTGGCAGTAGCGTTGTCGGTAGCCAGCTGTAGTGGTTACCCCGGTCCCGCCCCCGAGCCTGCCGCCCCCGCCGCCGCCGCCGCCGCCGCCCCCGCTCCCAGAGTCTACGCCCCCGGGCATCCTGGCGGTGCCGCCCTCAAGGGAGTCGCCCCTCAGGCCAAGGCGGAGGCCAAGGACCTCGAGGGTTCAGAGACCTTCGGCCTGGGCTACTACGCAGTCGGGTACGGCTACCCTCTGCCCCTCACCTACGCTTCCTACTACTACCCTCGCTACAGTGCCTACTACCAGCCGTACAGATATCTCAGTTACAGTGAGTCTGTTTATTTCCTTAATGTTTATGTTCGATTTAGTTACTTGCATATTACCACTGACAATAAATACAAAAGGAGACTTTTCATCGCCATAGTAAAAAGTGTACCAGATTTGTGCCAGCCAGATTTGAACGATGGCGTGGTAATTTTTGAATTTGAAAGATGTTCTTCAAAAGGTTATACTTCTGTCAACTAGTAATAATCCTTTCATCTGGAGTTATTTAGGCAATTTGGTATTCAGGAAGGAAAAGATGAGCTAAAAAACCTTTGTTTTCTAGCTTATAAAGTTAAAAAAATAAATTAGCAACTGAAATAAATTATTTAAATTATAACTATTTGCCGAGGACTTAAACTACATCCACTTCAAATCCTGGCCAACAAGAAAGTTGTTGCAGCTGGGCCATAAGGATGGGATGTCTCCTTCTTTATTATCCATTTTTAGCCCCTGAGCTGTACGATCAAACTATTGTAAGACTTTATTACTTACGGTGTATTTTTTTAGCTGTCCTGACGGTTACACAACAAGTAATAAAGTCTTACTATATGTCTCCTTCTGTGTACGAAGTCAGTCTTAACTTTCTTAAGTTAGTCTTAACTTATTCTGTCTGTATGTTAATAACTTTAATTATAGATACGTTAGTAGGTATAGTTCTTTGGGTATAACCAATAGAAATATAATAAATATAAGGAAATAATACCCATTTCCCAATCACTGATTGACAAAGATTAGACTAAAAGCATTGACTTTAAAAGTAACTCGGCATCATTGTTAGGCACAAATTATTTTTTCATCCGATACCAAGCAGTCATTTGGTGATAATGACCTAAATTATTTAAATCAATTCATTCTATAGGAAGTTGAAACATATCTAGTCCGTTTTTTTTTGTACAATTCCAACGTTTTAGGTAACCGTTGAACCTAGTAATCTTGGCTTTAGTAATAAATTACTAAAGCCAAAACATCTTATAGCGTTTGGTATATCTATGCGAACATGGAGAGTTTCTTGCATCTTCTGGAGGAAAGACGTTTATTACAATTTTGAGCAAAAATATCTCTTTTAATTTTAACTGTCATATTTCATATTTACACATGTTTAATAGGATTAAGTCTTCAATTACCTGATTTTAATAAAATCGCTTATACATTTTGTCATACGAGGTTAGTTTTGAGGATAAACTATTTCCGTATAACGGTACAATTTATGTATAAGTTGCAAAAAAACATTAATAGCAATATTGGGACACTTTCCAACAGCTAAAACGATATTTAAAAGTAACGAAAGAGCGGACAAAAGACAAGCAACGGTAACGTTAGCGCTAAACAGAGGTTGAGCCAGGTTCGTCGACACAGGCCGGCCCCAACCTTGGCCGCTGGTGACTTCAACTGGGGATTCCTCCTTCACACCTCGGACAAACGCCAATTAGCCCTGGACCATGAATATTCCATAGTATTTATCGTTCATTCTTTCCTTGGAATTTTGTCTGTTCGTGTTTTCATCTTTATTTTTGTCTGTAATACTTAGATACGAGGCCAGTTTAGATTTGCATTTGTAGTTTGGTCTAAGTGTTGTACTTTGTGTTGAAGCTATTATAGTTTGATTTGCTGTATCGAATACAGCTTAGGAATATAACGAAAATGCAATTTCTGAGGTGGTTTTCAATATTTTGGTTTCTGTTAAATTAATATCAAAGGACATCAGTAATCGTGCATGCTATTTAAACTAAAACGCTTAGTTAAGGTTATAGCAAAAAATTTCTTGTATAACTTTTTTATGTTTTTATTATTATTTTGGTTTACAAACACTTTAGTTTAGTACTATCTTCTTCAGTGTAGACTTTTAAAAGTTAACCATTCAGAGCTATTCTTTTATTTCATGGTTATTGAAAATTACGAATACACAACTCTTTTGTCACAAATATTTATTGTTTTTGTACATAGCTGTTTACGTATTTTTATCCTTAATTTAAAATCATTAATCACTAATCACTAAAATCACTAACAGCTTAACTTATGTTCATTGAATCTTTAATTTCATTTATTTCGTAGTTTCTCAAGTCATTCATTCATATTATACCACAATTTAATCATATTTAAATCATAGCTTTCACATGTCCCTCGTCCATCTCTCATGTTCATTCCATTTCACCCATTTTCAGGTTACCCGTACTGGGATGACTGGTACTCTTCCTCCTACTACAGCTACTGGTGACATTACCTAGGCTTTCCGCTTGTGTGCATCCATACCTTCTCGGATCGTCCATCATTCGACATCAACAAAATATACCTTTCTTTTCATGTCTGTGTTTGTCATTTTTTGTCAAAACCTTAACACCATCTATTAACAAAATAGTATATTACGTTACTAGTCCGGGAAACAGGTCTTTACCAGACGAGTTAGGTTGTGGACTACCATGTGAGTCCGGTAAGCATGCATTTCGGACGAGTAGCGTACGATATTTCACGCTATACTTCCGTAACCTTATCTAATAAACTAACAAAAACAGTCAAATACCGTTAAAACACATATCATTCTGCTCGGGTGCGTTCGGGTTGCTTCGGTGGTGTCCAGCTTCGTCATCAACCAATTACAGCCATGAGAATTTTTTTCCGTAAAGTTAACAGTCCGGCAAACATATTGCCGGACAGTTCCAGCAAACAGCTTTTTTCAGGACTAAATACACACAAAGGAACTTAATTAAAAGAGAGTAATATGGCGTAAATAATTTAATGTTATTCCTACACAACTAATATCCGATTTTAAGACTATTATTCAGACATGGGATAAACCTATACGTCTAATCAATATATATATATATAAAGAGTTGTATGTTGGCATATTTCGAGCTACAGCCGAAACTACATGTCGTAGATACCTGATCTTGGTGAATTAAAGCACAGGATCGTCCAAAAGGGAACCATGTCAAGGGTTTTGGAAGTGTTTTTTTTTTCAATAGTTACTATTAGAAATAGCTACTTGGGTTACTAACAGAATTCAGAAATAAGAAACAACAAGAAGAAAATAATCTCTCGGGCAAAGCCGGGGTTATCAGCTAGTAAATAATAAATGAAATCATAAATAATCTTCTTATTCAGGAAATTTAAAATTTTTGAATAAGCACTAAACAACTATTGTTGAAAAGTATTTATTAAATTAAAATATAACTTATGATACTTATTTCCTTAGCTTGAACGTCTGGAATTTCATAATAAAACTGGACCAATAAATATATATTGAAATGAATATGAGAATTGTACTGCTCTCACATTTTAAAATCATACACACTGCAGGCATTGACTGCAATAGTAAACGCTATGATATGTTTTAAAATATATGTTCAAAAAACTGAAACACAGCTGTATAGTGTTCAAATTATTTTTAAAGTATAGATGACAATACTAACCAGAAAATCATTGTGTAAGCTCTAAAATTAGGGGTTGAAGCAAATACTAAATACAATTTTAAAAGCAAAAGTCACGTAACGAATTATTTCAATACATTATCCAATGATAACTTAGTAGGTATGGAGATAGAATTTTAATTTAAATCAAATTGTGAATATTGCTCTTAACACTGCACCTTGTCAATCAGTGGACTTGAAACATCGTTTTGAGGGAGCTAAACCTATCAATGATATAGTTTAAAAATGTAACTATTTTAAAATTTTATACAAAAAAGTATGTATTAAAAAAATACAAAATATTTGTTTTGAGCGTTTAGTTGTTATAGGAATCACGGTATTTTAAAGCAGGTATCAGAGCATAAATAGTTACATGAATTGAAGGTCAATGAAACAATTACTTATACAATAATTGTGCAATCATCGTTTATGACCCATATAAAATGCAAGCCTATAAAAGTGAAGAAACAAGTAGGGACTGAAAGAACTATATACTGGATTCATACACTTATATACAAAATCAAACAAAATATAAACCAACTTTAAAAGTTGTTAGGTATCGCTGTTCCTGCCGTGGAGTAACCTGATTTATGAGGCTCGACTTGGAGGCGCATGATACTCAACAAATTAGACAAATTTAATAATAAATACTTTGTACAAAATTTGCATACAGTGACAACAAATTGTAGTAAATCCCAATAGTAATAAATCTGCAGTCACTGACGTCCATTTAATAGCGGTCATTGCATTTACTCTCACACACGAGTTGGGTACATGCGAGTATGTGGAAACTAATAAAAGATGACTTTGCGTGAGATGAATTTTTTTTACACCTAGCATGCATTTTAAATAAAATATTAGAAGAAATAAAGGAAATACTGTAGCAAACAAAGCTATGTAGCTTATGTGCTGCGTCCAAATGGCTTAAACCATTGTAAAAAATTCGTCCCTAGCTTTTAGGCAAAAATCAGCGTTCAAAGTGTACACTCGAAAAATATTTTTCTTTATACCGCTGTGAAAACGGCAGTTTTCATTACATATGTTGTGGGCCTAAAGAAGCTATTTTTCGCCCTAAGCAGAAAAAGAGTCAGCTGATGTCGAGGACGTCAGCTGTTCCTTTATAATGTACTAAAACTGCAAACGTGTGTACGACAGCGTCGATGGTGAGCTATCGAATGCATCATCGATATTGGTTGTCGGTTATTGTTTTGTTGCATTTCAATGTTGCATTGTTCTCACTTTAATCGTTTGTGAAACTTGCTTAATTCACCAATAATTGAGCGCATCGATATCTCAATGCGTTCGAGACATCGATAGTTGTTCATTGTTTTCAGTCTAATCTAACGCAAATTAAACAAACGGTCAGCCGATTGCTTTTAGTAGCAAAAACAAGGTGAAATTATCTTTGGGAGATATCATTAAAGATAAACAAGTCGCATTATTTTAGATTTCTTAAGTAAGCGTTTTGTATTAAGCGGAATAACGAAAAATATAGTTCATAACACGGGCATAAAGCTGATTTTCGTTACTCGGTCAAGGTAAAACTTGACCTCGTACGAAAAGCGTCACTTTAGTCCCAAGTAATGTAATATTTTCACACGTAGGGCTCTGCCGCAAGTTTTTCTCGTTAACAGGACTTATGCTTTAAAAGCGATATTTCAACGACTTATTTCGGGATAAAATTTCATTGTCTGATAGAATCTGAATATTTGTTATGTATTCTGTTGAATACAACAGGACGTTTAGCAGTAATTTAAGTGAGGTAAAATAGGAATTTTAGCTAAGGTTAATTTTATTAAAAGTTCTTGTTCAATTTTTCATTACATATAATCGAAATATATTACCCCATCAATTAATATTGCTTGGGGACCTATTCTAAATTTTAAATTATTTATGATAACAAGTGTCGGATAGCCAGTCAGGTCATAATTAATAACACAATATCCTATGTGTGCTTGAAAACTCAAAATTTAATACAAGTTGTACAACAGATTTATTGAGTTTTATATATTTACAAGCTGATCAATCCGGTTTCACCTGTGGAAAAAATTAAAAACTTTCTTGGATTCATAATTTTTAATGTTTCATGTAATTTATCATACGTTATTAGTAATAAATAATTTGACATAGAAAACACCAATATTTTAAATAATTTTTATTTGGTAAATAAAAAATGTATAAACAAAAAAAGTATTTAAAATATTGGTGTATTCAATGTAAAATTATATATTATATATCCAATATTATCAATTCATCAATAAGAATATGTTATTAGGTTGCCATTACAACTTCATAAGCTTCCCTACAGTTTAACATTGACACTTTGAGGCACTACTGGGCGAAGCCCTGAGGAAATTTTGAAAAATCATTTCTTAGTGGATACCTACGACCTAATAGGAACGTCCATGCAAATTTTTAAGGTTCTAGTTCTAGTAGTACGGGCTGTGCGGTTATAGGTGAAAGTTATTTAACAAATACCGATTGATTTGATTGTTAAATTTGACTAAAAACCGTTGTAAAAATTCGGTTGAATGCAAAAATCTTACACTCGATTGAATAAAAAAAATTGAAAAGATTTCGGTCTAATGCAACAAACTACAGATTCGGTCAAATGTAATAAACCATTTATTTGGTAAAATGCAACAAATCATAAATTTGGTCAAATATAATAAACTCTATATTCGGTCAGATGCAACAAAATAGAGAAGATTAAGAAGATAAGAACCCGATCACAAATTCGATTAAATGCAACAAACCAATATTCGGTCAAATGTAACATTTTACAAATTTGATCGTATGTGGAATTGTTTTTTTAATATTTTGTTTGTTGGTCAGATCTACTATAGTTATTTAATACAGCGATTCGTTTAATTGCGACAAACGCAAATTAGGTCAAACGTAGTAAGTTACATATTGGGGAAAATTTAATATCCTAATTTGGTCAAATTTAATCAACTAATATTCAATCAAATGTAAGGAAGTAGAAAATATTTCGGTCAAATGCAACAAAGTACTGATTTGGTCGAAAATAAACCGCACATCAAATGTAACAAATCATAAATTCCGTCAAATGTAATAGTTCTTATATTCGGACAAATGTAATAAACTAAAGAAGATTTCGGTCAAATTAAACAAATCACATATAAGGTAAAATGATGACAATTCGGTCATTCTTAACACATGTGTATTTTCAAATGAGCTCCCATGCAGAGCAACTGTTGTCCATCTTCACATTATTTAAAATGTGTTTGGGTTCTCATTGTTACATATACTAATAAAATGAGAAACAGCGCAATTATTCCTAATGACTCTATTTTTGCAGGATACCCCTACAGACTTCATTGGCGCGACTACTACTCCTACGACAGCTACTGGTGACGCACCTAACAGGTCTACCAACTGAAGAAGCCATTATGTTGTTATTTAAAATATATTTATTTTTTACCGTTAATTTTGTAGTTTTTTTATCACATGAAACTTCCTCTGTAATAAACAGGTTCTTTTTAGTTTGAATAAACATTACCATGGTTCGGTTCATCTCAGATCAGCTGCATCTGATGATTCGCATAGTTAAGAATTACAAGTGCCTGTTGATTTAGGTTAAAATTATGCTTGAATGTGTATTCCTAATGGTGTATTTTTCTACTTTAACATAATGTCATAACATAACGATACTATGTTTTGCCTTTTATTTAAGATAGGTCTATAGGTAACTCGGTTGGCATGAATAAATGATAGGAAGTGTCGAGCCAACTAGAATTTTTCTCTAAGGGAAGAAGCAATGAGATGTTTGGATATGTAACTCCGAAAACTGATTTAGCCAACTTTACAACTCATCGTCTGCAAATCTAAGACAAAGAAAAGAAGAATTAAAACGTAAAAACTGTTATTTATTTTCATGAATGTTCATGAAATTACACGAACAGAAAATTTAAATTTATGTATTCCTTTCATTCTACTTATTTTTTGTTGCTAGCCTAAAACTAAATAATATCAAATATAGAACTTCCAAAAATTGCTTTGATCCAAAAGTTTTAAAAAGCTTACCAAACAATGCATACTGAGCCTTATCTCTATTGTCTGTTGACATTAAAAGTGCAATGACCTGTAGGCTACCTCAATTCTAAAACAAAGGAAAATTGCATGATTATCAGACAGTAGTTTGACGTTTTCGCAATGTTAACACTATCAGAGACCAGGAAATAGCAGCATGACAGCGCTTTGTTCGATGATTCAGCTTTACACGAAGGATATTATTAACCCAAAATGTCTGATAACAATGCACCAGTAATTAGTGTTAGCTCTTTTTGCCAAAAAAAGTTGCATTGTTTCCTTATAAAAAATATATTAAGCTAAATATCTAAAGCTAAATATTTAGCCAAATATTTAACTTCATAAGCAGTTAGGTATTGGTAAACCATTCATATGAAACTGAAGGCACAATAGTTACGATATTAGATTCGTTACTTTTATCTGAAAATACAGATGTCTGTATCTAGAGGTTTCAAAACATCAAAACAGTGAAGACAGACTCACAACAACAAGCCCCGCAGATAAACTCACTCACTGATGGATTTCAAAAACTACAAAATCGTAAGTAGGTGGAGGGTTAAGGTCCGAAAAAATACTTTCCTTTCTGTATATTTACGCTTTTAGCGAGTCACAAATGAGTCCACAATCACGCTACTCGATCTACTCCACTCGAAGTGTTGAAAAATACTCGAAAGTTCAATTCCCCTATAGTTACTCTCTCCGCCCCGTGTGTAATCGGGTAAGCGCGATCGAATTTTACGACCGTTTTTATACAATTAACCTTCTCTTTACCATGTTTAAATCTTTAAATGTTTTCCTTGAATCAAAGAAGTTTTTTGAATTATTGATATTAATAAATTGAAGACACTTTATTGCTTTCTAGTTTTTGAGATTTTTACTTACTCGTTCTTTAAAAGACTGAAAATATATGTATGACACATACTAAATTGTTTAAAATTATGTTAGTGCAAATGTGTACCTCATAAGACAGAGATTTTAATCAAATATTGAGTAAGGAAATGAAGTCTTGTTATAAAGAAGGCTTGAATTCTTCGTTTTAAACCAGGTTTCATTGTAACACAGAAACATTTTCAAGTGAAAAAATTGTAAAATATTATTTTTTTATTTGTTTGGTAATAATTATTTTTGATATAGGCCTAATATCATCACTTCCGAAGTATCACTTGTAGAAGTGTGATAACTATCAATTTCTTCTCAAAATACTCAACTCAAGAAAAAATCACTCAAAACTCGTGAGTAATGTTTTTTAATTAGTCGACTTAAAAAATCACTCCTCGCACACCCTATGAGCACTACTATTTTCCTATGTAGGATATCACGTTATACGTTCAATATTACAAAACGTTAAAATCTTTATCATAAAAACTAGTGATGAAAATTTGGAAGCTAAACTGATATTGAACTTGTAGGAAAATACAGTATAACTCTGTCTGCAGTAATACTTTAATATTTAAAATATTAATTTATTCTTGGCAAATTTTTACCATCACTTGTTAATGTGGGTTCTCATAAAAAAATGAAATTGGCCTCTGTAATGGAAAAAAGTGGAAAAAGTTAAATTTTCGCACAGTAAAGTTATACTTCCTACAGTTATCATCGTTCAGACACCTTGAAATTGTTGTAAAAACCTATAAAACAAGATCGTTGAAGAGCTCTGATTTCGTTGATCATCAGGATGGTGCCAATCATATTCTAAAAAAATGCTAGTTAAATTAGTAATTAGATTATTTTGGTTAAAAATAGTTTTTAGTGTTGTACATGACACTAAGCCATAAAACACCTGGTGCGCAAGAGGCCGACGCGGTAACGCTATATATAAATAACAGATTCATTACAATTGAAAAAACATGAAATATGACGACTATAGAAATAGGGCATTTGCAGAAAACAAACTCTTCAAAACATGCGTCAAAAAAATGGCAGAAAAATTACATATTAATATCAGATTATTTGTTTTTTTTACACCCGGTATATTTTTTACATTTCCTCATTACAATACTTTGCCCACGGACATGTCTTCCCCACGGCCGATATTCAGTTTTCAAGAGCGTGTAATCGGCCCCCAGATCGCTGCGATCGTTGCATCAGAGCGTGGCGCCCTTGCCTTCTCTCAGCCACCGTGTAGTGGTATATATACAGCCCATGGCGGCCAGGGGACACTGTCGACCACCGTCAACACAGGATTACCATGGCTAACTTTTACGTGAGTGTTTAACTGATAAGTGATACACCGGTCCTGGAAGTGATTGTGATAAGATTTTTGAGTGTTGATTTTTGTTTCGATTATTGATTCGTAACAGAGTTGTATTTTATAAAACCACCCTTTAATTAAATTAGTGTTTAAAAATATTGTTGATAATACGATTAGAATATTATTTGGTATAATGGAATATATAAAGAAGCAATTTTAAAGCATTAACTTTCATTCAAATCAAAACTGGTGAATAGCTTATGAAATTAATTTTCTTGTAATATGATTTGAATTAACTTTTTTATTTTCCTATTGTTGATCTTATAAACTTTTACTTAAATTATTAACGGAATAAAATATTTTTAATACATTCAAGACTAAATATCAATAAAAAAAAACAAATTTACATGGGAGTGATGTAATTTACTGCCCTTTATTCAGTCAATTGTCTGTTTATTTCTATTTGCCCATTTTGTATTTTGTACTAAACTTTTCTGAGATTGATTCTCCTTTATGGCTTCCATTGTGTGGGCCATGAAAAAATATTTTTTACCGAACAAGCTTTTTAACAGGCTTTTCACTTTAATATTTAAATCGTCCAACTTATCCACATTGATTTAGGAAAGTGAATTTTTTAGTCCCATAACCTCAAGCTTTGTACTCTCCTTTATGTTTATGTTTGTATTACAAATATTTAATCACAATTATTATTTTATGCTTTATTAAAATTTTAGCAATTAAAACAAATACCGTGTAGAAAAGAATATTATAATATAAGCTATAAAAATGGAAATTTAAATAAAGACATAGATTTAATTCAACATGCCAAGTAATTAACATAACACATATTTACGTGGGGATTAAAGTAAAATGTTTTGACGCTCCCCTCGAATCGTCTCAAATCTGTAATAAGGACGCATTTTAAATAAACAAATAGGCCCAATAAACTAAATCCAAACTTAACGAATGACAATTTAATTATTAAAAAGCCGTGCGTCCTTTCCCATCTATTGTTTTCAGCACATAACAAATCATTAGAAAATAATTTGTCAATTAAATCATAAAATCAATTTTGCCGCATTTAAATTGCTGAAAAATAGAATAGTTATCTTAAATGTTTTGGGGAACGTTTATCATCAACAACAAAACAATTACTTCGTTTTAAAGCGTAACTTTGCTCTTGTAGGAAACCATACTACAGTATTAAAAATATAGTTAAATATAGTAAAAGACTTTTCAAGCCAGTCCCTGGTTTTATTATTTCGTAGTTGTGCCTGGTCGACTTTTGGATATCACAAATCACTTTTCTAAATATTAAATTGTTACCACTTTTCATTACAAAACTTTTACAATGTATTTTAAGGCTTTAGCTGAGGAAAATTATAAAATATATTCTGATAACGCAGCGATCACAGCACAATACTCTTTCCAATCGCTGTTTTTCAATCATTCATACATGGGACAACAAAATATATATAGGACAAACATAAAGAAATCCCGTTTATATAAATCCCCGTATTATATTGTAATACAGGGTGTTTTAAACCCAACCCACTTTTAAAATTGAATAATGCACATATAAAGATTAAATGAGTATTGTTTTGTTAATCTTTACATTTTATACAACCTATTATTTAAGTTTGCTCACATTCAGCTTACATTATGTGTTCAAACAGTCCGCCATTGCCATATACAAAGTTGTGTTCTCTCCATCAAATTTTGCAAAGTACCTCTTTGAATTACTTGTATAAAATTTTTTGTTTCTTTTGAGGTGCTGAATATCCTGTGAATTGTTTTCGTAGGCTTTACTTTCTATGTATCCCCAAGGGAAGTAATATAGTGGGGTCAAATCCTGGGATTTTGGGGGGGGGGGAATAATCCTTCAGTGATTTAATAAAGTTTTGTGTTGCGTTTAAAAAACGCACCCTGTACTTACTGCTTAGTACCATGGCTTATAAGTCGTCAAAATCTTTAATGTTAATTATTTCTTAAACTTGAATTTTGATTTTGCCCAGGTTCTGATCGGGCTAACCGCCCTCGCCGCCCTGGCTAGCGCCGCCCCCGCCGACCAGCCCGCCCCCGCCCCCGCCGCCGCTGCCCCCGCCGACAAACAAGACCTACAGGCCAGCAGCACCTACGGACTGGGCTACGGCCTGGGCTACGGGGGCTACGGGGGCTACGGCCACCTGGGCTACGGCTTGGCCCCCAAGATCGTCGCCGCCCCCATCGGCCTCGGCTACGGCGGGTACGGCGGTCTGGGCCACCTCGGCTACGCAGGACTCGGGGGCTACGGTAAAGGTAAGGAGGAAGAATTAGGGAATGAGTAATGTTCATCTTGGTAACATAGATTTCTGGTTACAGCCAAAACTACATGTCGTAGACACTTGATCTTGGAGTCAAATTAAACTTGGAATCTCATAATTTGCACTATGGTGGTTTGTTACCGATATCTTTAAGGGCTTAGGATTTTGGGAGTGCTTTGAATAGTTGCAACGGTTACCATTAGAAATAGCTACTATGGTTACTAACAGAATGCAGCTCTAAGAAACAACAAGAATACGAGAAAAAAATCTCCTGGGCAAACCCGGGGTTATGAGCTAGTGTACTGTAAAGCCAAGACAAAACATTTAACTTGATAACATGATTAGCAAAAATATCACAACATTCACCGTGCATTTCTTAACACTGCGTTAAGAAAATCGCATTAGTTAAAGCAATCTTTAAACCGTGCATTCGTCGGGAAATGTCTCAATGTCCGCAGAGTTCTATCCTTGACTCCACCGATCGGTTAAGGTGCCAACAAGTTACGCTCTGCCGAAAGTACATTGATTTATTAGTTGTACTTTAGTAGAACAATGATAATATAGTTATGATAGTTTGAAATTAAATATAAATAGTTGGTCTATTGAATTTATTGTTTAGTTTCAGAATTTTATTCAATATCACTAAAGACTATTTCGTTCTAACCCTCCTTCGTTCTTTAATTATCTAGAATTTGCATAGTCAAAATAACATAAAATCTATCTTCTAACCTGTTACCAAACATCCCTCATACAAATCGTTGATTTTCTGCCTCTCGTGTTCCAGGGTACGCCCTCCCGGCCTACGGTCACGGCTTGGGCTACGGATACGGCGGACTCGGCTACGGTGGACTCGGTTACGGAGGCCACGGTTACGGATACGGCATTGGCCATGGTCTCCCCTACTACGGCTAAGCCATGCTGAACTTGTTATAGCAATTGTAAATAGTTTTTTTACAAATATATTTTGTATTTATTTGTACATTTTTGTTGTTATTCACCCCTTGATGTTCCTCTGATTTCCTGATTCAAACTATCTTTGATATGCTCTGGATTATTCCTTAAAGAATAGTTGGGACGTTTCCCAACATGGAGTTTCCATTCATATAGGACTGGAACTGAAACCTGATTAATGAACACTTTACAATTCTAAATAACTAAGCTAAATAAAAGCATTCCACAAGATGAGCTGCTACAATCAAACTAAGTTTATAAGAAATTAATTACAATTATAATTAATCAATATCAATATATATAAAAAGAGAGTTGTGTGTTGGTATATTTAGTGCTACAGCCAAAACTACCCGTCGTAGACCTTTGATCTTGGTATCAAATTAAAGCTTGGAATCTCATGATGTGCACTATGGTGGTTGGGTTTCGATATCTTATAGAGTTTAGGCACAGGATCGTCCAAAAGGGTCCCATGTCAAGGATTTTGTGGAGTACTTTAGGTTTTATTTGTTTATATCAAAACACATCGTTTAATTTGAAATGGTTACCGTGGTTACAGTGGTTGCCAACAGAATGCAGCCCCTACAATTGGTTTTGTACAACAGGTGAACACAGTCTTATTTTTGCAAATGTGTTTTTATTTACATTTTCAGTTTATTTAAGAAATGTTTGATGTTAGTTTATGTTATTAAAAACATAAAGTGCACTAAAATGTAGAGTTACATATTTTTTGTTTTAAATTCAAACTTAATAGTACAAATAAGATGGGATGGTGTCAAAACGTAGGAGAAAATGTTTGCAATTCCGTATCTTATCACATAGACGAAAGATTGCACAAAAAATGAAACAATGTAGAAAAAGAAACACATCTAGGGGTATCATGGAAAATTCACAGTGACATAAAGAAACACTATCGTAACAGATTGGAACAGAAAGGGGGACAGACGTACATGGTGATGAAAGAAATAATCAAAACAGAGATAACGGAGAACCTTCGAAAAAGGGATCAAACAGAAGAAACTGATTTAAATCAAACCATTTACAAGCTGTTTGCATAAGGACAGGGAGCTATGATTTAATTTGGACCATAAAGGACACATTATTCCAATCAAATATTGATTACATTGAACACTCGAATGTAGTAATTTGCAAGATGGGCAAAATTTGATGGCAAAGAAATTAATTCAAAAAAGAAACGCAAATTTGTGTTGTTCGTGAGGAAAATAAGATGCTACCACTAAATATACCACCCTCGGCTTTCTCAAATATATGTATGGAGAAACATAAAATATATTGAATTTTTACATTACATTAGACGTTGTAATGCTTGCTTCCAAATTATGACTTTTGGGCCTACTATTTGGGCTACTATTTGGGCCTTCGTAAGATTTTTCAACCCAGCGAAGCGGGTTACCAACAGCTAGTTACTAATAATTAACTAACTTAAATATGCAATGAAACTGTTATGAAATGAGTCCTCTTTGATTTTTATGGAGGTGATAATTTTACTCTAATTCTAATTAATTTACTAGAACTAGCAACAGAAAAATGTGTAAATTTACAGTGTTAAGTAATAGATAGCGACAGTCGGAAATTAATACAATTCATAATCATATTTATTTTCAACAAATAAACTACACCTGTAAATGGCTACATTATAATCTGTACAAGAGAAAAGTATTTATTTGTACGTTTTCCCAAAATTATAACTAGTAAAAAAAGGATGTATGATATTTTATTTGAAAATTGAGATTACAAGGCTTGTTGTATGTTAAAAAGGTTCCAGAACGGTCTACTTTTTTAACCAACGCAGATACGGTAATATAGCTTTGGATTTAGATATGAATCATAAAAACCTAACTTTTCAAGTAATTATAGATTTCCCGCAATCCCAGGTCGACGCCATTCAAGGAGTAAGAGGAAAATCTTTTTCTATAGGCATAGGTTGAGATTTACATATTACCTTAGCAAAATAAAATGCCTCAAATCGGACCTCAAAGGTTCACCCTAACCGAAAATTGCAGCTATTTAAAGTCAATAATTTCTGTACTTAATAGCCCATTAATGGTTTAATAACTTTTCAACCAAAATAGGAAGGGTAATAATTCTTTGTAAGTAGATACTTAACGTAAATGTCTACCTTGTAAGCAATTGTCAGTTTCCTACCATCCCAGGGAGACAGTACGAGAGGAGTAAGAAGAAAACCTTAAACCTAATAAAAGGTTAAGATATACAAATTAAAGGCGTTAACTGTAGTAGAATTTAATTCCGTAAACCGAACCTCAAAAGGCTCATACTAACGGAATGGCAGCTGTGTAAAGTTTATATTTATGTCCTGATTTGAATAAAATACAAATTGCATTGCTATAACATAAATTTTATTGCATCGCAACAAAGTGTGAGTTTGACTGCACTTACAAGTGCTCAAAATTTTGGTTCAGTGTTTGTCGACTGTAACCCGTCCTGTGGTAAAAACGATCAACAACATTGCGCATTTTAATATTTTGCTTTCCGTAATTAGAAAAAATAGAGCGTCTAAATCACTGTCGTTTTGATTAAGGTAACTCAGTTGACGATTAGCGGCTTTGTATTCTAATAATTTAGGCATTTAATTGAATGTGAATCTCAACCCTCCCTCAAAAGATTTTGATCTTGCTCCTTTTGCCCGCCTTTGGCTGCTAAAAATTTATAATTGCTTATAATTTTCACGGTAAATAAATATCTATCATTATTTTGTTTTGGACTTTCCCTTTCGCCTATAATGTTTAAACTACAAGTTTTTTTTAGTCCAAAAACTAAATAATAATACAAACCCTTCGCTATCATGAATTTTAAAAATACCGTATGTATCTAGATATAAAGTTTACCGTATCTATGTTAGTTAAGAAAATATTGAACCGTTCAATGTCTTTTTTAATGCACTGTCAAGATATTGTAAAAAAATATGAAGAGTCCGAACACAGGCTGTACACCTGATGCCATAATGCCACCATAATGCCTAACAATTCACCAATACCTAACATTTATAATTTCCAGTTTTTATTAGCCTACTGCTTAGTTCTTACATATTTCCAAGTAGGAAGCGGGTATTATCAACACGCTCTAATTACTTTCATTACCAATAGTCTACGTGCATGTACCATTTGGATAATACAAATTACAAAATTGTACGCGTTCATTTTAAATACGATAAAATCTGTCATGAACGAAATTTGAAGCCGATTAACTTAATTGTATTTAAAATGTTGCATTCCATATATACTTTCTCATTATAAACTAAGACTGAGTTTACAAAAAAAAATGTTTTAAATTTAGGCTATTATTGTTTTTAAACTTTGACATCAACCTGCATTCTTTAGCATTTTGCCAAAAACTCAAGAAAATGTTTTTTTTTTCGATATACCTATTCACATTAACGGAGGTCGCAGGACGGGGAACGTATGCCCATACATAACTAATTCCTCTTGCTGCTAATCCAATCTTGTTTAATAACTTTTCAACCAAAATAGGAAGGGTAATAATTCTTTGTAAGTAGATACTTAACGTAAATGTCTACCTTGTAAGCAATTGTCAGTTTCCTACCATCCCAGGGAGACAGTACGAGAGGAGTAAGAAGAAAACCTTAAACCTAATAAAAGGTTAAGATATACAAATTAAAGGCGTTAACTGTAGTAGAATTTAATTCCGTAAACCGAACCTTCCTATCAATAAATTTCTACTATCCACGGAGTACAAATGTATTAAGTTTAAACATACAGTATTTGATTTCATATTGCCTTTTTAGGGACAATTTTAAAATTTAACCTTAAACTTTTTAACTTTAACCTTATGCTTCATAGGGTTTTTCCCATTAATAAAGCACCGTTGTGTCGTTGTACCCGTCGCTGTGTCAACCAGCAGTACTTTTAACCGACAGTTGTGTCTCGTGCCTCCAAAACCTTTTTATTAACAAGCTGGGTGGCCATGGAGGAGCTTATATTGTATCATATGAGAATAAAATATTTTTAACCCTTTTATGAAGAAAAATGGGTAATGTTATTCGAATTTATGCTTTATATATATATATTTGGAATAAAGTAAGTGTTTCAGTAGGTGGGGTACACCATTTTAGTTACTTCCTCTAAAAAATAATACACAATAAATTTCTATAACTTTTGGCAATATTTTTTTCAAGAACCTTCAAGTTCTTCTCTGAAGCGAATCGATTCCCCTAGGTTCCTTCCAAAATAAAAAAGTTTAGATAGTAAAGATTTTAGAGATACTATAATCGACCTATTATTTAAGTACGGCGGCGAGGGCCGAGGGCGGCGTTATCGATGTTATTGTTCCCAGGCCCAAGGTCGGTCCGGCGTGGGAGGCGGCGGCGGCGGTCGTGGCGATGAATCAGATCTGAGTCAACAGGTTTCCTCGTTGTGGTCATCGACGGAGAGATGATGTAGGGTGGAAACTGCTAAGGTATGGAAGTATGGTTGTTGTGGATTCCACGGAGATTTGACAATTCTGATTTGCGAGAAATCAAATCCCGTGATATCGTATTACAGCTACGGTACCAATTAATTAGAGCGAAACCTAGAACCGGCTGTGCAGGTATTTCAGGTAGTAGCTTTGTTGTTGAGAAAGACCAGTCGGTTGATTACCAGGACCGCTGGTCATCCAAGCCCAACGACCAATGAGAGTCGGGTCTAGAATCGTTCTTCGAAAAGATACTTTCTCAGATTGGATCTGCTCATCACCAAATGCAAGGTTAGAACTACAACATTTAGAACATGAGAGAGCTCCTATAACCACCACAGGCTATTACTGAAATTTAATGTTGTAAATAGTACAGGTAAATTGCAACAGCTGTACTGTACTGTAATACACTGTTCTTTACTGCAATATATGTGATTAATGAGATAAAATTAGGTTTAAGTATTGGTACTCAGCTAAGAGTTCTACCACAATTCCAAACTTAAGAATCAAATGTATCAAATTGATTTGTATTTATCAAATATATATATCGATACAAAATCCTTCCTCATGTTTATCATTATTTATAAACATTCTTTAAATTCATTTAACAAGGCCACTTAGTAAAATTTCCATATTTTATTGTTTTGTAGCCGACGTTGTGTTTTCAGAAATAAGAGAAAGTAAGACACATTTAACCTTACATAGGTGAAGGTAACAATTAACAACAATGTTTGGTTTTCACAATAACTACTTGTGAAGAGTAGCTAATTAGGCCTACATCAAGGTAAATTGAAAGAAACCCTATCATTTAGGACATGAGAGAGTTCCTATAACCACCAGAGGTTATTATTGAAATTTAATGTTATAAACAGTACATGTACATTGCAACAGCTGTGATGCACTGTAATGCACTGTTCTTTACTGCAATAGCTGTAATTAATCAGACTAGTAAACCTGTTGCTCGAAATCGAGCAATTGTTATGTATTGATTTCAAAATAAAAATAATTATGGTTCAGTATTCTAGAACTATTTTATTAATTATATGGTTGAACTTCCTGTTATACTGAAATTTTGTACAAAAGTTTTTTTAAACTAAACTTTTTGTGAATACTCAGTCATCTTTAAGGAGATGTCCATGTTTCGCGGCCCTAGGTAGCGTATGACCCGTCTTAATCTCAAACCGAACTAAAATGGTTCAATAAATCTACTTATAATCAATGTTAAGGCTCTTTCTTTTTCTTTAATTTATATTTATATTTATAGAATTTATACATAAGAATTTATTTCTCCTTTTAGAATTTTTCTTTGGAATATAAACATATGTAAATATTAAGATCTTCACACATGTGATTCAAAATAAATGTTTTTAAAACCGAATTCTGACCTTCATTATGTATTAGGATAATAGTTTATTTATTTACATCTTCCATCAACTGAAATGCCTCCAGCATGCAATGGTTTCAATTCCATTAATAACATATGGCTCTGCTGAAAAACTTTGTTTGCTCCAATCAGCTGCTTTATTTGAAATTTCTATTCTCATGTTAAATCTTATGGACTAACACGAAACGTGAAGGGCGTCTAGGGCTCTTCCCTTTAGTCAAACCTTTTTAAATTTTATTTCCTGCAAAACCTCACGCCAAGCTCTTTCCAATGACACCAAAAACATGAAAATCGGTTCAGTAGTTTAGGAGGAGTCTTTGTAACAAAAAACCTGCTCGTGTATTAAATAAGTAAGATAGATAATATTAGGTAATGCTACATAATAATTACTTGTTAGGTGTGACGAAACAAAACAAATTATTTTTCACTTAGAACTGTGTACCCAATAATTTAATCTATTTCTAATTATGATTGATAAGTGTTTAAAGCACTTTAAGTATAAAAGTAAGTACTTATACATATACTATTTTGGTTTAGTTTTATTTAATTATTGCAATTCCAGCTTGTTGAAAAGTTGCATTCACCCAAGTTCCTCCAAAGTCAATTAACGTTCTCCTCCAACCGATAGAAAAGCAAAACCTTTTAAATTATAATAATTTTCAAATAAACCTTATTATTTAGGATGTTATTAGTCTTAAATGTATTGTGAATAAATAATAGAATGACACAATGTACTTCAGTAACATAAATATCACCTTAATAAAATTGTAATCGTTAATTGTTTCATAGATGCAACAGCTATACCAAACCTGCCTTTTCCCTTGTGGGCCTTGATACAGTCCCGTCTAATTATGACCATAACTTATACATACATCACACACTAAGATCGTCAGTGACTTATTTAACCGAGTCTTTAGAACAATTAGAAATGCTCTAATTGCAACTCGACGTCCCCACCTTACGCTTGAGCTTGCAACTGAAGAGGCCAGCGTTAACAACTTCAAGTTCCTGTCGTTATTGTTTATGTTTTCATCAAATTAAATACACTACCGAATAGAGGATTCAATAGTTTTGAGTCGCTTTATCGTTCCAGTCGTTATTGTTTAAAATGTTTTCATAAAACTAACTAGCTCCTGAATAGAAGATACGATAGTTTTGAGTAGCTTTATCGTTCCAGTCGTTATTGTTTATAATGTTTTCATCAAATAAACTACCGAATAGAAGATTCGATAGTTTTGAGTCGCTTTATCGCGTGCCATGCCAAGGACCCTCTGCGACTGCGACTGCGACTGTGACTCCACGCAAGTCCGACCATTACACAATTACTCCCGTCACTCGACCGTGAATAGCCACAACATTCGGCTGATTTATTCACGTCGTTTCCGATCTGCTGAAAGGTCGTGACGTCTGTAGATTTACCTCATCGATGATAGGTCGTGGATTGAGTTTAAGTTGGCAGCATTCCGATTTTTTTTATTTGAAATAGGTTTGGGGGAAGAGTTTGGACCTGAACTTGTGTGGCTGGATATTTTACAGTGATCTAAAGTCACTATACAGGGTGTCTTGCAACCCTATGAACAAACATACATAGCATTATTCCTTGGGTCAAGACAAACACATTTCACCATAGGAACATGGGTCTCTGGTGCCTAGTTTTTCGTCTGTCTGGCTGTATGTGTTTTTTACAAACAAATTCATAACTCCTAACCGGTTTGATGTACAGCGTTGAGATTCTGCACAAATGTTTATCTTATTAGGATCTATCATTATTTAAAATTATACCAAAATATCATTAACCGTTTCAAAATAGCGATCATTTAAATTATTAGATGCCGAATTCCACGAAAACCGTAAATTTAACCAAAAGGTTAAAAGAGACATAAAAGTAAGTCCATTTTATTTAGTTTTCAATGATACCTTATTTGTTGAGATTGGATAAATATTTACTGAGAAATTAAATTTTTTCGTTGTGCTTGACCATTTTTCTCCATTTAAACAATGTTAAAATTACGGGGTGTCCAACTTAACTGTGCCAACATTGGTAGCTCAGAAACTATTGGATTTAGAGATAACTTTAAAGTGGGGGACTTCACCTACTTTTTTAAGACATTTAAAATATGAATTCCATTTTCTTGTAAATGGCCGCCATTTTCCAATGTGGTGGACAACTTTGATTTTTCTTATTGAACACCCTGTATTTTATGGCGTATTTGGATTCTACGCTAAATTTTAAGAACTTATTATTCTTTGACATGTTTTCCTATACTCAATAGATAAGTGGATATAAGCAGTTAGAGTTTGATTTTTAACACCCCATATTTTAACATTGTTTATATGGTGAAAAGTGGTCATGCATTACGAAAAAAACTAATTTCTCAGTAAATCTTTATCCAGTCTTAACAAATAAGGTATCACTGAAAACTACATAAAATGGACTTACTTTTATGAACCTTGCAATCTTTTGTTTACTTTAACGGTTTTCGTGAAATTTGGCATCAAACAATTTAAATGGCCGCCATTTTGAAACGGTTTATGATATTTTGGTATAATTTTAAACGATGATAGATCCTAATAAGATAAACATTTGTGCAAAATCTCAATGCTGTACCTCAAACCGTTTAGGAGTTATGAATTTGTTTGTAAAAAACACATACCGACAGACAGACGGAAAACTAGGTACCAGAGACCCATGTTCCTAAGGTGAAATGCGTTTGTCTTGACCCAAGGAATAATGCTATGTATGTTTGTTCATAGGGTTGTAAGACACCCTGTATATAAAAAAACGCATAATTTATGGTTGAAAGTTTCATGCGCTAGGTTAAAATACCGGGTGTCCCATAATAGTCCCCCCCCTAACTTTTTCCTATATTTTTTGAAATATCAATTCCACACCACTCCCAAACATTATTGGGAAGTTAATACTTCATTTTGAGGGGGTACCCAATTTTGGCCGCCATCTTGGATCCGCCATATTGGATCCAAAATAATTTTTTCAAAAGTTAAAATGGTAATGTGACCCATCATTTCGAATTAGATTTTGTCACTGATTACAATGCCGCAATCCGTTTTTTAATATCACAATTGGTTCTCAAGATATGGGTACTTTTAATTTATTTATTTTCAACCAATTTAAACATTACAAATTGATAAAATAGGTCCATAACCACAAAATAATGTTAGATAGTGACAAATAATCACCATCAGTCATTGTTGAGCGATTTACACTTAGCTTTTACCAATGTAAATTTTTTGGCCGCCATCTTGGATCCGCCATTTTGAAATGAGGTAAGTTATTTCAAATATGAAGTTGGTACTGTGACCCATCATTTCAAAATAGCTTTTTACGCCGAACTGGATGTCGCAACTCGGTTTTAATTATAGCGTTTCGTTTTCAAGATATTGTCATATTTCTAATAAAAATATGAATTTTTCAAAATCCAAATTTTAAAGCTAAAAACGGGTTGCGGCATTCAATTCGGCGTAAAAAGCTAGTTTGAAATGATGGGTCACAGTACCAACTTCATATTTGAAATAACTTACCTAATTTCAAAATGGCGGATCCAAGATGGCGGCCAAAAAATTTACATTGGTAAAAGTTGAGTGTAAATCGCTCAACAATGACTGATGGTGATTATTTGTCACTATCTAGCATTATTTTGTGGTTATGGACCTATTTTATCAATTTGTAATGTTTAAATTGGTTGAAAATAAATAAATTAAAAGTACCCATATCTTGAGAACCAATTGAGATATTAAAAAACGGATTGCGGCATTGTAATCAGTGAAAAAATCTAATTCGAAATGATGGGTCACAACACAACTTTAACCTTTGAAAAAATTATTTTGGATACAATATGGCGGATCCAAGATGGCGGCCAAAATTGGATACCCCCTCAAAATAAAGTGTTAACTACCCAATAATGTTTGGGGGTGGTGTGGAATTTATATTTGAAAAAATATAGGAAAAAGTTAGGGGGGGGACTATTATGGGACACCCGGTATATTATATTATAAAGGGACTAAAATGGAAACTTCCAGTTTTTGTTTTTGCGACAGTCCACCTTCCATTCCAGATTGTACTCAGGTTTACTTCAGATTGGAGTAAATGAAAATGTCTAAAAACTGTTTGCATTTTTCATTCGTTGTTATTTTGTATCTGAAGTGGTAGCTCATTCCACCTTGTGTTGGGTTTTTTACTTTTATATTGATTTTGTTATTTCTGTTATTTGAATTTTGTCGGCAATGTGACCTGAATGAAACACGTTTTGTAACTAAAAGTAAGTTATTTTTAGCATTTGAAGGAAATC
Source organism: Flexamia atlantica (assembly GCA_035578135.1). NCBI lineage: Eukaryota > Metazoa > Arthropoda > Insecta > Hemiptera > Cicadellidae > Flexamia > Flexamia atlantica. Next base: position 33,122,013 of record JAQJVK010000003.1, on the reverse strand, counting down.
CTTTGAGCCGGTTGTAAGAAAATTAATTGTACAAAAAAAACAAGTAAGCAAGCATAAGAGTTTAATATTTGCTTGCATTTATGTTTTTGATTCAAATCGTTCTACTGAATCTTTTAATTGAGTTTAATTATTTTTTTTATTTATTTATATTTTTATTGTTAAATTGTATATTTTATTATTTATATTTTTTTAAATTTAGATGGAAGAATCAACGAAAGGAGTGTTGCTTGCTTGTGGGTTCGCCATTGAAGGGTACGAAGTATAAATTTTTAACGCTTATGAATATACTAAACACTTTTTTTGTCATAACAAGATTCGTTGCATATCTAAATCAAAGAAGTACATTTATCTTGAAAAAATTTAAAAATGTAAGAACGACTTCTCACTCTTGTTTCCTCTCAAAATTGTCGTTCTTTCCCTTCCAAATGAACTCTTCTCCTTTTTTTAAATGTGAATTATCAAATCGAATTGCCGATGGGTTGGTTATTGGATTTCCATATTTTTAATCTAAGAAACCGTTTGTAATATGTTTTTAAGGGGAAGGAGAAAACCGATATAAATTGAATTTCTAAGCACGGTTGGACGACGAATCGATGCTATTCAATTAATTCATGATTCATTTAATCACATAAATGAGTCATTGTTTCACGAACAACTACTATTAGGTGTGAAGTAAGTACGGTACAGCACCACAAACGCAGATGTACACAACGGTCTCAGAGACGATAAGTGTGATACTGAAACTTGCTTGAGATATCGCCACACACTGTCTGATGATACCTCTTGTCTCGAGACAATCTTAGCGTGTATGGGGGCCTTAAATGAATAAGTAGAACTTCATTCGTCTTAATATTTCAGAAATTTCAAATATTTTAGGGAATAAAAGTATGTATTAATGGTTTTATTTGACTTTAAGTTGAGATACTGGATATCTCGAAATGTAGTCTACATAAAGTAACTGCTTGATTGAAAGCTATGCGACACATAATAAACATTTATGGATTAAATTATTTTACTGTTTAGTTATACCATAGCAAATTTTACACTGATTAAAATTTGATATGCCAAGATCAAAATAACTACAGTTGAAAACAGTCAAATTAACTTTGAAAACGCTTTAAATTAGATCTCTTGGTAAATTAGGTCACGCTGGAATGAGTATCCTTCTGTCCATTGTCGATGGAAGAAGAGGTGTAACAGAAGTAGCAACAATGCAGCAATAACCTGCAACAATAGCAACAATAGGCGAGTCACCATCGAGCACGCTCGGGAGATCCTTGGCCATAAGGAACAAGGAGCCGGTGGCAAAGGACAATTTAATTGTTGGTTCAGAATTTTCCTGCTATTCTTTTTTCTACAAGTGATAAATGACTTTAATGCTGGGACTTTCAATAATGTTAAACCATGCACACCTAGATTCACTTAAAATTTTTAGTGTTGTTTATTTATACTACCTAATTCGGCGGGTAGTATGAGAATTATTTCCTTTTATTAGATTGTGAATTTAAAACACAAATGACTTTACTGACACTATTTTTCTGCAAAAGCGATTAATGCTTTTTTGCGATTACCTGCTCGGTTTCGATCTGTAAATAACTCTCATGCTCCTGCCGCTACCAGGTCGAGAACACTCCGGCTAGCTTGCAGAGTGCCTCAAACTTCGAGTAGATTATGCCAAAATACCAATCTACTGACAACACACACGTAAAGAAATCTACTTCTCAGTTGTAATACCATCAAATTCAGGAGAGAGTAATTTACTCTAGTAGGTTCCTAAGAAGTTTACAAGGTTTATGTTTTTATTATTTGCATATTTTAACAAAAATTATATAAGTTGGTTGTCTACTAAAGTTGTATTTATACTGTTCAAGAGAAAAATTCCTAAAATTTCATTAATTTTTACCTGAACGTCTGAGAATTTTTGAAATTGGTCTGATATCGACATTTTCAGTATCGTTTTTTCGTTCACGATCTAAAAAAAATAGGTTACACAAGAGGTGTAGAAATCACCCACACAATCTGGAAATAAAGCAAACCTACAATCAGTATAAAAATAGGTTGTTAAACAAAAAAGGGAAACAAAAAATAGATACTTTAGCGAGTTGTTGATAAAGGAGAGTTCAGCTCCAAAAAAACAGTGGGATATTATAAATGAGATCTTAGGGGAATCAAAGAAAGCTGACAAATATGTTACTTTGGATGATTCGGATAAAATGCTTCTAACTGATCCTATTGGAATATCAAATAGGTTCAATCAATATTTTTGCTCAATAGCTTCTGAACTATGACTTGACATTATGAGAGATAAAACGGAAACCTCTCCGAAAGAAAATTATTATATAAACAATATGTTCAAAGTTTATTCAATTGCAAATTCGTTATTTTTTTTATCCGACTGTAAAGCAAGAGGTAAATGATATAATTATGAATTTAAATAATCGGAAAGCTCCAGGTTATGATAACATATCTCCTTTAGTAATTAAGTTGGTTTGTAGTAATATTATTGATGTGTTAGTATTTTTAATAAATTTTAGTATGAGTACAGGTGATTTCCCGAATGAATTAAAAACTGCAATTGTTAAACCCGCATTTAGGAAAAATGACAGGTGTGACGTAAGCAATTACAAAATACCCGATATCTCTGTTATCTATTTTTTCAAAGATATTCGAAAAGGTAATAAAAATTAGATTGGTTGGTTTTTTATAAAAAGAGCGTTTCTTCAGTAGTAATCAATTTTGTTTCAGGCAGAAATTAAGCACTAATACAGCATTGTTACATTTTATGGGAGACGTATATACTAGTATTAACGAGGGCAAACAATGTGCTGGTGTTTTTGTAGACGTGATGAAGGCGTTTGACACTGTCGATCACACAATTTTACTTAGTAGATTGCAGGAGGCTGGGGTTAGGGGTGTACCTCTGTTGTGGTTCTCGTCTTACCTGAGCGGTAGGACTCAAAAGACTAGAGTTGAAGGAGCAATAAGCGAATTAGGTTTTGTTGAACACGGAATCCCTCAGTGTTCTGTTCTTTCGGATCCTTTATTTTTAATTTATGTCAATAACTTATGTAATGGTAATTTTAATGGGAATTTGGTATCGTTTGCGGATGATACTGCTCTGTTTTACAAAGCCGACACATTAGATTCATTAAAAGTAAATATGCAAAATGATTTAAATGCTCTTAGGTGATGGTTTACCCGTAAATTTATGATAATGAGTCCCAAAACAAAGTATATTTAATTTAATCTAACAAGAAGTATTAGCTTTGCATGTCCTTAAAAATATCATAAAATGGCATGCTCTGATTTAAATTTCAGGTTACAGAAATAAAATACTTGGGATTAAATGTATACGCAAAAATTAATTGGAAAAGCACATTGATTACTTGAAAAATAAATTACATAAGTATGTTAGAATTTTTTATTTGTTATCCTTTGTATGTAATCGACAACTTCTCAGAACAGTATACTATGCATTAGCAAACTCTAAGTTGGAATATGGAATATGTATTTGGGGAGGAGCGTATTCCACTTCCATGAAACCATTAATAAATATTCAAAAAGCATTCATAAGAATCGTATTACACAAAGGAAGATTAGAATCTTCTGCACCTTTGCTTAAATCAATAAATGTTCTTCCTCTAAAAATTTATTTATTTTTAAAGTTTTGCGTATATTTTTTGATATAAGTGGATATAGGTATATATATACAAGGGATAGAGTAGGTTCATTAAGAAACAGGTTTGATATTATGTTACCTAGACCAAATTTACCTCATTTTAAAAAGTTCTATTTATATCTTGCTCCAAAATGTTTTAACTGTTTACCTTTAAATATTAAAACATGCGAAAGTTAACAACGATTTACCAGAATGCTATGGAAGTATTTACTGGAACGAGAAAATGTTGATTATTTTTTCTCCACTGTTATTTACACTTAAGTTTTATTCGTAAAGCCTGTGGAAACACTGTAGTGAGGAAGTGATACAGAAGATGTTAAAATGATTTTCTCAGTGCCTTAGTGTTTGTTTTGTGTGTTACATCTAGACTGGTCTGCTGCCCTCCATAACTCTTTGAGACTATCATGATATAATGAACAGTGGTAAATCCACCGCAACAGGTAATAACCTAGGTGGTTATTGTTTCAATTGTTTGCCTTTGTAAAACAGGTATTTATTAATATTTCTGAAACAATAAAGATTTTCTTGAAAGAAAAAACTGGCGGTCCTCAAACAGAGAGATAAACAGTATATATTTTGTGCTTCCGAGCCAGGTAAATCTTGAGTCGACAATACTTTGTTAACATGAGATTTAGTTACAAAACATTTTGTCCCGAAAGCTGCAGAAGACGGCATGATATCAGTAAAATGAATGAATAAATAAATTCTTTATTTTCCTTAATGTACATCACAATATTACGATACACTGCAGGTCACAGTAAAATATGTAAATCATAATTACAAAACCTTACTTACAAACAAATACAAAATGAAGAGCCATCATTTTAACAAGTAATATTAGAAAATAATGTAGAACATTTCCGTGGGCGTAGTAAACAAATATCAATTTTTCCTGTCCTGTATGTCTATTTCTTTCATTGGTTTTTTTTTGCGTCAAACGTCACTATCCATATCAGCTTCCTATTTCCCAGTGAGGCATGGCGCTAAAATAGTTTTGGATTCTACGCACTTCAGCAATACTGTTGCCAGCTAATTGCTGTGTTATTTTGAGAAGATATAGGACAATGCGGATTGATAACGTCGACTATTTTCTAATAGTTTTCCCCAGCCTCCCTACCCTGGTCATCTAAAACTCTTACAATACAAACGTACATAGTAGATACAGGTTTTTAAATTGTTTACGAAAACATGCCCCTCTTCATATCCTATACAAGTATTCAACTCTAACCATTTACTTTGATCACAGGATTGCCGGAATTCATGATGTTTATCGAAAGTCAAAAGACAAAATTATTTTGTTTAAACAGCTAAGAAACTTACCAAAGCTGGTGAGTAATAATGGTTCAAAAGGACTGGGCCATCATTATTAAAAGAGATCCAACTAAAATGCAACCTCTAAAAACAATACTAAAATTAAGTGTATAACCAGAAAGCCTAGTCTGATTACGATCCATTAAAACATTGTTAAATCACTAATACCCATCATTATTTTTATTAAAATGATACGTTCTAAGCCATTCATTTAAAATTAATTCTTAAGGGTCGAGAGAAGGCCGTTGGAGACAGCAACCTATTTGGATGAATAGATGACCCCCAGTAGAAAAAGTGTTTGATTTTAAAGATCATTCCCAACTATTTGAACTCAATATACTGAAGTTTATTAATAATAATAAAGCTATTATTGTTTCTATTGAATGAGCTGAATTATAATATAAAATTAATGTACTTCATAATATTTAAAAAATATTTTGTTTTAAAGGTTGTTTTGTGTAGTATTGCAGGGTTTTATTAACGCTTCACAAATGTAATAAGACTAATCAGGTTTTTCTATGGTTTTATAAAGTTAGCCTATAAAATATTTAACTAATATTTGATAAAATAAACGCTGACTTTAAACATTCACGTTATATCAGTTGCAAACGTACTGTTTTACCGGACGAGTTTGGTAGTTCACGCGCGAGCCGGAGGCGAGTGTGGGATTTTCATGGGAGTACGGTAAAACTGATCGGCCGTGTAAATTAACATTCGTCTTATGGACGGCGTGGGCCCCAAGAATTGGCGCCAGTTTATACATTTCTCAGTTCTTAAAACCTAACCTATAATAAACAAAAATTTTTTTGCTTCTGCTGCCATCAGTGCTGCCACTACTTTCCTCTAAAAAGTAACCTATAAACCTGCACTAACGTCAGTTTGCTGCAAATCAGCTGATTGTTTACTTCCTTTACCTGTAATCTAATCCAGAAAACTTTCCGGCTTAGTTTTCTGGACTGGTATCGGCAATAGGTATCCTTCAAACCAACAAAAAAGAACAGAAGACAGATATTCCTGTGTCAGAACAAAAATATTTGAAAACAAATAAACGCAATTCTACCTCACAGATACAAAAATGCAGGAGCACTACCAGTTGTTTCAAATTATTTTGAACGTGGGCGAAGCCACGAGTAAACTATATAAAATCAAAGGTTGTATTGAATTATTGATTATAGGTGTCTCATTGCGTAAACATATTCATTTATAATTTATAGTTACTTTTTACACAATTCTTAGACACTTTACAAGAGTTTAAATCGATTTATACTTTCTTCTAAGAAAACATCCGACATGATGTTAAGAGTGAGTCAATCGAAAAATAAACATAAACTCTGAGAATTTCCCATGTCCAACTTGACCGTGTCCCACAACAATAAAGAAGGACGAGTAATTCTAGTGTTCCGGCCTATACAAGTCCCGTTGGCTTCCCTCATCGGGGCAATATGTATGACGACATAATAGGACACAAAATCATACAATATTTTTATTTTGTAAGGTTCGTGAACTTCATTACTGTCATTAATGAAATAAATAGCGACTCAATTTACAATAATAAATGCGTAAAAATTTTAAACCATTGAAATTCAGTACATCAGCTTATTTTATATGAATTTGTTCTAGATCGTAAAAAACACATTTCTTTATTTTGATTCAAGTGCCCCTTACTTTTTACTCAAACCGTTGTTTGGAAGCAAGCCTCTTTTACTCTAGAGTCAGATCTGCTTATGGTGATAACTATGGTATGTTTCATCGGGTGAGGCTTTCCCATGCCGATGTCAAAATGAGCGAGCGTCGAGGAGACGCCGCATCAGAATGAAACATGATGATCTATATTTTTCAATGCAATAAAATATCGATGAAAAATTAAAATCAGCTTTTATTTACTGTGTTTACTTTTAGGATGTTCGCCCGCTTGTTTTAATTGTGTCAGTCTTGAAAATCAGCCGTTAATGATTTGCATTTAGGTGAAAATAATCGAAAGCTAGAACAAAACCATCACCACCGACAGATCACCACCGATCTGTGATCAATGACATGACTGTGAATCTTTCTGATATGCTTCAACGGTCTCAGAACTATTGCCTGAGTTTTGTTTATGATTGAGACGAGTAGAGCGTATTACACCTTATCATATTGTGTCAAAATTGTTGAAACTAAATTATCAAAGAACAGTAAAAATCCTTTATTTAGCTTTTTCAATTTTAAAAACCAGTTTTCCAAAATATTTTGAAAATTATTTTAAATTTGTTTCCCAATTCCAAAATAGTTTTCGGAGCTCACGTTCTGCCTCACTTACTTTGCGGATGCCTCAATACAGAACTGCAGTATACGAGTATGACAGAGCATTTGTTATGACTGCCTGCCGTTTGTGGAATAACCTCCCTTTTTCCATTAAATCCCTAGATAGTCATCGTCGGTTTGTGGCGGCGCTGAAAATTTTTCTTTTTGAACGGATGACTCTGGCTGGTGTATCCTAGGTGGTTGTCTTGGGCGGGTTTACTGGCAGAGAATGAATGAGCTAGAGTGAAAGGAAATTATGTTTTTGTTTTTTTTCTCAATTTATTGGAAGAGTTCATTATGTTTTTGTTAGTTTTTCATAATGTTATTGTTGTATTATATTTGTGCATAAAATTGTTTAGGCAGGTTAAGTGTAACAAAGGGCCATGCGGCCCTAACTTTGCCTGTGAAAATAAAGAATTTTTCATTTCATTTTTCATTTCACCAAAGTCCGAAGCGGTCATGGTACTTCGGACCATTTGATGGAGCAGCGTAGCTAAAGAAAGCAATTAACTGGACAGTGACCTAGATGTTTTTTCGATTATTTATACAACATAATAAATCGGTCAAATTTTATTGTTGACTTCATGAATTAGCCAATTTGTTAATCAATATTCCTTTAAGTGCATAGCTTATATTCAACGTCCTCGGCAAAAAACTTACATTCAATAATCTTTTTCTCCCTAGGACGAAAAAATATCGAAATTATCTTTTTAGCTCTTGGAAAAAATAACAACTTGGAAAGAATAAAAAACGGCTGTTTTTCACACAGACTATCGAAAATACACTAATATAATTTCCCATTTCATTGACTAAAAAATCCAATACATTACATGATATAATTTTGTACTATTTATGTAATTTTCTGACTATTTTCTGAGATATATTTTTTAATGTATACTTGGTTGGGAAATCGTAGGAACTTTATTTTGATTACAAGGAATCACACAAACGTTTATCGTTATAAATTTTGCCAAAAATGAAATTATTATTTAAAATAAAATGAGATATAAATAGCTTATTATTTGTTCTTGTTGATTCAATTTATAGCTTTTATCTCGACAAATAATAACCAAAACTACCTACTAGAAAAATTATCAATATAAACTGCACGTGTAACAAAACAGTGCGTTCGATGTTTTTTCTGCTTTTTCTTTTTCCCTGTATAAAAAAACATTCCCTGTACAAAAAAACTATTTTCACAACTTTACCGCTACAATTCTAATTTGTACAGGATGATATAATTATTTCATTGCCTTTACTACAAAACGTTTATCCATGCTTTGGTATGTTAGTTCCGATGTCAGTGAACCATGAAGTTGTTGGCCTACACACATCATTACAGATCTTAATGATTCTGTAATAGTAAGCAAATCCAATCAAATGACCTTCTTCACAATGTCATGGGAAATTATACAATAGTTTAATACAGGGCTGTAATAAAAAACAGACACACATTACATTGGTCTAACTGCACCGGACCTTGCGAAACGCTTTTAACATTAATTGCTAATAGTCTATATAAAACATGCTAAAATGCAAATGGTATCTTCGTTATTGGTAAATAAATGTGCATTAGTAAGTATATTAGAAACGACAAACTAAACATTTATAACAACTAAGGGATAGATAGCTCGTTAAGTAAATTTCCTTGAAAACCTATATTAACAAAAATGTAACATAATATTTTTTCCGCAAATAAACATTTAGATATAAATGTAGCACAATATTTTTCGCAAATTAGCATGTATACATTTTTATGTCCGATGGACCAAATCATAATTTTTTCATGTTTTGCAGCATTATAGATAAATTCATTTTTTAGACAATTCAGCCATATTAATCGAAATAGAAAGAAATGCTTACAAAAAAGCTCTAATCAAACTGAGTAGTTAGGGGCTAAAATGCTAAATCGTAAAAGGTTTTAATAAAAAATACAGTATTTACTATTTTAGAATTCTTCAAATAAATGATTAACGTGTTCAACCGAAAGAGGAAAAACTAAATAGATTAAGGTATTTTCCTACTTCAAAATGTTGAGTTTTTACAATGTAAATAATAAAACCGATATTGTGCGTTCAATAGGCCTACATGATACACAATATATAATGTTTTATAGATCATAGTTTTATTTAGTCAATTAAAAAACAACTTTTCCTCAAGAACATTTTTTGACGTGTGTAATTGCTTTTAGTCACAAAGCACAAACGACTATATAAAATTTAATTTAGAAGTATTTAAAATGAAATAGTTAAATCATGTATTGATAGATCACTAAAGACCTATGCATGAAAATTTGAACAAAAGATCTAGCCATTCTATGTTAAATCACTTATTCCTTTACCTACCACTTCACATCTAGTCATTAAACTACAGAAACACCAGACAATCATTCCCCAAGAATTTATCACCCCATAACTCAGACCAAACAAGGGAAGCCAGTACATAATTGAATAATCGGGACGAATTTTCCGCAGTCGACCAATCGGAGAGGAACATCGTTATGACGTCACGGAAATAGAAGATTGCAACAATGATGAACAAATCAGGTGTAAAGATATCAGCTGATCATGGTTGTCGCGACCTTCCCGCCACGGAGGGGTTTTATAAGAAGGAGCCGCCTGCCCAACCGGCAAACACACCTACATCGCTCACAGCACACCGCTGACCAGTGACCGCCATGGCCTCTTTCGCCCCTCTTCTTGTGAGTTCAAATTTTAGATTTTAAAATTTTAACTTTGAATTTCTTATTTCTATATTAACAATTATTATTTTAGTAAACTGTTTATACATTTGTTTTAACAACAGATCGGAAGGAAAGAAAAAGGGGGAAATCATCGGTCATAATCTAATTGAACTATAAATTTGTTTCCGTATTTTTTTAATAATTTCAAAAATTCAATTTTGATTTTTCCAGACAATCTTTATTTACAATATCAACAATCTTACTTTTGTTGGCAACGCCTTTATTTATTTATTTTTCAATATGTTTGGAGGTAATGATGTATTATTGGTAAAAGGATACTTTTAATGATTAAAAAAAACTAAATTTGTACATTTAAGTAATTTAGGTAAACTTATAAAAATTCAGTATGGTTTTAGAGCAAACTGCTAATATAATAACATTCATTTAAACAGTTTATGTTTTCAATTTTTTGAATCACTTTAGGAAAATATTTTTGTAATATTTTTTTATAAAGACTTTGTTATAAACATCATAGTAAAACCAGGCATTAGTTTGATCTATTAATAGGGTTTCCAAAAAATAACTCTCTAATTTTGATTAACTGGAGTATATTTATCTTCATAACAATGTTGTTTCAAGAAAAGTTATTGCTTTAATAATAAAACCCACAATTTATTTGCTATAAAGACATTTATTTCTGAAATTTCACAATGCCATGATTGAATGAATGATCTGGCCATGTAACTCACAGTAAAAGACTATGACTACTTACAACACGCATAAATCAACTGATATGTCTTTGAATGGTTTCAAATTTTCCCAAAAAACTTAATCAAATCAATCAAGAAATTTAGACTGTTTGTAAAATGAAATCTTAGATAAATAATATAATTATTTACAAGTTTAATAAAAGTTTTAGCACGTTCATATAAAATCAATTATTTTATTATATTATTAATATAGTTCAGAGTGGTTATAGTTCATAGTATTTTAATTTTATGATTTAATAATACTGCCTAGTAGTGTTTTTACATTAAAGAGTTGTTTCTGAGTACAAAGAAAGTTAAAATAATTTAATCCATTATTAATACTTTCTTTGAGACCAGGACGCAGCACTTTAAGGTGGATACTAAACGATGAGCGTAGGATGGATGATATGAAAGCCTTCGTACGGGAAAAGTGTACATTCCAAGTCAAATAACGTGGCCTACTCCGTCCATAGGCCCAATGCTAAAATTAAAAAATAGTCTTATATGAACGGACTGGGCCTTGTTTTTAGAATATCATATAGCTGAGTCGTTTTGTCAGGATTATTAATTAATTGACAGCCCGTGTGATTGAACTAAGAGTAACAATTTTAGTTTTATTTAGCAATTACCTTAAAATAAAAACCCTGATGTCACCGTTAAAAAACTGGTAGCTTTGCTAGAAGGAATTATCACTTGTCAATAACTGAATATAATTTTAAAATTGCTTGGAAATGTTTGATTTATATTTATAGTTATTGAAAATCTTATAAGTTGTATAAATGTAAGAACTCCTCCTGTTTTTAATTCATCCTGTTTTCAAACGAATATAAATTGCGTGATTGCCTTTCTTAAGATTTGGGAGCTGGTGAGATTTTCAAACTGCTGTAAATTAACCATTCTCATGTTCCTAAAATCGAATATATATTTATTTTAGTTTTTTGTACATATTAACAAACTTAAATGATACCCCTTTTAAAAATATACTTAATTTAGTTTTAAGAATCCCTTATCTCTTTCATGCACGGAGTTACATGAGTATTGAACCATTTGGCTAATTTTAAGCACGCCGTGTTACATCTTTGTAACGTGACGCTTTTCTTATAATACCACTAGTGCTATCTACGTAGCTGGAAACTGTATTGTAGATCCAGTTTTCTCTCATCGGTAAATAATAACATTAAAATGACGATTTTTTTATAGTTTTAAGGCTCATGATCACGAATCTATATGACTTTACAAACAATATGAAAAACGTTTCCCGTGCAGGCTGGTTCACAAGACCAGTGTATTCCGAACAGGAAAGAGTTAAGAAATTTCCACTTATTGCACCTTAAATTAATAACTGAAAGAAGATTTTTTTTCAAGTGTGGCGAAATAAGACATAACATGATCAATATAGAAATATCATATTGAAATGTAGAAGAAAATTTAATATCTTTATTAACGATTTTACCATACAAGTTGTGAATTAAAAATTAATGTCTATATTAAATTCAAACTAAAAATAAAATATAGCTTTTAACAAGATTTTAATGACAATTTAAAATAAAATGTTTATTGAAAGAATATGTATAGGCCTTGTAGTATTCACTAAAAATTGCCTCTCAAATTAATTGTTTTAAAAATGTTATACATAATAAAACTGTATTTGAATAATTTATTTTTGTTTAAACATTTCTTTACATATATAAAACATAGATAGGTCCAAACGTCAAAACAATGAAATTGCTTCCGATGTAAACACTAATTAAATGTGGGAGTAACCTTGGCCTACAAACAATTCATTGATGGGTTGAGTACATTGTTGTATGGTATTACACAACAAATAGTTCACATGAGGTGGAGTTACGTCGGAATTGAGATCAACTAGATATCAAACCAGCTTTAGGTATTCATTGTAAATCTAGCTTACGCTTCACGTTTTCTTTGGGGCCTTTATTTTCCATCTAAAAACGCTTAATTCTTAATAATTCACCACAGATAACACCACAGAGACGAATTTTAGAACAATGATCAATGGTTTGAAATATACATACTTGAATAGGAGGAAATAAACCTTAAAAATAAAGTGTTTTTGAGATCTCATATTTTTTTCTTGTAAGAGAGGTTTAATTTCACAGTAATTTATACTTCATCCAAAGAGATTGTGAGTTGTATACTGGTAGGTTTGCACTAAAATATTTAAATTTAATTATATTTTCATTATTTGTTCTCTGATTCACCACAGTTATTCTAATTCGATTTTGAAGAAACTGAAGTAGTAAGCCCACATAATTACAACAACGTGCGTATACAAATGTATAATGTACTTGTACCATACCTACATTCCCGCATTGTAACGGGAAGGTAATGGTTAGGACCTAGTATTATTAGTAAACAAATAATTAACTTGACGTCAAATATACATAATCTTTTTAGTAACATTTGCCTTTAAGTATTAAACATTCAGTAATAAAAGATTTGGAGAAAAAAATAAACTGATAATGAACATGCCTGCTATTTTGAAATTAAACTATTGAAATAGTATATTATGTTACTAGGCCGGGAAGTACTGTTTTGCCGGACGAGCATGATAGTTCCCGCGCGAGCGAAAGCGAGTGCGGGATTTTCATGCGAGTACGGCAAAACTTCCCGGCCGTGTAACGTACGATATTTTTCATCATACTACGCAGAAAAAAACATACCTTCAATCATAACGTAGTCCTTGCATAAACATACGTTTCTCAAACCTCCAAACCTAACCTATAACAAACAGAAAAACATTTTCTACGGATGCAGTGCTGCCATTACGTTCCTCTAAAAAGGAACCAATAAACAAGCATTAAACATCGGTTTGCTGCAATCAGCTGATTGTTTACTTCCGTTCTTTCCGGCCTAGGTCGAATAAGAGTTTATCTGGCCTAGGCCGGCAATGGGTAACTTTCGAGCCAACAAAAAGGAACTGAAAACAGATGTTTCTGTGTTAGTATGATGAAAAATGCATTACTAAACTATTTAAACTTATCTAGAAAAATCCTTCCATAAGAGATAAAGTAAGTAAAACGCATCTTACAACACTGAAAAGTATTTCTACACTTATACTGTATTTACATACGACATGGTAAATATTCAAAAATGGCGATTGATTTCGATTGGTCACACGAACCATCATCAGGCCCAATGAGAGACTCGGATAGTAATTGGTGTGACCAATCGAAATCGATCGCCATTTTTCACAATTTCTTTATATTTACCGTCTTGTATGTAAATACAGTATGTTTAATAATATTTTCAAGTGTTGTAAGATTTTTATATTTACATACAGTAAATAAGACAACACGTATCATGCCAACTAATCAACAAATTGGAAAAATGAGGTAAACTTATCAAGAACCGACAAAAAACCTTCTTTACCTTGCTTTCCGTGACCAGCATTATTTTGCATATAGTCCATTATTTTGCATTATTTTCCATTTTCAATAGTTATAAGTGACTAGCTGTTTATACACTGCTGAAGCTTGCAATGCCGAAGTTTCCTTTTCCGAAGGTTAAATGACGTAACACCAACTAATTATATTAGAATATGTATTTTGCACTTTTAAAATCTTGCCTTAAGCCGTGGTATTTTCTGAGGGAATAGCCCCCATTAGAGTTACCAAAAAAGTAGGTATTGCGTATTATGGCTTGAGCTTATACAAAAGAACATTGCAAGTCTATCTTTATTAACTTTAATATTTTATCAGGGGTAAATCTTTATATATTTAACGTGATGTTAACTAGTTATAAGAATATTGACACTCATACCACTCGAGGAGACGTCCACAGTTTCAATACTAGGTCTAGAGCTCTGACAGACATTCCGTTTGTTATAGGCTAGATAAAACTACACAAAGAAACATTTTGGTAGGTTTAAAAAGCCTGAATAAACTTCCCCATGATGTGTTAGCCCCTTTATTTCAAGATTTAAAATCTACAATATTTCAGTGGCTTGATAAAAATCCGTTTTAACACACAAGTGAATTTTTTGAACTACCGACTCCTGTAACACTCGTCTAATTTGTAGAGACGTATGTTTTATTTAATATTGTCTGTTTCTCTAATTTTGTCGTCTATGTTGTTTTTTTTATTTAAGTGCCTACATCAGCTATAACGTATGTTACCCCTAACACAAGAACCTTTGACCAACCAAATGCATTCTAATTGGAATACATGTTTGATCCTTCATTCTTCGTTGCAGGTGTGCGCGCTGGCCGCCGTCGCCCTCGCCGCCCCCGCGGAGGACCTGAAGACCTCTGCGGCCTCAGCGGCCTCGGCCCCGCTGTCCTCCGACCTCAAGGCGGAGTCCAGCTACGGCCTCGGCTACGGCGTCGGCCCCTGGGGCGGCTACGGCGGCTGGGGCTACCCCGGCTTCCATGGCTACCCCTACAGGCACGGTGGGTGCTCCAGCTCTTGGTTCTTTTAAAGT
This sequence comes from Flexamia atlantica, assembly GCA_035578135.1. Classification (NCBI taxonomy): domain Eukaryota; kingdom Metazoa; phylum Arthropoda; class Insecta; order Hemiptera; family Cicadellidae; genus Flexamia; species Flexamia atlantica. Next base: position 33,106,867 of record JAQJVK010000003.1, on the reverse strand, counting down.
ATTATTTCAATCACCTGGAAGGCACAGAGGTATAGGTCGAGACAGATGATGTGGCCAAGTCCACCCGTATAAGACTAAAGTTATTTCTAGTACTGGGCTTACGGACGACCTGGGCCACGTCATAATGACACGACCTGTAATGTACTCGCTTCGCGGGCCGAGGGTGACCCAATTCCTTGGGAAATTTTTAAAAAGCTTTGAATCAGTAAAATAGAAAAACAACAGTAAATAAAGAGAAAAACTATTATTATCAAGAAAGAAAACATTACAAAGATTATATTTTAAAATATTTAACAATACTACAAACTTTCTATATTACGGGAATTAAAATATAAATCATTACGATTGACGAATTATGGCTTGTCTAAATAATATATGTAGTCAGACGTTCACTGTATATTATATACAGTCAGCACTCAGCAGTAACGTTCGTTGTTTTTTTCAAGAGAGATCACAATAACAAAATATAGACAAAATATAGGAAAAATATAGACAGTGTAATATGTTGGCCTATCCGAATTACAGACTATCTGCAAAGAGATAACTTAAATGAACTAAATTTTAATACTAGCAAGATATATTGTATATATTTTAAAGTCATAAACCTAGGATTTTTGCGAGACGTAAATTATCGTTTAGGTAAAAGGAGAGATTGCATTTATCATTAAAAGAAATCATTAAATTAAAGAAATCATTAACTGAGAAATCATTAAAAGATATCTTATGTAGAAAAATTGTTCATAAATCTTTGTCTTCAAATATTATACTTTTATTCAGCTTCATTCGTACCTAAAATTTCGGTAAGCAAATACGCAACAAGGCAATTTTTGTTATGAATAAGATGAGAAAAAATATATTACATACATAACAATAACCTAAATGTTTAAAATAAATGTCGTAAAAATTACAAAAATTATTCTTTTTGCCTACGTGAAGTATATAATAAATTATTTTGACAAGCTAATAGAAAGTTATACTCATAGCCAATCATACATAACATTGTCTTTAATGACCTTTATCAGTTCATAGATTTGATTGATTTTGGGTGGATTTAAAAGTAATGTTTCTCCTCTCGAAATTATCCAGAAATCTGTAATCAAAGCTGCTCTTGGTAAACCACGTCGCTATCCATCTGAACAACTCTTTGATGATTTTAAAGTTTTTAGTATCTCCCAGTTATACAGTAGAACTCTTCTTTTGTATATTTTCAAAAACAAACAAACTATATTCAGCCAGCCCAATCATAATTATTTAACCAGATCTGCTGTGAGTACAGGGATTCAATTTCCTAAAATAAATCGAACAATTATTAAAACATCTTCACATTATTTGGCAGGAGTAATTTTTTCAAAGCTTCCTGGATTTTTAAAACACCCAAACCAATGTAGCATAGCTACTTATAAGAATCTTGTAAATAACTGGTTACTGATAGTTGGTAGAGATCAAATTGATAGATACCTCTGCTCACTGTATTCATAGTCTGTGAATATGTTGCATGTGTGCATGTGTGTGCATGTGTGTGCATGTGTGGGCATGTGTCTGTGTGGAAGCTTTGGTGTGTGTGTATGTGTATGAGTATGTGTGTTCGAGTGAGTGAGGGGTTGGAATTGTGTGAGAGTGGGGGGGGGCTGAGAATGGATGTGTGCTCGTGTATGGCTGTGCGATCCAGGTTTCTTGCAGAAATAAACAATTATGATACATATTTTTATCAATAACATTACCGCCTGCTGTAACTTCTGTTTTCTCTATGTTTAGGATTTTTTTTGTCAAAATAAGTAAGCCAATTTTATTTTCATTTATGTTTTTTAACATCTTCAAATAAGTAGTTTTGTTAAGTGCTGCAGCGTCTGTTTGGTGTTGGACTGTTCTGTGCGGACTCATTCCTCACACACAGGCAAGATATGCCTATGCGAGGTTTTTCCAGTTAATGTAATATAATGTTTTGTACTGCTGTAATTTTGGAAATAAATTGATTTGATTTGATTTGATTAGTAGTGGTCTTCTATTGATGTATCTATTGCTCCTACGGTCGGGACTCATCGCCTTCTGCTTTGTTTCAGGATGGTACCCCGGATACCATGGTCTTGGCTACGGCGGCTACGGATTTGGAGGCTACCCTTGGTACTAGAAGAAATTTAGGCTTTCTGGCCTTTAGTTCTTTCTTTCAACAACCGCTGAATTTGATTAATTGCATTTGTAAAATGTCTTTAAATCAACTGAAATGAGTGCTCAAGATTTTTTTGCATAAAATATGTTTTTGGTTTTTTTTTAACTAAGCAGTTAATTTATATATAAATTTACTTCTTGAAATTTCCGAAATAAACATTATTAATGCAAGGTCATTTTAATTTATACTACCCGTTCATCAAGAACAGTGAATTTGTAAATTTCACATCATTTTTCACCACACTACGACGTGGCCACAAACGTCATCATATATAATGGTGACTGAGTAAAAGCACAGAGGAGAATCAAATTTAATTCTCCTAAATCGATTAAGCCCTAAATCGATTGAGATTCTGGGTCTGCATTCTCTGACTTATAAACGAATACAAATATTAGTGTGTTACTGACCTTTCCGTCGTCAATCCTGCAAGTTTCTAATTGGATAACCAGTTTCGGAAATCTATTCCATTATCAAATCCTCCGTCAAATAATTTACAGAACACATATATTTGACATAATAATATTAAAATGTTGATACACTGTACACAAACACGGGAATATTGACACAAAGAAATATTCATTAACCTCACATGGCCAGCCAAAAGAGCAAAACCAGACTGAGCTGGAAATGCATAGGTTTATTTAACCTTTTATATTAGACTAGGTGGGTTGAAAGAATTGACAAACAATTAACAAAGAAATAAAATAAAATTGTAATATTCATTTCTAAATTATTGAGAGTTAGCATTTTTCCTTAGGCTTGATTTCACCAAACATCAGTGAAATCATCAAGCCTCACTGAAGGCTGAAACCAAAGATTCACGGTCGGTTAATAAACCGTTCGTTAAAGATAGGAAAATAGTATTAAACAGCTGATAAAATTAAACTAACCGAGCCTTAACGGTGGTTTAAAGTTTGGAGTCTGTTAACCTGATTGTCACATACCACTCATTGACGTATCATCGCTCAACCCAAATGCCGACCACATCCCAACGCTGGGCCAACGGTGAATGCTATTGGAGAGTCTATTACTGGAGTTACCGCTGCAATGCATTTGTTGATGAAAATGCGACCCTTTGATTTTGTCAGCCTGGAGTTCTTTGAAAGTCAATTTAAAATGGTTGCCTCCCAATCACTCCACGTGCCATTTCCTCTGCGTGCTAATTCCTACAAAATACGATTAGTGACGCTTTTAATCACCGGTCTAATACCTGTATTGGGGTGGCGATTCCTCCGCGATGGTATCTTCAACTTAGGAACCGAGCTTATGGAAATGAAGGTCAACCGCATGAAATATTGCAGATGAGGACCAAGTCTGAAAAGTGCTTATTCTATTATCGATTATAGCTCAGTGAATATGATCAAAACTGGGACTGATCCTGGAGGGAGAAACGAAGGGCAACTTAAAAAAAACATTTAACGAATTCAATTGGGAAAATTATATTTTTTGTCCGTAAATTTGTATATACTGTAAAAAAATTAATAAACACTTTCTTTGGTCCCAAGCATTATAAACTTGGGAATATTGTTATAACTTCATCTATTTAACTGCATACCATTAAATTATATTGCGGTAAAACAATGAAACTACAGTATTAGGGTTACAGTAGGGGGTTGGAGCTTCGCCGCCACGGAGGAATTGCAACCCTTTATGCAGGTGGAGATCGGCGATTTGAGGGTCCCTCTGGAATTCGGAGGAGAAGACATGGGTTTGAAGTCGGAAGAATTACAACGTAGAAAATATATGAGGACACGAAGTAACTACCCTCGTTGCAACAGACCTGCATCCTCAGCGAATTTCAAACGAAAAAACACATTTCAATCCATAACAGCGAGATTTTACATGTTTTTTTAAATCTCCATAAGAATAACATAGGGAATCTGTATGCAGGATTGCTATAATAGGTATGTTAAAACTGGGTGGTTTTAATTCAATATTTAACCACCCATATTTTTACTGGGTGGTTTTAGTAGATCTTAACTAGAAGAATAGGCCAATAAAATTAAGATTGTGCCTGGACAAAATTCCCGGAAAGCTGGAAATCGTTTTAATCTTTCCGTTTTACATCCAAGTATATGAATTCGAAGTTTGTCCCATTTTTCCTGGTGTGCTTCCGACCTGGGACCACAAAAATATCAGAGTTTTGGGCCATTTTTTATTCTTTTGCAAATAAGTAAAAAACCGTTTATTCTACATAAAAAGTTTAAATACAAGAATTGTAGAGGACAAAATTCTGCGTTTATTTAGTACCTTCTGATAAAGATACTTTGAATAGTAATTGATTTATGGTAAGTTAAATAAAGGGTTTTGGCGAATTCCTCTTTTAGGGAAAGAGCTATTACTGTAGGTCTCATGGTAAGACCTAAGCCCGAGACCATGATAACTTTTAGTTTTGGGGCCCTCAGAAGCTAAAAACACCATTCGTTCGAATTTCCATAAATATATATATACCTATATATACGTATATAAATATATATATCTATATATTTGTTAGCTCGATAACTCTCGTAAAAATGGTCCAATCTTCTTGAAATTCGGCACAGACTTGTAAAATAGTAATTATTTTGTAGAGTTAAAAATTCAGCCGGATCGGACCATCGGAAGGGGGGGTTATGGGTAATAAATCCCTAAAAATGGGGTTTTTCGGATTTTTCATGTAGAAAAATCGAAATAATCTGATTTTGGTTTACACCATTGGACTCAGCTCGAAAAAACAAATAAATTAGTATTTTGAATCATTGCTCTATGTCCATTGGTTCCCGAGATACTGAAAGTGGTAAACACAGTACGTTGTCCCAATGTTAACCTTATGGGAAATAAATAAAATTGTACATCTCGCTTATTCCTCAACATATCCTAATAAAACTTGGTATATGGCTTCATCTAGTTAAGGTCTAATTGATTATGGCATAAAATCTACAAATTTATATAATCCTGAGGCAGCAAACCTACGTACTCACTTTCCCAATGTTAACCTTAAGGGAAATTAATAAAATTGTATAGTCTGGTTATTTCCAATATATCTTAATAAAACTAGTTATGTGGCTTTATCTAGTTAAGGTCCACTTGATTATAGTCTAAAATCCCCAATTTTATAGATTCCTGAGGCAGCAAACCTGCGTTATCATCTCCACAATGTTGACCTTTGGGAGAAAAATTAATGTTTGTAGCTTGCTTGTTTCTCAGAATATCTCGTTGAAACTCAGTACCATGTGGCTCAATATAGTTTGGATATTTTGGATTATACTCTAAAATCTGCTATTTTTACATTTTCCTTGTCAGGAAACCTGCATACTCACTTATGCCATGTTATTATGTTGAATACAGTGATGCCAATAATACCAGAAAATGAAATTAAAACATAAAAATCTTACAATTTTTCACAATTGATGATAAAACATGAAAGGTATCCCTGTTGCAGCAGACCTGCATACTCAACGGATTCAAAATGCTCAAATAAGTGTTTTAGATAAAGCCTCGTACCAAATAAAATCAAATTATGTCCGTAAATAAGCATGCAAACATATTCTCCATAAGAATAACATGGTATAAGTGAGTATGCAGGTTTCCTGACAAGGAAAATGTAAAAATAGCAGATTTTAGAGTATAATCCAAAATATCCAAACTATATTGAGCCACATGGTACTGAGTTTCAACGAGATATTCTGAGAAACAAGCAAGCTACAAACATTAATTTTTCTCCCAAAGGTCAACATTGTGGAGATGATAACGCAGGTTTGCTGCCTCAGGAATCTATAAAATTGGGGATTTTAGACTATAATCAAGTGGACCTTAACTAGATAAAGCCACATAACTAGTTTTATTAAGATATATTGGAAATAACCAGACTATACAATTTTATTAATTTCCCTTAAGGTTAACATTGGGAAAGTGAGTACGTAGGTTTGCTGCCTCAGGATTATATAAATTTGTAGATTTTATGCCATAATCAATTAGACCTTAACTAGATGAAGCCATATACCAAGTTTTATTAGGATATGTTGAGGAATAAGCGAGATGTACAATTTTATTTATTTCCCATAAGGTTAACATTGGGACAACGTACTGTGTTTACCACTTTCAGTATCTCGGGAACCAATGGACATAGAGCAATGATTCAAAATACTAATTTATTTGTTTTTTCGAGCTGAGTCCAATGGTGTAAACCAAAATCAGATTATTTCGATTTTTCTACATGAAAAATCCGAAAAACCCCATTTTTAGGGATTTATTACCCATAACCCCCCCTTCCGATGGTCCGATCCGGCTGAATTTTTAACTCTACAAAATAATTACTATTTTACAAGTCTGTGCCGAATTTCAAGAAGATTGGACCATTTTTACGAGAGTTATCGAGCTAACAAATATATAGATATATATATTTATATACGTATATATAGGTATATATATATTTATGGAAATTCGAACGAATGGTGTTTTTAGCTTCTGAGGGCCCCAAAACTAAAAGTTATCATGGTCTCGGGCTTAGGTCTTACCATGAGACCTACAGTAATAGCTCTTTCCCTAAAAGAGGAATTCGCCAAAACCCTTTATTTAACTTACCATAAATCAATTACTATTCAAAGTATCTTTATCAGAAGGTACTAAATAAACGCAGAATTTTGTCCTCTACAATTCTTGTATTTAAACTTTTTATGTAGAATAAACGGTTTTTTACTTATTTGCAAAAGAATAAAAAATGACCCAAAACTCTGATATTTTTGTGGTCCCAGGTCGGAAGCACACCAGGAAAAATGGGACAAACTTCGAATTCATATAATTGGATGTAAAACGGAAAGATTAAGGCGATTTCCAGCTTTCCGGGAATTTTGTCCAGGCATGACCAATTTTTGATCTAATTTTACTGGCCTAGAAGCCGTAAACCAAGTTTTATCAAGATATGTTATACAATAAGGAAAATATGGAATTTTTTTATTTCCCATAAGGATAATGGGGAATGAGTATGAAGGTTTGCTGCCTTAAAAATGGAAAATATTGCGGATTTTAGACTGTTATACAATAGATCTCATAGGCTATAGGTGAATCCACAAAACAATTTTAATATATGTTAATAAATAAGCGGGAAATATAATTTTTCAATTTGTCTTATTTCCCATAAGGTTAACATTGGGACAACGTACTGTGTTTACACTTTCAGTATCTCTGTAACCAATGGCCAATGGATATAGATGATTTAAAATACGAAACTTTTTTGAGCTAAATTCAAGCACCAAACTTGGATTTTTTTATTTTTCGATGTGAAAACCCAAAAAAACCCATTTTGAGGGGGTTTGTCCCCCTCAACCGCCCTTCCGGTGGTATGATCGAGCTGGAAGACAAAATCGTCCTTGTGATTTCCGCTTTACATGTCTGTATCAAATTTCATAAAGATCGGAACATTTTTACGGCGCTATCCATGCTAACAGACTCATATATATACACTGTATATATACAGTCTGCTTTGTGGTTGCTGTATATGTCTTAGATATGGCCATAGATAAAAACATCCTAAATAGATCCTTTGATGTTTCTATCTATGATACCATAGAGTAATAATGAACTTCGTAAAGAGATGGCATTCCCATGTTAACTCGGTGGTAAGGGAACAGCAGCGCTATCTGAATAAAGTGCTACGAACTAAAAAGATCGATGCGATATATCGATGGTCATCGATGCGACATATCGATCGTCGTCGTCTGCTTTGTTTATATTTTCGTTTTCTTGTTTTGTTTGCTAGACTTTCAATTTTAATGACTTTACCGGTTTGTTTAGATTAAGTGCGTTTGCCGCTAGTGCAAGTTGTTTCGCGAAATACTGTACTGAGTGATTCTTATTGTGCTTAAAGCGATTGATAGAAAATAAATACGTAAAAGCATACACAAAAAATACATAAAAGCACTTAATAAAAATTAACTTAGTTAATTTTTATTAAGTGCTTTTATGTAAACATCTACGTATTTATTTTCCATCAATAGCTTTAGGCACAACATGAATCACGCAGTACAGTATTTCGCGGAACAACTTACACTAGAACAACTTTCTGCAAACGTACTTTAGGTATTTTCCCACACTCAAATTAATTCCAACTCGTTATGGTTGTGCACACGTCGCGTCGTGACAGAAAATCAGGGGAAACGGAACGGGAAGTTAGCAGATAGTTATCGTCGTTCTGATTGGCTGAATCAGTGAAGAAGAAGAAAGTCATGTTTTTACAACGCCATCTGAATAAAGTGCATCGAACTAACCCGCTCCAATAAGCTTACCACTTGGCTCCATTTAAGTAACAATCCTGTCAAGGAATGTGCCAACCTTAGTCAGTAACAAGGCTACAAGATCGCGCCACTATCATCACGATCATCACACTCATCCTTCACTCATATTCAGGGTAACGTCCTCCATGAGGTACCTGTCTTATTAAGAATGATTAAAATGAATGAATGAATGTCAGACCGGTGATGATACTGTATGCCGTCGGCTGAGTCGGCATGGATTGGTAGCAATGGAGTTGTTTTTGCAACTCGCATTTGTTGGCAGCCTTGTTGTGTAATGTTTACAACTGTGCGGTATTGACTGTCAACCGGGTTGGCTAAATTCTTTAACCAAAAAATAAGTATTGATAATACCAAAATATTACACTGTTTGTTTAGATTTTTTGCAGAAACTAGTATAACTATAACCACCTAAACGATGTAAGTATTACTGGTTTCATCAATTAATAGAATTCTTAATATAGCCGATTAGGCTTATGTTTAGTCCTATTTCATAGCCTTACCATCACTGTGAAAGCAAAAAATGTGTAGTGCAAAGGGTGCTCAGCTTTAATTAGCCTTGATTTTTCATACTTACTACTTATAACTTTTAAACGAACAAAAGACCAATAAGGTTGCACCTCTGCAGACGCTGGGTAAAACAATCGAATGAAAATAGCTGATGTAAAATAGTGATATAAACAATAGATTTTCTCTTTCAAATATGAATTTTCTCTTCAATTATTTCAGTTTTGCAAATAATTCAATCAGACAACAAACTTCTATCACCAAGAACTATATGAAACTAAACTAAACTTAGCCTAACCAAACTAAACCGAAACTCAAACTTATAAAGAAACTCGACAGCGTTTCCTTCATTGACATACTAAAATCTTATCTCACATCATTCGCCATCTTGCATTTGATTCATTGTAAGTCGTTGTCAGTGCCGTTGTAAGTTAGGCTTCAGAGCCTAAGTCTGCACGGTCAACTGAAGTGAGGATTGCAAAGAGTGCTGAAATCGCCATTTTGTTACCGGTATTGGTTTTGTTAAGTGAAGATTCGTTCTATAATAAAGTCTTGTTTGTTTGAATGAACAAATAAGTTTCTCATTTACACTCCGACAAGACATACATCTCTTCCCTACCCATACCAAATGCAACACCAAAATATAACCAAAATTACGACATCATAGTCAGCTGTATGGAATCCAATATTTTATGATGAAATATCTCAGCATTAACTAACCGGTAGGCCTACCCATGTCGATATTTTACACCAGTTATTTTCATTTGATTGTTTCACCGGGCGTCCGCGGAAGTGCAGCCTTTTTTCATCATAGGATCATTATCTACAGACCTTAATACCTTACTCTTCGTCTTGTACCCACACTGTGGGATTGACAGCGTACTTATTTAATTAAAAAAAAAAAAACACTTAAAAACATCTTGTTACAAAAAAAGCCTAATTCTGGTCAGATCATGTGGTTCTCTGATTAAATTATTCTATTCCTGCGAGGCCGTCTGCAAAGAACTCAGCCAAGGGTGCAAAGAATTACTCCCTTTATCATTACAAGAAAGAACATAGCCTTGATGTTAGAGCACCTAGGTCTTTACCCCACCCTTGATGAAGGTAAAGAGCTTTCTTCTGAATGGGCCAACTTCCATCTGCTGGATCCTAGATGACAATAGGGTGATCATTCTTATGGCTGATATTGTAGGGCCTACACGACCTGTGTCCTAGTCAGGCATATCCAAGGGACGTAAATTTGTTCACGCTGCCTCTCATTGTTGGAGTGAATGTTTCTTTGGACTGTGAAGGTGTTTGGGCTTTCCTTAATGTGCATGAGGTAGAGGAAATAGAAATTAATGGCCAAAAACGGTAAAAAAATTTTAGTTTAGCAAACAGGGGTTTCCAGGAGGTGGGATGGTCACTTGCCGTGATGGTCCTAATAGCCCGCTTTTGCAGTTTTAGTACCTCATATACCTTACCTCCCTAAAGTTGAATAGAACTGGTGGGTCAAGGTCAAGTTTCGAAACAGGCCAGCTGATCCTTGGCTCATTTGACATAATGCTTAAAAATCAGCTGGCCTGTTGAAACTTTGACCTTGTGGCCCGTCAGGTATTCTATTGGACTTTACTTTAGAGTGGTCCCTTAGTTGCAGTACATAGACGGCAACATGACAGTGAAACAGGGCATGGTATGCCACGACCCGGTATGATTCTATGACCTCAGTTCTACCAATAGGAAACAGACCAGGGAAAGTTTGTTGGTGGTCTGTACAATGTGGTCCCCAAGGGAGTTTTTTATTCAATCGCAAACAAAACCTAGAAGTTTGAAAGCATCTTAGACTTCAATCTGATCCTTGGATAAGCTGCAGCTTAACTGCTGGGTCTTTACTTCATTCACCTGGAATTATTGGCAAGAACCAAACAGGAGTTTGCATTCTTTTTCATCCCGAATCTCATCAAGGTTCTGGCCTTCTGCCCGAAGGGTCGTACATTATTCTTAGTAAAAGAATCGCAGGTGAGGATGTTGTACTATACCATGAGGTACCAAGGGGAGATATTACCATGGAGGCTTGAGGGTGTGGGAGAACATTCAAAGGAAACTTTTGAAAAATAGAACTAGACCTGCTTATGAACTAAGATTTTTATGCAATCACAACAACATTAAGAGGAACCAAACATAAATGTAATTCAGAGAGATACACTGGTAGTAATTTGCTAGGCTCAGTCTAAATTTTTGCAAGAGAAGGGATGAGATTCAGATTTTTAGCAAATGTACTATAAAGGCCTAATGATAGGATAGCCTAAAAACTTATGGTTTGAGGAATTTCAATATCATAATTAATTGCAAGCCTTCGATGTTTAAGTTGCAGACTTCCTAAGGAGCCTCTAAATGGATGTCAGTGAGGAGAACGTTAGAGTTGAGCAGCCGACTGACCAAACCAATGAGCCATCCACTGGTAAGGGTAGCTGGAAGGAATTAGAAACCACGAGTTACCTAGGCCTCGTGTATGAATTTGAAGTGTATGAATCCAAATAGATAATCATAGTTTTGTTTTTGTTCAATGATTGTGATTAACAACTTTACTACATTACATTTTCACCATAACCTGTACTCCTGTGCATCTTAAGTATCAGGTTCTTTGTGCATTATTAAGAATTGTGTTTGCGACTTTGCGTCATGAGTAAACTGGTTACTCGCAGTGCAACTGACATATAACTGAGCTGTAAGTTCAGGTGAATTGGTAAGCACTATCACAGGACCCACAAAAACCATATTTATAGGATTATGGCAGCTCAAGATCGACGTCATCGTAAAGGGCCTGTTAATCGTGCCATTTACAGTTGGGTAGTGTTTTATTACTAAGGAAATAAACATTTGAAATGTTTACAATTTTGTTATTAGTGTTGACTGATTAGTTCTTCTTTTAATCTTAAATAATTTATATCTCATAATGGGGAAGAAACCACTCAAATATATTAATAGAAAATTCTCTGAAAAATAACTAAGAAAAGTTAATTTGAGGTCATAACTTTTATTTTGATTGTACCACAAATAAACGAGATTCTTAAAAAACACCCAGGGAACGATCGTCAATTTGGCTATAGCAAACTTGAAATGAGCTCCACAAGTAACCAGTCTCTGACACACTGCAGTGAACGAGTTATGTAGGCCTATACTTTGAATTCACATGAATTCTAATTTTATTTTCTTTGTAATTCTATATTAAAATACTCATTGTTCTATGAAGACAACAACATAGAAACAAAAAAACATTCTAGAAAATAGCTCTTTTTAAAAAAATTTTGAAAAATACAGTACACCTCGGATTATCCGGACCCCACATTATCCGTATCCCAGATTATTCGGACCGGGCTATCCAAGAAATAAAAAAATTAAAATCCTGGCAAAATTACGATTTTGGCAAGTTTTCGGGTGAAATGCGCATTCTAATAGTAAAATGCAAATGTAATACAATAACTGTACCCATTTTGAATTGCAGTAGTTGAAGGAATCGCATTGCCTTAACAGTACATTACAGCGTTTTTGTGAATGTAGTTTTCTGGATTGCTACTTGGGGCTCTAGCAGAAATCAACAAAGGCGTAGCCTACGGCAATTTTGTGAGTTAGTTTATTGTTGTAATTTGATGTGTTACGTCATTACTTAAGAAGAATTACTGTAATAAGTTTTGAGTTACTTTAAGTTTCGTCATGATTATTAATTAACAATCCTGTCTAAGGAACATGCCAACCTTAGTCAGTAACAAGGCTACAAGATCGCGCCACTATCATCACGATCATCACACTCATCCTTCACTCATATCAAGGGTAACGTCCTCAATGAGGTACCTGTCTTATTAAAGTAATTAAGTGATTTCAAGTTAAAGTCATTTTTAGTTATGATAATTTAATCTTAATAAATTATATTTTAATCTGGCGTTTTATTCCAAACATTAAGCCTAAGTATGGTAAACGTTAATATTATATTAGTATGATTATTGATGAAATTTAATTCTTAAATATGTTTCAAAATTAAAACCTCTTATTTGATAGGCTAACATGATGTAAAGTCTTGATACGCCGCTTGCAGCATCAATTTAGCAGGGGCTAAGGTACGCGATCGCTATTAAGGCGATATTGCAATGACCTCGGATTATCAGGATTTTTTGCTATCCAGATCGGTGTTCCACCACATTAATCTGGATAATCAGAGGTGTACTGTATAATAAAAGTAATGACTGTAATAATTAATTACCACTGACATCACAAATGTAAATTAAACTTTAAAATGTTCATTATCCTCTCAATGGTTTTTTACCCTAGCTTATCAGCTAGGTTAGCCTTTAGATAACCACCTGTTAGAATTAGACTCAGAAAAGTGAGTTTTGACCGTGTTTCGGCTCCACGCCGTTGTGGCTAATCCAGGTGTGATTCCAGCTTTCCAATACTTATTGACTTATAGTCCTCAGCAGAGTTTATCACCTGAATATGAATTTTAGATTGAAACGTGTTGTTTCAATATTTTTAAGAATGTTATAAAACCCACTGGGAAAAGGACCTTTATGTTAGAATGACAATTTCACTTTTAACAAAAACCTATTTTCTTTCTTTGGGTCAGTTAACTGAAAACTAATTTAATATGTCATCAAAAATGAAAATAAATGATGATCAACTTTTAAACATTTTGCCTTAAAATTTTGAATTTTTAGTTGCAGTTGCAGTAGTTCCAAATAATGTTGAAAAAGCAGAAAATGGGTCAGCTAAGAAAGGATCTGTGGAAAAAGCGAAAGGGAAGAAAAGGAAGAGGACCGTTCGAGATCAAACGGCACCACGTCAGCCTCTTACTGGTAAGTTTAATTGAAGTCTTTGGCATGCTTACCAAAACCATTTTTCCTGAGCAGTCATGGATTCTTTTTTTACCAGCAGACCTTTAGAAAACTTTGCGTTAGGAATCAAGGTTTGTGTAGGTAAAGTGCAAGTTGAATTCATCCTAAACTCCCATTTATAGCAGAAATTACTATTTTTATTGTTAATAAAATCGTAATGTGTTCAAGTTTCATGTCATTTCGGGACCTAAAAGCCCACCAGTCTTTGCTCTACTCTGATTGGGCTTGAACGTGTTCAGTTCTGATTGGTGATATTTTGTGATTTCTGTGTTATATTGTGGCCTTAGTTTCAGCTTTAGTCTTTTGTCTGATTTTACTTTTCTGTTTTAGCAACTTTTTTTGTCCAAGTCCTCCTGGCTGTGTGTTACTAATCTTGTTATACTCTAGGTTTTTCAGCTAGAGATGGAATCATATTCCAGATCCTGAAACATTGAAATTATTATATAAATTAATCATTGACCCACATTCTCAATAAACAAGCATCACTGCAGGGTAATAGTTTTAATTAACACGCTCTCCAAATGAAGCTTAAGTAAGTTATACAGTACACTCTTGATTATCCGAGCCCCAGTTATCTGAGACTCCGGGTTAACTTATCCGAGTCCGTTCTAAGTCAAAATATAATTTTTAATTTTTGATCGGAACATTATTAAAACGCGATTAACGTATACTTTGTTTAAACTAAATATAAAATTATTGTCGATTGGTTAATTTATTAATTAGTTTATTTAAGTTAATAATTTTAATAATCATTCAAAGTATCATTTTATGATACAAATACACCACAATAATCTTGATTTGAGTTTCCTATCAAAATCACAAGTGGACGAACTGACTGTCGTCTGCTGGATATAATGCGGGAGTTCACTATTGTCAAACAATGGCGATTTTGATTTCCCCTTATATTCAGCGAATTATTTTTCACGTGAGGCCTTATGAGAGTGACGTAGAAACGAGTCATGCCGACTGCGCCAGTACACCGCGCCAGTTTGTATTGGCTCAGAGTCACCCATGCTTTACGACGTTACATGACGAAGTGTATGTTGTGACTGATTGTTATTTTTAAACAAAGATACTGTATTTAAATAATTTGTTGACCAGAAATTCTATTTTATTGGCATGTAAGCCGATAAAATAGAATTTCTGGTCAACAAATTATTCCTTTATAAATTCCTTTATATATTAAATTCCTTTATATATTGTTAAAACTAATATTTTACCAGCCTTAAATTTACTATTTGGTATTGTAAAACTCTAACCTCAAAATATAAGCAGCCTCCGTATCATCCGAGATTTTCGATATCCAAGGCAGCCTCGGTCCCGATGACCTCGGATAATCGGGAGTGTACTGTACGCCTTTAGTGGACAGTTTGGCGTACAGATTTTTTTTATAGATTTTTATTTATGAGGTTGGAGTGAAAGTTAGGCAAAATTTTAAAATGAAACTTTTATAGGCTAGGCCTATCCAAATAATCAGCCTAAATGAAATAGCTTAGATCTTACGGTCTGACGAGGACTCAGCACTGCACATTCTAATAATTACACAAACTCGTATTTCAGGAGTGGTAATTTATCTTAGTGCTTCATGCTGCCCCTTTTTAGAATGAGAAAGACGGTTATAATTCAATTTTTACTAGTAATTAGTTTACTTGACTTATAGGATATCAACATAACAGAACTGAATATCATAACCTAAAACTAAAGGTAAGAATATACATATAATAACATTTAATTTTGGGGATAAATATTTTGGTACAAAAAATCAGTGTAAAGTTTAAGTCTAACTTAATTGTTTTCAGGATATATTCGGTTTCTTAACGATCGACGAGAAGCAGTTCGGAATGATAACCCCAGTCTCCCATTTTCTGAAATAACTAAAATTCTTGCTGGAGAGTGGATGAATCTTCCAGCAGAAGAAAAACAGGTATTTTTAAGTCTAAGTTTATAGTTATTTTTAAGACCTTTTAATGTTAGTGTTGTTAGGAAGGTAGATTTATAGAATGTAGGCCTTAAGTAAAAAAAAATCTATTTACAATGCTGTTTAATCAAAACATTGCCACAACAAAATGTCTTTATTTGTGTGAGGCCTCTTGCAGGTGTCTGAGGGTATAAAAAATTTGGTACCATAATGTTTTATTGTGATATAATCAATCCAATATTACGGTTCTTACTGAAGTACGGTACCGTATACACATGGATTCACTCAATCCCATTGAGATTTGCAATTTATTTAGAGGAATGATGGTGAAAAAAATTAATTTCAAATAAAATAATTGACATGGTTCTTTAGGGCTGCTATGCTGGTTACACTCATTAAAAGGTTAATTTAAATCACAATAATTATTATAATATAATAACCCACTATTACAATAGTTATTATGATATAGTAACTCACTCAGATGTGAATAAGACTAACAAATATTAAATACATGGGAGAAGGAACCATTCCTGATTCCTTAGGTGCGTTGTTGCCATTTGGCTTAGACTTGAGGTGGCTAAGAATGAAATTAGTACCAGGAGACTGCAGGCCCTATTCCATAACTGGGCACCAGGGTTTAGGGGCAGAAAGGGGGCGCACGAGCGGGACGAGACGTCAACTGAGTTCGACCTCAGACAGAACTGCTGAGAGGGCGCTTGCGCCCTTGACGCCTCTTGTAAATTTGCCCTCTTCTCCTCCCCACCACTGCCATCAAGCCACCCGCCCCCTTGTATATTTATTGGCATATGCACAATATTGTACTTGCATAAAAGTAACATTAAGAGAATTAAAACCTAGACGAGTGGGGGCGTTGTCTGAACCTTAGAACTGTTGCCGTACGGCGCACGCTTGCTCGCAACGTTAGGCCTATTTGTTATACAATCACCAACTGGCTAACTCGCCCTCCCGTCCTCCCCACTCCCACCCCCAACCCCGTCCTGACACAAAATCCTATACTCTTTTATGAGCAGTGTTATTGTGCATGCTTGTATGCTTGCTTGCTTGCTTGTTTGTACAATTATCTCAAAAACGGCTCTGAGGACTTCCTTAACAGTCTGTAAATAAATAATTGAAGGGGTCCCCCGTAAAACGTTCTAAGCGACAAAATTTCAAAATCGAAGATATTCAGTGAAAAAGGTTCTCCAGGACATGAGCTACACCGTGGTATATTTTGTTTTGAAGATATTTGAGTTGGTAGCCCTGATTTCGTCTATCAAAGTTTGCGTGCTTTGCGAGACTGCACGGGCTTTCTGGGTAGTAAGATTCGTTCCGGGCGTTCTATTCGCTGAAAGATGGAATCCCCACCGGTCGTTGCGCTGTCACCCAAGGACCAAAATCGCGTAAATAAAATTAAAAGACGTGAAGTAAATATTGGAAAGTGGAAGGATAAGACCAGGATTGAATATAGAAAAGTTGGATTACACTATGTTTCAAAAAATAAGAAGCCAAGGCCTGGAAATTGCCCCCAAAAGAGGTGGGTAGAATAACGTTTTAAGCACCACATGTGGATAACTTTTAGCAAAATGACGTATCACGTTTTATTAACAACATTACGTTTTTGTACTTTTACATTAATAAAATTGTTTTATATTTAGTTTTATTTTTGTTTCTGTTGGTATTCCTACTCTCCCTCATGTTTTCTTCCAAAGTAGAAGAGCAGTCCGTCAGAAAACGTTCCAAGCGCCAGTCATTTAGAACGTTATAACCCCTAAAAAACTCGTAAAATGTTTTAAAATGCTTGATGGCAGGTACAAATTCAATATAATTCTACATTATGATGTTATAAATAGGGTGTAAAGATTATTCATGATTATAAGTTCTAACCTTAAAAAAACCGTAAATTTTAAAATTCAACTTTCAGCCCTTGATTACTCAAAACTAGGTTTTTATCGTTTAGAACGTTTTACGGGGGACCCCTTCAATTTATTACTCAAAAACGTGTTCTATGCAGATTACTTGGCCAGAGGAAATCAAATAATGTGATAAAACATATTTTAAAGTTGTAAATTTTAACATTGGCCTTATAAGTTGCCATGATAGCAACGAAAAAAAACAAGGAAAGTGTAAACAAATGAAGTAATCGTAACAGCTGTTTGGAATCTTCAGCCATCAAGGGAAAATACAGCGAATGGAATGAAAAGTTCATGGAGCAATAAAAAGGGTTTCTATTTATCAATTTTATGACATTGAAATATTTTATAGTGATTGGATGAACTAGTAAACATGAAATAACACCGAGCAAGGCTCGGTCCACCAGGTACTATGAATAATACTTAAAATGCGGCGATTGTGCGTGTTCACATGTGGTGTCCCGGTGACAGTGAGTTAACAAAAAAAACAGGGATCGGCAACGCGATGCCGCGGCCGATCGCTTATTGTACAAATAAAGGCCTTATGGTTAGGGGGGGGGGGCACACCAGTTTTATATGCCCATAGCGCCAAGAGGGTTAAAAACGGGCCTGGGGGACTGAGCTTTGCTTGGATGAAATTAAAAACAACCGGAATATATATATATATATTTATATATATCAGTTTTTTTTATGTAAAATCCATAACCTGGGCTGTGAAAGGCTGCAGGACAAGAATCAGATTTTTCCCATTATTTTACCATGTCCAATCGATTCCTCATAGCTAAAAACCTATATAAAAAAAATCCTTGGAAAAAAGAATTCACCCATGCAAACTGTGCTTGTTTTAGAGTAATTATAGCACTAGGAGACTGAGCCCTGCTCAGATAAAATACAAACAACCTGAATATATCAATAGGCTGTTTTGGTTAAAATTGTCCTTAACAGTAACACAGGTACTTTGAAGGGATGTAGAATGGAACCTGGGTTTTTCCCAGTTTTGTGACCAGCTCCAATCGATTTCTCATGGCCTAAACCCCGTATTGAACAAGCAAATCGAAAACCCTTTGAAGAAAAGAATTTTTGTCCGTATAACAGTGCTTGTTTTGAGGATAGGATAGGTTAGGATAAACAGCTGTGTATAAAATTTAAAACATTGGTAATTGTAAAACATATGTTCCAATTTCAATGAGGTCAGTTTTTGCCCTCATAAATTGTTTCTTCAATATCAACCTTACTCATGAAAATAATGGTTGAGCTATTAATGACTTAGCTGGTAATTTACAATACATTTAACTTACTATTCACTTTGCTTTTTATTGTTGATAGCAATATTTAGATGCGGCGGAGCAGGATCGAGAGCGGTATTTGCAGGAGTTGAATGCTTACAAGAAAACTGAGGCTTATCGCCTGTTCACACAAAAGCAAGCCAACAAAAAACAGAAAGAAGAGTCTCAGGAAGATGTAAGTTTTTCATTCACCGTTTAGCCTGATTTATGATTTAAAATAATCATAACTTACTTTACTCTTTTTATGTGATGGACTAACACACCACTTGGCAGATGTTTCAAGTTAGCTGGTGAAAAAGGGTATAGTTTATGAAAAGAAATTTGATCCCTGTCTTTTTTCCAGTTGTTTAAAATCACTAGTCTATAGTGTATAATCATCCATCCAGATATTTAGCCAGAGTAGAAAGTCTCCATGAAAACCTTTTAAATTTGTGCCAAACATGTTTAGAGTTTTATTCTTCAAATAGTTTAAGTTTAAAATTTGAATCACAAGTGCTTCACTTGCACTCTTGAAAACTTGATTTGTATTTTACAAATCAAATAAGTTATTGCCTTTCCTTTTTTGCTTGTCCCAGGAAACTTTAGCAAGTATGAATAAAAACACACATATTAAAACTAACCCTTTTTTCATTAATCATTAAGACCTTAGAAGTTGAATATTTCAGTTTATTCATGTTAAAACCTTTCTTTTTTATCACTATAAAAGGTTATCCACTACCTTGATGTATGTAATTCCTCAGCACAATTTTCTAGTTTCATCTAACACATAGTTATTACTCTCAAAATATAAGAAGGTTAATTTAATCCATTAAATTTTTTCATAGTTTTTAAATCAATACGATCACATTAAACTTACCATAAAACAGTCTCAAACATTTAAAACGGATTGCTGGCTGGCTAAGACATCACTGATCTAACCTTCTGGAATATTTCAGGAATTGCCAGAAAAAGAGACCGAAAACATTTTTACCGGATTTGATATTTCAATATTTACAGAAGAATTTTTGGATCACAATAAGGGTAAGCTACTTTTATTACGTCAACTACTTATTATAAATTATTATATACTTATTATTATTATTATAATACTGTATCATTGTTTGAATTATTTAAGTGAGTCGGTGGCGCAGTTGGTAGCACACTCGGCCTCAGATCTGTGACCTCGAAGCGTCGGAGGTTCGAGACTTAAGCTTGCCGCATACTTTTAGCAGTACTGTTCACCATTGTACTGTACCGGCTCACTCCTTGGTTTCGCTTGATAATGTCCATGCACAGATCAATGGTCTATGTGGGCCGGGCAAAGGCAAGGTAAAAAAGAGGCCGCCAAACTCTTAAAAAAAAATTACTTGGCACTTTGAATAATTTGTCCCATTAGTGAATTCAGCAAGTCTTAAAATCAAAATTTTAGACAAAATTCTGATCAACACCTGGATTACCAGGAAATTAATTTTGATACAAATTAACAAATTCAGTAGGTTTCCCCTAATCTGGATACCTCAGGACCAGTGCCTGGTCAGTTATGAAGGATGACTTAAGGCCTGTAGAGGTTGAAACCCTTAATTATAGAATACTCACTGTTAAATCACAGGTTTAAATCTTATGGAAACATACCACACTTTAAGGGAGTCTAGGACTCCTCCATGGATTAAAGTCTAGGGATGTTAATAAATGGGACATTTATTTGACATCACTAATGCAACACTTGTGTTAGCGTTGTCAGCTCACAAAGAAAGTTGGATTAACAATTGTTTTCCGTTTTGTACCCTTGTTTTCCTTTATAGTTTTAAATTATACTCTGTTGCAGCTTTACTTGCGAACATTCATCTGAATTTCTTTAAAAAAGTGTGCAATCCATGGTTATCCTTCAGAACTATTTTAAAGCATGGCCATATGTTTTGCCGCAAACAAAGTGAATAATGTTTGATTCAATGTTGGATAGTGCTACTGTTCCAAAAACAGTGCAGTGTTACTGCACTTCATTGATGCCCTTTCTTAACATTATGAGGCGTATTAGCAAACGTGTAAAAACTAGTTTGACACTTTAAACGCTCCAAAATCCATCCAACTGTTGTTTAGTAAGGACTCTTAAAAGAAAACCCCTCACATATTAAAAACAAATTCAGTTTCATTGTTTTCCTTTATTAAGCGTCCACAATAACATTTAAAAACATTTTCCACCATGTTTGTGTGTTTTCCGGCAGCTCGGGAAGCGGAGCTGCGTCAGCTGCGGAAGAGCAACACGGACTACGAGCAGCAGAACGCGACGCTGCAGAAACACATGGAGAACATGCGAGCCGCACTGGACAAGCTGGCAGCGGACACGGAGCTGCAGCGCAGCAACAACCGCTCTCTGCAGCGCCACCTGGACCAGGCGAGTGGCTGCGGCGCCATGCAGACGCAACTTTTGTTGTTATGGCACTACAGGTTTACCAAAACCTCCGTTGGGGTTTTTTTATTAAGAAAAAAACCTCAACTGCCCGTCGCCATGGGCCAATAAGCCTGTGCGGCGATCTAAAGACAGCGAGATTCCGTAGCGGCAATAGTCACATTGGCCAGTATAAGAACTAATGTTGTTACACCAGCCAGAGGTGACCCCTCATGATGGAACAGGAGTTGCCAGCTGCTGGGAATGAACCAGCGATGTTTGAAACGTGAAACTTAGTGCTTTACCTCTGAGCTACCGCATCGGCAGCTCAGTGTATTTGTAAGGGGTATTTGTTAGTCTGGGCTGCCCCAGCCCACAGGAAAATCCTGTCAGGGTAGTTCAGACATTTTTGTCTTTTTATATGGCTACCAGAAAGGAACGGAAGCTTCCCAAAAGCGCATGAAAGGTCGTCAGGTCTCAGGGCCCGGGGTTGTAGGTTGCACAGGGGCCCGAAAATCCTGTCGCCGCGCCAGGCCTGCAAGTGGCAGAGCTACACCTAACATAAATATATGGTGTGATAAAAATATTTAAAAATTAAAGTGTAGAACAGTCTCAATTAACTGTGAACAGTCACTTTTCTCTCAAGGAGTAGATATATAAAATACCTGTTGTAAACTTCTTCAGGTAAGCAGGCTGGATTGTGTCACTTTCCTAATCAACATTTGAACTTATATTGAATACATTGTTTGACAGGTGCGGGCAACTTTGGCTGCAGGGTTTGCTAATCTTCCTCTACCAGGTAATAATCTGCTTTAATTTATTATTTATTTATTTTCTGTTACTGTTGCCTCCATTATCAACTTTGCTCTCTGCGTAAAATCCCAGCAACTCCTTACTTATTGTTCGGTAACATGTCTTTTCCTTCACACTTAGTGAAAAATTTGATAATATTATTTTTAAGACATGTCTTGGAAGTGACATGATGTGCCTAGTAACAGTCTAGATGTCTTACAAGTTGGCATTGTGATTCAGTTTATCGAATTCTTATTTTGCATCCTGAGGGAAATGAAAAATAGATAAGGCCTTATGTGCTGCTGAGATGTGTTAGCAAAAACAGACATTATCTTTGCACATAACAACGGAAATAGGGGCAACCATTAAAAATGTATGAAATTCAATTTGAGATATGACTGGAGCAACAACAATTGATCTCCACAATCATTAGGAAACTGAGACAACTACTATAATATATGATTTTGTTCCTAATAGATGTATTTGGTTAAAGTAAGGGTTTTATTGATGTTTTTCTATAGTTTAAAATTCTTCTTTTTTTGTTTGCAATGACTAGGATGTTTATTATTGGTAAAATTTTGTCCCCAAAACAGTAGATAGCCCAAGGTCGATAAATAAAAACATTTATAAAATAGGTGTCATTTTTGTTTCAGGAACCAAAGAAACGCCAACCCTGCAGAACATTGATGAGTACATGAGTAAAGTCCACGCCATAGTTATGGATCCAATCAACACAAACCAGTCTTTCACCAACACCGTCAAAGAGATTGTTTCCAAGCTCGAGTTTAGTGATTAGGTATAGAATATTAAAAATGTTTTATAATTTGAAGTCGTTTCAACAGTTTTCCTTAAGAAAAACCTACTAGTTTTAAGAAAATAGGATTTTCAAATGATTTGAATTAAAGAACATGCAAGTGCTTATTTATTACTTGCTAATTTAAAAATGCTTTCCACATGATTAATTTGAAAATTTATTTGGAAACATATCAATAAAACTACCTCAGTTACTATAATCCTTAGGACGATAAGGAACATTTAATATAACATTTAAAATCTAAAGAAAATGAATCTGAAAAAAATTTCTAATCCCATTATTGAGTTAACTCACCATTGTTTAAAAGAAGGGTTAATCTGATCATTTAAAAATAACATCAGCCATAAAAAAATGTCATACAATTAATTGAGCTCACTACATGAATTGATTAAGGTGGTCCAGCAGATAATTTTTATGAAACATTTTTCTATTGTAATGTTAATTATAATAAGATAGTGCCGAGGAATTAAAAATACAGTTTTTGGATTTAAGCTTTGCAAGCTACAGACATAAGTGCAAAAATAGGACAAAATTCATATTTTTCTTGCATTATTCACTGGAACACTGTATAACCTACACACAGTGCTGGCCTTAATGGGTGCAATAATATATTGAAAATACAAATTTTCGGAAGCTGGAAAAATTGCCCCAGATGCTGACGACAGAAATCTTTGACCCGGAAATTAAATCACTGATTTCAGGGAAAATGTTATCAGACAAGCATCAAACCACATTTGTACATTCATTACACCATTTTCAGATAATTATAATTTAAAATTTATTTAGCATTTTGGACGCAATTTTAAACATTTAAAAAAGAGTCAATGTGTTAATAAATATTTTTTTGTAATTTTATAATTTTGCTTAATTTATTTTAAACCAAGGAAAATCCTTATGAGATTCGGAAGCGTGACACCCTCCCAGGCGCGAGGCCCTGGGCGGCCGCTCTTGTTGCCCTCTACTCTAAGGCTGGCACTGCCTACAAAGCCTATACTTGGGAGTTATTTATAATTGGATGTCTTACACCAAACATAACAAAATTTGTTGTCAGAAAATTATTTTTTTATTCTGCACTATAAGTGTAAAAAACTACTATGTATGCCATTTTGAAGACCAAAGAATATCGTATAATATGCCAAAAAGTTAAACTTTTAGCTTTTAAACTTTTTCCTGGAATGAAGCACAAACAAACTGAACTTAGCACCTGCTTAATATGACTAGGTAACCCGCATTAATCAAAAGAATTCTACTGGAATATTCATACAACACATCCCAATCACCTGCACTGATAAAAAGTTGTGAAAAATAAAGAAAAAAATCATTAAACTGCCATGCTGCCTGGTGGAATAGTTTATCCCTTATAGCACCCCCACAACCTTAAGACCGTCTGTTATAGTGCTTTGTAACGAAAGCACTACAACAACCATCACGTAGAGTGCCACGGTCAGAGTGTTATTTGCAATCTAGAGGGGGTTAAAAATAAGTCTTCAGTCAGCTTAATATCTTCTCAAATAATTTCGTTTGGCAATCCAAACTTCATTACTTCATTCATTTCATTACTGAGAAGTTAAAATCTGAAGAATGCCTTCTTGAGTTGAATGCTACAAACCATACTTCAAAAGGTTTACTAGCAGCATAAAAATCGTTTGGAAATTTTCTATTTTTGGAAATCTATTGAAACACTCAGTATAGAGATGACATGACCACCTACCTTAAAACTCCTGAAAAGTAGTATGATGATATAATTTTTTGTTTTAAGATGTCTTTTTAAATAAAAATTATTTTAATTTATTTCTCCAGCTTTTAATTTAAAATAAATAAATTTTTTATTTATCTTCACAATTAATCGAGCTCAATAAAAACCATACTACGTAAAATAGATCATAAGTGACACATTGAAGCTATAGGAGTTTTGAATATAATCATTTAACTAATTTGCATGCAAAGTTTTCATTCCCACTTGTCAATACCAATTCATGAGCACCTCAAAATTACATAATTTTGAAATTTAGTTCATAGTCATAAAAAATCAACTGAAACCAATGGGATGAAGTGTATTAATCATAAATACATTTAGCTTAAATAAATATTTTTATTCCAAATTTGCTTCTAGTTTAAACAACGATGGTGTTAATATCTTTAAAGAAATTACAATTTAGATTCATATCAGTTGATTTGTCTTCGGAATTTTGCATTACCTCTAAAAGGTCTGATAATAGACTTTGCTTTTCTATAATAATTCTTGGTTTGAGCACTTTCTTCAGCATTGAGCATTGAGGGTCTGTTTTCAAACATGTAACGGTTTTGAGGAGAAGTCCTTACATAACTTCTATCTTGTGAGACTTGTTGTGTTACTGGATTATATTGGTTGACACCTGTACCAGATGGTGCGTGGACATGTCGCTTCCTGTTAACCCAGTTTCTGCCTCCAGAATGATGGTGGTTGTTACTCTGGTATTTCATATCTTCATTGACATAATGCATTGGGATATTTCGTTTTTCCTGCTTTTGAAGAATGTTGCCATTATTTTCATTTTCACTGTCTTTTAGACTTTTTCTAACAAACACCACAGCTGTTCTTCCACCATCCTTTGTTTTGTATTGGTAACTAGAGTAAACATTTCCTTTTGTGTCTACTGACTCTTTCCGAAGTTGATCATCGTTATTATATTCAAAGCTGTATGAGCCATCAGACGGGGTGTTTACAGAAGTTGGTAATGAATCAATTGGACGTTTCCGTACAACTTTTTTTAATTTTTGGACTTGCCCTCTGTCGCTAGTAGCAACAGCCCTTCTGATGCCAGATATATCCAAAAACACTTGAGGTGAATCAGAGGATTGTATTGGAATGATACCCAAATTTGTGGATGAACTAATTTTGTCTGTTGAATATGAATTTATGCCTTCATGAAGTACATTCTTGCTACTCGAAACCATGTTTTGTAGATTGACATCACCACTCTTAGATGAAGTGTATTCAGCAGTTGTGGGATTTTCATTGTGTGATACAGGATCTGGAACAAAGGCTTTCATAGGAGCGACTAAGTCTCCAGAAGTTGACTTAACTTCTTCTCCATAAGAAACTTCAGACTCTTCATGTGCATTTTCAATTGAAGGTAAGTGAGAACCTTCTGCTGTAAAGCCCGCTTCAGGACTAGCCTTATAGTTTACTGTGCGTCTGATGCCATCATCACCCATGTAAGAATACTGACCCTGGACAGTTCCATCAGTGTCTCTTGCCTCTTGTCTCATTTGGTCCTCTGTCTCGTAAGTATATGAGTACGATCCGTCATTTCGGATAGGTGATGTGTTACCCAAAGATTTAGTACCGTCTTGAAGATTTTCTGTTGAATCATCCTGAGCCCCAGAAATATTTTCACTTTCTTGCTTAGTAATAACTTCATCCTTTGGAGGGGACACATTTGAAACCTGCTTGATTGTAGAAACCTCTGTATGATGATGTTGTGGGGTTAAAGTGTAGGAAAGTGAGGAGAAGTCATCGTTATACATCTGTCTGGCATTTGGATAGTTGGATGATACAGGAGCAATCAAAATTGGTGGGGTTTGAACAGGGTACATTGAAGGAAGAGCAAAATCTTGTTTTAAGGCTCCCTCATGCAGAGCTTGTTTGATTTTACCATTCCCAGGGATATAAAATGAGAATCTGCTTTTTAAATGCCCAGACGAGTCAACAGATTCCTCCCTTAACTGACTTGGTGTTTCGTAAGAGAAAGAGTAAGATCCATCATTACTTTGATTTATAGAAGTAGTTTTCTCTTCATTTCCTGTTTCCTCTTCTTCATCATTTTGTTCTTTATTTACTACTGTGGGAGCTTTCTTAGATGATGTTTGAATTCGGTGATCCTCAGATGGAATATTTTGGTCAGATGGAATCTGAGGAGAACTGACAGTTGATTGTAATTCAACAGACTGATCAAGACTCATTGATTCTTGTGGCTTTGGTGCTTCAAGGGATCTTCTGGTGTCTTCTTGAGTCATCTTCTTAATAACGAACCCTTTCCCAGAACCAGCTTCATACTCCACCCTGGTTAGTATTCCGTCCTCTCCTACATATGAGTAGCTTCCTTGAACATTTCCTTGAGCGTCTGCCTCCTCATCTCTTGTCTGCCCATCTGCAGAGAATCCAAATTTATAAGATGCGTCAACTGGGTATTCTTGGTTTTCTTCTTGTTTGTTTATATTTTCTGTTTCCATATCATATTCATCAGTTGGATCCATTTGTATGTTTTGTTTCTTTTCATGTATTGTTCGTGTTTTTCGTGAAAGTTTTTTTGGACCATATCTGCCTATAACTGAAGCATGTTCATATTCAGGATCCTTTTCTATCAGTCTGGCGGGAGAAGATTTTGAATTTTCATTATTTGACTTCTTAGAAAAACCCAGAGATACAACTCCTAATCCTTTTTGATATTTTTTTACTTCAAATTTTACTCCAGGAATAGCCTCGTATTCTATTAGAGCTGGCACTCCATCTTCTTCCAGATATACATACTTTCCTCGAATTATTCCGTTTTCATCGACCTCTTCAATGCCATCTTCAACAAACTCTTGCTCAGGATACTCTAAATCTTCTGCAGGTTTAGGGGAATTTTCTTCAATGTTGGTAAAAGATTGTTCTCTTGATTTTGTCTCTTGAGTTTGAACGATTGGAATGTGCTCAACGTCCTCTGTATCAGCATTTTTTATAACTGAAACAAAAAATGCAATTGATACAGATTTCTTGGTCATGAAATGTTACCTTTTCTGTTTATGTAGCTCATTATAACAGTTTCTGTTTACTGACCATAGAAACTAGTATATATGCCTTTGGGGGCTTTGCCCTATGCCTAACTTTAATTATAAAGCCCTTTTCCCACAAAGTGGTTGTTATTTGCCCGCCGCTGATTCAGTGTTGTATATATCCTTGTGAGTGCTTATGCAAGACACAGTGCATGCCATACGGCATTTTTGTTTGATACACATGCTCAACTAAGACAGCAGCAGACCATGCAGTTTATCACTCATTAAATTACATAGAGGCAAAAATTTTTGAGAGTTTTTGATTCACAAGAAAAACTATAAAAATAAAAATGCTTATTACAGTACACTTTCGATTATCCAAGGTCTTCTGGACCGAGGCTGCCTCGGGTACCTTAAACCTCGTATAATATGGAGGTCACTCGTATTTTGAGGTTAGGATGTAACAAGACAACTATGTGTAGAGTAATAGCGTACAATGCAATATCAAGTCATACCTTTTACCAATTAACTCAGTGTAAAGGAGTATTAAGTCATTTTTAGTTAAAAGTGTTTGATTTTGTGTAATTATTTAATATCACTTTTCACTTTTCTACATGTTGCTATCTAAACCAGTGGCTGTTCATCTATAAGAGCACATGAGCATGTGAACCTCCTATGAAACACCATAAATAATATTAAAATACATTTGTATAAACCCAGAATGATATAGAATTTCCCAAACAATTAAAAATGACAGTACTCTAATAAGCGAAAAGCTCATGTCCCTTCCATGACACAATTACTTGTGCTAGTCAGGCTAAACTGCGAGCCCGGAGTTGATTCCCGGCAGCTATTCAGGTGCGGGACAGGTCTATTTGTAGTCTTATAAACTTTTAGAAGTAATTGCTGTAAAAATACTCTTGATCTAAACAAAGAAATCTTCCTCCCTACCTTCTTCCCTTCCAACTATTCGTCCCCACTCATTTTCTCCTCTTTCTCCATTCTTTTTTCTCATTCCAATTAAAAAGGAAAATCTTATAGCTGAAATTACATAAAGTACCCGGTGTCTGAGCTTAGCCAGGGCAAAAATCAGTGATTAAAAAATAATTAAATATTTTACTACTCTTTCCCAGTGCTTGATTTGTAAAAATTGAGGTACCGGAACTGTAATTTGCCAGTTTGTACATTACCCCCCCCCCTTATCATTCTTCCGCTCAACAACGTATTATTTGTCTATGTGAATACTTAGGTCTATTTTAAAAGTTAAATTTTATCCAACCAAAAATTTTTATAAGTAAATTAAAAACTAACAAAGCATTATTTTACTAAAAATTAAATTCTCTAAAGAAATTCAAGATTTTTTGATGACGCCTAGTGCGAGTAATTAAGGTTTTTTAGCGTTTTCAACATTCGGCTTAACTCAAGACTAGACAAAAGTGCACTAATTTTAGGCCAATACTTCGCGCGTGATTTCCGCACACTTTAAGCAATTCTCATTTTCGGCAAGATTAATCCGGCCTAGTACACGCCGGTATCGTCTCTTCCGACAAATACTCCGGCCGGTTACACATGATTCTCTCTTATGACTAATTCTCCGGCCGATCATACGCGTTTGTCTTTACCGGCAAATTCTACGGCCGATCATACGCGATCGTCTTTTGCGGAAAATTCTCCGGCCGATTGTACACGATTGTATTTAGCGGCAAATTATCCGTCCGATGACACACGATCGTCTCTTGCAAAAGATACTCCAGCCGATTACACACGATCGACTCTTGCGGCAGAAAGAGAGGTCCCGGAACACCGTTCCGCCGCGTACCGTCGCAAATCAAGCACTACTCTTTCCAATAGAAAACAAGTTTAATGTTACATTAAATTCTACTTGTATGTCAGCTTGTCAACTTTGTATGTCAACTATACTGACAAGTCAATACTCATTCTTTCCTAAATAGTATCAATCATCTTCTTTTAACCCCGTATTTTTCAATATTCTCTGTAGAAGCTATACAAACCTACATTTATTCAAAATTCAAGTGCTTCAAAATACTATGTGTGAATGTAAAAATGATTTGACTTGTCTATATCATCTGATTTATTCTCTGGAGTGGTGAAAACACAATAAAGGTGTTATGTGTTGTATAAAGAACTTGCTAGGATGCCCACAGACCGAGAAAAAGTATAACAAAAAATGCTCACCTATCAATATATAGATTGAAAATAATGAGATACTGTGGTCCAATACCAACCTACGCAACCTGGTTCTGACATCCCAGATGCAGAGTCCTGGTGACCCGGGGCCAGGGTCTGGGGCAAGGACCCGCTTCCAGTCTCACTCTGGGAGCAAAGTCGTCCTTTATTAAAAGCCGCTCCATTGCACTCGTGCAAAGAAGTTGCTAGCCACACCAACAGGCCCTGAAACCAGCCATTGTTATGAAATAACATTGTTGTTCGCCAGATGTAAAATGTTGATGGTGTCTGTATAAAATGGAACCTAAAATATTTCGTGTAGTTTCGAGTGTAGTTTTATTCACTATTTTTTATTTTACTTCCCCTACCAAAATGATTGCTATGCGAGGGCCCGATTCATGTTTTTTGTAGTGTTGTTTTGTGTCTGTCTGTCTTTTTCATTTCTGCTGCTTCAGAGCCTGCACACAGGCAAAGGGATCATCTTGGCTTAATAAAAAATAGTGAGTTTAAACCTTATTTTTCCCATACCTGTACAGAAGAGTAATTTTCATTAAACAAATCTACAACTGTAAACCAATTGCCTACAACATTAAATATATTGCTTCAAAGAGGAAGAAGATTGAAGGAGATGTAAGCTCATAAGCTGTGTCAAATGTGGCCCAGGCTGTCCTTAAGCCCAATGCTAAAATTAACATTTGTCTAATGGGTGGACTGGGCCGTGTCTTTTGACTCGGCCTATAAGTAGATGAACCCGGAGAGGTTATTGAAGCACTTTAAAAAGGACTTTAAAGGTAAAGGTTCTTTTTTATTTGCAAAAGAACATGTATTGCATGTAACTGTAGCATGTTGCTTGATACTATATTCAGACTTAAGGCCCTCTATTAATAATAAATTTAATATTCAACAACATCTCATTGAAGAAAATCACTTCTACTTCATAGCTCTATTTTGAAGTGTTTTTTTCTCAAAAGGTACCCTAAGAAATCTCCATGTTATTCATCCCCAACATCGATGCGTAAGTCTCTAAACAAAAAGCGACAAGAAGATGTGCAAACCACTGAGTGACATAAATCAGCCTCTCAATAACATTATAAAAATTACTACTCTATTAAAAAACTAATCGTTCAATATAACGGCCAAGAAATCATTGTTAAAGTGACCAGGTTTTTTTGTTTCGTATCATAAGTACATCTTTAAAGCTAATACCATAACTTTCCACAAAATGCCTGCATTAAATAGTTGC
The DNA here is from genome assembly GCA_035578135.1 of Flexamia atlantica. Taxonomy (NCBI): domain Eukaryota; kingdom Metazoa; phylum Arthropoda; class Insecta; order Hemiptera; family Cicadellidae; genus Flexamia; species Flexamia atlantica. The sequence continues at coordinate 33,075,801 of JAQJVK010000003.1, read as the reverse complement.
ATTGTTATTGGTACATTTAAAAATCGAGTAAAAGTAGGCAGGCTAACTGTAAACGCTGAAATATATGCTTCTTAATCTAAGTACAAAATCCAGATTTTGATTTTAGAATGCGTTTTAAACCTCAACGTTAAAAAATGCATCCATACTTTGTTAGAAAACCCCACCTCCAGAGCATCTTCTGAGTTACATGTGTTTTTTCTTAAGATTACTTATTTTTTTAGAAAAATAGGAAATAAATTATGATTATTGACTCTTGGTCTTGGTTTCAATAGGTTAGATACTCTTCCTAATGGGGAGGATAGATTATGTTCTAATTTTAAAATTTATATATTTTAAGACGTCAAATCATAATGTAGTTAAATATTAACTGACTTTTGCTAGCCCTCTATTTTGTGGTATAACTCAGTAACTATTTAAAATCTTGCTAATCTGTTTTGTTATAAACAAATATCAACTGGAAAACGTTCACAGGTTTTTTAACAGATACTAGCACTTTTGCTGGAATTTCAAAAGCCTCTTGTGTGAATGCTTTTCATGGGATATTCTCCAAACCTGCAAAAGGCACATCCAGAGTGTTTTCGCTTTAATTTGATACCAAATATGAATAGAAAAGTACATTTCGGGGGTCGATATGTTCTGGACAAAATCCCAGAAATTATTTTAATAATATTGATGATATCTACATCAACTGAATAATTTTTCTTCATTTCCACATTATTTTGGTAAAATTAAGGCGATTCCTATTTTTTATGGAAACTATGGGCTCTAATAATTGGTTCAAACTACTTATTTTGTGATGAAGGGTTTGCTGGGTTCATAATACTGAATATATACCTCTTTATACGTAACTAACCAACTACTGTTGAATATGAAGAAAAATGATGCGCATACCTCAGTTTTAACTACAAGTATTTTATGTCAAAATAAACGAAAGAACGTGCAATAACCACACGATGAAACACAAGTAGGGGGAGGTCCAAGGCTGACCCGCCACAACCGCTAGCTCTGAGTACTTGATTGTAATGTTGAGGTGCAGATGTTATGTAATTTGCATATTTTCAGTTTTTTCAGTGATAAAAATTAAAGTGGTGCCTTTTCTTGGTTTTGGATGACAATTTAAATAAAATCTCCTTTATTCTAATTTGCATAGAATTTATATACATACATAATAGTTAAAAGTACAACTATTTAATTTAACTACATCACTTTTATATATTTTCTATATATGTAAAATGTTTTTATCCAATTTTTTTTCTAAAATTACAGTTTGGTAATTTAGTTTACAGAATTTAGAGTTGAGGCTTCTGAGCCCAAAGTGGTTTGAAAGATGTGTTTAACTGCATGAATTACGAGTAATTTATTTTTACAATACCCCCGTTGCAGCAGACCTGCATACGCAGCGAATTTCAAATGCAAAACAACATATTTCGGTCCAACATAGTGAGATTTGACATGTTTTTGTAAGCTCCATAAGAATTACATGGGGAATGAGTATGCAGGTTTGCTGCTATGGGTATATTAAAACTGGGTGATTTCAATTCAATATTTAGTAGATCTGACCTAGAAGAACCCATTTACCAAGTTTTACCAAGATATGTTGAGAAATGAGCAAGATATAGAATTTTACTTATTTTCCTACAAGGTTAATATTGGGACAATGTACTGTGTTTACCACTTTCCAATATCTCGGTAACCAATGGACATAGAGCAGTGGTTCAAAATACTAAATTGTTTGTCATTGTAACAAACATTAATGAAGTTTAGCTCTTAAATTTGTTTCAAAATTAATCCCCTGGAAAATTTGGAAGTCTAACATGTAACTGCTTTGATACGCCGTTTGCAGTATCAATTTAGCAGAGGCGAAGGTACGCGATCGCTATTTAGGCGATATTCTAATGACCTCGGATTATCCGAATTTTTTGTTATCCGGATCGGTGTTCCGCCACATTAATCCGGATAATCCGAGGTGTACTGTAATGTATTGGCAATTTTCAATAAAATTTCTTTGTTTTTATATATGCAGTTAGCTATGGCCATTGAGAAAAACCCTAGACTCTTCGTATATCTGTAAAACAAGGCTTTCATTTCACTCATCCCTCACTCATCCTCTTAATAAATAGTTATGCCATATTTAAAATAATTTTTGTGTTTCTGTGAATCAAGTTTCAGTATAGTGAACTATAAAAGGGAAATAACTTGCTTAAAAACACCCATGAGCCAAAAACAAAAGTATTGAAGTATTACTGCCACTTAAAAAATGCAATCTTTTGTTCAGATAGCTTCAGAGGTTTTAAGCACAGAAAAGTGAATCGATCCAACAAATCCTGACCAAGTTCTTGCTTCGCGCAGAGGCTTAGTAAACCTCCCTGATTAAAATCCCAAAAGTTCCCGGAAATCACTGCTGTGCTCCAGCCACCATCTTGGAAAAAACGTTTCTATCCGTGTTTTTCTATTATTTTTTTTTAAATCAATACGAAAACTGTAAGAGATACGAAAGAGAATCAAAATTCCAATAAAATGATTATAAACATGTGCAAAAACGTATAAAAATATCTGCTGACGATTGATTTTCCAAAATGTTGGATTTCTAATGCCCCTGCCATAAGAAATACAAGTAAAAGTTGATGTAAAATACATTCCTAAGGGGACGAAGCCCTTAGATATTAAAGAGTAATAATTTATACCTATAGGATCCTGATGTGAATTCCAGTTATTTGACACCTCACACAACAAAATTGGTTCACAATAAATGTGAGGTGAGGTCACAATAAAGTATTCTTTAAGGAATTTGCAAAAATATTACTATAAGACGTCAATTTAATGATTTAGGTGTCAAATAACTGAAATTTGTATCAGTATTCTATGAGTATAATTTATTTTTCATTAAGATCAAAGCGCTTTGCCCCCTTGGGAATGTATTTTACATTAATGTATTTTACATAACAGTTTACATGTATTTCTTGTGGCAGGGTGAAAAATACAACATTTCAGAAAATCAATAACATCAGCAGTCATTTACATTTGATATACACAGAAAGAAACAACTGTTTTAGAAATTTCAAAGCTCATAATTACTAATTTTTGATGCTGAGTGTAGTTCAATATCCTTTAAATATTTAAAACTTGAAGTAAATATAAGGAAATCTACTTTACAACAGAAAATGCAGTTGGCAGCATAACCAAGCTATAGCCACTTAAAAGTTTTTTCCATTCTACACTAAAGTGGAACAGCTAAGCTGTAGTCTAACGCTAAGAGTTAGAGCATACATTACGAGCATGAATTGTCGAAAATAATATCAACTAAAATATTATAAATATCAACCAGGTTATTAATATCCCTAAAATAATATCAATTTGGAAAATCTCATTTGTGAGTTAACGTGACTGATGACATCCCGATTTATTAGTCTTTTTTGTTTTCATGCATGCAAAACATTAAAAAGGAACATAAAAAATAAATATTGATTTTATTTTTAAACTTTTGCTCTTAAATTAGTACCTGAGTGCTTATCGTATTACGAAAACCCTGTTTTAAAAATTAAGGAGCGTTCTCTTATGACTGTGTTGTTAAAAATAAACTTAGGTATAAGGTATAACTAATCAGTTTTATTTGTGAATTCTAAAGCAAAGCCTCCTCAGATGCTGGCCTAACCCTGGGTCTGTGATCAAAGTCCCTTTGTTTGTTAGTATCATGTCCCTTATTGGTGATTTTTATTATTGCTATTGGAGCATGTATTCTATAGAGACTCATGTCTGGTTCTCATAATGCATTACAAGCACAAACCAATAGGTAAAGCCACCAAAAAAAACGGCCACTCTCTCAAAAATTTTATTATGATTATGTTTGTTTTGTTTGATAACTCTCTACCCTAACAGTGCTTGTTTAGTATTTTTTATAACGTTACAGTTTTATCCAAGGTGTCATGATTAATTATTAATTATGTTAAAATTTATAGATTACTCTATATTTAAATAGATACATCTAGTGTTACAAAATTAAACATTTAAATAATTAAATAAATCTATTTAAGTGATGACTTCTGATGATTCAGTAGCAAAATATTTCCAATACAGATATGGTTCAGTTGATCTATCACTTTTCCAAGGTCAAAACTAGGAAATGGGAGTTTAATGGCAGTTTGTTCACCTGTGATATCTGCATCTATAGTCATGAGGAAATTTAGTAATCAAAATAAACCATTTTAATGAGTCAACATTAGAAATCAGCCATTGACTTTTATCCGAATTTTTTTTTTCATAAAAAAAAACCAAATGCAGTCTCGAAAGTAAAACAAATTTTGGTTAAATATTTCAAAAAAATATTAGCATCTTCAAAAACCTGTTAGTGTGATGAATTTAAATTATATTAATAGTTTAAAATTAAAGTAAACTTAAAGTAAAGTAATTAACTGTTTTTGATAAAGAACTACCATGAAAGTATTATTCAATAGGGCCATAATTATTTGGCATATTGCATGATGAATAAAATAAAAATTATTAAGTAAATTGAAAATATATGAATATTTTAAAATAGCACATCTAAACAGTTTTTACTTCAGTCACAGATGAAGAAGTAATACAAATTGGCAACCCAATGCAGTTTTTATGTCAGTTTTTTCGGGTGGCGTAGGTTTGTTAGGTTGTTTTGACACCCATATTGCATTGGTATCAAAGCAAATTTTGTCGATAGCAAAACTTTAGGTCCCAAAGAACAGATATAGGCAATAATAACTTTGATAACCAGCGCAATTTGGGTAGCGACAAACAGCCCAACAAATTTCACACAGCTAGAAAAAATGGGCACGAAAATGCATTAGGTTGTCAATATGTAATGGATTATTTTACTAAATTAATTTATTGATTTACCAGGTCATTAAAAATTTCCAAATGTTAACCTCTTTGTTCTCTAGATATTTAACTTCTTTTTATCAAGATATATCAAAGGCGGGGAGTTTTATGTTAGGGAGTGTCACAAGGTATAGAGGTAAATTGGGAGAAAAGGCAAATTGTGGGGCTGAACACTGAATACTTACTGCCTACTTTAATTTAGATTAATTAGGTCTTGTGGGAACAGTTAATTTAGATACATTAGATACATTACTTTGAAATGGCGACCAACCCTGGTAGGTATTTTGAGCCAAGTATGAATGACAGATGAGTGAAGGATGATTGTGGCGTGATCTTGTAGTCTTAGTACCTATGAAAGATTGTTGTTTTTTTATGTACTCTGCTATCTGATAAAACAAATCCTTTAATTTTATGCCACTAAAGAACTCAAAAAAAGCATAATTTAGGATCACTTGAATTATTTAAAATAACTAAACATATAACTTAGGCAGCTTAAAGGTTTTTAAAAGACCGCAAAAATAGTTTTGACGCTTTAAAAAGACATTCTTAAGGAATTAAGTTTATCAATTAAAATTGGACTCATTAAAAAAAAAAAAACGATACCTGCTTAGTAGATTAATTTCCATGATTCATTATGGAGAATGTTTTTATTATTAAGTATAAAGATTAAGCAATTATTGCTTAAAACTAAAAATTACTACACTTAGATAACAACTTTTTGTTTGGATGCTCTTGTTTTTTACCGTTATCATAAAATTAATTTCCATGATTCATTATAGAGAATTATTATTAAGTATAAAGATTAAGCAATTATTGCTTAAAACTAAAACTTACTACACTTAGATAACAACTTTTTCTTTAGACGCTTTTGTTTTTTACCGTTATCATAAAATTACTAGGAATAATTAGGGTAATAAGTTAATTACAGTTGTATGAAATTTTGTTAAAGTAAATGAATAGCAATAATCACGACTTACATTTGTTGCCTTTTTAATTTTTGTGAAGCACGCTATTGTCTTAAGATTTGCATTTTGATTTGTCTGTTTTTCAATACTGTATTGAATTATTTTATTATTTAATACTGCTCTATGTAGGCTACATATGGAAAATAAACTGATGAATTGTAAATAATTATATAAATAATTTATAAAGTTAATACCTTAAATCATGCATTTCTTCAGTATGAATTGAATTAGGCAATCAATGAATGTTATCACAACTGATTTAAATCACCCCCCAAAAATTACATGAAAATTAATTAATATAAATACTAAAAATTGTTCTTCAATTTCTGAAATTCACTAAAATTATTTTAGTGAACATTATTCTAAACGTGCAACAATTTACATTTAAATAAAAAATAGTTTTTACTATCTATTAAAAAACATTTAATGTATACCTTGTAAGTGCAATCTTAAAATAACGAAGGGATATTTAAGTATTGGAAGTGAAGACCACAACTCAAATATATTTTACAAGCAAATAAAATGAAAATCAAGAGAAATTAAAAGCTTACCCATAAGAAAAGAGCCGGAGGGTTCATGTCCAACAGCAGGGAGGAGGCGTTTGGCAGGCAGCTAAGAGGTAGGCAAGGTCTATATATGTAACCTCCAAGGTCACAGCCAAGTTCGAGAGCATCTCGGAGGGTTTGGCCCTTTCGTCTCATATGAGTGTCTTACTCTTTTTTCACTTTTACTGTAAAATGTTCTCATAGAATTGAAAATATTATATAAAGCGACATAATATATAATTTCACATCTTGGATATTATTTACATTAAGAATCAATTTAGGTGTACGAGGATTAAATAAAAACGGCAGTTGAATTAGGATTAAATTTTCGATAAAGTATTACTATAATAATTTTTCACGCAGAAATATTCTTGCAATAGCTTTTTTTCTGAAACTTGCCTGAGAAAACTAATAATGTACTAATTATGGTATTTAAAAAGAAATCCTCAATGAATTATTTTCAAATTACTAACTGTGAAAACATCCAACATACTTTTTCCTAAATAGTCAAGGTCAAAATTTAGTAACAACTGTTATCTCTAGCCCATTACAAAATGTTAAGTGTTACTAGTAAATAAAGCAGTATTCGAAACCGGACGCATTATTTTTTCTCGTTTGCCATGTACTCGCGTTTCATAATTTTCAAACTTTAATTTAGAAACCAAATGGATAGAAACGTGCGTCAATAAACATGCGGACAGTGACATTTTGTTATGATCGAAAGCCTTATAACTCAAATCATAGCTGTTAGGTGGTCACTTTTAAGTTGCATTTTGTTTGGCAGGTTAAATACTACCAACTGTGAAATTTAAATCAAAATCCCGTAAAATAGTCCAGGAGTTTTAGGAAAATCGACCTAACGAATCCTGATCATGCGGAAACATCGCACAGATGTTATTATTTTCTAAGATCAAAAGGCATCGCCCCATTGGGAATCTATTGTATATCGAATTTTTGCCTGTAAGATACTTATGTCAGCAGTATATCGGCAGTTATTTTTAAGATTTCTTATGCACATTTGCACTCATTTTATTGGGAATTTTGTCCTCTACAAAAACGTCATAAACACTTTTGACATAATAATATTTGTATTCATAAAAATAAAACACGGACTGAAAGTAGGCTGTGAAGATGGTGGCTGGAGAACAGATGGGATTTCTGGGGATTTTTTATTATTTTAACTAGAGACATCTGTGGTCAGGATTTGATAGGTCAATTCACTTGTTTATTTCTAGAATTCCTGGACTTAGACGGTTTTGATATATATATTTATAACGCATACAATGCGAAAAAGCAGAAAAGCACGGTCCTTTCGGAATTAATATAAAATTTCAAAATAAGAATATTTTGGGCCATTTTAATATTAATTAGAGTTATTAAAATCACACAACATACTTTCACAATTGAGGAGGTCTGTGGTAAAAGGGCCTATCTTGGCATACGCCCTCTTACGGAGATGGTCTATTTTGATTTATCGTGCCTCCGTTGGCAACCGTGCAAAATTTTATCTTTGTATCTATGCATTTTTATTTTATGCGTCTTTCTATGACGATGACCATCTCCAGAAAAATACGTATACTCAGATACGCACTTTTACTATTGATCTCCTCCATTTTGTTATACTTGGAGCATACAATTTTTTTAATAAGTACTTTTCATGTATATTATTATATTTTTTCTTGTATATCCAATATTTTACTTGTGTACGTAATATTGTATTACTGTTGAATTTTGTGATGGTCTTGCAACATTCATTGCAAGTCAAAAAGATATTTTATAGGAAAAACGTCAATTTAAAGACTTTTTACTGTCTAAATACTCCATCGGCGTTCGTAAATAAATGAGCTTTTGCCATGCAGTGTGACGTTAAGATGACGCAACCATCCTACAGGAGCGCTGACGTCGTGTTTGCTCTTGATAATTGCGAGTTTCGGCCAACACAATGTCGTGACTCAAAAGGTGACCTAAGTTGCAAATTGGTATATCGTCGGATACTCCCAAAATTAATTTTCATTTAAACGACCAATCACAGTTACATCATTCTTGTATTCTACATTCATTTATTTTACGAATGATCCTTTTTTTGGTTAGCAAAATGTCACTTTCGGTTGCAGGCGCGAAACTTCCTATTTTGTAACTGCTTAAACATTCAAAAACATGATTTCATAATTATGGATTTTTACCTTTGATGGTAGCCTTAAGGTGTCAAAGATATTTCCTGGGCAATTCGCGTTTCGCGTCAATGACGACGCATCTTCAGTTGCATAGCACACAGGTTAACACAGCTCACACGAGTGTTTGTCAGAGTTTATAATAAAACACGAACACGAATGCGGACATATACACTACGACGGACACAACAGTTAACACGTAAAATTAACATAAACACGGACAACATATTACGCGACAAATTATTTACGGAGATGACTAGCAACGGTACCGCACAAAGGTTGTAGGCCTGCAGAGTAGGATTATCTTCGGTTTTGTTTTTTCCGCACAGAGTAGGCCTACAACCTTTGTGCGGTACCGTTGCTAGTCATCTCCGTAAATAATTTGTCGCGTAATATGTTGTCCGTGTTTATGTTAATTTTACGTGTTAACTGTTGTGTCCGTCGTAGTGTATATGTCCGCATTCGTGTTCGTGTTTTATTATAAACTCTGACAAACACTCGTGTGAGCTGTGTTAACCTGTGTGCTATGCAACTGAAGATGCGTCGTCATTGACGCGAAACGCGTATTGCCCAGGAAATATCTTTGACACCTTAAGGCTACCATCAAAGGTAAAAATCCATAATTAATTGATATAGGTGTCTAGGCTTCAATTTGGAATGATTTCATAATAGTTTGAGGCCTGGGGTATTCTGAGGGCGTCAAATAAAGATGAATTTCATTGGCTTTCATTGGCGGATGAATAATGCTATTAAGTTATGTAAAAACTGTATATTTCATAACGATATTTACAAGAACTAAATACTGAATCTTATAAATAGATGATCTTCACTCACACAAAATACCATACATAACATGAGTTTATACAATATTTACAAACAGATTGATTATCTTATCTTTGGCTAAACATTAAAAGTTTAAAATTATAGAGTGTTTGTCAAAAAACATTTATCTAATAGATAATGTAATTGTTTTTTTCGTGAGAATATATTTCTAGAACAACAAAAATCATTTTGAAACGAGAGCCCTAAAACAGTAACTCTTAGGCGATATAATCACTTCTAATCATCTTATGACACTGAACAAGAAGATGAAGCATATAGTTAATAATTAAGGAGGAAAAATCTTCTAGGGTTTAGGAAACGAGGTTAAAAATCAGTTAAATCATTAGTTATATGGAAGTCTTCTTTCAACCTCCCCGATGTTGAACTCTAGAGCTTCTCCTGGTGCAGGAACTTTGGTTCCATAGGGGTTGATATCCAAGGATTGAATTCTTCCTTTGACAGAGACACCTGGAGGAAATCCTCGAAACTCGTCTTCAGAGTAAGCTCCGTCTCTGTCCGTGAAGTCGTTGACAAACTCTGGCCGACTTGTGACAGAACTCTCCGTTCCGAAGTCATCGGACCGATCTGTACTGAATTTACTATCTCTCCCTGCTGGGGGCAAAGAAGAAAAGGGCCTTTGAAGGAAAAGATTGTCTTCGATGGTAAACGGTTTGAAGTTGGGACCGTTCGGCTTTTTCGCCTGGGGATCTTCTTCTGGGAAACCGGCGTGGGGAGGGGGAGGGTATCCCGATGTTGGAGAGAGGAAATCATCACTGGATACCGGTTTGGGTGGTTTAGCTTGAGGTCCTATCGGTTTTTTGCTTGTGGTGAAAAGAGGGTCCTTGAGTCCGTTCAGGGGCTTTTCTCCACTAGGGGGGTAAGGCGGCTCTCCTCCCTGACTGGGTTGGGATCCTTTGTCTCCTCCTGAGTCTGGTCTTGCAGGTGTTGCTGTTGGTCTAGGTCCTTTGTCTGTCGTAGGACAACAAGATCCTGCGGCTGGTCTGTAGCCACCTCCCCCTCCCCCTCCTCCACTTCCATACGCACCTCCACCTTCTCCAAAAGAACTACCCGAACCTCCCCCTCCAAAGGGACCCTTATCTGCTCCTCCACTACTTCCACCCGCTTCATTTCCTCCTCCGCCAAAATCTCCACTACCGCTTCCTCCCCCAAAGTTTCCTCCTCCACCGCTTCCTCCCCCATAGTTTCCTCCCCCACCGTTTCCTCCCCCAAAGTTTCCTCCCCCACCGCTTCCTCCCCCAAAGTTTCCTCCCCCACCGCTTCCTCCCCCAAAGTTTCCTCCCCCACCGCTCCCTCCCCCAAAGTTACCTCCCCCAACCCCACCCGACCCCGGTATTGGTCCCACGGTCGTAGAGGTGCTGTCAAAACCAAAAGGTTTGCTTGTAGAAGGACCTTTAAAAGGTTTTCCGCCTCCTGACCCATCTCCAAACAAAGGAGCGCTTGGCCCTCCCGCTCCTTGTAGGTTGGGTGGAATATAATTTTGATGGATGTAAGGGAAAACTGGGTCCAGACTAGGGCCCAACCCTTGGTTGATTATCTTATACCCTATGTTCGGCCCCGCTATGTACTGGACAGACCTTTGTGTCCCGTCTTTGTCGATGTAAGTGTATGAACCTTTAGTGTTCCCCAATGCATCCTTGACCTCCGATCTCCTCTGGTCCTGACTGTGCGTCGTGAACTTGTAGCTGCCGTCCAGACCCCGCTGGATGGACGTGCGGCCTCTGAGGGGGACCCTGCCGTCCCCTCGGAAGTACAGTTCGTTGTAGTTGTGGTTGGAGTCGGGGTAAGGAGTCTTGACATGGAAGCCGCGTTGGGAGTCCGCCTCAAACTCCACGTTGTGGATGTCCCCGACATCGTCCACGTATGAGTACGCCCCTGATACCTAAATGGCAAAAAAATCAAATTTCAATTTTTTCCAGGTAAAAAACATCTAAGGTGAGACTAAAAATATATAGAAGGTAAAAGATTGGCATGTTTTTCTCTATTATCGGTATTAATACGAAATACAAGTTAAACATTTGTACCCCAGTGACTAGAAAGACCCTTTACTGGGGCCAAAAAATCTCATGTTCATCACAAAACTAGTTTTTTTTGCAGACAAGTGCTGTTCTTATCAAACAAAATAATGAAGATGGAAAGCTTTTACATCATGACCACCTTTTAAGATCCCTGCATGTACCTACCTCTCATGATTTTGTTTAGGAGTTTAAATGTTTTAAGTGACGATAATAGAACGTTAAGAAGTGTGCGCGGTTCAACGTTTTACATGGATTCTGAAGTAAATTATCTTTAACTGTACAGGGCATTGGGAATGAAGATAGTAGTGTAAAACACAGTCTAACTGTTCCCATATTAATATTCAATATAGTAACTATTTAGCCAATATTTTTCTGTGTATTGGATAGTTTAAATAACCGATAATCCGTGGTATCAATGATAAATTAATGACAATATTTCTCTGACTGTGGCATGTTTTCCATAATCGTTGATAACTTTTGATTTTAAACATTTAGCCGTTATCCACGGACCTGGCCGCGGGGCCCGCCGGTCTCGGTGCGCTTGTACTCCTGGGTGGCGAAGTCGAAGCGGTAGCTGGAGTCCTCGTTGGGGTCGTAGTACGTGGTGTAGGTGGGGTTGTAGTCGGGCGAGTCCGGCGGCACGGGCGGGTTGTACGGCAGCTTCACCTGGCGAACACAATCATGAGTAATCAGATCTGAAGAACTGTGAAGCTAAACAAGTAGTGACATTTAGTGTTTGGTTATAATCGTACGTCTGTTTTCTTTAAAGTTAATTTCCCAGAGGGAAGAGCCTATTACTGTCGATTTCATGTGAAGACCTAAGGCCAAGACGATAAAAGGTTTTGTTTTTGGATCCAAAGAGTTTGTGATTAAAAAAACATTTGTCCAATCTTTTAACACGATAACTCTCGAAGTAATGGTCAGATCTTAACCAAATAAGACAAACATATAAATAGGTAATTGTTCATATGGGCACGAAAACAAGCCAATACGGTCCATCAGAGGAAAATTTAAGAGGGTAAACTAAGTTACGCTTGTCAAAAAATGTATGAGTATCATACCTTATTTATAGACATATTAGTGAGGCTTTATCTGATATTGAGTTTTTCCTGCGTTTCCATCCTTAATTAATGCTTCTTGGCCAACCAAAACCCGTTAAAGTTCAAGGTGTTATTAGCATTGACATAGTGATCTAGTCATCGCCGGCGTGGCCGACCAAACTGAGGGTTTAATTATTTTCAAATAAATTTTGAAAATAATTAGTTAGGCTTAGTACTAAGTCTCTTGAGAACTTAACTCTTAAGATATGTTTATTATGATACTGTTCTATGTATAAAAGACTATACTATGTCAAAGAATGAAGTTGAGTGTTTTATCAATTATAGTTCAGAAAACGTTAGACCTATTACCTGTTGGACGGAAAACGTTTATTTTTTTGGATTTTCTTTTGCTAAAGTTACATGAATATATGTATTTAGAATGAGTACGCCTTAATTACCTTACTTACCTTAATTACCTTATCAATCCTTTATTCAATAGTGATCTTATGTATATCAATTTCGGATCCAGATCCAGGTCAACCTAGTTTAGTAATAAAAACTATATTCACCCAATGGGTTTCGTTTTGTGTTCAAATTCACTTCACAGATGACAAACATTACATTAAACACAATCAAATTACATAAATTGTTTAATGTAACGTTTGTCATCTGTGAAGTGAATTTGAACACAAAACGAAACCCATTGGGTGAATATAGTTTTTATTACTAAACTAGGTTGACCTGGATCCTCGACTGAATTTGGATCTACGGATCCAAAATCGACATCCATAGGATCACTATTGAATTAAGGATTGATTGCTAAGGTAAGGCGTACTCATTCTACATTGTATTCAAGCAATGCGGTGGGAGGCACATATACAGGGTGTTTTGCCTAACCCTGTATATGTTCTATGTGTAGTCATATACATGTTGAAACATATATATGACTATATGTATATGTTTCAAATTACTCTGAGACAGCGAGAGTTACCTGGGAGAGGTCCATGCGGCGGTGCACGAGCGGCCCCTGGGCGCGAAACCCCCGCTCGCCCGCCGTGTACACCGTCTCCACGTTCTGTCCGCTGGCGGGGTCCCGGTAGCCGAACCTGCAACAGCCCAGGGTATCATCCTTGTCTGACTAATAGCAAACAGGTCTTACAGTTATAACCATACTTATGTTAAGAAACTGTGTACAGTTTAACAACTCTGTTGATAATGAAAACTATTTTTAGTTATACCTTTGACTCTAAATAATAAGACCTCACATTCTTATGGCCCAGCTGTAGCTAGTTTTGGGTGACTCAGAATTTCTATTTAGCATTGTTTGATTAATTACCAACAGAGGGTGCTTCTGTCAGCTCCTTATTTTAGCTATTTACTTTAAAACTTTGTACTCTGCTATTCATAAATCAATAATCAATTGACTATTGTTTGTTTCCGGTGTCAAAATGTTATATTACCTCTCTTAATACCAAAATTAATAGTTGACATTAATACACTCTGTTGGTGATTTACTACAACTAAGAGCTCTTTAAGTCCTGGGTCACTCAAAAACTGGTACATCTTTGATAATGCGCTAGAAGGTCTGAGTCAATGGTTATATAGTGAGGTAGGTTAATATGAAAATTTTAGGTTTCTGGCTACCACCATAAAACTTTGCATAATCAATGATCATGCATTTTGGAACTAAATTCAGCCCAAACCCCAAAAATTAGACATCTAATTTTCAAAATGGCGGCTAAAACTTGTTGTAAGAGGACAAAATTTAACTATTTAGACCATGGGCCGCCAATATGAAACCCACCCCCCGTGGGAATTTTCGACACATGTATTTTTTTGTCGCTACTGACATGTACTTTAAGGTTTAGCTTGTTTGCGACGTTTAAATTACAGTATAACCCAGAAAAATCGTTGAAAAAAATAACATGGGATCTTATTGAAAAAAGTCACCTGACTACATTTTTACATGCATTTTTTTACATATTGACTCGGGGCCAACGCCTATCATTGTTGGGTGGCTAATCCTTTATTTTGGTAGGATAAAAATTTCCAGCCGCCATCTTGGATCCGCCATATTGGATATCAATTAATTTTTTAAATGTAAAGATGGTGTTGTGGCACATCTTTATGAACTAGATTTTTACGCTAATTACAATGCTGAAAACCGTTTTTGAAAATATGCATTCGTTAAAAAGATATGCACTAATAAAAATTCATCCCTATACATTTCTTATGGACGTTTCGTATTTTCAGTATTTTGTTGGATTATTTTTCTTCTATCTCTCATTATAATAAAGATATGTAGTTCTTTTTAGTCTTAAAATACTCAGTGAAATACCGGCTTTAATTTGTTATATTAATCATCAACATCGGACAAGTAACAGATGAGCTATAAGGCTCAATTTAACTTAAAAATCAATATTTTGGAACCTTTTTTTAAATCAAGTATGTATATCTCTGGTTCTAAATATGGTATTTAGTTCATTTTGGTCTTAAAATAAGCAGTGATATGTCGGTTTTTATTAAAAATATTGGTACGTAAAATCGGTTAAGCTGTAAACGAATTTTAAGGCTCGTTACGATATAAAGTTTAATTATTTTTAAATTTTACTCTTAATTTGGATTATAACTCACCCCGAACGTATTTGAATTAAATTATCACAGTCTCAAACGAAAGCTGATATTTTACTGAGTCTTTTAAAAACATTCAGAACTCCAGACCTTTCCTGGAACTGCAGATATCAGTCTTTATATAAACGAAAATGTCCGAAAATTTTAATTTTATGTGGGTTTTAGAACCACAACTCAGCTGAAACTCAAAATATAATAATAATTTATGACTCAAATGAAAGCCAATAATCTAATAAGTCAATTAAGACCTTTACGATTTCTGAGTCTTCTTTGGAACTAGAGAAATCCTTCAATAAATGTAAAATTATGCAAGTAAAACGAATTTATGTTGAGTGAAAGCTCAAAAGTTACATAAACTTCACTCTGATCTTAATAAAAGTCAGCTTACATGAAAGCTGATGATTTACTGAGTAATTTAAGACCAAAATGAATTCAATACCTAATTTAGAACCGGAGATATTAATACTTGACTAAAAATAAATTTATGAAAAATTGATTTTTAAGTTAAATTGAGCCGTACTGCTCGTCTGTCACTTAACCGATGTTGATGATTAATATCACAAATTAAAGCCGGTATTTCACTGAGTATTTTAGGACTAAAACGAACTACATACCTTTATTATAATGAGAGATAGAAGAAAAATAATCCAACAAAATATTGAAAATACGAAACGTCCATAAGAAATGTATAGGGATGAATTTTTATTAGTGCATATCTTTTTAACGAATGCATATTTTCAAAAACGGATTTCAGCATTGTAATCAGCGTAAAAATCTAGTTCATGAAGATGTGCCACAACACCATCTTTACATTTAAAAAAATAAATTGATATCCAATATGGCGGATCCAAGATGGCGGCTGAAAATGTTTATCCTGCCAAAATAAAGGATTAGCCACCCAACAATGATAGGCGTTGGTCCCGAGTCAATATGTAAAAAAATGCATGTAAAAAATGCAGTCAGGTGACTTTTTTCAATAAGATCCCATGTTATTTTTTTCAACGATTTATCAATGATAATTCTTTGTTTTCCTGGGTTATGCTGTAATTTAAACGTCGCAAAAAAGCTAACACTTAAAGTACATGTCAGTAGCAACAAAAAAAATACATGAGTCGAAAATTCTCACGGGGGGGAGGGTTTCATATTGGCGGCCCATGGTCTAAATAGTTAAATTTTGTCCTCTTACAACAATTTTTAGCCGCCATTTTGAAAATTAGTTGTCTAATTTTTGGGGTCTGGGCTGCAATTAGTTCCAAAATGCATGATCATTGATTATGCAAAGTTTTATGGTGGTAGCCAGAAACCCAATATTCTACCCAAAACAATAGCTACCCTACCTCACTAATACTAACAATTTCTACACCACTACGTTACCAGCAAAACTTTCTCTGTGTTAGCCTAACCACACAGAAGATATTGCCAAACAAAATTATGTTGTGCACTAAGAATTGCCATAGTTGTCTAATAGCTAATAAGCCTATTAATCAAATGCAAAATAAATTAAAAGTATCCTCACGAATTAAAACCATTTAAAGATTAAAATAAATTACATAGTGAGTTATTCCTCAAAGAGAAGTACAATTCTCAATCATATTTTTTTCGGACTCGCCTTTCCACAGGGAAGAAACTAAAAGAGGGGGCGCGGGTGTATATGATTTATAACAAACATATCATAAAGTTACGATTATACTTATGTTAAGAAACTTTGCACACTTTAACAACTCTGTTGGTAATGAAAACAATTTTTAGTTATACTGACAATTCTACACCAATACATTACCAGCAAAACTTTCTATGTACTTCATTCATCACTTTATCACTGGATATAACTTAAATGTATTTATTTTAGATGAATTTAATCAAACGCATTATCTTCCTAGCCTTGTGTTAGCTTTGAACTATCCAGACGTTCAAACTTTTAACCCCTTTTGAAAACAGCTATGGCATAATGAACTCTGATTCTAATATGAAGTTGATGCATGTTAAAATGAAAGTTCATTCCAATAATTTAAATTGATTTGTAATTTTCATAAATTATTTGCATCAAACCATCAGGAGCCTTGATGAATATAATGTAAGTTCCTTTTGAAATTCTTTATAATAATTTTCATTTCATGATAGTCTATAGTAAAATTTCGAACTCAAACATTAATTTAATTCGGTGATACGGTTTATTAACTAAATATAATTTTTAACTCAGAGCCTAATGATTCGTTAGCGGCAGCATGTGATGCGTTTGTGTTGTGCAGGAAAACGAACGGATATGAAGGGGTTCACTCTTCATTGTATAGCATTGAAATATCGAACAACAGAAAGGTCTGAAACAAATCATTACTCATACAATAATTTTGCCTGTGTATTTTTTTAATATTTAAGCTATGTAACATTTTTTTAACCGTATAATATAATAATCGGTAATGTAATAATCAATAACTAATATAGTTTGTGTTACAATAAATATTAATAAGATGATTGTATTAATATTAATAAATACAATAAATATTTTCAAGAATGATCCAGAGACTAGAAGGCCACTTGGTAAACCAAAAATGAGATTGAAGAACATGAGGTTCAATTGGACTTGAAGAAGCTGGTTAGAAACAAAGAGGCCTAGGGGTGTCGCAGAGAAGGAAGGCTGAATGCAATAACGTTACATGGGCTACGTACCATCAAGGGCACTCGCAGTAAGATAGTTAAATTTTAAGTAAATAGAAACTTCAAAGTCCCATAATTGTAAAGCCATTTGTTCATCTATAATAAGAAACAATCAGAAAAAACCATATTAGAATAAAACTGACGACTTTGAAGCTCCTTTTAGTCCAGGCAACGAATGCTCAAAAAAGGTATAGAAGAAATTGCATGGAACACAATTTTTGACTTTGCAGCTTTGTTTGGACTACTTAAGAGGTGAACATATCAAAAGTTCCCGTCCGTAGCCCTTGAGTGGGGGGAGGGAGGGGGGTCTGAAGATACCATTTTTTGGTTTTTCCTTAATATCTTGAAAACTATTAACTCTAAGTGTTCCCTGTTAAATTTGAAAATTGAAGAAAATTAAATTCCCTGTTAGAAAAGTATATAATATGTCTATTTTGGTCCAGCCATTGACAAGGGATATTTGTTTAAATATTAATAAAATTAGTTAGTCCTTACCTTGTCAATGGTTGGACCAAATAGACATATACTTTTCTTACAGGAAATTTAATTTCCTTTAATTTTCAAATTTAATAGGGAATACTAAAAATTAACAGCTTTCAATTTATTTAGGTAAACCTAAAAATGGTACCTTCAGACCCCTTTTTCTCACCCCGCTCAAGGGCTGTGGACGAGGACTTTTGATATGTTCACCTCCTAACTAGTCCAAACAAAGTTGCAAAGTCAAAAATTGTGTTCCAAAAAATTCCCTCTAAACCTTTTCGTTGCCTGGACTATATTGATTTGGAATTCATAACAAGTAGGTACGTACTTGCCGGTGACGGTGTTGTCGGGGGAGGCGGCGGCCTCGCCGTAGTGCTGGCCCGGGTCGCGGGCGCGGTACCGGAAGCCGTAGCCGCCGTCCTCCCGGATGTCCAGCAGGTCCTCGCTGGGCGCCCCGCCCGCCTGGCGCTTCTGTGCCGCCGCCCCCAGCAGCAGCGCGGCCGCCTGGCGACACACTCGGCGATAAGGCATTGATAAGGCTTTGATAGGACCTTGATCATGGACGGATATCTTCAGACACTTTTTATAAGACAGTAGGCCTACAGAAGCGTTTTTATCGAATGAAACACAGAGAATAATCAAACAGAGGTCGCTTTTAAATGGGCCTTCCGTTGCGCCCAAGTACTAGTTTCAGGTAAATCCAGTTACAGTTAAGTTACTAGTTACATCCAGTTACCTAGTTACAGAAAGGTTAAATTAGGAGAGGGCAGCGACGGTCCTGCTCTCTCGCGGGTTAATGGTGAACTAAGTCCTCGACACCCGCTGGCTAGCGCTTGACACCTGCTGAGCAACATTACAAGATACTTCTGTTTGATTCTTCTTTGTGAATGAAATCAAAAGATATAATACATGTAACATTTTGAATCAGTGCTTTTTGTTTATAGTGTATGAGTAATTTAAAGACAAGAATAGAGATATATTATGGTGAGATAATACCATGCCACGTTTTAAATTTCTTTTCCCATTTAAGAACATTCTCCAAGAGGATGACGTCAAAAAATAGTTGTGAAATGCATATCAGAACGTCCAGAACACCAAAAAATGGGGAAAAAATAATAGGAAATAACGGGGGCACTAATGTGGGGGGGATATGTAAAATTTGAGGGATTTTGATTCCATTAGGTTGTTATATACAACCAAATGATGCCTCTTTGAATGCCATTATTAGAGGTGGAAGTTTGAGTAGGCTGCAAGAATGTGCTAGGCTTAATATCAACTCTTCCTGACTTTGAGATGATTGCGTTTGAATTACTGAATAACAAAGTGTCTCCGTGTGGAAAACAAAAGATGGCTTAGTAATCAATCTTCATGGCTTGTATCACACACGCCCCAAGGCGAATGTTGTTCTAGCTAACACACTCTTTGGGTAAACATTTTAGGATGAAAATGGGAAGTCAATTCAGAAGCTTGGTCAACTGATGAAGTCTAAGACTCATCGGCAGCTATGGAAAGATATGGAAGATTCATTTAAAAAAATAATTGACTCTTACATGGTCTTATCAATTAAAATAATTTTGCGACATAATTGGACTGAATTCTTTGTCAAGGATTCCCTCAACTTCGATCATTAATAAAAAATGTTGCAACATCACACTCCAAATATTTTACCAATATGTTTGAAGATCCAAATTTATTAGGCCTTAGGTTCATGTGGCGAACACGTTCCTATCTCCCCACTACTAAATGAATACATATTTGTCACTCATCCAGAGTCAGTGAAGTCTTATTCACACAATACGCCAAACTACACCAATCAAACCGAAAGTGCGTGTTGAAAGGGATGGAAACGTCTTTCACATGACACGCTTTCTGTATGAACGGGACACAAAAATATGTCACACTCGAGACGTCGCGTCAAAGAAACGTAGCTCCACTCTGGCGATGAAATCAGCACGGTGGAGAGGCCTTTTTAGTGTATAAGCATCCGTCTTATGCACGTTGGGCTTTAAATGATCAATTAGATTAGTTTTATGATAAAACCAGAAAATAATATTTCTTCTTTAAACATATGACTGCATAAAACTAAATTTACCGCATCTTGCTGATGATTATCCCATTTTGCCTTTGTACTATTGTTCATAGTTTTTATGTTTAATCAATCATTTTTAGCCTCTTTATTACCTGAATATGACGTGTGAAAGAGTAGAATATAACCGCTTTGCATAAAGGGTTGCTAAGTAAGGCCTGATCTTTCATACGTTTAATTACAAAAACTTTAAATACTTTGATCAAATAATAGAACTTCAAATTACTAATTTAATGATGTTACTTTAGTTACACGGTTACACCTAGCAAAATACACCTAGTCATTGACTTCTTTTTATAACTTGATCGAGATGGTTTTAGGGGCCTATTTTTTGTGAGTTGTATTGATTGAAGTTTAGGAGGTCTCTATCTAAGCTTTAATTTTTTATATTTGACAGCATTTATTTCAAGAATTTTAGGAAAATCGACCTAACAAATCCTGACCAGGTCGAAACTTGGCTCAGTTGATAAGGAAACATCTCTATTTAAAATCCCAAAATTCACCGAAAATCCCTGCTGTGCTCCAGCCGCCATCTTGGAAAAGCCATTGCTCCGGTACATTTTCAGGGTCAGTAAAAATGGAACCGAGCACTGGGGATACAATTCCGATGTCGGACTTAAGGAAGGCAATTTAATTTCAAAGAAATTTCACGTAGATAACCTAATAATGTATTGGGGTACATCTCCAGTAGCGGACTGTTTCTACAGCGGATTTAGGCTCCGCCTCCCCTGAAGTTAAAATGACGCAGGCGTTTTTTTCATGCGGGTACAATTCCGTTGTATCAAACTGATTAGACTTATATACTCAATTACATTTTACCGCTATTAGTTCTGCTTTTGCAGACAAGTTATTTTGCTATCGCAGCTCAATATCTCATCATACAAACGTATTTTATTGCTCTGAGTGCAACCTTTAATAATCCGCAACATCTCCATTGAACACTATGTGCAAAATTAACTCGACATGCTGCGTTAAAAATGAATGACTGTAAATAATCAATCTTTGACACTTTCGTTTTACATTTCGATGTAAAGTGACAATCCATATGTCCTATATTGAGTGGTTCTACATTTTAGTCCGGTGTTGAGTCTACACAAATGTAGTCTTTCCCCGCCGGCTTACTTATGCATTTTCAATCATAAGATCTTTTGAAAATGAGTTAAGGAATGAAATGTTAGTGAGGCATAAATGTAATTGTATTAGGCCTTCCACCTGCGGCTTAATGTGTCCTGTTTGTTATATGCCCTACAAGCACCCTTCTGATGGTTTTTAATTATAACGAAGGCTCAATCCTGGTTGCTCCTAATATTATTTCCTAATAATTTTATTTGGTGTTAGGTCTCCAAAATAAACCCGAAATTACCTGAACTTAGATATTGTGTGTGTTGCTCAATCACAGTGGACCTAGTCTCAGTTGTAGTACAAGAGACCAATCTTAAATTTTCCATTTAACAATACTCATTTTATAGGCGCATGATCATTTCAATGTAAAATTAAATGGGTCCACATTTTATTATACATGCATTAAACATTCCCGCAATCAATTAATACATATTTTTAAATCAATCTAGTAACAGTTGATGGTAATGTTAATGGTAATCTAGTAATGGTTGATGGTAATGGTTAGCTTTATTATTCAACTATATGTCAAAATTCATTTCAACAATATGTCAAATTTCACTACTTACGTTTTTCTCTACGATCAGTTGATCAGCATTGAAGAAACACTGATCGAACAATCAACATACATTATATTTGACCGATGAAGACTAATAAAATGTCTGATAAATTTCCTAACACGACTGTTTTTACAATAAAACGTTCCGCATATAATGAACCAAGGGAGCTTTGTTGAACCATTTGTCACTCCACATCTATTTCCTGGAAGCCCCCACTCCTAAACCGGCTACCTTATCAAGTAATCTATAAACAACCACTAGAAAAAATAGGTCACCTACCACTGTCAGGCAATCCTTCAACCTCATGTTCACTGGGCACAGACTACGGCGGACAGACTCCCCTAGGGTCTTATACCTTCCACCTCCAGGCGTCTGGCAAGGACGAGGCCGGCCCAGCGGCGGAAAGATGAGAGATAAAGAGCCATCAATGACGTCGTGGGAGTGGTGGTGGAGGCGCACAACTGCTAAAAGTTTAGGTGTGAAGTGTTTTCGGGGATATTGGATTCTTGAGTTTACAGTTCAAATATTTTTTCAGGTTTCCAGTGGGTGCTGCGCTGGAGGCTAATGGTTCGTTGGTGGGATGCTCTTGTGGATCATCATATGACTCAAGTCTCTTAGTTAAATTTGTGCTACGTGCTAAGGGTGATAAAAAAGTAACGTGAAACACCTTATCGTTTTTTGACAATTGTTTATGCTTATACTCTGCCATCCGTTTTGTTTTCTGCCTCAAGAAATTTGACCATGTTACCCCTTATCGTACAGCAGTAAATATGCTACCTATGGAGGCTTTATGCAGGCTGTTGACGTGCTGCATGACTCATAGGGTATTGAAGTCCCGTGAACCCGACTATCTTTGCGAGAGACTCTCCTTCCGAGGTGAGGTGTCTCAGCGGAGGACCCGTCACTATGGGAGGCTTCGCTTTCCTAAAGTCAACTTGGAATTGGGAAGGAGGAGTTTTTCATACTTTGGCCATGTATTGTGTAACGGGCTCCCTGATAGCCTAAAAGATTTGTCTTGTGATAGTTTTAAGCTTCAACTGAAAGCTATGTGTCTTGAAAATACTGATTTATTTAGTTAATTAGTTTTTAAGAGATAGAAAAGCTGATGTATCAGAGAACCGCTGGCTAATAAAGGCATTTTTATTTATTTATTTATCAAAGGTTTATTGAAAGAAATTAATTGTCTCGAATTTGAAACATCTATGTATAGCATATCATACCAAAACCCATCCGAGTTAAACTATTGTTTAACGTATTTTTATTAGGACAGTTTTGAACTATTCTCTTCTTTAGTCCAGAAATCATTAGCTTGGGTGCAGGAAATAAAATGGTGACCCTTAGACGATTGTTAAATTTAAATTTACTTTAAAATGCCATATTTTAAACGGTTTTTCGTTAATTATACTTTTTACCCTCCCCTCAACCAACCCCTTAACTGATTTTAAATATAAACCAATCCAGTCTTGCCAATTCACGGATATTGTTCACAGCGGAAACACTGTGAAGATATCTTCCTGGGAAAAGAGAAGTCGAGATGGCGTAGAAGGTAAATGCTAACCTTTAGGATGCTACAGGACAACACTGTTAGACAATGTATTCGGAAGAGTTATAACATTATGAGAGAAATAAAAGTAAGTTTGAGGAATTTTATGTCCATTAAAGAATAGTAATAAAAGTTAACTTTTAACAGAATTCCTCGCATATATGTGAGGCATTTAAGTTTTCAGTCTGTGAATTAATTGTAGAAAACTGTGAGACTCCATTTTTCATCGGAGGAAACTGAAGTCAAATCCCTCAGATGGAAGTAATAGTTTCCATCAGCTTTGTCCTAATATTGTACACAGTATTAGGGCGAAATGTTATTTTTGCGTTTCGACTCGCTCCTCCTGGCAATCCATTGTTCAATTTTCGTCTGTCTATTCTTCTAAGTTAGTAAAAAAGATCGAATTTGTATAATGTATAATATAAGCAAACAACTGGCAGAATCAACATCAATATTTGGGGAAGGAGGTAAAAATCATTGTTCTGTAAACACCCTCTCACTTAAAGTGTTGAATGAAAATTGAAATTTATTTATTAAAAAGAATAATACATCATAAGTGACTCAAATTGTATCTGTGTACGGAGGGCACGATTGAAAAACAGTCATGGTTATTTTTTTAGTATAGGTGAGTTTAATTTGAAAATGGTTCGTTACAGTGGGGACGTTTTTTATTTTTTTTTTGTCTACTGTTAATCTATTTAATGTTGTTTTATGACAACAAATAATAACAAACCTGTTATCAAACTCCTTACTTTTTTCTAGAATTATTCAAAATGGTCCACTGCAGATTTTAGATTCGCAAGTTGCTTGTTGCTTACAACTTGCTGTCATTGACACTGGCAGTGGTCTCATTTGTTTGCTCAGTGAAGTTATTGACAGTTGGATGATTGTCGACGACTTATTGTAAGAACATCATATTTTCCAGTGGCATGTCATTATCATAACCATTATCGACGAAAGGTTTTTTAATTATTATGATTACTTCTCCCTGCAATAGTTTTGTAAAGAAAGTCCTAATTTAGGTCGTAAAAAAAGAATAATGCGTGAACTTGGAAAACTATCCTTCTTGAGGATTGATTATTGACAGATTGAGCCAGTTCTTAAACGGTACTCGATAAGGCGTTGAATTTGATGCTAACACAGCATTAACATCCACAATCAATCGCACTCAAGATCTTGCTCATTCAGGCGCATAGACAATCAAACCGATTCTGTCGGCGCTCCCACGCAACTCCCGCCAGATTTCCGGAGGGAGCTGAGATGCTGCGAACATCTGATTATAAAACAGGTGATTATGACGTTAATTGGTCCCAGCAGAGGAAGAAGGCCGCGGCCCGTTTGCCAACAAAGAGGTAACCTTAATGCGTGCAATTGTTATCAAGGAACCGGATCCTCTTTGTGTGCATCTCTGTTTACTGTTTACTCTATGGCTGATAACGTTACAATGCCCCCATCCTAGTATTGTATACGATTGTTTACACATGTATTGGCCCTTGAACTTTGCACGTTGCGACTCGGAAATTCGATTATACGATTGCGTGTTTAGAATGGTCAAACATTCTTTTTGCGTTGAATAGTCGTTGTTATGAAACACCTGTCTAGTTTCAGTCAAAGAATAGCTTGCATAAATAAAGATAAAACTTCCTTTCCATTCTTGTTTTAATTTCTCTTTCCTCTCTCTTTCTTCTCTTTCAGGACACTACACTAGTTGATGCCTTTCAATACTAATTTAACATTATCTTTTCCGAGATAACTTGATTTTCATTTATGGACTAAAATAAACAGCAAAATTTAAAATGCCTTAATAATCGCAGTCCTACTCCCTTCTAAAACCTCGTGAAAGGAAAATTTAGCAGAAGTTTAAAGGCTCTTGAATCGCTAAAGCTGATATCATTATTTGAATACATATTGAAAGAAAAAAGTCGTTTGTGAGCTGATAAAACTCGCCCGATTCAAGGAGCTGTTGCACAGGTACGATTACCGGGCCGAGGATGTTGCACAACTAATCCTAAGAAGGCGGACGCTGTTGGAGTGATTAGCATAATTACTGGGGCAACAAACAAAGAGTCAGCTTTGGTCTCGGCCCTGGAGACGTACTGGTCTACAACTAGGTCTACACTGGTTCCTGCGTTTTGAAATAGCTTTTTGCGAATTTAAGTTTCTGTGTATTTTGGGTAAACCCTGTTTACTTAATTTAGATTTAGTTTACGAGATCTTTAATTCATAATGTTCTCTTTAAATTCACAGCGCACAGTTAATCGCTCTTAAAATTTGGCTTAGTTGAAAAAGGAGCAAATTATTTTTATACAGACTACCCCTGTTGAAAAGTTTATCATTAATCATCGGGTAAATCAAGAGCCTAACATATCTTCGGGATATCATCATAGATTAAAAGGGAGGAGGGCAGTTTTTTTAATAATTTTGTGGTCCTGAAAATACCAACATACCAATTGCTCTATGGACACCTTTGTACATTTTGCAGTTTCTAACAGCCAGTTTCGCTTTAAAAAGTAAAACTCAAGATTAGTAGACGGCACAATCTCTATTATGATTTTCTGAAATCACACTTCTTAAAGCTTTTCATGTTAAGCCCCGAACTAATAAGCTCCCTAGCCTGCGACCTGCAGTTCAGGTCACCTTAGTTATATTTAAACGTTACTAACAAAAGTCTCTTATTCTTTTGTTCTTTGTTTTTGACTAACACGTTTTTAGATAATTTTTCTCGCCGTATCGAAATCAAATTCTTGAAAACAAGTCAAGCTCCCTTGTGGTTGGCTGGGTTCTTTTGCAGTCAAGGTGTGTCCGTTCCAGATACATCTTTATTCCTCTCATACGTTACGACACAATCACAGCTAAACACTTGCCTATCATTAGCCGTCGTAACTTGCCGTACACGAGAGTGCGATTGCCCATTGTTTGTATTTGTGAAGGTTGCTATTTCTATTTACGATTTCGAGAAAAACGTATCATTTTTATAAAAAGAAACTCTTTCCTTAGTTATAAAAATTGCTAATTCCCTAGTCGGAATGAATCATCTGAATTTGACGTACTTTTTATCTTCTTCTTTAGTTGAAAATAACCCAAGATTTATGTTCAATATAGTAGATTTTGTAACAACTATATAGCACATGCACTGCAGGAGGAATTACTTTCTGGTATGTAGCAAGTAGAGACTAAGCTCATAAGAAGTCAAAAACCTAGTTTGTTATCAAGATGACGAATACTGGAAAATATAGTTATAATTATTCCTAGAAAGTATAATGTTTGTAAATTGATTTATATTGTGAAATAAATGTCATTATCTAATCATTTGTTCTGACTGTCGAAATGTACTTATTCTTAAAGCTCTGCTTTACAATTGGCGCATTAGATCTGAGAGACTTAAACGGTCGGTTTGGGCTAGGAGCAACCAAAATCGACAGCATGTGATTAATAAAATCACGATTTAAAAATTAAAATATAACAGTTACTGTCACAAGTAAGATTGCAGTAACTATTATACTATTTGATAGATTGCGTTTTGTTGTGTTAATGAACCGTTTTCTCACGTTTAAAGTAATTAACTATTCAATAAATAGGACCAAATTGAAACCTGCATCAATCCACATAAACTGTATGTTTTAACTGATATTTTTGGCCTTGGACTTGAACTAGTTGTATACTTTTAAGTCAACATGAACAGAACAAAAATATTTTAATGGTTTGTCTTGAAAATTTAGTTGATATGGTTTATGTACAGTAAAGTAATTTAGAATGGGTAATATTGTAGTATTCTTAAATTGTTGAAATGAAAAAATAAGTAAACGATAATAAAAAAATAACACTTTTTCAAGTGAACGCATTCAATTTTTATATTCATCCTTTATTGCTTCATCGCTTTCATAGGCTTTTTAAAAGTCTATCTAAGGGCACTAAGTACTGAAACGGCACTAGTTTCATGAGTGAGCCAGTGGTGATAAACCGTACCACTCGCCCGGAATAAAACTTGCATTGTCACAGCTAACTTGCGAGGTCGGCGCTCTCTTTTGAACTGCAGCGTCAAATTTTTTGGTATCTATGTTTATCTAACGAAATGGAGAACTAATATTGTATTGATTGTCATAGCATTGTCTATGATTGGGTTTTTTCAAACTTTACACTGATTTTCAGGGATCAGCCAACATCTGCAATACATCAGATATTTAAACAAAGATTCTTAAAAAACGTAATAGCATACTAAAATATTATTTCTAATAAAGACCCTATTTTCCACCCAGAGAAGAATAAAATTAATAGACTATTTTTACCCTAAAACCATTTTTTTTGCTATTTAAAGACACGCAAACACACATGTTCTTTAACTTTGTTCCAATATATTTTGTTTAAATAAATAAATCCATTTCATGATCCACATCTTCTCTTTAATTATACAGGGTGTTTTTTTTAAAACTTGCTTCTTGATTTATTCAGAAACAAAAATAAATTTTACTATTCTGTTTTCTGGAAACGTCTACCAACGCAGGGGGAAGTCAATTTCGCAGGAAAACTTTATCCCCCCAACTACCCCCTTCTCACCCTAACCCCTAACTTAAAATTTTCAATGGCAACATACCCTTTGTGACAAATCAAATTAAAGAAAACAAAAAAAGAAAAATTTTGGTGGAAGAAAAATTAAAATTGCCTCAGGCGTCCTCGAATTATTTAGTTTTTAAGGGTATTTAAGTTCATTCTTTTAAGTTCATTCTTCCTGCAAAAACATTATTGCTGGCTAGATAAATTTCTTCGATCCCGGATAGCTACAGAATTTAAAATAATTTGCACTTAAATTGATTGTCAGATTGTAAAATACGAGTATATCAAAAATTCTGTATTTGATATCAGTTTAGTTTTTGAAATAAATATAGTTTTTTCATACCCTTTAATTTGGTATATCACTTGGGGTAAGTCTCTATCTTCAACATAGGATTTGGGGAAAGGGGGTGAAATAAGGGTTGATTTTAAGTTCACCACACATTCCCCTGTCATTAATTAGATGTTTCCCGCTAACATCATGTTTATGTCTGTATTAATTTTTGATTAGTAAAAATTTGAAGTTAAACGAAAAACACCCTTAAAAACTTAATATCTCGAGAACGCCTGAGGCAATTTTAACTTTTCTTCCACCAAAATCTTTCTTTTTTTGTGCTCTTTAATTTCATATGTCACAAAGGGTATGTTGCCATTTGAAAATTTTAAGTTAGGGGTTAGGGTGAAAAGAGGGTAGTTGGGGGGATAAAGTTTTCCTGTGAAATTGACTTCCCCCTGCGTTGGTAGACGTTTCCATAAACCAGAATACTAAAATTTATTTTTGTTTCTGAATAAATTAAGAAGCAAGTTAAAAAAAACACCCTGTAGAGTAGCCATTCCTTCATTTATCTTTAAATCAATTTAATTAATTTGTGCTTTCCCAAAATTTTAACTATAAATAACATTATGAAAATGTACATTGCTAGTTTAAATCGATAAAATATTCTTTGAAATAAACGCATTAAATTCATTCCTAATGGCTGCAGATATTATTAAAAAATTAATATAGTTGCAAATCGCAATCTAACCTAAAATCATATACACTTACTATAATTATATCAAAATCAATTGGAATTTAACCTGTAATCAGCAATCAAGAATGAGTTTGCTAATGAGTAGATGGATGAAACGTTACAGCTGCAGTATTTAATTCACAAGAAGGAATGCTTCTGCAACGGTGAAAGTAAGGTAGGGTTTATTGCTCTTTCCCTAGAAATTTAATATGCGTGATAGCTAGTGCATTATTATTATTATATTAAGTAATTCTTGGTCGAAGTTATTATTTATGACAATGGATAGAAATTATATTCAACTTAGTTTTTATTCATTCCAAGGCTAACACTGTATTTGAGCTGTTTGTTAAGGATTCCCTTTTCCATATTTTTAACTGCAGTTTACGGAGTAGTGTAAAATGGCTTACCACATTTTATTCTACGGAGCCCCTGATCATTATCAAGCGGATATAGACCCAAGTAATAGAAGATAGCCTTAATACTTCACATTTTTTAAGTTTTTAGTTTTTATCTCTTTATGATTTACCGTTATAATGGCAAAATAAAACTTGTATTTCATAAAGTTTTTTTTATATATTTGTTCTATGAATAACTTACCAACGCTATAATCAGATTGTTACGTGTTACAGTCGCGTGCGGCTAGGCGCGTCTCAAGCGCGGGAACCTGCTGATTTATTTGTTGGTCGTACTTCACTCAGCCTTGAATACTAACAATGTTTTTGGGCAAGTTTTCGTCACATTAACAACTGGAAGAGTATAATATTAACGTATTTAAAAAAGAACAATGCTGGAAGGAAAAAATGAAACTCTATACTGACTTTTATTTTGTCATGTAATCAGGCCTACTCAACCTTTGTATATTTTCATGTTTAACATCGGTTTGTATATCGATCTTTAGTTAATCTTAAGAGAGCTCCATTGTCATTCTTATCGACGAGGTGTATTTTGATCCATTTCAAATAATAAGAATATAAATAAAGACTTAAATATAAAGTGAATTTATATGCATAAATCTTATCAAATATTTAAATAAGAGTTTAATTTATTTTACGCAGTGTTTTACTCATACCAAAAATATAAAATACAAAAAGAGGTTTTACTTAACCAAAAAACGGAACTATCTTCCGATAAGTTATTAATAAAAGCTTGTACCATGAGCTATTGTTCAAAGGCGCATCACCTAAACAACTTGTCAATGAAATCCGCTGTCTTTCCATTAAAATGTTTCGGAAAAAATACACATAACGTTTCATAAATCCTTAGCTTATCCATGTTAATTTACATGTTCAGTCAGATTTCCGTCAAATGTGTGACATTTGACAAACAAATAAGATTACCCAATTTGAGTGGCCCAGTAAAAGTTGGCTGTGCGTCAGAGAGTAGCGTCAGGTTAGTGAACTGGTTCCCGTATATGTGTCACGGTTATACAACCACACAACTGGTTCAGACCACACTAGTGCACGGCGAGTCTTTCCCGTCTGGAACAAGCTATGAGAACATGGATCATAATTATACGATACATTTTGCTGACAATTATTCTACACAGATTGTGTCGTTTTAAGTTTTTCAAGTTATAATAGTACTGAATAATATTACTTTTGGCAATATTCCAGATATCATCCAAATTAAAAACACTTTGGATTTTAAGTTGGTTAGTTTTAAAATTAATATACGATCTATATCAGAAAATGTATTGGCGTGCTGGGTTCTTCTCAGAACTTAAAAGACATGCCCAACAAACTTTTTCTGAATACAGACTTGGAGAGGGTGGCGAAAGGGCTAACTTTAAGAATAATTATGATGGGGAACTGAAAATGCATTAGTGTCTGGATAGCATAAGTATTTTTTATATTTAAAGCTTTCTTTATTGTTAAATTAAATTATAAAACTACAAAATTTTATTGTTATACTTAAATACATAAGCATTAGTTCTACCTAGAGTAATTAGATTTTAATTTGTTTTGGCTGGTGTTGTGGTAACATTGACATTATTTTCTAAATCGTACGTAAAAATGCTCTAAAGTTTACAATTAATAACGTAAAGACCAAAAGTAAACGATGGAGGGTAGATATGGAATAAGAGCTGTTTTGATAAGAAAATCCAAAGCAGCTTAACAGCTATAAAAGAAACTGAAACATTTCGTGGAAGTCAAGGAAAACTGGGAAGGGAATAAATCATTAATTTTTTGAAAGTCGAAGGATTTGTATTCTTCGATTTCGGTGGTTTGAATCATTAGGCTACTTTTTTTGTAACTAAACAAGACATTTTTTAAATCATCTTTTTACGATACTTAACAAAGATGAAACCCATCTTATCTATTATACTCGTGCTTTCACTACACGCAAACATAGTCACATCTTCTAGAATTAGAATTGAGTTTGTGAGGCACCGGGCTCATTCTAATGTAATTTTGAACTCAGCTTAAGCCTTCTTCAGAGGAGGAACTCATCACTGACTGGGACATTCGGGCTTCCTCTTTACCTCGCTCCTCCATCATGTTACCTCGGTTATCTCGGTAGCTGGAGGTAAGCGCCGGCGACTGTGAGAGAACTCACCACGCCTGAGCGACTCACGGCCAACCTTTATTGTTCACCAAGAGTCATCAACATTTATGGATTTTTAATTGCAGCGAACAATTCTGGTACCTTTGTAGTAATATTGGTTTAATTGACTATTAATGATGAATGCTAGTTGGAAGGCCAGTGTTTGTTTTTATGGACAGGATTTAGAAGCGATTAAGGCTTGGGAAGCAAGAGAATTTTTTTAGTTCTTGACATACAATCAATAATAGTTTTGCTAGTTAATTATGGAGCCATAAACTTCCTTTTAGTTTGTACGTTTCAAAATGCACCGCTACAAAGAACATTAAAAACCCTTTATTTTTATTTTTCTAAGTAGCTTGCACTATATTGTAATATCTGATGTTTGTTGACTCAAATAAAGCCGAATCATTTTTGATATTTTTTTTGGCGATTTACGAGGCTGATCTATATTCAAGGATTTTACATCAAGTTGTTCAGACATATCCTTAAGACACCGAATGTGACAAGGTCAACCTATAAATATGTATATGAATGAATAAAGTTAACAAAAGAAAAGTACAGTAGCTGTAAGGTATGGTATTCTTTACTTTTCCTCATATAATCAAAGAGAGCATTGAGATCTTTTTTATCGGAATACTTACACAAGTAATTGTGGACAAGTTTCATTCTTTGTTGGACATTGAACCCTGGTTCCGCTGTAATTTAACCTGAAGCTACGAATTCCTCTATTCAGAAGTAAATAATACAAATTTTAATGTATGTTTATATTACTTTAACCGCTCTTAAGCGCATGGCCTTCTCAAGTTTTGGTATGCAGTCCAAAAGGAATTTCGGGCATAGAGTTTCCAAGTATCTAGTAGTAATTTCATTCCCAAACTGCTTCTGAGAAGCTTTAACCCTAAACTATTTCCATGTCCATGTATTGACAGATTGAAATAATAATTTGAATAAGTATTAATAATAAACTATAGAATTACTAGTATTAGTATTAATGTTTATCAGGTGTGCTTTCTTACACGAACTCTAACATCAGTAGACACTCTTGACTTTGCAGTGTTTCATAGAGATCATATTTCTACTGCATCGTAATTTATCAGTATCGTTTATTGGTCATTAAAAGTGAAAGTTGAATATGTAAGGAACATTAATAAGGCACATCAATATCGAAATAAAAAATACCGGAAGCAAATAAAATATATTTTATATCCCATCACCTTCCACCCCCGCCCCCTCCCGCGCCGGCGGAGAGCGGAACGGCGCGGCATGTGTGCAGGAAAGTCGCCGGTCTGTCTGGGTCTGGCCGCCTCAGATTCAGTTTTCACTTTCAGCCTCGCAGGATCACCATGCTACCAGCGGCTCTGCCTCTCGTCCTGCTGGCGCTACGCCTCTCTTCTGCTCAGGTCTGTTTTGTATTGTTTCTATTATTTATTTTGAAATTGTTTGTTATCTATTGTACCTCTACTATTAACTTTTTGATGGTAGCCATAAAACATAAACCTTAGGATATAGATATAAAGTATACTCGAGCTATACTGTTTTTGACGATTTTTATCTTTGCAAAACAAGATTTAAAATTATCAAGCGGTTCTAAAAATATAGTTATATTTGAATAAACCATGTTGAAATCATATACCTGATTGCAATTCATTCAAATTAATATAATATCACTTCAAACCATCAAAGAATGTTAGGATATGAAGCATTTCCTGGAGTATCAGTGAAGCGTAAAATATAGTAGTACAGTAAATAGGTTTATGAAACCGTATGCACTATTGGTAAAATTATTTAATCTATGGTAGAATATTACTTTGTTACTGCCTCTGCCGAGACTAATATTTTCATTCTTGCTAGATCCCGAACTAAATCAAACATTTTCATAAACGGAAGGTTAAATGTAGATACAATTTCAGAGCTCAGTTTATGCTAGTAAACCAATCTTACTTTAGTGATTAAGTATAATTTAATTGAAGTACCTCCTGACTTAATTTAAGAGATCTATTATCCAAAATATTTCCGCCAATCAAACAAAAGCCTTGAATTTACATTTACCTGCTCAGAAGTTTCTTTATATATCGTAGCCTTTTTGCTGTGATTTGGCTGTAAGCCATTGACCTTGTAAACAACAAAATCTATCCATATTCGACCAAAGACTAATCATAAACTCTTGATTAAACACCTAATCTAAGTCACCTAACAAACTTATATATTTAAGAATTAGTTTTAACCACTGCAATCATAATTGTATTTGCTTTGGGTAATATTGTGATAATATCATTAACCTCCCTTGGGTTAATATTTTTAACGTAAAGACCAAACGTAAAAGATGGAGAGTAGTTATGGAAAAAGAGCTGTTTTGATAAGAAAAGCCAAAGCAGATGAACAGCTGTAAATGAAACTGAAACATTTCGTGGAAGTCAAGAAAAACTGGGAAGGAAAGAAATCATTAATTTTTTAAGTTGATGGATTTGTATTCTTCGATCTCGGTGGTTTGAATCATTAGATATATGATATATAATAACAGTATTTGTTTTTTTTTATGAATTGATAACGAATAATAAATAGTGAAATTGTGCAGAGTTTCCGGTAATAGAGTATTATGTATAATGTATGTAAATCTGATGGAAGTAATAATAGTAGCCTTCTTAGTTAAACAGTAAGATTACCCGCTAATCAATTTATTTGTTAATTGATAAACTTTTTTTCTTGCTTTTGATGGATTTTTATGTCTATGAAAGAAAATCGATGAGAACACATGTTGTATTTAAATTTGATTTTGGTTGTGGGTCTGTTTTTGGCAAATTCATTACTGTAATTTCTTTGCGTATAATGTACCAATTAGTTTCTGCTTTATATTTTATACATAAAAAAATATATATATTTTTAATTTTTATGGTCGATGTTTTTGATCACTAAGAGGGGAGTGTAATATAAACCTGGCTGAAAAACGTGCCGACACCGCCGAAGAACACGTAGTACGAACACGTGTGGGGCGTGAGGGAAAGACTCGAAAGCTGCGGGTTGGCTGGAAGAATAAATAATGAGGATGGTTTGACACTGTCCTTAGACGGATCAAAATCTGAAACTTATTTCGTAAAACAGCTTTAGCTCATGAGTTTATAGATATTTATTTTTAATTTCGAATAACTGCTGTTAGTCAGTTTTTTGATTTATTTATTCAATATTGAATAAATAAATCAATTAGTGTTTTGTTGTGGTGAATGAAACATTGAAATGAATATCGTGGATGACATACAGAATAGAACTAATTGATTTCGATACAATGAGCCTGTACGTTAGGCCTACGAAAAAATAACCAGCTTAAAATAATAGCTCTCATAGGAAGGACCTACCGATAATTGTTAAAATTAATTGCAGGCCTGATATTCATTGTTAGGCATAAATGTCCCTTTTGATTACCTGAAGAAAACTCGGCGATCTAAAGATCCCTACTTTTCACTTGTGTTTTAATTTTTACATTGAAACGCTGTTGTAAATTTGTTTTAAGTTCGTGCTCCCTTCGTAAATGTAACTTCATTAACAAAAGTGTACATTGCCAAATTTCGGCTCAGGATAACTATTTAAATACTTAAATAGCATAAAATTACCTTTATTTACGTCAATAATCCTTTGTGCGTCTTGGTTATATGACTGATAGTTCCGATTCAAAACCTCATCCTCAAGCTCCGATTATGATGGAATCACTCATTTGAGGTTGTTGAGTTTAAAAATCTATCTGCACATTGAAGACACTTAAAAACAGACAAAAATAACAAAGACAGACAAAAATAACAAAGACAGACAAAAATAACAAAGACATGAAATATCGAAGAACTAGTTTTTAGAACTCGTTGCCCTAAAGTGAGCAATTAATCGTAATTATTGGGGTTTGAGTATGAGGTCTTACCCATGGACCGGTAGCTACAAACCTACCAGAACAAAGAATCATTGACGCAAAGCAAGGTAATTTAACACAATTTTAGTATTTTAAAAAGAGCTCTTACGCTAACAACGTCAAAGTCACTTTTATGAATATTCAAATTTTTACTATAGTCACCACACCATAAAGTAAGTAAAATACATATACATATTGCGTAACATGGTAATAAGAAAACAGACACTTAAAGATAAGTAGAGGAAACAATTGCTAGCTGTAATTGCAGATTAGCTGGCAAAAGAAACGTGTAGACATAATAGAGACAGAAGAGGATATTGCAAAACTGCTTTAATCTACTGCTTGATCGTCTAATATACCTATTAGTGTCCAATCCATTTTCGATCAGAATTAGCAGTATTAAACAGGGGGAAAAATAAAAATGTGTTCCAACGTTTTTTAAGCTTAAATTTTCTCACTCCTTAACTAATACCTTGTATTCGTCATGTCAATAAATAAAGTAAATAAGTGAAATGTCATGAAATTTTCAGAATTATATTTGCAATGCATGTTTAATTATTTCAAAACTTATTTTCATCTCTTTTCAGTTAAAGTTAACAATAGATTTACTAGAAGCTCAAATGTTATTCAATTTAATGTGCCACATATTTTCAAACAAACCAGTAGAAACCAATTTCATTTCAAATCAATTCAAATTTTTAACAAGTTCAGTAGATTTATCAATTTTAATTAAAGCAATAAATCCTTTAAACTATCTGTAAAAAAATTAATAATAAATGGTACTGTATCCATTTGATTATGTCGTTGCTTAACATTTGTTATATTTTTTACTAAGTTAATATTTATTTGCATGTTCTGTATTTGTTTATTTATTTATTTATTCATCTATTTACTCATATATTTTTACCTTAAGCAGATATTTACATCATATTATACGAATGGTAGTGATAACATTTAAGTGCTGTGCTAAAGTGATTATAAGCATGGAAGAAAAAGACTGCTGAATCAATTTTTTTTAATTAATTGTGTGACTTTTTTTCAGACCCACGCGTGCTTGAAGCACATGGGTCAATGTAAACTATATATATAAGTTTGTTTGAATAAATCATATTTCATTTCATTTCATTTCGTTATCTACACAGCCGTCTTAGGCAGGGTATAAAGTGAAACCTTTGGACCAATTTAAGTATTTGAACCTAAATGACAAAGTGTGATGGAAAAAACATTAAATTGTAGTGTAAAGCAAGTAACAGTGATACAATTAGAAGGCTTCGTTAAACGTTATTTGATCACAGTCTGCAGTTGCGAGGTTGTATAACCTGTGAAAGCGAGGATGTACGGCCGGCCGGTTATACTGAGTGAACCTGATTATAAGCGTCACGATTATCGAAACTCTCGACCATAAGCTCGGCGGGTCAACGACTTGACGGCTTAACGTGTCTGATCACTGGGAGTGTTGAATTACGGTGATCTTCAGGCGAACGTTCAACATTTGCTTATATAAAAAACACATCAAAATAAATATCAAAATGTCTGTAGTGCATAAAAGACAAAAGCGATGATGGACTGGGTTTTGAACGTTGGTAGTGGTTGACTTTATACTGATTAACTTAATATTAGTACAAAAAAAACGGAATATCAGTGCTAATGTTATGTGACAATTTTATGTATAATTTATCAGCATGCAAATAAACGCGAAGCAAAGAATCGCTTTCTTACGCAACGACATCGACAGTCTTCCTCGGTCCATTGATTCATTGACCCGTTAATCGTATTCCCCAAGAGAAAGTATTGAACCGTTTCTTTACACAGTTGAAAGGTTTTTCACGATTGCGTAGAAGTGTACCAGACCGAGCTGAGGTCGAGAAAGTCTTTTGTTGTCTGACCTGAACGTCGTAGAGTAAATGGTCCTAGTTTGATTAAATAATAGCACCAAACAACTAGGTATGAGTTTTAATAGACCAAATAAAAGAAGTAATTTAGTTCTAGCCTCCTGTAAGCTGTTACTTTTTGTGTTTAAATTTAATGAAGGTAGGCTACATTGCATCATATCTTTGATGGTGGTCCTAAGTTATAAACTATTGTCACCATATTACGATGATTCAGTAATGGTGGTGGTTCAGTGGTGTGCTGGTTTTTGGTGATTTTTCAGTTCGTTTGGTTATTTTTCAAATAATTATGTACGAAATTTCAGTTGACTTATGTATTTCACTATTTGTTTGCATTGATAATCATATATAAAAATATAATAATTTAACTACAGTAGAAACTCGATTAGAAGACACTCAATAACACAAAAACATTGATAAAAAGTGCACTTTTCAAGTCTCCTTGATACTTCAATGACACTTATTGTATTGTTAACACGGACCTTAATAAGACGACTCCCTTGATAACGAGACTCTTTCCAGAATCCCCTTGAGAGTCTTCTTATCAAGGTTCTACTGTATAGTGCAGTTGATGATAGCCGAGATAATACAATTTGATAATTCATTTAATACATTGTGATCGAATGAAATGGAAAACTACTCTAAACTTTAAGCTGAAAATTGACCTTAATTTTGTAACAGTTACTCTTGAATGTCATAGTGGGAGTATGGGTAAACTCTTATACAAACGTAATACTAAAATACAGTACTAGAATTTCTCGCGGTAAGGATCATAAAAAAATGTGCAATTAACTCTTTTTGTCCAATGCCGGTCGCTATAGTGACTATTTTTACGTGACTATTAACAACTTTTACTACATTTCCGCTTCGGATTATACTTACAAGTAACACCATACACCTTACACCTGAAAGAAGTTCAAAGACCCACCCTAGATCATCTTGTACTTTACCAATGCTGACGTCACATTGTTTGAGTGTTCTCTTAGACTTGGAAATCTGTAACACTTTGCCTGGTGAAATGAAAAAAAGTATCATTTGAATTTTTAGGTACAGCAGAAGCTGGTGTCACCGTCAGAGCAGATAGAGTTGTCAGAGCCGCCCAGGAGGACGCTGTGTGTGCCGCCCGCCACTGCCCCCGCCCAGCTGGAGGCGGTGATAGAGCAGTGCCAGGAAGATATCAAGCAGGCTGTGCTGGAAGGTGATGAATCTGTTTACTTTTTAGGGGTTCTTGAATTGAAGACATTTGTACAATCATGGTTAAGGGAGTACTTCCAGAATATTAATGGGATTTTTTTTAATGATGGAATTGCTAAGGTTCCAAATTATACCTTAAGCGTGGCCAGGCTCCTTGCGGGTGCTGGGTTCGGGAAATGCATGTCCATCCCCCTCCCTAAACTCCCCACCAAAACACTCTAATAAAATAAGCAGGTCGAGGAAAATGACGTGTTCCAGTCTGCTCATAAGACTAATCTTGATTTTATCATTGGGGCTTTTGAACAGCTACTGCCACGTTATTTGACTCTACCTATAGTCGATTAATGTCATATTAAAGAGCCTTCAAACAGATAGGTTCCTGACTGAAATGACTTGGACATAGTTCTACAGACGGAAGAGATTGTCCAAATGAATATAAAATATGAATTTCTAACTAAAATAAAATAAAAAAACAGCTAATCTCTGACCACAAAGTGAAGCGAAAACCCAGCCTATAAAATATCAATCGCAATAGTTTTCTCTTAAAATACCTGTGTGGTTTTGATTAAAAAACCAAACAATTTAATATATTTTTAAAATTTGAGTGGTAATAAGGGCCATAGGACTTTTTTTACATTTTCTACCTGTTGTGGCATTGATAGGTAGTGCGACTGGACATGTTTTTTCAAGATTAATTTAATCAATTTACGCTGCCTAACTCATTACTGTTAGAATCTATTGTTGATCTATTGTTAGAATTCTAATCAACTTTGTGTTCTTTGTAACACTTCACGAAATATCATTAACCCACATTCGCTCACAGCGGAAATGTACTTTTTATGGGCCCAATTAAGTAATGCCCCTTCATAACCAGAAATCCTCTAAACTCTCTCACGGCGGGAACTGCCACCATCCTCGCGCTGCGCCAAGGTCAAGAGACCGCATTCACACATTCATTGTTGTCGAGGCTTTATCACAGGTTATACCTGTGTTTCCGGCGCGGGCTGCATTCGGTATAAAGACATACAGTATAATTACACTCGTGTTACGTAACGCTTACGTCACGTCGTGTTTTGTGATGTAAACGCCTAATTGTATGTGCTTTCGCTTCCTTTGACTCTAAGCATGTCTAGCTCGCTCCAGTAATTTAGTGACTTGATGAACTTGACACACTTTCTGACCCCTTGGAGCGAAGAACAAGTCCTGTTGAAGCTCACCTGGACGCAATTGCGGAGTGCATTTTTCTTTAAAATTTATTTGGTTTTACACCTTAAATATTTTTATTGACGAATAGAGGGAGGCTAATCATACTAATTTAATTTTTAAATGTTTTAAATTTACAGTTTTATGAGTTATTCACTAAAGTTAACAAATTTACAAATGGTATTCTTTAAATTTTAGTACTCAAAACGCCATGAATTCATGTTAAATACAATTCGACCAAAATTATTAAGAAATCTACAATTAATGCTAGTGAAATGTAAAAGGCAAAATAAGGCATTAACAACCTTGTCGGCTTATTATTATGAAATAGGCGTTATTTATAATACTGGGAGCAGTTTGAGATGTTGCCATTGCAAGGGGTCTATACTGGATGACGTTTCCTAAAAGAACCTAACTAACATAATTAAAAGAATTGCATAACACATAATAACAACTTAGAATGCATAACAATATTAGAGTGAGTGACAATATTGTAATAAAAAAACAATTCACACATGTTCGTTAAACATGTTCGTGATAGCATGTTCGTTTTGACATTAACGAGAAAAAAAGAGAAAGACTATCTAGTAGAGAAAGTGTGCGAGTCAGCACAAACATGGAGCTGACACATTGTTAATGCTAGTCATCGCTGGTTTCACAATGTGATGAGCTAATGTGATCGTGATGTGATATTCCTTACAAATGATATAACTCTAAAAGTTCTACAAAATTGTTATGTTTTATAATAATGGGAATGAGAAAACACTGCGCCTAACATCATTACAATATTTGAAGGTACATGGGCTTTCATAAAATGCTTTCTGTGTACTAGGACATGAGAAAGCTATTATAGAGACAATATATTCCAGGCAATTTAAGTTTGATAGTTGAAGTCAATAAGTGCTATATTAGAAAAAAAATACAAAACCATTTTGTTAAACATGAAAACATAAACATAAATGGAGAAATTACAATTTAAAATTACTAAAATGTGAAATATATTTTAGATTTGGTATTTTTTATTGGGTTTTTTTTAACCATGGGTAAAATGATTCCAGAGGCGCTGCAGGTTCTAGGGGACGCCAAGCAGGAGCTTGATGTGAATCCCCAGAAACACAACAGGACTCGCCGCGAGACCTTCACGGGCGAGGAGAGGCGCATCGCCGGGGTCTGTACAGCTGATGCATGTTTAATTTAATTGTATGTTTGGAATGGTTGTAGAGTAAAATTATGTACAACATTTCACATACACATTACATCCACATACATAAAATTAAAACCACAGTCTTCCCCTCATTTGCAAGAGTTACACACTTTCATTCTATATACCATGCAACCGCTTCGCTGATCTCTGCTCTGCGAAGCCTTCTTTGATATAAGCTTAAAATTTTGTAGCCTGATTTTAAACAAACTATTTTCACTCAGCTTGAAGAAATTTTTATAAGTATATACGTTTTACCATTTCATAAGTGAAATATTTCAACTGTATCAGTAATTGAATAAAACTGTGATAAAAGGCAGATAAAACTGCAGATCTAACTTTGTAATTGAAAGATGATCCTGTACAACCATCGTGTAGCTACGGAACATTTTAAAGTCCCTAAAACACGTTGTGAAAAATAAACTATCGGTTCTTTAAAGATTTTAATATGCTTTATCAAATTTTTAACTTATAACTTCGTATGAAATAATTATTGGTTTATTTTTTGCAGTGTCTGCTCCAATGTGTCTACCGCAAAGTTAAAGCTGTGAGTATATTTTGAGGTTTTATACAATATACTAATTATAAGAGGTTGTTTACTAATCACTTAGATTTCTTGGGGGAAAACAGAAAATTGGATAACCCACTGATCTAAAGCCATAATTGGTTATGCGTACGGCTTTGGGCATTTTCTCTTTAGCAAGCGATCTCCACCTTCCACCAAGCCATAACTTCGCAGTTATAACTTATCTATACTTATAAATTAGTGAACACACAACACATTGATGGGAGGAAAGCTAAGTTGAGCTAAGATACTCCTGTTCTTTAGTATCGAAACGAAATTAAAGTGTTTTAATTGTGGCTACGGCAAACTAATCAATAAGAAAGAAAAAAATGTACCTGAATATAGGAATGTAGTGGGAGTAAAAGTTCTTCACTATAAAAACAGCACATATTAAAGCTACAGCATATAAATGATTATTAAATTGTTGATAGTCGTTGTACATGAACGAGTAAATTATTTTGCTCATTCTACTTTTTTCGCTCATGCTCTCAGCGAGCACAGAATAATATTCGATGCTCGCTTCATGTTATACTGTCAAGTGAATAAAAAAATAAAGATTAAGGCTGTTTGCTTAAAAGCCTTGCTGATGCAGGTGGACGAGCGGGGCCTGCCCACGATCCCCGGGATGGTGCGGCTCTACAGCGACGGTGTGTCGGACAGGAACTACTTCCTGGCCACGGTGCAGGCGGTGTACCAGTGTATTACTAGCAAGTTCACTAACAGTTGCCACTCCTGCCCAGGTGGACGAGCGGGGGCTGCCCACGATCCCCGGGATGGTGCGGCTCTACAGCGACGGTGTGTCGGACAGGAACTACTTCCTGGCCACGGTGCAGGCGGTGCACCAGTGTACTACTAGCAACTCCACTAACAGTTGCCACTGCTGCCCAGGTGGACGAGCGGGGGCTGCCCACGATCCCCGGGATGGTGCGGCTCTACAGCGACGGTGTGTCGGAGAGGAACTACTTCCTGGCCACGGTGCAGGCGGTGCACCAGTGTATTACTACTATGTCCACTAACAGTTGCCACTCCTGCCCAGGTGGACGAGTGGGGGCTGCCCACGTTCCCCGGGATGGTGCGGCTCTACAGCGACGGTGTGTCGGACAGGAACTACTTCCTGGCCACGGTGCAGGCGGTGCACCAGTGTATTACTAGACAGTCCACTAACAGTTGCCACTGCTGCCCAGGTGGACGAGCGGGGCCTGCCCACGATCCCCGGGATGGTGCGGCTCTACAGCGACGGTGTGTCGGACAGGAACTACTTCCTGGCCACGGTGCAGGCGGTGCACCAGTGTATTACTAGACAGTCCACTAACAGTTGCCACTGCTGCCCAGGTGGACGAGCGGGGCCTGCCCACGATCCCCAGGATGGTGCGGCTCTACAGCGACGGTGTGTCGGACAGGAACTACTTCCTGGCCACGGTGCAGGCGGTGCACCAGTGTATTACTAGCGAGTCCACTAACAGTTGCCACTGCTGCTCAGGTGGACGAGCGGGGGCTGCCCACGATCCCCGGGATGGTGCGGCTCTACAGCGACGGTGTGTCGGACAGGAACTACTTCCTGGCCACGGTGCAGGCGGTGCACCAGTGTATTACTAGCAAGTCCACTAACAGTTGCCACTGCTGCCCAGGTGGACGAGCGGGGCCTGCCCACGATCCCCGGGATGGTGCGGCTCTACAGCGACGGTGTGTCGGACAGGAACTACTTCCTGGCCACGGTGCAGGCGGTGCACCAGTGTATTACTA
Organism: Flexamia atlantica; assembly: GCA_035578135.1. Lineage (NCBI taxonomy): Eukaryota > Metazoa > Arthropoda > Insecta > Hemiptera > Cicadellidae > Flexamia > Flexamia atlantica. Next base: position 33,032,511 of record JAQJVK010000003.1, on the reverse strand, counting down.
GCAAGTCCACTAACATTTCCACTCCTGCCCAGGTGGACGAGCGGGGCCTGCCCACGATCCCCGGGATGGTGCGGCTCTACAGCGACGGTGTGTCGGACAGGAACTACTTCCTGGCCACGGTGCAGGCGGTGCACCAGTGTATTACTACCATGTCCTCTAACAGTTGCCACTCCTGCCCAGGTGGACGAGTGGGGGCTGCCCACGATCCCCGGGATGGTGCGGCTCTACAGCGACGGTGTGTCGGACAGGAACTACTTCCTGGCCACGGTGCAGGCGGTGCACCAGTGTATTACTAGCAAGTCCACTAACAGTTCCACTCCCGCCCAGGTGGACGAGCGGGGCCTGCCCACGATCCCCGGGATGGTGCGGCTCTACAGCGACGGTGTGTCGGACAGGAACTACTTCCTGGCCACGGTGCAGGCGGTGCACCAGTGTATTACTAGCAAGTCCACTAACAGTTCCACTCCTGCCCAGGTGGACGAGCGGGGCCTGCCCACGATCCCCGGGATGGTGCGGCTCTACAGCGACGGTGTGTCGGACAGGAACTACTTCCTGGCCACGGTGCAGGCGGTGCACCAGTGTATTACTACCAAGTCCACTAACAGTTGCCACTCCTGCCCAGGTGGACGAGCGGGGCCTGCCCACGATCCCCGGGATGGTGCGGCTCTACAGCAACGGTGTGTCGGACAGGAACTACTTCCTGGCCACGGTGCAGGCGGTGCACCAGTGTATTACTAGCAAGTCCACTAACAGTTGCCACTCCTGCCCAGGTGGACGAGCGGGGGCTACCCACGATCCCCGGGATGGTGCGGCTCTACAGCAACGGTGTGTCGGACAGGAACTACTTCCTGGCCACGGTGCAGGCGGTGCACCAGTGTATTACTAGCAAGTCCACTAACAGTTCCACTCCTGCCCAGGTGGACGAGCGGGGCCTGCCCACGATCCCCGGGATGGTGCGGCTCTACAGCGACGGTGTGTCGGACAGGAACTACTTCCTGGCCACGGTGCAGGCGGTGCACCAGTGTATTACTACCAAGTCCACTAACAGTTGCCACTCCTGCCCAGGTGGACGAGCGGGGCCTGCCCACGATCCCCGGGATGGTGCGGCTCTACAGCGACGGTGTGTCGGACAGGAACTACTTCCTGGCCACGGTGCAGGCGGTGCACCAGTGCATGGCGGCCGCCGAGCACCGCCGCGCTCTCAACCCGGCCTCACTGCAAGGTGAGCAACATCTGGGAGGTACATTTGTTGACTTCAGGGTGCTTTGCAAACAATTATTTTTTAAATTATTCTTCTTTGTTTGTTTGTCGTGTTGAGGCGACTTCAGGAATTTTTTTATAATTAAATAAAAATGTAAACTATAAGAGTTAAAAAGGTCCTTAAAAAAACAAAAAAAATGTTTTTACGACTCCATAGGGAAAACTGCTTGGTTTACAGGATTTATATTTTTACAATTTTTATAATTCATTACAGTGTAGAACCTGAAATACAAATACAACAAGAATATACAAACATATAACAAGTTGTTATTAAAATTTATTTTTATATTTGTTAAAAATATTTATTTGCCATACTTGAAATGTTATAGCTTTAAAAATTATATTAGTTTTGGGGCCTGTCAATAACATTCAATGCCATAAACATCATAATTTAAAATTTGAAGAGTTGTAGCAAAACGTTTTACTTTGCGGCTGCATAATTTGTTTAGGCACAACCCGCATTACAAAAGTGAATATTACCGACTCGTTCCTGTCGCAGCTGTTAATTTAATTGCACTAATAAAAAAACATTTTTCTAATTTTCGGCCAAAAATTCTGTTGTTTTTAGTTTTCTTTTGCGGTATAACTGACAAAGCATTATGCTACAAACAGCTTGTAAATTGCTATTTAGCTTGTATTGTAAATTTAGGAAAGAACTAGCTGATAACCCCGACTTTGCCCGTGAGATTATTTTTCCTTGTTGTATTCTTGTCGTTTCTTTTTGCTGATGTATTCTGTATCCATAGTAGATAGAAATAGCTACCATTAGAAATAATGGTAACCATAGTAACGGTTCAAAGCACTCCCAAAATCCTTGACATGGGTCCATTTCGGACGATCCTGTGTCTAAGTCCTTAAAGATATCAAAACCAAACCACCATAGTGCACATCTTGAGATTCCAAGCTTTAATTGGACACCAAGATCAAGTGTCTACGACATGTAGTTTTGTATGGCTGTTGTTATCACATTTCGTTAATTATCCTAAAATATTAAGATCATCTCTTTTAATGTATGTAAATCTTTGTAAATATTCCTCTTCAACATACAGAAAGACAATAGTTAAAAGAATCTTCTGAATCTTTAAAAGATGTGTAACATGGTAAATATGAGCTATGTTGATATAATTTTAGCGAATTTCCCCTATAGGGAAGAAGCTATTACCGTAGGTCTCATGGTAAGACCTAAGCGCGGGACCATCATAACTTTTCGTTTTGGTGCCCCCAGATACCAAAAACACCATTCGTTCAAATTTGTATATATATATATATCTATATATATATATATCTATATATATATATATGTGTCTGTAAGCACGATAGCGCTCGCAAAAATGGTCCGATCGGAATGAAATTTGGCATAGGCGTGTAAAGTAGTAATTATTCGGATGAGTTCGAAAACCAGCCCGATCGGACCACCGGAAGGGGGGGTAAAGGGGGATAAACCCCCCAAAAATGGGTTTTTTGAGTTTTTCACATAGAAAAATAAAATTTATCAAATTTTTGTTGGCACCATTGAATTCAGCTCAGAAAAACAAACAATTTTGTAATTTGAATCACTGCTCTATGTCCATTGGTTACCGAGATATTGAAAGTGGTAAACACAGTACGTTGTCTCAATGTTAACCTTATGGGAAATAAGTAAAATTCTATATTTCGCTTATTTCTCAACATATCTTGATAAAACTTGGTAAATGGCTTCTTTTAGTTCAGATCTACTAATTATTGAATTAAAACCAACCAGTTTAAACATAGCTGTAGCAGCAAACCTGCATACTCATTTCCCATGTTATTCTTATGGAGCTTACAAAAACATGTCAAATCTCGCTATGTTGGATTGAAATATGTTCTTTTGCACTTGAAATTCGCTGAGTATGCAGGTCTGCTGCAACGGGGGTATTTTATATCTGATAATAAAACACAAGAAATATGAAAGTAAGGGATACTAAGATCACTTTTATGTTATTAGTTTTATAAGCTAAAATTATAAATTTGCACTCCTTTCTGACGTTATAAAAATGCAGTGTTGTACTTCACCACAATTCCATCGACTTATTCTTTTATTATTTTTTATTTTCTAGATGGAGGGTACACCTGTGATCTGGCCTATGACATGTTCACTTGTGTCAGTGACAGGATTGAGGCCGTAAGTTACTTAATAGTTAGTTAATTCGAGGATAAATTATTCTAATCTAGTTGTTCTCTTTCAACAAATGAAGGAATACATTTTCACATTTGGTTTCCCCCCCAAACAGATTTGTCTTGTGAATGTGTGTATTTTGCACAGACATATTAGCTCAGCAGCCAATGAATTTTTTATCATAGATTTTTAGAGAACTTGAAATTAAGTATTATTTGATTTTTCGCTACTCATCACTAAATATACAAAAAAACAAATAGTTTTTAGAACGATATATTTCGGTCTTGTTTCAAAGACCATCATCAGTCTTATTGATAAGGTTATCAAAACATTTACATTTTTATAACTTACAGGTGATTAAAAAAACATATGATATAGACTTTAAATTTAGAACTGGATAATATTATACTGGTTATATAGTCATGTAATATTAAAAATTATATAAGTATAAAACTCTTTTTTATGAATTAATTTGTTTTTTGACTTCTTCTTGTATAATCGGTATATATATTTGGCTAAATGTTGTGCTTGGCTGAGAAATGGCATCCTTCTCTATCGCCATACATGCTGCTTCTTTTATTAATCTTGTCTTCCATTTTTCCTCTTTAAATATTATTTTAGTTGCTGACCAGTTTATTTTATGCCCTTCAGAAAAAACATGTTCACTGAGCTTAGAACTATTTTCTTGTTTTTTGTTTACATTTTTCTTGTGTTCATCTATTCTTTTTCTCAGTGGTCTTGAAGTTTGTCCATAGTAATTTTTGTTACATTCACACGGAATTTGGTAGACCTTATCAATAAGACTGATGATGGTCTTTGAAACAAGACCGAAATATATCGTTCTAAAAACTATTTGTTTTTTTGTATATTTAGTGATGAGTAGCGAAAAATCAAATAATAATAAAACCATCACGAAAACATCATACCGTCAAGAGTTGAAATTAAGTAGTTAAATCTAATAAACAATGCATATAAAATTGGGGCAAGAATGATGTACTTTCAAACATTATGGATGTATCTGTATTCATTGCTTTAAGGACTATAATTAGGTATTGAGTATTAATCAGTGTACCTTGACCACTTGGTCTCGCAAACCATAAAGTTTATCAAAATGGCAAAACATTGCATGTCAAAGTTCATTCTAAAAAAGCCATTTAATTAATTACTCTTTAATTAATATTATTGTACTCTACAAATTAAAAGATGAGTTCATAATATAGATCCAGGCCAAACATTTTAAGTTGATATAGAGTACCAACCTGATTTTGAATGCTTCTTGAATGCACCAGATGTTGAATGCCCAGATACATTTACATACAATTTTAAATAACGAAAAATACTCATTACTTTTATAGATCATCGTTATCTGATATTCTTTTAATTATTATTTCCTGGAGATAGGGGTCCTATAGGGAATGATTAATTGGCAAATCGTGTTCAATAACCCAAATGTGATGTTTATAACTAAATGGATTACTAATAAAATAATCTTTTGTTTATTGCAGATTTGCGGACAAGCACCATAACAATGAGAATATACAGACACCAGCCTCTGTGGTGAAAGATAATCAAAATTACCATATCATTACGATGAGAAATGTAAATAATTGTGAAAAATATTTTAGTGTATATTTTAGTTATTAAAATTTTAAGATTTTAAACTTCTTTTTTCTTTTTCTTAAATGGCATAACAAATTCAAACTACTAATGTAAACCATCCTTACAGGACATTAAAAAATAACTTAACTTTGATCTTGTAATAATAACAGTTTAACAGTTAAGATTGACTTTATATTTGCCAATATATCCCTCAATTAGCGACAGGTTTTCTTTTCGATCCACTGGGATACTGATCCATCGACATTTTACCAAGATCAGTTCACTTTGTTTCCAACTGAACATATGCTTCGAAGTAGTTTTACAAATAAACCACATATTGCAGTGTTTGAAAGCAAAGCTGCAGCCTGAAATTGGCTGCAGGATATGTATGGCTTGCTTTCTACTTCAAGGATTTTAAAAGTATGTCGCCGATGATTAATTTATGAATTCTCAAATATTAATAAGTGAGAAATTAAACTGAAGTCTTAAACTTAACACATGTTAATTGGTTTATGACTGAAAAGCTTTTATACTTGAAAAATAAATAACTTATAATGATTTTTTGTATAGGAAGAAGAATTACACCAACAATCTTCTTTATATTTACTTTGATACATTTTATTGTCTAGAAAATAAATTAGTAACATTATACTTTACTATATACAATGACTTTTACAAACCTTCCCTCTTTGATAAATATGTATCAAAATTAATCAATAGAGTATATAAAAATATTAACTACAATGAGGGACATTGCTCATACGTTCAACAATCACAGTAGTAATAAATAGTAAAGCCTATACCCGACACTTTTTCTTAGTCTAATATCAAAATGTACTGTAATCACAGTCTGTATAAGTTCTAAAAGGTAACTCTTGTAAATTTGTCTAAAAAACTTATAAAACTACTCTATACAAATTGTACATAGAGAAATTTAATACTCTGTGACAGTCTTTTTTGTCATAACTTCGATACAACAACGTCTTTGAGCTCATCTTCTTCTTCTTTATTTGAGGGTTCATTATCATAATTTTCCACAGTTATCGTGGGTAATGCCTGTTTTGAAATTTGAGTATTTTTTGTCTCACTCCCCACTGGTATGTCAGGAGCTGAAACCGGTCTGACAGAGAATTTCCGATACCCTACATTAGGTAAAGCGGATTTAATAGCTTCTGAAGAGCTCTGCAGTTTGGAATTTATGTATTTTGCAGTTCCTGAAAGTGACGTCCTTTGTGGTCTTGATCTCTGAGGAGGAAGACCAGGAATATTCACGGTAGAACCGTCATTACTTTGAAACATGTTCTGTGATGATATCGACCGTTTCTTCAGCTTCAAAACATCTCTAGGGTTGGTTTGACCTGAAGGATGATCAACATCCATTGGTGGAATCAACGAAAATCTCCTTCCTTGTTTTCCTTTCGCTTCTAGGAAGCTTGGAGCTTTTGTTGCAGAAATCTTCCTCAACCCTTGGCGAGGCTGATTTGCAGACCCACTAAATGTCTGTGTTTGTTGAGACCCTGTAGATGGATTATTGGCAAAAAGAGCAGCCAAAGAGTTTAACATCGACTCCCTGTTAGGGTTAAGAGATTTCCTTCTGTTTCCTGGAGGATTATCTGTAGCTTCTGGAACTTCTGACGGAGTTAAGGACGGATCTAACTTAGCTTGCAATGATGAAAGCAACCTCAGGAAATCCGCAACACTAGTTTGTTCAAGAACAGGACTAACGGGAACATTCGGGTTTTGTGAGCTCTTCGGAGCCATCTCACTTGCCAAAGCTGCGAACACACTTCCCCTCCTGCCTGTGACTTGGGTGAGGTATTGGACCTGATCCAACATAGACTCTGTTTGGTCCTCGTGCGGAAGAGACAGCCGTTTTTGACTCTGGATCACGGGCAACATTCCGGGTGTGTTTCCAGTTCTTCGCTTCTTCTTACTATCGTTCGCCTCCTTTGCCTCCTGAGATTTACCCATAGCCTGAGAGAACAGATTCGTCACGGCCATGGACATTCGCCTCATTCTGTTTGGAGGTGCCTGTATGCCGGGTTCACTCGATACCGAGGATATGGAATCTGATCTACCAAGATTTTGGCTCGACTTCCTCAGCTCACCGTTGGCCCTGTGTAAAGATAAATCATTATTCAAAATGTTTTATATGCTAAAGTGTTTTGTAAAAGCATTATACAAAAGGATTTCACTCTATACAAATTTGGTGATGGAAATACTTTCGAAGAATTGATGCATAAACTGTTTGGAACTTTCGAGAGTATTCTCTATTAAAAAATTTTTAGAGAGAACAGATAAAACAGGATGTTATTTAAAGTGTATGCATCATAAAAATTGTCTTATTGGACATATATTACAATTAATTTTACATGGCTTTATTTGAACAGTTTAAACTTATTTTTGAATGACGAAAAGACTGGAAGTTTAATTACAAAAATAAGATCTGCCGTCTCCTGTTTGGCTATCATTTTTTATCTTAGGGGTTTTGCATGAGTAATACTGTATACTGGAGCGAGTTCCCTCTCCTGGATGAACGCTAGTTGCTAGTTAAACCAGTTTAAAATTCTCTTTCACAGACCTTTGTCTTACAGTGAAAGTAGCCATGTCATATGGCCTAAACTACTGTTTCCTGATGGAAAATTGCTGTTAAACTTCAAAACTATAAATCATCTTGATTTTATGATCAGTTACGTCATGAGTTGAGAAATGACAAAGACCATAGGATCCCTAGCTACCAGACCAGGTGGTCCTCACTTTGAATACTGGCTGAAACGACAACTGACCAAAACCACAACTCTAAAGAATACGGTCATAACGACACCTGTCCTGGGTCTGCTACCTCGGGATGGTCAGTAGGTAATAAAAAAAATCAGGTGGCTAAAACCACTCCAATTCCGACAATCGATAGAAGTACAGATTTGGCTGACTTAAGCAATTCTTAAAGTAGCGCAGTTACGGCGAGCTGGGATGTCTCTTTGTAGGCTTAATTAAAGGAAATGTCTTAAATTAAGGCAGGATTCAATAATTCCCTCGCAGGAGAGGATACCACAGACTGGAATTCCACATTAACCGAAGCGAAAACTTTTATTGGAACTCCACATTAAGTGAAGCGAAACAAAAATCTGATTTCCATCACCCTTTAACCAGGCTTTGGACCTCAGACCATATTAAGTCTTTTTTCTTGGTCTGTGCTTTGGACTAGCAAAGTGATTGTAAAACTTTTTGATCACTTTGGCGTGTTTAAAATCAGCTGTGGTTAAGCTATCATCAGTTCTCTGATAAGTTTTCCTGATAAAATATAAAATGTTAATGTTTATAAAATATTTATTTTGAAATATTACATGATTACATATTTTTTAATCGCAAAATACCTTGTGGTATTGTATAATACTATTATAGTGTGATGATCTCTATGTGTGATAACAGTAAGATTTTTTTTCGCTTCAGTTAACGTGAAACTTCAAGACAATCTACCTACATGAGCTATAACTGCGCTACTTTAAGAATCGCTAAAGTCGTCAAAATGCTGTACTTCTCTCAGTTGACGGAATTGGTGTCGTTTCAGCCGCCAGACTTTTGTTTCGATTACCTACTGACCCTCCCCAGGTAGCAGACCCAGGATAGTTGTCGTTATCGCAATCTTTGAAGTTGTGGTTTTGGTCGGTTGTCGTTTTAGCCGGACACCCCTCACCTCATCTTGAAGAACCTGTGTATGTCGGCCGGGTTGACGCCGGCCCAGGTGCGGCTCTCGTCGCCCACCAGACTGTCGCGCTTGACCGGCGTCGGCTGCTCGCTGACCGCCATCTTGCGGCCTCCCAGGGACCAGCGGCTGGGCGCCCGCTCGCTGGCCAGGATCTCTTCGTCGCTGAACCCGTGGATGCCGTTCAGCTTCTGGGATACCTACGCAAACGGGGATAGGAAGCTTAGTTCTATGGTAAACTAAACATATAGGTGGGCCTAGGAATTTTAGTATCGATTATTTTCTTAATTCACCATTCCTGATAGTTGAGACAAGTGTGTGAAAAACTGAAGTTAGTTACAGATTTATAAGCATTAAAGGTAAATCCCATTGAAACTTCAATCTTTTTAATGTTCAACCACCCATTAAAGAAAATAAGGAATTTTCCCAATTAATTTATCAAATAATTTCGTAGTTTTCCTTAGAAAACGGCAGGCAGGCAGAAAGGTGCCAGCCAGAGCAGACAAAAAGAAAGCGAAGATAGTAATCATTCATGAGCTCACGGGACTGACATGTAGTAAGTGCTCTCTCTCTCCGAAAAATATCTCTGAGATGATTAAGATAAGACTACATGTCAGCCAGAGAAAGACAAACGAACACTAGATGGTCTTCCACCATGCTAGGCTTCCGCGCGTGCACACTACTCTCGTCAAACAAATATACTTAAAAAACGATTAGCCCTAGTTTGTACTTTACTTTTTTATTTCTAGATGAGGGCTAGGGTCAGTAGTTTCCATGCATGTCAGCTTTTAATAAACTCATTATGCTCTTGTACCTGACTTGACTATCATCTACTCTTTGAGCAATGTTTGTTTGTTTGAATACTTGCAAAATTATCTCGATACCGGCTCCGAGGTTATCCTTCAGACTTCGGGACTAAAATTTATTTTTGGATCAAAAACGTTTTTAATCCAGGTTACTCGGCCAGTGAAAATTACTTAGGTAATAAAATTAATTTCATACATGTAAAATTTAAACATTGGCCTTATGGGGTGCCATGATAACAACGAAATAAACCAAGAAACCCTAAAAAAATAAAGTAATCGTAACACCTGTTTCCAAACTGCAGCCATCCATGAAAAATACAGCGTGTGGGATAAAGATTGCATGGGGTATAGCGGTTTAGTCCAGGCAAAAAGTAGGTATAAAGGGGAATATTTTAAACACAATTTTTGACTTTGAAGCTTTGTATGGACTATTTAGGAGGTGAACATATCAAAAGTCCCCGTCCGTAGCCCTTAAGCGGGGGAGGGAGGGGGGTCTGAAGGTACCATTTTTGGTTTTCCTAAATATATTGAAAACTATCAACTTTTAGTGTTACCTATTATATTGAAAAATTATAGAAAATTAAATTTCCTGCAATAAAATTATATAATATTTTGGTCCAACCATTTACAAGGTAAGCACGAATTTTATTAATAATTTAACAAGTGTCCCTTAAATAGGAAATGCATTAAAATTTGTGTGTTGCATACATGCTCCAAGGGACAACGCTTTTTCACCACTCATTAAACATGAACAAAAGTTTCCAGCAATTTGACACCACAATCATATCAATTTGTCTGAAATAAAGGTGTGGGCGAGCTCTCAAGAAAGTTGCAGCAACCACAAATTTGATATAATTCCTTGAAAAATAATTTTTCTATGAGCTCTCCAAGACCTTCACTTTGGAAACATTTTTATGATTGAGGTTTCAAATTATCGGGTATTTTGTTATTATTCCATTAATGTTGTTCATTTTGCTTCAGGTGAAAAAATAAAGGTGAAAAAAATGTAATGTAATGTAAATGTTACACACAAATTTACATGCATTTCTTTTGGAAGGAACATTTGTTAAAATATCAATAAAATTAGTGTTTACCTTGTAAATGGTTGGGCCAAAATAGACATATTATATACTTTTATTTCAGGAAATTTAATTTTCTTTAATTCTCTATAATAGGCAATGCTAAAAGTTGATAGTTTCCAAGATATTTAGGAAAACCATAAAAATTGTACCTGCAGACCCCTCTCCTTCCTCCCACTCAAGGGCTACGGACGGGGACTGATATGTTCAAGTCTTAACTAGTCCAAACAAAGCTGCAAAGTCAAAAATTGTGTTCCATGCGTTTCCCACTATACCCTTCTTTCAGTATTAATTGCCTGGACTACAATGAAAAGTGTATTTATAAAAATTTACACTGACTTGTTTTATCGTAACTTGACGAACTGGTGAATATAAAAAATAATAACGAACAAGGCTCAGTCCAACGGCACTATATTAAATAAATATATCGTGTGAATCAGTATGAGTGACCGATTTGTATGCAGATCAAGTGGAACCCAGGTTACCTTCCTCTGCGGATGCTGCAGGGAGTCCAGCGAGATCTTGGAGCCCACGGAGGTGCCCAGGGCGTCCACCACCTTGGCCAGCAGCAGCTTGGGCTCTATGGTGCCCGTGTCCTCGCCGAACGTCGCCTTGCGGTCTATCCTGGCCAGGTCCGTGTCCGAGCACCGCCGCTTGCGGACTTGCGGCGTCAGCACATTCTCCGCGTGACCCCTCCTGTGGGAGGAAGGGAATAAGAAGTATGCCACTGTCGGGGAACAAGTTTGAAATGGCCCCTCCTGCAGGAGGAAGAGAAATAAGAAATATGTCTCTGTCGGGGAACAAGTTTGAAATGGCCCCTCCTGCAGGAGGAAGAGAATACGAAATATGTCACTCTCGGGGAACAAGTTTGAAATGGCCCCTCCTGCAGGAGGAAGAGAAATAAGAAATATGTCTCTGTCGGGGAACAAGTTTGAAATGGCCCCTCCTGCAGGAGGAAGAGAAATAAGAAATATGTCTCTGTCGGGGAACAAGTTTGAAATGGCCCCTCCTGCAGGAGGAAGAGAAATAAGAAATATGTCTCTGTCGGGGAACAAGTTTGAAATGGCCCCTCCTGCGGGAGGAAGAGAAATAAGAAATATATCACTGTCGGGGAACAAGTCTGAAATGGCCCCTCCTGCGGGAGGAAGAGAATAAGAAGTATGCCACTGTCGGGGAACAACTTTGAAATGGCCCCTCCTGTGGGAGGAAGAGAATAAGAAGTATGCCACTGTCGGGGAACACCTTTGAAATGGCCCCTCCTGCAGGAGGAAGAGAATACGAAATATGTCACTCTCGGGGAACAATTTTTAAATGGCCCCTCCTGCAGGAGGAAGAGAAATAAGAAATATGTCTCTGTCGGGGAACAAGTTTGAAATGGCCCCTCCTGCAGGAGGAAGAGAAATAAGAAATATGTCTCTGTCGGGGAACAAGTTTGAAATGGCCCCTCCTGCAGGAGGAAGAGAAATAAGAAATATGTCTCTGTCGGGGAACAAGTTTGAAATGGCCCCTCCTGCAGGAGGAAGAGAAATAAGAAATATCTCTCTGTCGGGGAACAAGTTTGAAATGGCCCCTCCTGCAGGAGGAAGAGAAATAAGAAATATGTCTCTGTCGGGGAACAAGTTTGAAATGGCCCCTCCTGCAGGAGGAAGAGAAATAAGAAATATGTCTCTGTCGGGGAACAAGTTTGAAATGGCCTCTCCTGCAGGAGGAAGAGAAATAAGAAATATGTCTCTGTCGGGGAACAAGTTTGAAATGGCCCCTCCTGCAGGAGGAAGAGAAATAAGAAATATGTCTCTGTCGGGGAACAAGTTTGAAATGGCCCCTCCTGCAGGAGGAAGAGAATAAGAAATATGTCACTGTCGGGGAACAAGTTTGAAATGGCCCCTCCTGCAGGAGGAAGAGAAATAAGAAATATGTCTCTGTCGGGGAACAAGTTTGAAATGGCCCCTCCTGCAGGAGGAAGAGAAATAAGAAATATGTCTCTGTCGGGGAACAAGTTTGAAATGGCCCCTCCTGCAGGAGGAAGAGAATAAGAAATATGTCACTGTCGGGGAACAACTTTGAAATGGCCCCTCCTGCAGGAGGAAGAGAATAAGAAATATGTCTCTGTCGGGGAACAAGTTTGAAATGGCCCCTCCTGCAGGAGGAAGAGAAATAAGAAATATGTCTCTGTCGGGGAACAAGTTTGAAATGGCCCCTCCTGCAGGAGGAAGAGAAATAAGAAATATGTCTCTGTCGGGGAACAAGTTTGAAATGGCCCCTCCTGCAGGAGGAAGAGAAATAAGAAATATGTCACTGTCGGGGAACAACTTTGAAATGGCCCCTCCTGCAGGAGAAAGAGAAATAAGAAATATGTCACTGTCGGGGAACAACTTTGAAATGGCCCCTCCTGCAGGAGGAAGAGAGTAAGAAATATGTCTCTGTCGGGGAACAAGTTTGAAATGGCCCCTCCTGCAGGAGGAAGAGAAATAAGAAATATGTCTCTGTCGGGGAACAAGTTTGAAATGGCCCCTCCTGCAGGAGGAAGAGAAATAAGAAATATGTCACTGTCGGGGAACAACTTTGAAATGGCCCCTCCTGCGGGAGGAAGAGAAATAAGAAATATATCACTGTCGGGGAACAACATTGAAATGGCCCCTCCTGCAGGAGGAAGAGAAATAGGAAATATATCACTGTCGGGGAACAAGTCTGAAATGGCCCCTCCTGCGGGAGGAAGAGAATAAGAAGCATGCCACTGTCGGGGAACAAGTTTGAAATGGCCCCTCCTGTGGGAGGAAGAGAATAAGAAGTATGCCACTGTCGGGGAACACCTTTGAAATGGCCCCCCCTGCAGGAGGAAGAGAATACGAAATATGTCACTCTCGGGGAACAAGTTTGAAATGGCCCCTCCTGCAGGAGGAAGAGAAATAAGAAATATGTCTCTGTCGGGGAACAAGTTTGAAATGGCCCCTCCTGCAGTAGGAAGAGAAATAAGAAATATGTCTCTGTCGCGGAACAAGTTTGAAATGGCCCCTCCTGCAGGAGGAAGAGAAATAAGAAATATGTCTCTGTCGGGGAACAAGTTTGAAATGGCCCCTCCTGCAGGAGGAAGAGAAATAAGAAATATGTCACTGTCGGGGAACAACTTTGAAATGGCCCCTCCTGCAGGAGGAAGAGAAATAAGAAATATGTCTCTGTCGGGGAACAAGTTTGAAATGGCCCCTCCTGCAGGAGGAAGAGAAATAAGAAATATGTCTCTGTCGGGGAACAAGTTTGAAATGGCCCCTTCTGCGGGAGGAAGAGAAATAAGAAATATGTCTCTGTCGGGGAACAAGTTTGAAATGGCCCCTCCTGCGGGAGGAAGAGAAATAAGAAATATGTCTCTGTCGGGGAACAAGTTTGAAATGGCCCCTCCTGCAGGAGGAAGAGAAATAAGAAATATGTCACTGTCGGGGAACAAGTTTGAAATGGCCCCTCCTGCTGGAGGAAGAGAAATAAGAAATATGTCTCTGTCGGGGAACAAGTTTGAAATGGCCCCTCCTGCAGGAGGAAGAAGAATAAGAAATATGTCTCTGTCGGGGAACAAGTTTGAAATGGCCCCTCCTGCAGGAGGAAGAGAAATAAGAAATATGTCTCTGTCGGGGAACAACTTTGAAATGACCCCTCCTGCGGGAGGAAGAGAAATAAGAAATATGTCTCTGTCGGGGAACAAGTTTGAAATGGCCCCTCCTGCAGGAGGAAGAGAAATAAGAAATATGTCTCTGTCGGGGAACAACTTTGAAATGGCCCCTCCTGCGGGAGGAAGAGAAATAAGAAATATGTCTCTGTCGGGGAACAAGTTTGAAATGGCCCCTCCTGCAGGAGGAAGAGAAATAAGAAATATGTCTCTGTCGGGGAACAACTTTGAAATGGCCCCTCCTGCAGGAGGAAGAGAAATAAGAAATATGTCTCTGTCGGGGAACAACTTTGAAATGGCCCCTCCTGCGGGAGGAAGAGAAATAAGAAATATGTCTCTGTCGGGGAACAACTTTGAAATGGCCCCTCCTGCAGGAGGAAGAGAAATAAGAAATATGTCTCTGTCGGGGAACAAGTTTGAAATGGCCCCTCCTGCAGGAGGAAAAGAAATAAGAAATATGTCTCTGTCGGGGAACAACTTTGAAATGGCCCCTCCTGCAGGAGGAAGAGAAATAAGAAATATGTCTCTGTCGGGGAACAAGTTTGAAATGGCCCCTCCTGCAGGAGGAAGAGAAATAAGAAATATGTCTCTGTCGGGGAACAAGTCTGAAATGGCCCCTCCTGCAGGTGGAAGAGAATAAGAAATATGTCTCTGTCGGGGAACAAGTTTGAAATGGCCCCTCCTGCGGGAGGAAGAGAATAAGAAGTATGCCACTGTCGGGGAACAAGTCTGAAATGGCCCCTCCTGCAGGAGGAAGAGAATAAGAAATATGTCTCTGTCGGGGAACAAGTCTGAAATGGCCCCTCCTGCAGGAGGAAGAGAATAAGAAATATGTCACTCTCGGGGAACAAGTTTGAAATGGCCCCTCCTGCAGGAGGAAGAGAATAAGAAATATGTCTCTGTCGGGGAACAAGTTTGAAATGGCCCCTCCTGTGGGAGGAAGAGAATAAGAAGTATGCCACTGTCGGGGAACAAGTTTGAAATGGCCCCTCCTGCAGGAGGAAGAGAAATAACATTGTCTCATCGGTGTATACAATAAACATTAATGTACTTTTGCCCCTGATTTCTCAACAATTACAGGATTGAGGCATGATTAGTTGTTAATTTATTGACAGTCATAAATATAATACGTCACATTCAATGAGAAAACACAACTAGACACCCCACCTTGTTTAATGTATTTTTAGGTCGAGTCAAATTCATGGGCGGATTTGTGGAGGTGCCAGGGGGTGTCCAGCACCCCCTTTTTTTTGCTGGTTTGTTTTCCAGAAAAGAGGGGTCAATTTTCAACATAACTTTGAATAATCTATTTATTAAATAAATTACAAAAGGGGGTACTTTGGTATTATACGGAGGCTATTATTTTTTGAGAGGTTTTTTTAACTGGATACCTAAAAACCTACATATTTGGAGAGAACATACTTTAATTGACTTACTACCCAAATTTGACATAATTATGATGAGCGGTCTTTGTGTTATGCCTCCCAGAAGGCAGCAATGTCGGCGAGGTAAAGTGTCACCGCCGCTAGCGGCAACACCCGATCGCCACCCTTATACAGCGCGCTGCGGCGGTTATGTTAGGTTAGGTTATCATAAATATGTTAGTAGGACTTTCTTCGTTTCGTTATAAATCAAACGATACTGGATGAGTCATACTTACGCCCGCCAAATCCTGTAGGCAAGTGATGCAAACACTCCGGTCAACAACCCGACATAGTCCTACTTGGAGGGGATTTGGCGGGCGAAGGTATGACTCATCTGGTATCGTTCGATTCGTAACGACATGAGGAAAGTTCTACTAACGTATTTATTATAACCTAACCTAACGTAATCGCCGCAGCGCGCTGTATGAAGGTGGCCTCCGTATAATACCAAAGTACCCAAAAGGGTTGTTGTCAAGTAGAATAAACAGATATTTTTGGAGTACGCCTGCAAACGGACTATTTGAATAGAGTTTGATGTTTAAATTTAAGCATGCAATATACATCATAAATGAGGCGACCTGGCACCCCCAATTTCTTACCCCCCAAGGGTTGCCAATTTCAATTTTTATGCTTGATTTACCTCGTCGATCTCCTGATAACTATATAATCCATAAATTAGTCCATACCTTTCGTTGAAATGTTGCATGATTAATGAACATCTAGAGAAAAAGGTTATTTTGCAAAAATTATGCAAACCCCGGACCGGACACCGGGCAAAGCTTCATAACCTGGACTGTCCGGGGGAACCAGGAGTCTGCTAACCCTATCTGGGCCACATTATTGTACCTCCTCCTCATGGCGATGCGGCGGAAGTTGGCCGCCATCTCCTCCTCCGTCAGGTCCTCGTCCTCGCTGGAGCCGAAGTCCTCCCGCTTGCGCAGCACGGGCCACTCGCTCAGGTTGGGGCAGCTCTTGATCCGCCTCACCCCCTCACCACCCTCCTCCGTCTCCTTCTCCACGTACACCGGCTGCAAAACCGACACTCCAATTATAATTTATCTTTTTAATTTAAGCTATGAAATAATTAAAATAACTAGATATCGCCTATTGGTCGGAATTCAACCGGGAAATATTCGGGTTTAGTTTTATTCATCTACTAGTAGATATACCCGTGGCTTCGCTCGCTAAAAGGACAATAAATGGTTGGTTCAAATATACATTAGTTTTTATGTGCAATTTTCACCAATTTCCAAATAGACTGATGATTTTAATGATTAATGTTAACTATACATTTTTTAGCACTTAATTACAAACTTAAAGTTGTATCTCCATCCCAGATTGACATGAGTAGATGAAACGTTTCCTCGACGAATTGTCCTTTTTCCCTCAAATGGAATGAATTGGCTACCATGTGCTAACACATTAAAATTTTTCAGTTTAGCCATAAGAATAATGAAATTTCCTAGTTAATTATTATGTAACCCGTAAAATTGGGTTTCTAATAGTTTGAATAAAAAAGTATCCATTTCAGGGGTTTGAACTCAGAACTTTCATTGCACTGCGCTGTCCCCTACCTTTCGGCCAATTTGACATAAAAGAATGAGAGACATGATAAATAACTGATGTAAATATGCAAATTTAAATACCGCAAAGGGCGGACTCTATAGACCTAACATTTGATTTTAGTATTGTTTATTAATATACCAAAAAATGTAAGAAAAAATGTAAAATTAATGTGAAGGCCAAAAATGAGGAAAACCTAATCCTCCAATTTTTTCTAATCATACAGGAGATTGGATTACCCATTTAGCAGCTTGAGACGGAAATTTACGGTAGAAATAGTATATTTGATTGAAATTTGCCTAATTCGCTCTCGACCAGCATGAAAACCCTCCTAAGATTTTCTCGACCAGGAAAAACCCTATTCGATAAAAATAACAGGATGATATGTACATGGAGAGTTTCAAGATTGTAGTTCGATTACTTCGGGTGATCCGTAAAACGCGAGTATAGCCTACGTATGTGGTATCTGACAAATATATAATATACTAGCAGATATACCCCAGTTTCGCCCGCTGAAAAAATGAATTATTTCAACTAACTCATATTATGCCATGTGCAATTTTTAGGAATAGTTATCAAATGGACTGATTTGGGTTGTAGGCCATTGGCGTACAATTACACCCTTAAGGTGTAGTAATTCCACCCTAAGATTGAAGTGGGAATGTGTAACATTTTCCCTCATGATTGGCAAATGGTATGTCTTAGCTTTCTCCCATTTGCCAATACAGAGAATGAGATATAACCCGGGATATAAAACAAAAAAGACGCTAAGGGCGGCTTTTCGACTGAACATCAATTTGAATTTAGTACGTTTTTGAAAATAGACCGAAAACTGTAAGAAAAGGTAGACGGCAGGCCTAAGTGCCTTGGCCAAAAACATATTTCCCAAACCTTTCTCAATCACATCGAAGATCGGGTCTCTAACCTATTGATAATGCAAAATTATTGTTGCAATGGTATAATTTTAATCTTCATCACCTAATTCATTTTTATTTGAAACTCCGTTCTAGTGGGTATACATGTACCCGAAATGAAATGTCCATAATGAGTTTTAAGATTTTAATTTGAGAAAGATCTTATTTATTTATTTACTAAACGGATAAACCATTACAAGAAATAAAGACCTTATACGGATAACGAATACAATGTTGTACTTCGGGCGGTTGTACAACGCAAGTAGCTTGAGTGGCATTTGACAAAAATATAATAGGTGGCTGAAATGAAATTGTACATTTTATTCTCTTAGTAGATTAGATATCGTACCTTTTCTATCCCCTGAAATTACTGTATAGGCCTTCCATCCATAGTTTTAAAAACTGAAATAGCCGCGCCATTTTGAATTTTATAATAAACTCTATTTTAGCCATCTGAGAGGGAATATTTTAAAAACATTTCTTTATTCGCATTTATTGCCTTTAAAGAACATTTGTGTCAAGTTTCATGGCCTAAAGACTTGTAGTTTATGAGAAAATAAGCCATGAAAACTAAAAATGTCCGCTATTTTGAATTTCATAATATACCATATTCAAACCTTTTGAGAGAAAATATATTGCAAAATCCTTTCTTAGTACGCATCTAGAGTCTGTAAAGAATATTTGTGCCAAGTTTCGTCGCTCTAAGCCTTATAGTTTTTGAGAAACTGTGATCAGTCAGTTAGTCAGTCAGTCAGTCAATGGGTTTTGGCTTTTATATATATAAAGGATAACCGTAATATAGTTCATAAATAAACTACTTAGGCATTCCCGCATTGATTCCATTTACACAATATAAATTTAAAAAACAAAAATATTCTCTGCTGATTTATTGAGCCATACTTAGGTCCCGCAAAAGGATGGTTTCTTCCCTAAAGAAACTATGCACCCTCTAAACTGAAAAACCAAAGAAGAAGACAGCAGTGATTAATAAGTAATTGACCCTAATTCTTCACTCAACTATTCTTTTGTGTTCTGTTGACCTTGTATTACTGTGGCATTAAAAAACTCAAAATGTTTAGTTTGAGATCTACAATTGATGTTGACGGATAATTTTTTCTACAAAATTTCACCTATATCATGGTCAGTAATTTCTGCTATACCTCTCTTCATACGTAAAATTTACTTACAACCCTATTTAAGTTGATGATATTGAAATAAACTAAATGTGAAAAGAGCTATGACGTAGAGTAAAACTTGTAAGGTCTTTGTGCTAACAGATGATATAACCATTTAAAACTTGGAGACTCAATTAGCAAAAGTTGAAACTAATTAGAGCACTCAGCGTGCACTTGTTATGTTAAAGTATTCATTGCAAAATATTCAGTTCTAACTCTAATAAAATCCAGGTAACAGCTTGTGTTGTTAGGTTAGGTTAGGTGTGTTAGCACTTATTTTACATCTACTTTATATAATACAGATAAGGAAGTCCTTGAACTTGATATGTTGCTTGAAAAATTGCCATTGACAGGATGGGTTACAACAGGTTGTGAGGTATAATAAAAGTGATAGTAAACAACATATAGCACACAAAAAATAGAGAAATTTTTACTGTGACATTCACAAGAGTATAAATATATAGTCTTGATATTTGCAAGTACAGCGAAAACATTAAAAATGCTTTAATTTGGTTTTAAACTTACGAAGATAAAATGGGAATGAAAAGTAAATTATTTGCGGAATAGCAGATTAGTGTTATTGAACCGACCTGAATCTTGAGCAAATACATCTCGTTGAGCATCCGCCGCAGGTAGGTGACGTCCTGAGAGAACTCGCTCCAGATGCGATTTTGAGTCTGCTTTATCGTGGTGGCGAGTTTGTGTTCTATCTTGCGCACTTTCTTCGACCTTAAAAATTATGAATCGACAGCTTAGACTTTTGCTTGTGTCTATTTTTATTATTTAATTGACAATAGGCAAAATCATCAAATTACAAAGAGTATAATTCCAACCGCAAAAAAGTAAAATTCTCTATATTTTTTATCTAAATTGTTAAAATAATTTCTGGAATTTTGTACACAGCATATCGACCTGTAAGGATAATTTTTTTGCACATATTTGTTATCAAATTAAAGCTATTTCTCTCTAGATGTTCCTTTTGTGGGTTTGGAAAATATCCCATGGATAGCTTCCACACAGGAGGCTTTTGAAATTCCAGCGATAGTGCTACTATCTGTGTTAGAACCTGTGAACTTTTCCAATTCACATTTGTTTGTAACAAAACAGATGATCAAAATTTGAAATAGTTCCAGAAACATACCACAAAATGCAGGGCTAGAAAAAGTCAGTTAACATGCACCATATAATGCATAATGCATCCACATTATAATATTTATTTCTTGGAATATTGACGTTTTTAAAACAAAAGAAAATAAGAAAAGTATTTGCCCTAATGAAACTAATACCAACGGTCTGTAAACTTCTTAACTTACTGTATTTTCTTCTTAAAAATGAAACTTAAAAAGAAACATAAAGGAACTCAGGTGCTCTGGAGTTGCGATTTTCGAACAAACTATTGACAAGGAATACACATAGGTACATGTTTCAACTCATTGATGCATGCTTCAACGTTTATAATTTTAAGACATCAATATTGTTTGGATATTAACCAAAAAAATTCAAAATTTAAAAGGTAGAGGTTTTAAATAAATATAAAACTTCTACCTATTTTGTAATTATACTTGAAATGTGGAGGATATTGAAGTGTTTACAGTTAGCCTGCCTATTTTACTTGTTTTTGAAATGTACCAATAAAAATACTCCTATTTAATGAATGAATTTCATAGAAAGTTATGTTATTTTTTTAGGCAAATATTTTCCAAACATGTATTTAAGATGCGAAACAATAAAACGGGTCAATTTGAAAATTTTATTCTTTGGCTGTTACGAGCATTGAATAATTTGTTTTTACGGCGAATGGCGATTTTATAAATATTATTTAAAGATTAGTTCATCAGTAGATCAGTGGTTCGTCCATCTTCTTACCATTTGTTGTTAAAACCTAACAAAATGAGTGCAAGAAATAGACGCGTAGATATTGTGTAAAATTAACATAAGATTCAATACTTTGGAAAAGAAAACTCTAAAACAGAGACATGAAGATGCGCCAAGCAATACAGATTCATGTAAACTTATCCCCATTTTATGCAAAACGAATGTTGCAATTTCAAAGTGTAGAACATACACAAAGTCACTTTTAAAGCAGATGAAATAAATGAACTTCTCAAATTCAGTGAGGAATTTATTACCCACATTGATGTTTCAAGTCTAAAGTAATAAGTTGATTTTAAAAGTTTTCCCCAATGAGAAAATCAATTACTCGCAGTTTTAACCACAGAACCAGCAGAACACGCAGATTCTGCAGAAACTCGCAGATTCTGCGAGTTTTTGCAGTTTTACTCGCAGAATTAGTTTAGAAAATTAAAAAATCACAAAAATTCTCACACTTCCTCATTGAAAGGTAGGTTACGCTGCAAAACTCCAAACGTAATCAACATGAATCTAAATCCTATTTTATCAAGTTGTTTTAAGGCACGAAGTGACGCGGGCTGCTAGTATAGATATTATTTGACTTTAATATTTATATTAGCGAAAAATGTTATTAACAATTATGACCAAAATTAAGCAGTATAAATACAATCACAAAAATAATAAACATTTTCTAGATTTTTAATGTAGTTATTATTTAACTTTATATTTATTTTAGTGAAAGCTATTATTTACAATTATGATTTAAATTAGGCAGTATGTGTTTGTTGTTTACAATAGACCCTAGCTGAAACGTGTGGATCAACATCGAAGTTATCAAAAATTGTGTAGAATTATTTGAATTGTTTTTAAATATTTTACTCTCAGCAGTTTCTAAAAAGCATTAGGTATATCACTTTCCATATACAGAATGACTATACTTTTGGCACTTGCTCTTGATTCAATAATAATTTTAGTTCCCTGTAAACAGTCGGTGGGTCATATTATAGGACTATATTACAAAAATGCATTATCCTTCACTTTTTTATTTTTTTTCCAGGATAAATCAAACAAATGGGAAGAATATATTATTTAAATCATTCTCGATAGGATACAATTTATTTGAATGCATTTGATAAGGAGTGTATTAGGTTTATAATGTTATTCACACAAAAACTAACCTCATGGCACGGGTGATAAACCCAACAATCATGAGCATATATCCGAGGCCGAACATGATCCAAACCAGGACCATGATCTTGTACACATTGTAGACCAGGGTGTCCGTCTCCGACTGACCTGTGAACACAGAAAACATCGCGTTTACCTCATAAACGTAAATGTATTCTGTTAACTCAGACTTGTTAATTTTTATTAAGTTTTGTTACTATTTTATATCTTTTTTGTTTTATTAGACATGCATCTTTGTTTATTAAATAATAATGTATTTTTTAAATGATGAAACTAAATATTATGAGTAGTAAAATGGTTTAACTATTTATCTGCACCACAAAATAAATAGGTCATGGTTCCATGGCTCTTTGCCATTTTAAACTTTGAAGGCTATTTCAATGTTTTTGGAAGCAGCACCACTTGAAAATGCCATTTTTATGTTGAAATATGTAGTGATAAACTATATTGCATTGAAATTATTAGACGTTGGAGGTACGTGCCTATTTAGTCTTACTATCACAGTTCAGGGGCTACTGATATTGATTTTAATTTATTTATTTGCCTAGCATGTTTTTATGAGCGCAATGTGTAGATTTGTAATGTTTGTCCATCATACCAATATATTTGTATCCAAACGCAAATACAAATATATGCCGTGGTGAGTATGTCGGTTGTGTTGTTTTAATCATTAAGCTTAGAGAGGAGCCTTTCAAAGTTTGTTTTTCAAAGTTGGTTTTGGAAAGAGGGCCTTTTGGAAATGAGCTACTCACTTTAAAAAATATAACAATGTAATTATAATTAAATGAAACTGTTGGGAAAAATTACAAAATATATAATATTTAATTTTCATTTTGTTTGGTACGTGCAATTTAGTACCAAAACAGGGTTGGAGGAAATAAAGCCTAGCACTTGCTTAGACTTCAGTTTTTCTTAAACGTGGTTTCAGTATAATCAGAGATAATAAATACAAATATGTGAGATAAAATAAATAATTATTCATGAGAATAATTTTTTTAAACATACTTTTTACCTGTACTATTCAACTTAAAGGGAGCTGTAATATTATGAGACTACGATTCCCAAAATGTATAGGGAAGAAATTATTTTCAAATATACCTTAAAAACTATCAAAATATTTGAAAATTTAATTCTGCTTTGTGACCAGCGTAAAATTCTAGACAATGCCGTAGACAGACAGATTCTTTAGTAGGCTATGTTGTTCAGCACATAAAGTATGACTAAAAACCCCAGATAACTGCTTCATCACAATTTTCAGGGTACAATGAGATCTTCCCACAACTACAACAATAACATTTGATTTGACAGTTGAGTACTTAGATATATCAATTAATGAATGAATCAATGAATCAGAATTTTTTTTATTCATCATCATAAATTTACAGCTAATTACAATTCTATAAAAAAAATACAGAGGCCATATCACGAGGCCTACGGTAACATATTCTTACCTATAGAGGAAATTCGCTAAACAGCTTTCAATTGCCTCAATAATTTGTTTGTTGATGAGAAATAAGGTTTCTAGTTGTTCTTTATAAACAAGTAACAATCTGCCTGCAGAAGCGATCCTACTTAATGTCGCACAGGTAAACCCACACATTGCTGATGGATAATTGCAGGCTCTGAGATTTTACTGTGAAAAGTTCGACGATTATTTATTTGGTTTTACCATGGAACTCTTAACAACTTACGTAGATGAAATAGTTACTTATATGGCTCAAAATATCATTAATCTACGGCAGTCGCTACAGGATGACCAATTATTATCTTCTCTGGTTGTATTCACTCGTCTCATTTCGTATTGACTTGCATATTTCTAATAAATTATTACTACGTTTTCAATAATATCTGTGTTGTCATATTCCCAGCAAACCGAGGAGATTAATCTCTCTGGTCATGGTTTATTTTCTTAGGCGTTTGGTTAATGGTGAAATCAACGTAAATGCTCTAAAATTATTTCAATTACGTAGAGTAGTTATTATTAAATTATCTTAATTAATTTGTGAATATGAGTTTTTTTTACTTTATACAGAGATTTTCGTCTTAAACCCTTCTCAATTCCGGACAATTCAACAATACGATCGCCTTGTGGAAACAGTAAATTCGTATCAACAAGATTACCCTGTAGCTCTTGTGTAATCGGTACTTGTACTACTTTCAAAACCTACAGGTGAATTTTCGAATCATGATAACCATTTTTGGGAGATTGGGACTGTGTTTAAGCTCAAACCAGTCAATTTCAGATTACTATACCTTGTCTCAAGACCTACCTGCGACCAAATCGCCGTACCCGATTGTGGCTAAGGTAACGAAGGCGTAGTAGATGCCCGTATCCAGTGGCCAGTCCTCAAAGTACACGAAGATGGCGGCAGGGAAAAAGATGAAGACGATCATGCCCAACACGAGGTAGGTGAGTATGTCGGCAAACAGACTGAGGCGGGTCTGGTACTCGTGGCTCTTGTAGCGATGGTGGGCTCGCAGGAACTGGACACAAGACATTCTCATGAGTACTGACACGATCATGGCCAGCACGAGGTAGGTGAGTATGTCGGCAAACAGACTGAGGCGGGTCTGGTACTCGTGGCTCTTGTAGCGATGGTGGGCTCGCAGGAACTGGACACAAGACATTCTCATGAGTACTGACACGATCATGGCCAGCACGAGGTAGGTGAGTATGTCGGCAAACAGACTGAGGCGGGTCTGGTACTCGTGGCTCTTGTAGCGATGGTGGGCTCGCAGGAACTGGACACAAGACATTCTCATGAGTACTGACACGATCATGGCCAGCACGAGGTAGGTGAGTATGTCGGCAAACAGACTGAGGCGGGTCTGGTACTCGTGGCTCTTGTAGCGATGGTGGGCTCGCAGGAACTGGACACAAGACATTCTCATGAGTACTGACACGATCATGGCCAGCACGAGGTAGGTGAGTATGTCGGCAAACAGACTGAGGCGGGTCTGGTACTCGTGGCTCTTGTAGCGATGGTGGGCTCGCAGGAACTGGACACAAGACATTCTCATGAGTACTGACACGATCATGGCCAGCACGAGGTAGGTGAGTATGTCGGCAAACAGACTGAGGCGGGTCTGGTACTCGTGGCTCTTGTAGCGATGGTGGGCTCGCAGGAACTGGACACAAGACATTCTCATGAGTACTGACACGATCATGGCCAGCACGAGGTAGGTGAGTATGTCGGCAAACAGACTGAGGCGGGTCTGGTACTCGTGGCTCTTGTAGCGATGGTGGGCTCGCAGGAACTGGACACAAGACATTCTCATGAGTACTGACACGATCATGGCCAGCACGAGGTAGGTGAGTATGTTTGCAACAGACTGAGGCGGGTCTGGTACTCGTGGCTCTTGTAGCGATGGTGGGCTCGCAGGAACTGGACACAGGACATTCTCATGAGTACTGACACGATCATGGCCAGCACGAGGTAGGTGAGTATGTTTGCAACAGACTGAGGCGGGTCTGGTACTCGTGGCTCTTGTAGCGATGGTGGGCTCGCAGGAACTGGACACAAGACATTCTCATGAGAACTGACACGATCATGGCCAGCACGAGGTAGGTGAGTATTTCGGCAAACAGGCTGAGGCGGGTCTGGTACTCGTGGCTCTTGTAGCGATGGTGGGCTCGCAGGAACTGGACACAAGACATTCTCATGAGAACTGACACGATCATGGCCAGCACGAGGTAGGTGAGTATTTCGGCAAACAGGCTGAGGCGGGTCTGGTACTCGTGGCTCTTGTAGCGGTGGTGGGCTCGCAGGAACTGGACACAAGACATTCTCATGAGAACTGACACGATCATGGCCAGCACGAGGTAGGTGAGTATTTCGGCAAACAGGCTGAGGCGGGTCTGGTACTCGTGGCTCTTGTAGCGGTGGTGGGCTCGCAGGAACTGGACACAAGACATTCTCATGAGAACTGACACGATCATGGCCAGCACGAGGTAGGTGAGTATTTCGGCAAACAGGCTGAGGCGGGTCTGGTACTCATGGCTCTTGTAGCGGTGGTGGGCCCGCAGGAACTGGACACAAGACATTCTCATGAGAACTGACACGATCATGGCCAGCACGAGGTAGGTGAGTATTTCGGCAAACAGGCTGAGGCGGGTCTGGTACTCATGGCTCTTGTAGCGGTGGTGGGCCCGCAGGAACTGGACACAAGACATTCTCATGAGAACTGACACGATCATGCCCAACACGAGGTAGGTGAGTATTTCGGCAAACAGGCTGAGGCGGGTCTGGTACTCATGGCTCTTGTAGCGGTGGTGGGCCCGTAGGAACTGGACACAAGACATTCTCATGAGAACTGACACGATCATGGCTTAGCACGAGGTAGGTGAGTATTTCGGCAAACAGGCTGAGGCGGGTCTGGTACTCGTGGCTCTTGTAGCGGTGGTGGGCTCGCAGGAACTGGACACAAGACATTCTCATGAGAACTGACACGATCACGGCCAGCACGAGGTAGGTGAGTATTTCGGCAAACAGACTGAGGCGGGTCTGGTACTCGTGGCTCTTGTAGCGATGGTGGGCTCGCAGGAACTGGACACAAGACATTCTCATGAGAACTGACACGATCATGGCCAGCACGAGGTAGGTGAGTATGTCGGCAAACAGGCTGAGGAGGGTCTGGTACTCGTGGCTCTTGTAGCGATGGTGGGCTTGCAGGAACTGGACACAAGACATTCTCATGAGTATTGACACGATCATGGCCAGCAGGATGTGGGTGGGCAAACAGACTGAGGCGGGTCTGGTACTCGTGGCTCTTGTAGCGGTGGTGGGCTCGCAGGAACTAGACACAAGACATTCTCATGAGAACTGACACGATCATGGCCTGCACGAGGTAGGTGAGTATTTCGGCAAACAGGCTGAGGCGGGTCTGGTACTCATGGCTCTTGTAGCGATGGTGGGCCCGCAAGAACTGGACACAAGCATTCTCATGAGAACTGACACGATCATGGCCAGCACGAGGTAGGTGAGTATGTCGGCAAACAGACTGAGGCGGGTCTGGTACTCGTGGCTCTTGTAGCGATGGTGGGCTCGCAGGAACTGGACACAAGCATTCTCATGAGAACTGACACGATCATGGCCAGCACGAGGTAGGTGAGTATGTCGGCAAACAGACTGAGGCGGGTCTGGTACTCGTGGCTCTTGTAGCGATGGTGGGCTCGCAGGAACTGGACACAAGACATTCACATGAGAACTGACACGATCATGGCCAGCACGAGGTAGGTAAGTATGTCGGCAAACAGACTGAGGCGGGTCTGGTACTCGTGGCTCTTGTAGCGGTGGTGGGCTCGCAGGAACTGGACACAAGACATTCACATGAGTGCTGACACGATCATGGCCTGCACGAGGTAGGTGAGTATGTCGGCAAACAGACTGAGGCGGGTCTGGTACTCGTGGCTCTTGTAGCGATGGTGGGCTCGCAGGAACTGGACACAAGACATTCACATGAGAACTGACACGATCATGGCCAGCACGAGGTAGGTGAGTATGTCGGCAAACAGACTGAGCGGGTCTGGTACTCGTGGCTCTTGTAGCGATGGTGTTCTCGCAGGAACTAGACACAAGACATTTTCATGGGAACTGACACGATCATAGCCAGCACGAGGTGGGTGAGTATGTCGGCAAACAGACTGAGCGGGTCTGGTACTCGTCGCTCTTGTAGCGATGGTGGGCTCGCAGGAACTGGACACAAGACATTCACATGAGAACTGACACGATCATGGCCAGTACGAGGTAAGTGAGTATGTCGGCAAACAGACTGAGGCGGGTCTGGTACTCGTGGCTCTTGAAGCGATGGTGGGCTCGCAGGAACTGGACACAAGACATTCACATGAGAACTGACACGATCATGGCCAGCACGAGGTAGGTGAGTATGTCGGCAAACAGACTGAGGCGGGTCTGGTACTCGTGGCTCTTGTAGCGAGGGTGGGCTTGCAGGAACTGGACACAAGACATTCACATGAGAACTGACACGATCATGGCCAGCACTAGGTAGGTGAGTATGTCGGCAAACAGACTGAGCGGGTCTGGTACTCATGGCTCTTGTAGCGATGGTGGGCTCGCAGGAACTGGACACAAGACATTCTCATGAGTACTGACACGATCATGGCCAGCACGAGGTGGGTGAGTATGTCGGCAAACAGACTGAGCGGGTCTGGTACTCATGGCTCTTGTAGCGATGGTGGGCTCGCAGGAACTCGACACAAGACATTCTCATGAGTACTGACACGATCATGGCCAGCACGAGGTGGGTGAGTATGTCGGCAAACAGACTGAGCGGGTCTGGTACTCATGGCTCTTGTAGCGATGGTGGGCTCGCAGGAACTCGACACAAGACATTCTCATGAGTACTGACACGATCATGGCCAGCACGAGGTGGGTGAGTATGTCGGCAAACAGACTGAGGCGGGTCTGGTACTCATGGCTCTTGTAGCGATGGTGGGCTCGCAGGAACTCGACACAAGACATTCTCATGAGTACTGACACGATCATGGCCAGCACGAGGTGGGTGAGTATGTCGGCAAACAGACTGAGCGGGTCTGGTACTCATGGCTCTTGTAGCGATGGTGGGCTCGCAGGAACTGGACACAAGACATTCTCATGAGAACTGACACGATCATGGCCAGCACGAGGTAGGTGAGTATGTCGGCAAACAGACTGAGCGGGTCTGGTACTCATGGCTCTTGTAGCGATGGTGGGCTCGCAGGAACTGGACACAAGACATTCTCATGAGTACTGACACGATCATGGCCAGCACGAGGTAGGTGAGTATGTTTGCAACAGACTGAGGCGGGTCTGGTACTCGTGGCTCTTGTAGCGATGGTGGGCTCGCAGGAACTGGACACAGGACATTCTCATGAGTACTGACACGATCATGGCCAGCACGAGGTAGGTGAGTATGTTTGCAACAGACTGAGGCGGGTCTGGTACTCGTGGCTCTTGTAGCGATGGTGGGCTCGCAGGAACTGGACACAAGACATTCTCATGAGAACTGACACGATCATGGCCAGCACGAGGTAGGTGAGTATTTCGGCAAACAGGCTGAGGCGGGTCTGGTACTCGTGGCTCTTGTAGCGATGGTGGGCTCGCAGGAACTGGACACAAGACATTCTCATGAGAACTGACACGATCATGGCCAGCACGAGGTAGGTGAGTATTTCGGCAAACAGGCTGAGGCGGGTCTGGTACTCGTGGCTCTTGTAGCGGTGGTGGGCTCGCAGGAACTGGACACAAGACATTCTCATGAGAACTGACACGATCATGGCCAGCACGAGGTAGGTGAGTATTTCGGCAAACAGGCTGAGGCGGGTCTGGTACTCATGGCTCTTGTAGCGGTGGTGGGCCCGCAGGAACTGGACACAAGACATTCTCATGAGAACTGACACGATCATGGCCAGCACGAGGTAGGTGAGTATTTCGGCAAACAGGCTGAGGCGGGTCTGGTACTCATGGCTCTTGTAGCGGTGGTGGGCCCGCAGGAACTGGACACAAGACATTCTCATGAGAACTGACACGATCATGCCCAACACGAGGTAGGTGAGTATTTCGGCAAACAGGCTGAGGCGGGTCTGGTACTCATGGCTCTTGTAGCGGTGGTGGGCCCGTAGGAACTGGACACAAGACATTCTCATGAGAACTGACACGATCATGGCCAGCACGAGGTAGGTGAGTATGTCGGCAAACAGACTGAGGCGGGTCTGGTACACGTGGCTCTTGTAGCGATGGTGGGCTCGCAGGAACTGGACACAAGACATTCTCATGAGAACTGACACGATCATGGCTTAGCACGAGGTAGGTGAGTATTTCGGCAAACAGGCTGAGGCGGGTCTGGTACTCGTGGCTCTTGTAGCGGTGGTGGGCTCGCAGGAACTGGACACAAGACATTCTCATGAGAACTGACACGATCACGGCCAGCACGAGGTAGGTGACTATTTCGGCAAACAGACTGAGGCGGGTCTGGTACTCGTGGCTCTTGTAGCGATGGTGGGCTCGCAGGAACTGGACACAAGACATTCTCATGAGAACTGACACGATCATGGCCAGCACGAGGTAGGTGAGTATGTCGGCAAACAGGCTGAGGCGGGTCTGGTACTCGTGGCTCTTGTAGCGATGGTGGGCTCGCAGGAACTGGACACAAGACATTCTCATGAGTATTGACACGATCATGGCCAGCACGATGTGGGTGGGCAAACAGACTGAGGCGGGTCTGGTACTCGTGGCTCTTGTAGCGGTGGTGGGCTCGCAGGAACTAGACACAAGACATTCTCATGAGAACTGACACGATCATGGCCTGCACGAGGTAGGTGAGTATTTCGGCAAACAGGCTGAGGCGGGTCTGGTACTCATGGCTCTTGTAGCGATGGTGGGCCCGCAAGAACTGGACACAAGCATTCTCATGAGAACTGACACGATCATGGCCAGCACGAGGTAGGTGAGTATGTCGGCAAACAGACTGAGGCGGGTCTGGTACTCGTGGCTCTTGTAGCGATGGTGGGCTCGCAGGAACTGGACACAAGCATTCTCATGAGAACTGACACGATCATGGCCAGCACGAGGTAGGTGAGTATGTCGGCAAACAGACTGAGGCGGGTCTGGTACTCGTGGCTCTTGTAGCGATGGTGGGCTCGCAGGAACTGGACACAAGACATTCACATGAGAACTGACACGATCATGGCCAGCACGAGGTAGGTAAGTATGTCGGCAAACAGACTGAGGCGGGTCTGGTACTCGTGGCTCTTGTAGCGGTGGTGGGCTCGCAGGAACTGGACACAAGACATTCACATGAGTACTGACACGATCATGGCCTGCACGAGGTAGGTGAGTATGTCGGCAAACAGACTGAGGCGGGTCTGGTACTCGTGGCTCTTGTAGCGATGGTGGGCTCGCAGGAACTGGACACAAGACATTCACATGAGAACTGACACGATCATGGCCAGCACGAGGTAGGTGAGTATGTCGGCAAACAGACTGAGCGGGTCTGGTACTCGTGGCTCTTGTAGCGATGGTGGGCTCGCAGGAACTAGACACAAGACATTTTCATGGGAACTGACACGATCATAGCCAGCACGAGGTAGGTGAGTATGTCGGCAAACAGACTGAGCGGGTCTGGTACTCGTCGCTCTTGTAGTGATGGTGGGCTCGCAGGAACTGGACACAAGACATTCACATGAGAACTGACACGATCATGGCCAGTACGAGGTAAGTGAGTATGTCGGCAAACAGACTGAGGCGGGTCTGTTACTCGTGGCTCTTGTAGCGATGGTGGGCTCGCAGGAACTGGACACAAGACATTCTCATGAGAACTGACACGATCATGGCCAGCACGAGGTAGGTGAGTGTGTCGGCAAACAGACTGAGGCGGGTCTGGTACTCGTGGCTCTTGTAGCGATGGTAGGCTCGCAGGAACTGGACACAAGACATTCACATGAGAACTGACACGATCATGGCCAATACGAGGTAAGTGAGTATGTCGGCAAACAGACTGAGGCGGGTCTGGTACTCGTGGCTCTTGAAGCGATGGTGGGCTCGCAGGAACTGGACACAAGACATTCACATGAGAACTGACACGATCATGGCCAGCACGAGGTAGGTGAGTATGTCGGCAAACAGACTGAGGCGGGTCTGGTACTCGTGGCTCTTGTAGCGAGGGTGGGCTTGCAGGAACTGGACACAAGACATTCACATGAGAACTGACACGATCATGGCCAGCACTAGGTAGGTGAGTATGTCGGCAAACAGGCTGAGGCGGGTCTGGTACTCGTGGCTCTTGTAGCGATGGTGGGCTCGCAGGAACTCGACACAAGACATTCTCATGAGTACTGACACGATCATGGCCAGCACGAGGTGGGTGAGTATGTCGGCAAACAGACTGAGCGGGTCTGGTACTCATGGCTCTTGTAGCGATGGTGGGCTCGCAGGAACTGGACACAAGACATTCTCATGAGTACTGACACGATCATGGCCAGCACGAGGTGGGTGAGTATGTCGGCAAACAGACTGAGCGGGTCTGGTACTCATGGCTCTTGTAGCGATGGTGGGCTCGCAGGAACTCGACACAAGACATTCTCATGAGTACTGACACGATCATGGCCAGCACGAGGTGGGTGAGTATGTCGGCAAACAGACTGAGCGGGTCTGGTACTCATGGCTCTTGTAGCGATGGTGGGCTCGCAGGAACTCGACACAAGACATTCTCATGAGTACTGACACGATCATGGCCAGCTCGAGGTGGGTGAGTATGTCGGCAAACAGACTGAGGCGGGTCTGGTACTCATGGCTCTTGTAGCGATGGTGGGCTCGCAGGAACTCGACACAAGACATTCTCATGAGTACTGACACGATCATGGCCAGCACGAGGTGGGTGAGTATGTCGGCAAACAGACTGAGCGGGTCTGGTACTCATGGCTCTTGTAGCGATGGTGGGCTCGCAGGAACTGGACACAAGACATTCTCATGAGTACTGACACGATCATGGCCTGCACGCGTAAGGCAGGTGTGAATGTCAATAAAATGAGGTGGAACTAGTACTACTTTTCAAATTACAGGCTATGCTAAACACATTCCCTCCCCTAATTAATTCAGTCTGATGTTAACCTTCAAAGCGCTAGAATTGGCTAATTAGTTGAAGTATTTTAAGTTACTTACATTGTCTTGCATATTGAAGAGTAAGAAATAAATAACATTACATTTTATGTTGCAATAGTAATTTACAAGATCAGGCATCCCTCATTTCCTCCAATTGGTAAATGAGAGAGCATTTATTTTTGTTTTTAAAGAATCAGTCTGATTGTGCAAATGTTTAGTCACTGCAGGAATAGGCCTAACTAGCGACCACATAGTACAGATACACGGAGCATGCCTATATTACTAGCGTTACAGCAAATTAAGTCTGGGCCGCCATATTGTCTACGTATAGAAATATAAAACGGCGTTTAAAACCTGCTCAATCTGACAGTGCTCACATTTCAAATAACTTTTATTTTATACCATTTAGCATAGAGGCTTAAGGTTTACATTTTGCATGTGAAGAGTCATTTAGTTTGGTAATAGTATAAATCATATTTCATCAATAATATTTTTCTATTTAAAAAATTAAAATTTATAAGTTTTTAATCAATTTTAAAACTAGGCATGAAACAAGTAATCGGCTGCTACTTTTCTTATTTTATTGGTCAGGTAAAATAAAAACGGTGGAAATTGTTGCTAAAGAGTTTAATTTTTTAATCACATTTTTTTAATAGGTGCCATAGTTGTTTGGTTGATAACTTAGTTTTTGTGGAAGAGTTTATCCGTGTGGTGCGGCGCCTACATGAAAACAAAGTCAACCCTAAACTGCTGTTTGCAAAAAATATAGTCGACTACAAAATACAAGTAAATGTGGTATCAAATTAAAGGTCTGAATCTTACAATTACTATGGTACCAATTATAAATGGTTTAAGGCAGTTTACACATCATAGGAACGTTACAGGTGCAACGTGGTGGCAACGTCTCCCAAAAAAAATGTGAAGACAAGCTTCTAGAGTATCAGTGTTTACGATGTGTAGACTGCTGTAAACCATTTATATTTTGTACTATAAGCAATTTTGAGGTTCAGACCTTTAATTTAATACCATAATATTTGTAATATTTTACGTAGTTTGTTTTTCACATGCATAGGGACTAGAAGCAAATTTATAGCTTCACGTCGCGCCTCGTGTGCTCTGTCGATTTGTACTATGTGGTCGCTGGGCCTAACAAAATATTTTTAATGTGCAACTGCACTACAACCAACATTCACCGGATTTACTTTGAAATGGAGCTTATCTCACCCCCTTAAAACTGTTATTCATGGACCGAGAAGATTTACCAACCAAAGATCCAAAATACTCTGCCATCTGCGCGAGGACGATACCGTAGAAGGGGATGCCGATAAGCCCATAGATAACGTCCAAGATGCGGCCTTGGCGCGTCGTGGGGGCTAGGTTGCCGTAACCTGCAACCAAAAGGAAAATATAGCTCAAAAATATCTCCTGAAGCATGTTTTTATAAATTAGTGGGTAAGATTTTAACTTTTCGATCTTTCTGTGATGTTTTTAATTTGTAGTTGGAAAGTGACAATACAATGTGAATAATAAAATACAAGGTTTAAATGAATACAGAATCAATCCTTGATATAGCTCACTGAGTATTCGGCTATAAATGTAATTTGGCACGAAACTCAATAGGGTGTTATTGAAACGGTCAGTAAGAGTTGTAGTAGTTTTTAAACATCTCAATTTGTGGCCGAAATTACGTAGGAGCTTTTAGTCTTATTGGAATAAGGCTTGAACGACAGCAAAATGCAAAAGTTTTAAATTGTTTTACTTCAGTATAATAAAAATGGTTTTGAAATATGACAGTTACTCTCTTAACTGAAAAACTACCAAACAACTTCAAATCGGTCACTAGCATATAACAATACTCAGACGTTCGTATTTTTTGTCCCTGAAATAAGCATTGTAAGATTGAACGATGAATTTAGCACCGGCCCAACAACAAATCCTTATGATTTCCAGAGAACCTATGATTCCTTAGTGCTATTAAAATATTTGAGGAAAATTTGCTCTTTTCAGCCCATGAAACATCAGTCGTGAGTGAGATCCTTTAATGAACTACTTAGCCCATTAAAATCAATTGCAAAGAATCGGTGGCGGAGACTGATTTAAATTTTATCATCTCATGAAACATACCCAAACTCTAAAGTGCACACTAAGATGTATTCCTTTCAATCATTAAAGGAATCTTCTTTTCTATGAGTCTTCTTTCTATCAGTGTCAAAAAACGGTTTAAAGCACCAACAGATTATCTGCGGTTTAAAATTGAAATTCTGTACTTACAAGTCTCCCTGTACTAAGCTCTTTCGTAGACATGGGCTCTTCACTATGTTTACAGACTATGGCCATAATAAAAGGTTGTGTACCTTCGTAATTACGTAACAAATACCAACCATTTTTATGACACCAACTATTTTCTCTCGACAAAAGAAAAAGTCGTTATGTATAACAATATCCTACCAGAGATCGCCAGTGGTCAACAATTCGATAAATTTTCAAATTGAGAGATAGTGATAGCTAATTTTGCAAATGATCTTTGCATACACCAAAGCGTTTCTAAATACATTCATATAGTACATATCTCCCATGTAAACAAGTAATATAACTAAATGGGTACCAAAAGCAAAAGAGAAAGACTTACTTTGACTGATTATTTTACCTCACCTCTGGCGCATATTTATGACATGGTTTATAGTATTTTATTAAGATTCCATATTTATCTTTTTAACTGAGCTGATTATTGATTCAGAGAACAGTAAAATTTCAGTCATCAAATAAGTTCATTCCATACATCCCTTACCACAGTTCCCTCCCTCTCTCCCTCCATTCATTCCTTCCCTCACTCTCTACTTCCCTTCCTTCCAACATTCTTTCCACTTTTCCATAATTTTCTCCTTCATTCTCTTCTTACCATCTCCCCTCCCTCCTTTCCTACCCTTCGGAGTCGATTCTTCTCTACCCTTCGAACCTTTTTCCCTCCCTCCCTCTCTTCTTATCATTATCACTAAAATATTATTATACATATTTTACCCATTCTCCACCAATAAAAAAACCATTTGAAACTAATGTCCATTTGTACTCCAATTGCACGTCGGTTAGTACACTGGATGATAGAGACTCAACTTCATGTACTTTTTCTTCCATTTTCATCTATTTTTAATCTTATTTAAGCGGCTAAACTTGCTCTTCTCACTAAATCTCAAATGAAACACATTTGAATATAATACCTTACTCTATAGTCCTGATTTCGTAACATATGATATTTTCACTCCATGCCCCAGTAAAACAGGCTTGAGCCTGTTTGAAGATAATTTGTTCTTAGCTCTAGTAAATATTTTACTGGACGAATACTAACTCGTGTCAAATTCTGTTTTGTTATTCTATCTCCTCCATGGCAACTCATAAGGCCAATGTTTTTTATTTATAATTTAATTTGTTGCTTGTCTAAATACTATTTTAAATTTTAATTGGATTGTGCTTATCTACAGAAAAATACAATTTCTTAGATTTTTGCTACGTTGCACACAGGCTGAGAAAAAAGGAGGACAAAAACCTTATGGAAAAATGCTTTTCTATTAATATAAAGATATATGGTTTACTGTAATAATAAGCAGCTAACATCTTTTGTATTTTAAAAATTTCCCTTTGTATATTTAATTATAAATACTAAATCAAAATTTTAATATGTCAAGCAGTTTGTTAAAATGTAATGTACGTAATAAGGAAGCCTGTAAACATGTAAAGGTACATCGATAAGATAGACACTTTACAGCAGAATGCATCTAATTTTGTCTTTAATCCTGCATGTTTCTTTATCAAAACAATGACAGACTCAAGATGATGTCAATGTTTTGATAGGCGAATTTAAAGATAAAACGAACTTATCTTATAGACCGAACGCTATCAATAGCGAAATTGGCTAATAATTGTCATTTAATCGTTGTGATTGAGAGGCGCCCTCCACATATTTACTTTACGTTATTCAAAGAAAGGGGTTCTTTGAAGTTTTCAAGTGATGAGTAAAAGAGTTTTGCAACTGGTCTTAATTGATAATGCTTGTTTTTGAGTAGTTTTCAAGTGATTGCCGAAACTGGAAAGATAGCGACAAAACTTTAGGTATGAAGACTTAAGACACAAGTTCTAGCTATTTCTATGGTTTCTATGGACATGTGGTAGGAACAGTTTTGGAATTACGAACACATCACCTTAAACATTTCCACTGATTGAATTTCTTACAAAAATTGATGGTTCAATAACTTGGTTTGAATTTGAGGTTGATTTTCATTTCGATCAATGCTGCTGACATGTGGTAGGAACGTTTTTGGAATTACGAACACATCACCTTAAACATTTCCATTGATTGAATTTCTAACAAAAATTGATGGTTCAATAACTTGGTTTGAATTCGAGGTTGATTTTCATTTCGATCAATGCTGCTGAGCCAGGAAAAGAGCCTACATCGAATTATTATATTAGTATAAATAATTCAGAAAAATATCTTTCAAAGTTCGTTCATATGTATTAAATGTAAGTATAACCATAAATCATTTAAACAAGCGATAAATAATTTTACATTCCGTAATCCAGATTTTTTACATGTAATCCAGCGACTGCGAAGAAAAAAGTCAAGGCAAGTTTCGAACTTGGTTCATTTCAAATTTCCTTTCGTCGTTCATTAGCAGCGGTGAAAAGTTGTAAAACCTAAAACATCTTAAGTTGTATCAAAGTAATAGTAATTAAAATTCACACCTCTTATCGAGCTAGGAGTGCACTTAAAAAACATGAAAAAGTCGTGGAATGACAAGAGTTAAGATTATTTTGACGAAGGGTTCTTCAAAGTAAGATTTAGTTTTAAAAATATATAATAACCCAAAAAAATAATAACACTCAAAGGCTCCTTACCTATAGTACTGAGGGTGCACAGCACGAACAAAAAAGAATTGTAGAAGGTCCAGAGGAAGGGTTTGTTGTCGAACGGCTCGTCGGCGTCGGGCGGCGGCGAGGACGAGGGGTCCGTGTCGTTGCCCTCTCCGAAATGGATGCTGTCTATGAAGAACGGCTTGCCGCAGTACTCCGACAGTCGCTGCAGCAACTCCATGTGGGCGTCTGGGACTCCCGTGGCGTAGTAGCGGCGCAGCAGCTCTGGAAGGAACGGGAAATTGTTCATGTGGGGGCATCTGGCAGTGCCATGACGTAGTGGCGGCGCAGCAGCTCTGGAAGGAACGGGAAATTGTTCATGTGGGGGCATCTGGCAGTGCCATGACGTAGTGCGGCGCAGCAGCTCTGGAAGGAACGGGAAATGGTTCATGTGGGGGCATCTGGCAGTGCCATGACGTAGTGGCGGCGCAGCAGCTATGGAAGGAACGGGAAATGGTTCATGTGGGGGCATCTGGCAGTGCCATGACGTAGTGGCGGCGCAGCAGCTCTGGAAGGAACGGGAAATTGTTCATGTGGGGGCATCTGGCAGTGCCATGACGTAGTGGCGGCGCAGCAGCTCTGGAAGGAACGGGAAATGGTTCATGTGGGGGCATCTGGCAGTGCCATGACGTAGTGCGGCGCAGCAGCTCTGGAAGGAACGGGAAATGGTTCATGTGGGGGCATCTGGCAGTGCCATGACGTAGTGCGGCGCAGCAGCTCTGGAAGGAACGGGAAATGGTTCATGTGGGGGCATCTGGCAGTGCCATGACGTAGTGGCGGCGCAGCAGCTCTGGAAGGAACGGGAAATGGTTCATGTGGGGGCATCTGGCAGTGCCATGACGTAGTGGCGGCGCAGCAGCTCTGGAAGGAACGAGAAATGGTTCATGTGGGGGAATCTGGCAGTGCCATGACGTAGTGCGGCGCAGCAGCTCTGGAAGGAACGGGAAATGGTTCATGTGGGGGAATCTGGCAGTGCCATGACGTAGTGGCGGCGCAGCAGCTCTGGAAGGAACGAGAAATGGTTCATGTGGGGGAATCTGGCAGTGCCATGACGTAGTGGCGGCGCAGCAGCTCTGGAAGGAACAAAGACAGTTAATGTGGGGGCCTCTGGCAGTGTCTGGCAAGCAGCACCTCTGGAAAGAACTAGAGGTGGTTCATGAAGGGGCCTCTGAGAGTGCCTTGGTGTAGTGGCGATGTAGCAGCCCTGGAAGAAATATGAGACTTAAAAGAGAAAGGAAGGAAGTAGCTGTGGAAGGTAAAATCAACTTTTCAACTGTTTTGACAAATACTTTCAACAGTTAAAAAAAATGTAATTTCTCGGTTGAATGGTTTATGTTTTTATCATTTTACATTTGTAGTACAACTTTTTATAGGGATTGCAATTTTAAAAGGGACAAGAAAAGGATTTGTGATATTGTGATTTTCCTGTTGGAGGGTAGCAAAAGAAATATCATTGAATCCAATAGTTTATGATAAAATTAAGCGTGATAATATTCCCCCTTTCCTTTATATATTTTTTGGTTCATTCTATTTAGTCGTGGTTTGGAAAAGCGAACGCTGAAAATACAGATTGAGTCAAAATTTAATATGTTAGTAACTGTAGCAGTCTAGATCTGTGTCCGTGTCGTTACGACTTGTGACTATGTTTTTAAATGTTATTTGTGTGTTGAGTGAGAAAAGTACAACATTGTCTCACGAGTGGTAATGAGGCGCCCGAGCTTGCTAGAGCGACAATTTCATGAGTTTCAATTGGCTAATAGCGCCTGCATCCGGGTAGCTGCAACTATGCATACACCAGCGATCAGCTGGTTGTTGGGACGTTCTTACATGCTTAATTATTAATTGTTTTACGTTCTCACAGCTGATTGTTATTAATGTTATCCTTATTTGAATACTCCTGCTACTAAATCAGCTGTTAGCGCCTGCATTCGTAGAGCTGCAAGATATTTGAATGTTTGCGTGGAAGTTCGAAGGTGCTCTAACTTTTGAATTATTGATTTCAATGCTATGTCGATGTTCTTCAATTTATTCCCACTGGGAGACAAAGCAATCACTTTACTCCCGCTGAGAGATAAATTACTCAGCTAAACTACAAACTAAATTAATTAGTTTCACTCACCCATACAAGGGGTAAAAAGCCTTTAAACATAGTAGGTGGGGGGAAATTGTGTGTTATGGTTAGTTATCAATTTTATTTTAGTCGTATACACTATTTTAACCTTAATATTAAAATTTATTACCTTAGAACAGTATATTTTACTTTTTCCAATAATGACTATCAGTCCTTTATATTTTAAGGCAT
Source organism: Flexamia atlantica (assembly GCA_035578135.1). Taxonomy (NCBI): domain Eukaryota; kingdom Metazoa; phylum Arthropoda; class Insecta; order Hemiptera; family Cicadellidae; genus Flexamia; species Flexamia atlantica. Next base: position 32,992,352 of record JAQJVK010000003.1, on the reverse strand, counting down.
GAAAAAATATGCTGTCTCTGAATTCAAGGTAAACTAATTAAAAATAGACCTTACAAAACTACTAAGATAGGTGATACATGATGATTAGTTTGTAGCAGTCTAGGTGCAATTTATCTTCAAGAAAAATATCAGCAGGTCGCACTCTAATTAGTTACCGGTAAAATGATTCGGTATATTAAGACCACAGTAAGATATTGAGTAACTGTATGTAATGAATAATTGAAACGATCACTTAATCATCCTGGGAGGTCGATTGACTATCAGAACTGTTTAATTTTAAGAGAAATTGAATTCGCTCGGTGTGGTATTACTGATACATGTTTCCTGCAAGAGGTTTTAATTAATGAAATGAAATTATATGAAACAGTGCTTTATTTACATTCATAATTAATTACTACAATTTTTATAAGCTTGCCACTTTTAATGCCACATGTTTCGATGCCATATACTTGACAGAGTTTATTTTCATTTTGATTCTTTTCTAATCTGTGGAAATTCGAACACAGCACTTAAACACTGGCCACTAAGGTCGTCGGTTTGGTTGGCATACACTGCTTTAGGTGTTAAATTAAGAGGTTTTAATTAATTGAAAATATAAATCCCAAAGCTTATATTATGCTGAGTAGACAAGGTATTTTTTAAATAGATCTACACAACTGGCAGAGGGTTTTAGGTCTGTGAAAGAAGACAGTGTTGTTGCTTGTGCCTCTTAAACTCTTAAATAAATAGTACCAAACCAATTTAAGACGGCTTATCAATACATGTTTCTGATTCTTAGTAAGGATTGATTTACAATACTTATATTTAATTTGCTTACGTCTAACGATTTTTACGTAGTAGGTATTATGGTGAACGTGTTTCAACCTTCAGGTAATTACCAGCATCCAACATGTTGCTAATTCACATTCTTTGCTACATCGGTGTTTGAGTAAGCGGCGTAAATGTTTTTACAAACACGGAAAATATGCATACTGTTATTATTATTTACAACCTTCTTACCAATGTAGGTCGTCTATTGCAAATAAACCAATATATTAGAATTTAGTTTTATAAATGGTTTGTTAAGATATATACTCAATGAATGTTTTACTGAAGTCACTGCAATAGTACATAATTTGTTATATATTTTTCCCAAAAGTCCATAGTAAAATGTTGCTAATGTTCCACGTAAGCCAATTAATAAACAAATAATTTCAAAATTGACAATCTTATTTTTTTAATGACCGTATTGGAATAGTCTGTATTTTTTTCACAGTTAATTTATTTTGCCTGTTGTTCATCAATTTCAAATCTCACTTTGGGGTCGACAATTAATGCTTTGCTCTTCTTCCTTCCTAAGACAATTATGTCACTTCGTCGAATGGAGTCGTATTCTGCAAGAGCATTGACTTCTTCATGGACTTCATTTTATGATTTTCCCCGGAATTCTTGAGCAATAATAGATCGTATTCTATTATGCCGGATTTTCCTAAGGAGTAATGGTATGAATTAGCTTCGTCCTGTTTGCTAATACAGAGAATGAGATATAATCCTGGGTAAAACAAAAGAAAAGACGCTAAGTGTGGGCTTTCAACTTAATTTCAATCTGCATTTAGCATTGAAAACAGACCAAGAACTGTAAGAAAATGTAGACGGTAAATACCTTGGCCAAAATCCTATCCCCCAAACGTTTTTCATTCACATTGAAGATCGGGTCACAGCTCCTTGGTGACGATTTAGTGGGGAATGATTTTGTTTAATCTATGTAGGACCACCAGCTTGTCTGCAATCCGTTTGGGACCCCTTGTATAAATTTGTATAAGCCAAGTTTGTGTATACTTTTGGTGTTTTTTGTCAATAAATAAATCGAGATTATTAATCTAAATTTTGAAGGTTTGAGGTATGTTTTTAAAAAGAAATATATATTTTAGTTATCTTTATCACTGGATTCTCGGTGATGGTTAAAATGAATTTTAATTCAAATACGTCAGTCGCTTTTGAATATTAGCTAATGAGGATTGTTATTAAGAGGTTGTTTACCTGAAAAGTCGCTAGTCTAAACTCTCCTAGAGTTTGATGAGCGGCTTCATATTATCTCTTAACAAGTGGACTAGCGGCTGAATGGAAGGGGTTGAATAAATCTCTAATCACAATAAGAAAATATTTAAATCAAAACAATCCTGTTTATTATAGTACAAAATAGCATCCCAGTAATCTGGCGTTTAAATCACGATTCTAGTAAATGGTTTTTAATTTAGCATCATCACACTACATGTTAGAATGTAAACAAAGCAGACTTTTTAGATCCCAATGCTTTTTAAATTATCAACATTTTACGTTATTTTTCTTTTACTGATTTCAAGAAAGTCTTGTATTTCTCCCGAGTCACGGACACGCAGTCCTTTAATTTAAGCCCTGTCCTAGTTGAACCCGGAAGACGTTGTCACACCTTTGACTATTTATCAAAGGTCTCCTCTTCAAGTAAACATGTCATTACGTTTTATCTAAACAATATCACTTCATAGTGTTTATTTAGGAACCCTTTTGAGCCTCTGGGAAGAAAACCTATTGAGATTTGATAAATTGGTTTTTTAAAAAACCTTCCTCATTAAATTTTACATATACTTTCTAAGTTTCATGAGTTTTATGGCTGACGGTTCAACGGTGTCCGAGTCCAAAAGATTCAAATATATAATACATATATATAATTTCAACAGCCCCTTTTATAAATATGGATATATAAATTGTAACGAATAGTGTTGACGAATTTCCCCTATAGGGAAGAAGCTTGTACCGTAGGTGTCATGTTAAAACCTAAGCCCGAGACAATGTATGGTCAGCTTAGTCATGACTCGGTTTGTTATTGATTTTTTTTTGTTTTATTTTACTCGGTCATCACCTAAAACTGGACCATGCTTATCTTCGCTAAAACGTGCGCTCTTGTTCGAGAGCAGGCTTGGGACATGTTGGATGCTGATAACGACCTCAATGTGAAAACGCCTTCATCATAATAATAAAACAGGTTTGTTAAACTTGTTAAATGAATTAGGCTTGGTAGAGCACAGTACAAAATAAAAATTATATTATATGCAGTTTTATTTAAATTAGAAAAAAAGTTAGGTACAACTATTTCGTATATTTTGATGTGGTAGGCTAGACTAACTTGAAATTATGCAGGAGAATAATTGCAGATTAATATCTGCCGCAAACCTGATTCCCCTCTTCCATTTCCCAGCCTAAATCACTCATTTTGATTAGAAAATAATTGCTCCGAAGAAATAGAGGTAATGAGAAAACGATAAACGACCGTGATTGATCAAATAACGTGTAAATAGAACGATTATCGACGACGTGTCGTTGACACGTTAACGTGTGATCGTGGCCGTCTCGTTCACAGAGCGATTGCCTCTTCACGAGCGAGATTTGCGAGATCGCGCCACCATCGCCAGCCACGAGTGCGGGCCGGGCTCACGTTCTGCTGTGAAGACACTCAGCTGCAACTTGCATCACACCTGTTGGTATAGGCCCGACATCGGACCCCTCACGTTTATCAATGGAGTTTCCTGAAAGTGCGGTTCAGGCTTCAGGACTTTCTTGAATTTAATATTACCAATGGATTGACTGCATCCTCCTTCGAATTTCAATCTTAATCTAGTTCTTGATTTTTCTTTGGCAAAGTAAATAATGATACGATAGGCCCTATTCTACAGCAAAATACAGAACTCGTTATTATGTGGTGTGTTGTAGACAGTCCACCAAAAATTATTTCAGATCTGTTTCGTCCTGGTAGTACTCCAGAGCCAATAGACGTTGCGCCCATTTTACTCAACAGTACCAGGAGACTGAGTTTTGCTCGAATAACAACCAATAGATGTTTTAACAAAAAACCTACCAATACGTTATTGTTTGAAATTAATCATATTTTACGCGTTTCAATTAGGTGAACCGAAGACGCACAATGGTAACTGGGCAAAGAATAATTACTAATAAGGTTTGTGTTCATGAGAGAAGACGGGTTGCTGTAGTAAGATAACAATACATATTGAAAGTTTGACCTTGTGATTTATTGATTGTCATTGCAAATACATGAATGACGGGGAACTGTGTTCTTTGAAAATTAAATGGGAAAATGGTTCCTGAATAGGTTAAATTAATTAGAGGAATGAACATACGTTCGTCATTTGCTGCCCCAGTCAAGACTTCACAATCAATAGCATTTCTATGCAAACCTTTGATCCGTATTGTTGTTGCACTTACTAATGACTTTGATGTATTTCAATTTCTTATCAAAAGAACAATGCCATTTAATTTAAACATTAGTTTAAGTGGTGGCAAACCAAAACATCTTAAGATTTCAAAAACTCAATTGGATAGCTATTGACATCATTCACGTCATCACTAAAATTAAATGTAAAAGACCGTCAGTTCCCGAGAAGGTAAGAATTAATAACTCAAATACTGGAAACGCTCATGTCAAAACCAATATAAGCAAGTTTTTGCTCTCATTGCCAATAGTGGGAGTTAAAGGTTGAAGCAATAATTTATTATTGAAATGAGCGATTCTCGCAGTTTCAACGGTCCTTGACGCCGGCAATTAAATAGAAAGTAGTCAGTAGCAGCGTCTCGCCGCTGGAGACCAGTGATCGGAAAGGATAGTCACTTCCCCGGATGGTTAATCAACAATGGAAGCTATACATAGTAGGTCACCTGGGACAAGGAGGTATTCTTACCTGCTTCAACTATACGGAGCCTTGAACGTTGGCAAAAAAGCAACACTGCTTTACAAAAGTTTACTTGTACTGTGCTATAAGTCACTGATGTAAAGTGAGGTAAAAGGAGGATTAGAAATGAATATACATCTAGAAATAAGTTCAGAGCTTCTTTTTATTGAAGTTTTATGGAATAAGTTTTAGTGTGTTAATTAGATCAGAAAGGTTTAATCGTAAACAAATAATTATTTTTTAATATTCCTGGACATTTTGTTGAACTACTAGATACTTTGGTGGCTGTCCAAGGGGTTCCGAGTTAAATGTAATGTATTTCCATAAACTGGATGGGTTTTGAAAGTTTACTACTCAATGACTATGATTCATTTGATGCATCGTGAAAAATAAGTTTTCTGAGTTCGTATTAGAGGTATATTTTTAAGGAAATACAACTGTAACACTTCCCGACTAAAGCCTCAAGGTCGAGTTAGATTAGTAACCTCACTAAAATTCTTGCGGTTTCTAATTAAGAAAGCGTTCTTTTCGTGTCACTACAATGACCACATACAGCAGATGTAATAACACTTTCAGAGCAAGCTCTAGAAAGAACTCGTAAAAGCGAAAGGATTTTAGATTAAGTTTTCAGCTGTAGATTGTTTGTTACTGTAATCTTCATATAGAGTTATAGCATCTGTGAAGACTAATTTAACTGTGGCATTAGACTTGTAAAACCTAAATTGGCCAAATGTTAGTATTTAAATATATTAAAATACATCTTCTAACTTATAATTTTGTAAGGAATCGGGCTATTTAGTGATGAGCTAATGATTGTTATTGCCAAATTTATGTTAGTCCTCTTTATTTTGAGTAACTTATAAGAAAAACTATTAAAATTTACCCCTGTGTTGTTATTTTTCTTTCTTTCAAGTCTATAAGCCAGAATAAATAATACAATACTATTTATATATATTTTTTTTTTTTTTTATTGTCCTCCCTTCACATCCCAGGACGCTAGACCTAGCCCGGAACCGTTTTACACATTACTTCAGGCTAGGCCTAGTGGGTCACGGCATTATCACATAGCGAAAATGCCATTGGTGATTGGCGGGATATGAACCCGGGCCTCCGAGATCGAAAGCCCGCGCTCTAACCACTATGCCAGGCCGCTCCCCACTATTTATACTTATTGGAAAAATTAAAATATATCAACTATTGAAGTTTAATTTATCTCATAAGCGTTAGGCCTAGATTAATAAGGATTATAGTCACATTTCCGAAATTTAGTCGTGAATATGAAAAAATAAATGTCAATAACTTCGAAGAGTTAAAATTACTACAAACAAACTTTTTTCGCGACGCGACTGAACGTTTGTGCTTAAATGAAATATCATAATAAAAACTGCGCCATAAATTTAAACTCTATTTTTTAATGTTTATGTAAACAAGAAAAGGAAACCGCTCTAGTAAAATTATGATTAAATTACCTAAAATAACTTCAAATCGGCATATTTTGACAGTTCAATAGCTGGTTCACTTGAAGATATTAGAGCAATTTTTGCGTCTTCTACTCTTCACCACCATAGATAGATACCTGTATTTTAAAAAACGTAACCAAGCAAATTGGAGGAAACAAACAAAGCAGATAACATATTTTTACGAGAACTTTATGCGACCTTGAGTCCTTGGAGTCATTTTCCTATCAGTAGTAAATGACTTGTAATTAGTCAAATTCCGGGATAACGGCCGTCCGCCTGACATAAGCTCTGATAACGTACACTGCCGGGAGTCATGGGTTCGGGCCTTCGGCTGGCAGTTATGGTTAAACAATAAACATGTCCTCGGGCGACGGATTAGGCTGAGTTTCTCTGCACATGAGAGAGCTGCTACTATCCAAGAAAAATTACGTGCTGACCGCATGGAGGCAAAGATTATTTTTGAGCGTAATTTCCTGTGGAAACAAAGAAGTGCTTCTCTCCGATGGTTTGTTATATTTCATTTCGGTGTTTTGTATCTAATGTTAAAGAAAAGAACTCACTCTTCTCCCCTTGGTCATCGATCAAGTGGATTAATCGTGCGTGCACAAACTTTGGGTCAATTTTAATTTTGTAGGAAGTGGAAATATCAGCTTAGGACAGAGAGGGAACATATATTTTAAAACTAGTTAAAATCATGATGAAAACAGTATTAAATCTTAGAGGGGGGAAAAACAAATTCCTCCTCATTCAGTTTGGCTGCTAAGCTGAACTAAATCAGCAACCGAATAGTTTTTTTCTTTAGCAAGAGGAAAACAACTTAGTTGAAACTACATTTCACTCGTTGATACATATATTTTAAAAAAATGTTTCAAGTAAAATATATCATTTACCCTAATAATTGTCATTGAAAATTCAAAAATTTATAAGAACAAAAATAATTGACGTATTTTTTAATTTGAATTGGAGCTTCTTAAGTTATTTTTTTTGTAATTTCAAAGGTATTTTGAAGGTATTGGAATTTATGTTCTTCCGCTTGAGTGCAATAATTTGATTCCTTAAATTTTAGTACAGGCAACGAATGCTCAAAAAAAGGTATAGAAGGAATTGCATGGAATAAAATTTTTGACTTTGCAGCTTTGTTTGGGCTAGTTAGGAGGTGAACATATCAAAAGTCCCCGTCCGTAGCCCTGGTGCGTGGGGAGAGAGGGGGGTCTGCAGGTAAATTTTTTTGGTTTTTCGTAAATATCTCGAAAACTACCAACTTTTAGTATTCCCTATTACATTTGAAAATTAAAGAAAGTTAAATTTCCTGTAAGAAAAGTATATAATATGTCCACTTTGGTCCAACTATTTACAAGACAAGCACAAATTTTATCAATATTTAAACAAATATTCCTTCCATAAGGAACATATGTAAAATTGTAGGTAGCATTAATGCCCATTGAGGCAACGCTTTTTTCACCTAAAGGGAAATGAACATCATTCAGGAAATATTTACAAAATTTCCCACCTCAATCATAAAAAATTGGTAATTTGACACCTCAATCATAAAAATTGGTCTAAAATAAAGGCGTTTGGCAGTTCTCGAAAAACAATATTTTTCAAGAAATCATAACAATTTGTTATAATTCCTTGAAAAATAACGTTTTTTGTGTGCTCGCCAACTTTATTTTATAAAACTTTTTATGATTGATGTGTCAAATTACTGGAAATTTTGTCATTAATTCCTGAATGATGTTCATTTTTCTTTAGGTGAAAAAAGCGTTGCCACATTGGGCATGAATGTTACCCACAATTTTACATGTATTTCTTATGGAAGGGATATTTGATTAAATATTAATAAAATTAGTGCTTATCTTGTAAATGGTTGGACCAAAGTAGTCATATTACATACTTTTCTTGCAGGAAATCTAATTTTTTTAATTTTAAAATGTAATTTGGAATACTAAAAGTTGATAGTTTTCGAGATATTTAGGAAAAACAAAAAAATGGTACCTTGAGACCCCCCTCCCTCCCCCCGCTCAAGGGCTACGGACGGGGACTTTTGATATGTTCACCTCCTAACAAGTCCAAACAAAGCTGCAAAGTCAAAAATGGTGTTCCGAAAAATTCCCTCTATACCTTTTCGTTGCCTAGAATATTTTTTTTCTTCCAGTATTCGATATAGCTACAAAAATTAATAAGGATTAATCTTAGTAACTTTTTAAAAACAAAATATAGCAAGCTAACACCTAAACCTTATGCATGATTACGTGTTATCAAGTGAGATAACATTTTAGTTTCCTCCAACACAATTCTGTTTCATTTAATAAACGTTGGTACTAGTTATAATGTTAGGCGTTATCGAATTTAAAATTTTACATCAGCTGCGTCAGAGCATAAAAGCCTTAAAAATATTATAACCTTTTTCTTTTTTTTAGCGAATCTCCCCCTATAGGGAAGTAGCTATTACCGTAGGCGGCATGGTGAGACTTAAGCCCGGGACCATGTTATTTTTTCGTTTTGAGGTCCCTAGAGGCCAAAAACAACGTTCGTTCATTTTGGTATATATGTATGTATATATATATATATATATATATATATATATATATATATATGTGTGTGTCCGTAGGCACGATAACTCTCGTAAAAAAAGTCCGATCTTGATGAAATTTGGAACAAACATTTAGAGCGATATTCTTGACTTTAAGTTCGAAAACCAGCAAGATCGGTACATTCTAAGGCGGTCTTTTTGACTAAATAAAATTTATTTTCAAGATTTAACATATTTCTATTAATTTGAAGTAAATTTAATGGTCAGAATTGAATTCAGCTTAAAAAATAAACAATATAGCATTTTGAATTATTACTCTACATCAATCGGTTACTGAGATATCGGATCTGCAAAATACAGTACATTGTCTTTTGTTTTTCCCTGAAGGGACATAAACTGTCCAAATTCTGGTATGAAATACCCAAATTTTTCATTCAATTTCCCTAAAATGGGTTTTAAAAATAATAAAACAAACCACATGATTGAATTTAATTTGTTCATGTGATGGTTTGATTTGTTTTTATTTCTTGGATCTGAGTAGATTGATAATATGTTTGCTGACATTTATATACTATAACAAGTAAATTTATTAAAAATTATCAGAATATGAATAATTATTGAGAAATAAGATCATGAATGATAAAATTTACTTAATTTAGATTAATACTTACACAAAATATTCAAAACAACAACTTCCCTAACTTATGTAGAATATGCCCACATATAAAAATCCTTTAGAAATTAACTAAGCATGCAAGTTTTCTGCAACAAGTTTATTTAAATTTTAAGATAAATCATATGTTTGGATTCAATTTTTTTATGTGACTATTTTATTTGTTTTTGTTTTGACCGATTTTAAATCATTGATTGTATGTTTGCTTAAATTTTTATTATACTATAACAAGGATACACTTATAAAAAAAATATTAGACTAATAATTATAAGATTAACAAAAAGAATATTGTTGGAATGGATACCAATGTGATTCCCATGATCATTTCCCTTATATATAAAGCTCTTGAATTGATATGTAATATACCTTTTGCATTAATTACATAAAATGTTTGAAATATTTTCCTGTACTTAAGTAAATAAGCTCCCATATAAAAATTAATTCTTTAGAAATTCGCTGAGTACGCAGGTTTGCTGCGACGGGGTATTTTACATGTGTAATACAATTTAATGTGATGGACTTGTAAATGAGGACTAAATAAAACCCAACGTCAAGTAACAGGACATCATGCATTTCTATATACTATGTTTACCATGAGCGGGGATTCTGGTAAATAATCAACAAGTGAGTACGAGTTTTTACAACAGAACATGTAACATACTACTTTAATTTGAATTTTAGACAAACTTTTCATAAGCCTTGCTGATAAATACTTATGACCCGTAAATCCTTGCGTGACCTTCAACTTTCTCTCGCGTGATGTCCTAAGAGTTAGACCAACAATCATAACATAACGGATTCTCATGTTGTATCAAGAGCCTTTGTCGTGTCCCCAGAACATACAGTAGGTAGGGAGCTGGAGTGGGAGTGAGGGGGAGGGACGATGACGGCAAGATTGGTGGGACATTGTCCCAGATTTCCCTCCCACCTTGTGTCAACTTGCAGCCAGACACTTGTCCTGTGTGATGTATGGTCAGTGAGATGATGTATCTTCACTGCGAAGGTTTCCATGTTGATTTAAAAGGTACAAGTGACTCCTGATGTACCGGTGTTTTAAATTATTAACCCAGCCCTGTTGTATAAACACCAAACATTGATAAGCGTCCTCCATAGTTATTATCCGAATAAGATATTAAGAAAATTACCTCCTGATGATAATCCCATATTGAAAATTAATTTTATTTACCTACAGTCCTATAACCTGGTCCAAAATTTAAACAGGTTATGATAATCAATATCAATCCCAAATAGCTTTGCCCTTGTATAGTTTGTAAATAATTTTTTTCGAAATAGATAAATGGAAAAGTTGGGAAGAAAGGTCCTTGAATTAATACTTCAAGAGTTATTTTTAAGGCATCATACATAAGGTTTTGCAATCCTGTAAAACTAAAAGCGTATGTTTGGCGAATCATAACTAGGATTAATTAACAAAATAAGACTCAAAATTAAAGCACGAGCAGATGAACCAAGCATGATTGTTAACAATGTAAAAAAGCCTCGTCAGTCAAGGAATAAACCAAACCCAAAAGCGTTTGGTTTATTCCTATTGTACATACCTAGCATGTACAATAATTGCCATCCTACCTCTGATCTCCAGTGCCTCAGCTTTGGCCAGCGCTCTCCTTTCTTCTTCTATGGGTCTCTCCACCGAGTAGAAGACGAAGGCACCGACAAACAAGTAGATCATGAACAGGAAGAACAACACCATGTACTGCTTGAACGACATGTTTCATGTTGTATGTTCAGCGTCCAGTGTCTACACAAGTCTCCGAAGTATGTCACAGCTAGAGGATAGCTTCAGCAGAAGTCTCAGCCGCATCGTGGCATCTGCGGGGTCCAAGGGGTAAAGTCGACGTCGTGTGGCCCAGGTGCTTTGGAATTCCAAAACAGCTATCGATATGAAAGGGGAATCATTGCTTGATCAATTGCTTGGTATTGATAACCGATTGATAACGTTATCTTAACGACGGAAATAATTTTTGCTCGAATGTAAGTGAGCTTTATTTGCAATACACTCAATAAACTACTGTAAGAGATACAGTGATTGTAGCTATAGTTTTTTGCGGTTACTTTTAGTTTAAATAACAAAACTAAGTAATTATTTTTAGATTATGTTAAGTTCGAGATACTGATGTTAGTTTTCAAACTGGAGAGTACTGCAAGAAAGCGATTCCATTTGTAGGGTTTAATTTTTATAAACTTCCTAAACTAAAATTTAACTTCTTGTGGATTCTAAAATTGTCTATCATAATGGGTTTAAAACAAATAGTGTAATTTAGTAAACTTACATATTTTATATTCCTAGCAAAACTTTATTTTTATTCTACTTTTGAAATGATTAATTTATAGCTATTTACCATAGGTGGAAAAGTAATATTTCGAGATTAAAAATCTTTGTGGCGCAATGATTCAGCTTCACAAAATTTTACGCAATCTTTTACAATCTTCACGCAATCTCTTTTTTTTATAATTTTTACAATATTCACGCAATGATTCAGATACGCAATGCTTTATTTGCCTGATATACACATTATTTACCACAGTATATATTTTTGTTTAGTGAAGCTTTTATTTGTAGCTCTGAAATCGATGGTGAAAAATCTTTCCATTTTCTAGTTGGCCTAAGGTTAATGATTTACATAATATATTTAAGATACCCGTTAAAGGCACGAGATAAATTTACCGGTGAGAAGAAAGCGATCCACGATTAAATTTCATGAATTCCTCTCCTTGCATAATATTTAGCAATAAAGCGTATCCCACTTGTTGGTCATACTGTCGCCTACAAACGCCTACATAACTGACAGCTCGCTGTGATGCGATATTCCTGGTTATGTCCAGCCATTATCATACAGACAAGAGCTTCGTGTGAGCACGAAATTCACATTACAGCCAGGATTGCACAGGAAAGACCAGTCTTATTTATTGAGAATAAGTACCGGATACACTATTTGTGAGGTTTATGCTGGTTTTTGAAAGGCGCTATTTTAAAGGAAGGAATCTGTGTCCATAGGTGTCAATCATGTAAAATTATAAAGCAAACCCTGATAATACTATAGAAAAGCTATATAGCATTGCATACATCGAGAAATTAACAGACTACATTAAGAAAGTGTGATTCAGCTTGTATGGAGGATTACCGAAAATAACTATTTAGTTGTAACATATTTCTCTCATGAAGTTTATTGGAGAAGGCATTTGTTTAACCAAAGGTTTATTGAACACAAAATGCAATTCGACTACAACGTGTCATAAAAAGCTTGATCTAGCCCCCTCATATTTATCGTCGTTATATACTCCGAGCTGAGTAGGCCTACATGTAAACCACCAGTCAAGTGCGGTCTGCTGTCTATCAGTTTGGGCGTGGGCCTGAACCAGCGATTGCCAACGGAAACGGACATGTCGCTCCACAACAATCGCAAAACACTGGCAGCAACAAGTACGCAGTTCTCCGCAACTATGACGAACTTCAAGAAGTTAATTGTTTTTAAACTGAAACGGATGATAGACCTAATAAGTGCTATTGCTTTTAAGAGTTTTTCATTATGCTGAAAAATTATTTTTTGTGGCGTATTGGATATGAAATACCTAGCGAGTATTTCAACTTATAAGTAATTAAACTAAAAATTCTAGGTTTCATCCTTTGGGAATCACCATTTAACTCTAGGTATGATTTGTTATACAGAATATCAATAACTTTTGCTCCAAACTCAAAGACTTTTTAATCCAGGGTTGTTTTTACTCCCTGGAAGAATATCGTGACTCGAATTGGGAGGGCTACTCAACTTAACATATATGTATATAAGCCCTTTTGACCTATTCCCTTCCTATTGCGGCAATCTCACAAGGTTGGGATGGAGTATTCATGGACTGGTCTCATGCCGTCTTAAGCGGTCTACGGGACGACGCGGGATGTATGTATGTATGTATGTTACTGCTCAGAATGAAATTTGGGCAATTCTACGGTATAATGGTTCAATAATTTTGATTATTCAGTCATAAACCGATAGGGGAGTTAATATGTGATTTTGCCTAACCTAATATTTCTGAGATTGATTAAAATACCTATTTCATCGCGATACATAAAATCATTGTAATGCTAAAAAATCCAAATCTCAAAGAATTTTACATTACAAACAATGCCTTATAATTTATTATACAAATTATTGTAATTTTTTTAATGATTGTAATTGTTAATCGATGTAATTTTATTTTTATTTTTTATTATTAATGTACGACTTGCAAGTGAGTATTCATTTGTCACTTTTTGACTAGGACTGGGAAGAAAAAATATCCAGTTGATCTTTGCTGCCACGAATACATTAGAAAAACCTAATTATAGCAATTAACAATTCAAAATTGGCTGGCATAACTGTGATGAAAGTTCCTCGTGAATCATTTCTCGCTAGCATGTACACCATAAAAAATAATAGAGCTAGATATATCAGTCTAATTTTGATAATAGTTGGCTATTATAGGGTCGAAGGAATAGGCCTTTTCACTCTTGTTAGAATTAATTTTATGTACTTGAGAACTAGACCTACTACTTATGTTAAAAATTTGATAAATTTGAAATTCAAATCGTTAAGCTTTTTATAAAGTTTAGATTTGCATGAGTGGCGTTATAAAAAAGTCTAATAATTTGGCTCAAACATAAAATCAAAGAAAGGTTGTGAAATCCTGTGTGACCAAGTAAAAAAAGTATATACGAGTAAAATGATCCAATCCCTTTTATATTGTTAAGAATAGGGAAAATGACTTGACAAACAGGGGTTTACTTGAAAAATTATTTAGATGCATGTTAGGAAGTTTAGAAAGAAGAAAAGAAAAAAAAATAAAAGAAAGAAAAGAAAGAATAAGGAGCTCCTAATATTAAATATAAGCGTGAAATAATTTAAATGTAATTCTTAACAACCCAAGTAATATGTTGTATTCATAATAAGCTACTTTATAAATTAATTGAAAAATTAAAAAACTTTTTTTCAAAATTGAAAAGATTTTTAGAAATCAGGCTCAAAACCTCAGTTCCATTAACGCGCGCGCTCATCCATCCATCCATTTTCGCATTTTTTATTGATTAGGAAATATAATAATTAACACATAACATAAATGGACATAAATGGGTTCGAAATGGCGTGAACAAAAATCTAAATTGATCCAAATTGATATTTACGCAAAATAAAAATTGGCTTTCATAAAAATTTAATTCAATACTTAAAAATCAAAAACTCAAGATTTTAAAAATTAAAACCGTTAGGTTTTAATCTTAATTATAAATCATGCTTACATGCCTTTAGAGACTGTCCAATTCCTACAAAGGTTTCTCATCATTTGATCACATATTTGCATGGAAGATTAAGAAAGTTTCATAAAATTTGTATGAAAGGTATTTGTTTATTTTGTACGACTCTTCAATATTGATAGTAAAGTTTAGTTTGCAAGTCGTTGGGATCAGGAATTTTTGACTGCTTTTCATGCACAAAAGCTTTGTTGTTATGGTTTTGTTTGAATAAATTGCAGTTTCATTTGCTTGGTTCATTGTAAACAGAATTGTTTGTTTCAATTCATATCGGTTCGTTAACGGTTGTTGTAACTTGATAGAGAATTAACTAATAACATGATTGATTGTCAATAGTAAATTAATTTATACTATATTCATTTTTTTATTTTTACAAACTTTTACTGATTATATTATTTATATCAACAAATTTTGAACACTTGGTTTATTTTACTACATTTTGAAACGACTTTTTTCACAAGCAACAAGGTTTATTTTCAAGTACAAAATCTACCGTTTACATATTTTTTTATAATGAGAGCAGGAAAGATCGTGTTGTTTAATGCTAGGTATTTCTGTAAAAATCAAAATATCTACAATATTAAATTCAATGTTAGTCAAAAATATAAATATATTGTCATTTCAAAGGTACTTGTTTATTCGTACTTGTGTATTTCAAAAGAATACAGTGAAAAATAACAACCTCACAAAAAATAGACAAAATTGATACAAATTAGGAAAACTAGAATAAAAACTATGAAGTAAATCCTACGGTTTTCGGAACTATCCAAAGCAGCTGGGCCCAACGCACACACGCACACAGACGAGCACACGCGCTGAGGACGCGGCACCGACTGACGGTCTCCCTCCTCGCTATCTCCACTATCACTGTTATCACTGCAGGGTCTGTTATCATTGCATGTGGATGTGTCCTGCTGCCACCCCTCTTGTGGCTGTCTCCCCCCTCGCTATCTCCACTATCACTGTTATCACTGCAGGGTCTGTTATCATTGCATGAGGATGTGTCCTGCTGCCACCCCACTTGTGGCTGTCTCCCTCCTCGCTATCTCCACTATCACTGTTATCACTGCAGGGTCTGTTATCATTGCATGTGGATGTGTCCTGCTGCCACCCCTTTTGTGGCTGTCTCCCCCCCTCGCTATCTCTACTATCACTGTTATCACTGCAGGGTCTGTTATCATTGCATGTGGATGTGTCCTGCTGCCACCCCACTTGTGGCTGTCTCCCCCCTCGCTATCTCTACTATCACTGTTATCACTGCAGGGTCTGTTATCATTGCATGTGGATGTGTCCTGCTGCCACCCCTTTTGTGGCTGTCTCCCCCCCTCGCTATCTCTACTATCACTGTTATCACTGCAGGGTCTGTTATCAGTGCATGTGGATGTCCTGCTGCCACCCCACTTGTGGCTGTCTCCCTCCTCGCTATCTCCACTAACACAGTTATCACTGGAGGGTCTGTTATCAGTGCATGTGGATGTGTCCTGCTGCCACCCCACTTGTGGCTGTCTCTCTCCTCGCTATCTCCACTAACACAGTTATCACTGCAGGGTCTGTTATCAGTGCATGTGGATGTCCTGCTGCCACCCCACTTGTGGCTGTCTCCCTCCTCGCTATCTCCACTATCACTGTTATCACTGGAGGGTCTGTTATCAGTGCATGTGGATGTCCTGCTACCACCCCACTTGTGGCTTTGTCCCTCCTCGCTATCTCCACTATCACTGTTATCACTGGAGGGTCTGTTATCACTGCAAGAGGTTGTGTCCAGCTGCCACTCCTTTGTGCCTGTCTCCCCCTCGCTGCCTCCACTATCACTGTTATCACTGCAGGGTCTGTTATCAGTGCGTGGTTGTGTCCTGCTGCAAACCCCTCTTGTGGCTGCCTCCCTCATCGCTATCTCCAATATCTCTGTCAACACTACAGGGTCTGTTGTCATTGCATGAGGATGTGTCCTGCTGCCGACCCCCTTGTTGCTGTCTCCCCCCAGTATGACAGGAAATTATCTGACTATAATTTCAGCTTTTCATTGTTGTAAACATCCAAAAAAGCATACAGTACTGCATTGAAAACTACGTTGAGAGTAAATAAAAGTAAATACATTAAAATGGAAAATGTTAATCTAGGCTTTGTAAACATTTTATCAGACAATTTTAAAAATATTTTTGAATCTGTCAATTAATTTTAGTTAGCTCGCCATTTGTTACCTTTTATAAAGCTACATCAAATCTACTGTTTACGCAACTTTTCCTGACTTCAAAGGACCTTCGTAGCAGTCTATCACTGTCCAGCTCGTGGAAACCCTCGAAGGTGATTTCCACTTACAATTTGTGAAGTGGTCCCGATTTCTAAAAAGACTGACAGCAGCTAACTACATGTCAAAGCTAATTTGTTGAAAAGGAAACAAGGAATCATTGAGAAGAAACTGTGAGGTATTTCTTTTCTGATGTTAGCTGTAACTTTCCTTAAGAATAAGAATATTTTGTGCTTTCACTAAAAGAAAGTAATTTACCCTTTTATTCCTAAGCTAAGTATAACATTAAAGTTGTTAAACTTTAACTGAGAACTAATGAAATAAATCAAAAGACGCCCAAAGGTGTTTTCACCACACTACGACGAAATCACCTGTTTTGCAAACGTCAAACGCGGACCGAAACACACTGTTTGCCGCCACAGGACCGAAAACGTTTGGGACCCTAGGGCCGAAAGTCATCTGATCGTTTATTTGCTTGAAACAACGTCAGAACATCACATAATTATACAGCGTTCAAGACAGGTTAGTTGCGATCATATGATTTTCATAGCTGTGTTTTGTTTTCAAGTAGAATCAACTAATAATAAGTTTTTATTTCATCATTTAGGGTATATTTCGTTCTATATATAATAGTTCTATTTCGTAAATTCTAGGTGTGATGAAGTTTCAATTAAACTAAATATATTTTTATTTTTATTATTCTAAAGTGGTAATTCAAATCAGCTGTATTTTAATGTATATATGCTTTGTTTCCTTTTTATACAGATTGTCAAAGTTAGAAGAAATGGAAGGATTCAGTGGACTGGACTATTAGCCAACCTGACAGACGGTCCATAAAAGACCATTGTCATTAAGTGTTATTTATAATTTTTCTGTTAATTTCTAAATTGTTCTACTGGAATGTACTAGATAATGTACGGAAACAAGATAAGTTGTACAAATAAAGCACTTTTTTCATTTCATTTCATTTCATTTCATTTTCATTCAACTAATAATAAGTTTTTATTTCATCATTTAGGGTATATTTCGTTGTGTAGTGTAGTGAAAAATAGCGTTCGTACCTCTGCCGAAAGGGTTTGGCAGCTCTCGATCGTTTCAAATTCTCACCTTCGTCTCGAATTTGAAACACGATCTCGAGCCTGCAAAACCTCATTTTCGGCCCTTGTTGCGAAATATACTATTTCATCACACTACGACGAAATCACCTGTTTTACCTAAAGAGGCCAAAATCAGCTCTTTTTCGTCAGAGACTGAAAACCTTTTACCCTATGTGGCCGAAAGTCAGCTGATCGTTTATTTGCTTCAAACAACTTGTGAACAACACATAACTCCAAGGCATTTAATAGGTTCACACGACAGGCAAGTGGCAATCATATGATTTTCATTCATCGCTCTTAATTTTTAATATCTTAATTTCTTAATTTCATCGCTCTTTATTTCTAAGTTACGTTTTCAAGAAAAAAAGTATTCGCACCTCGGCCGTAACACTCCTTTTACACAGCACGGTTTCGCCCGGCCAGGAAAAACCCGCCCGGTTTTAATTCCTCCTTTTCACACAGCACGGTCCCGCCATATGGTGAGGGACTTCAGTAGTTGAGCAGTCACAGAGTCGGATATACAATCATGTACCTGTCTGTGTGTTGTGCTTGAAATGGATCGGGAACAAGCAATGGCCCTGTGGTTGTGGTACCAACGTCGGAAGAGACCAAGGAAAAGTCGTCGTATTCACTGGGTGCACCCAATTAATCGGAGAATAGAGTAAGTTGGACTTTTTTATTCTTTGTTTGATGACCTGAGAAGAGATGAAAAAATATTTTTTAACTATTTTTGAATTTCACCTAGCTCATTTGATGAACTTCATGACAAAATACATGACTTTGTACAATGCTTACACACAAACTGGAGAAAATGCATAGAACCAGTTCAAATGCTGGCCATTACATTAAGGTAAGCAATGTTGAATATTTAACACAGGTGGTGCATGATTGTAGAGTATTTTGTGATCAACTTAAACATATTAAGCTATCTTGTACTAAATTTCACTTATCTAGTCACTTAATTTCACTTAACTTTGCACTTTTCACTTATCTAGTCAATTAATTGAACTTTCTACGTTTTAATTGGGCTAGGAATTTAAATAACTATAAGGGCACTGTAATTTATGTACTGGGATAACAATATTTTATTGAAATATTACAAAGTGGATTTTCCAATTTACTAGTTACTTATGTGTTTGGTAATCATCGCCAAAATCAAAGTTATCTGACAAAGGAGAATTTGCAGATGGTGTAGGTGTGTGGCTACCGCTGTGTTCACTCAGTTGGGAGTCCTAATTGAAGTCTTGGTAATACTGTTGAGTACTTTTAATTATTTTATTGCCTTCTTCTTTTTCATTGTTTTTCTCTTGCGCGCAGTTTGTGATATCAAAGGTGTGGAAGTCGACTAGGGATTGACATTTGAGCGCTGGATGAACCAATTTGTACGGAGTACTGTTCGTTAGGATATGAATTGTGCTGAATAGGAAGTGTTGCCACTTGAGTTGAAGGTCCTGGCTGATTGACGTTTTGAAAATAAGAGGAAAATTGCTGTTGGGGAGGCTGAGGAGTCGGGTGATTGACAACTGTAGGATTTTTAATTGACATTCGGCCCTAGTTGCGAAATATACTATTTTACGTTTTCTAGGATAATTTAGTTCAATTTTTGCGGGGTTTAGTATTAAAATTACCCTAAGACACTTTAAAAATTTTTCCTCCAGCTTTAGAGCTTTTTTAGGGTGTAAAAGACAAAAATCTTTAATGACATAATTTGTAGTTCAATTTAAAAGTCAAAACAAAAAAAAGGTAATATATGTTGAAGAAAGCCCTAATCTGCTTGTTATTACAGCTCAATAAAATGTCAAACTATCCCAGTTCCTGGTTGTTGCGGGTTAACATCATGTTATTTTAAATATGATTTCATTTAAGTTTGATAGAAATTATTTATTTTTTGTCTTAAATTAGTTGACGTTTAGGATATCAGTTGTACATGGATGAAACTTTGAAGATAACCCCAAGTCAGAGTCAGGTAGAACTGTGAAATATCTGTTCTGAAGCGCTCTGTGAATAGAATTTTAAGGTGTTAGTAATCTTCCGACCTCGTGTTTCTGTCTCTGTGCGGTCGCCTCTGGAGCTCCGTGATTTAAACACCTTCAGCCGAGTGAATGTATAATGAATGGCCAACCACCGGAGAGGCGGCGCTGAAACTGGCAAATAGCTTTCCAGGTGGCCCTCTCCGACGTGCTCGTATAATTGTACGTCCAGATTGTCTAGAAGAAAGCACAAACACATTTCACATTTGATCATTACAAGAAAAAAAATATTTAAACGGAGTAGTTGCTCACTTTTCGTTTCTTTCTGAATAAAATCACGACGTGTATTTACTCTCCAAGGGAATTTGTCGGATTTAATTTTACTACAATAATTGTCAGATGTTTTTGTAAAGAGTTGCTGCAAAACGTTCAAAATTATCTGCAAACTAAGTTATTCTTTTTCACGTACAATGGGAATTATTTGTAAAATCATGTATTCAATTTAATTACTTTAACTTTTCCGACGAATTGCGTTTATGAAAGAGGCATGTTATATAGTCATTATAAAACACATGCGGTAATGTACTAAAACACTAACGCACTACAATTTGCATTATTTTTGAAATCTGTGATGTTCAAGATTTATGAAAACAATAGTTTTAGGCCCCATGGGAAACTTCAAAATCTCGGATATCTATTCGATCTCCATGTCGTGATTCTGTGGGTGGGCTCTATTGTATTATCTCTGTTAGCAATAATCTTTTAAATCTATGATAATAATCTGAGTGAGAGAGTGAAATGTTAACGACATTTTTAAACATAGTTTGTAAATTTTCTATCTGGCATTGTTTTCCTATTTTACCTGTCCCTTTCATTAAGGAGTTTTAAAAATTAATCTAATTTTTAATACCTCCAGCAGCAACCAATTGATTCGCTAAGCTTTAAAGCATATTTGCTTGGACAATTATTTTTATTGCTTAAAAAAGTATCAGCCCAAAAAAGGTGTTCAATTTCGATGATCGAATCTGGTTTTATTAGTACACATCTAGTAAAACAAAAAATATTGGAAATTGTAATTTTTCAAATATTATTAATATCAATCAAAACTTTATCATAGCTGTATTTAGCTTCGGAGTTTTTAAGTAGTATTGTTGTTGTACTTTTGAAGTAGATCTCATGGAAAAGGCAAAAATAAATACGTGATTTTACATTGCATGAGCACTCTCCAAACATCTTGCTTTGTAGCAACTGGCCAGTAGAGGTGATATGGCATTCACGTCGTTCACTTATTACTCACTGAACTGACTGTTACACCACCTGCGTTGACTTTTCGGGTTCTTTATACCATCGCCGGTAAACTAAATATAATTGTTAACAAAGAGTTTTTCTTTATTCCAGTCCGTTCGTGGTAACAATTTATTTCTTGCACAGGCTTTAGAAGAATTGCTCAGACATAGTAGCTGGGTTCACGATTCGTTTCACGGGGTATTTTGATCAGAAAATAATTTATTGATATTCATTAGATAATTATCCGATATAATACAATTTATGTACAAGGAGAATCGAATGGGAATCGTTTGTTGTGTTGAATTGTAACAATTAAATTTTTAGTCCGCAATGATTCTTCTAACCGCTGCTGAGCCCCGAATGCGCATTCTGGATTCGGCATTTATCCTAGTGGAATGCACATTGACTAAAAATTCGTTTAAAGACCAATCCAGTGAAACGAGTAATTATAAAACACTACCACCTAGAATTTTGTCTGAAGTATGCTAGTTAAATTTACCACTTAAAAAACACTCCTCTAGAAATATTTTGCCTGCTAAGCAAAAATGCCCAGCACAGGGAATGTTAGGCCCTAGATCTTAATGTAAAAATCCCCATCTACATTGCTTCTGCGTGGATATTCTGCAGGCTTCCTCTTTATGTCCATCTGTTGGCGACTCGTCAATGGCGGCGAGGGAACTGTCGGTACAACCAGAGCACGGACGTCGCTGTCAGTCAGGGGTCAGCCGTGAGATTCGCGATTGATGCGAAATGTCGCAAATTGTAGACGTGGGACCGCATGAGAAGTGGACATGCCCTACTTCTGGTCTTGTTACTGGAAACTACTGGATTTTTCAGTTGCTGAAATAAGCAAAAATGTTGGACTTGTACAAACGCTGAAATATAGAGGATGTCCTCTCATTTTTAGTGGGAAGAGAATGCAACAAAATTTTTCAACCAAACTCTTTTAGTATATGTTTTATATATGAATAAACCAACTGAATTGCAGATATGTAAGGTGCAGATGATCATGAACACACCTCCCAAATTAAACATTGAAAAAATAAAACGAAAAATAATTTTACTAACTTTGTAGCCTAGTTTTTGTAGGTCATTAGGCTTGTTTATTGGCTTTACTGGTTGTTCAAAAAGTAAAATGTATGGTTTAACAAAATTCCAGTCGTCCAAGACATTAAACATCGTGGAATTCGTAAGAAATGCAGTCATATGTTGTTGAATACAATATAGTGATTCGCCTCCAAGTTTGCAGTCTCGTTTTGTTTAAAGCTATAGATATCAGATTTTTTTTTAACATGTATAGTTTCTAAGACAACTGTCAAAAACTGAGGTTCCAACAAATCTGGGTTTTGATCACCCGAAGCAGTAAACTCGGAGCCAAACTGCTCAGATGTAGCCAAATGAAATTTACAAAACCAGCCACACCCAATTCTTTCCAAATTAAGCGTCTTGAACGATTATCATGTCATTTTGCTTTTAACGTTTCATTGATCAATGTTTGTGTACACCCTATATACGAGCTGTCAAATAGGTTTCTGCTTATTAATAAATGTTTGAAGCGAATTTCACATGAAAGATGAATGGTATGATCCACACGGTGGCACTAAGGCATGATGACTTTGCATCCCCTGATGCCAAAGATAACATCCGTCCAAAACAGTTAATGTACAATATGAGCCCCTTGAAAAATGAATTTGGGTTCTTATGCTTACTCCTTCGGTTCAGGCTGCGTGCAAACTCTTTTTTACCTTACATATCTTTCTACATGATATAAGCCCTTAATTCCACTATCGTTTTCTCACTTATTTCCACTCTAACTAAAGACACGTATTCGAGTTCTGAAAGTTCACAAAAGGAACTCAGGGCTAAGCTGAGTTTCTTTATGAAGAAATGGTTCAAGAGATGTAAAGTAAGATGCAAAACGCAAAACATTAAAATCGGGCTTAATATTTAAAACTTTTCCTGGACCTTGGACATATTTACACCTAAAATAATACGTATTGTTCTCCATTGGGTATTTTCTTCAGGTCAGTTCCTTGCTCTCTGAATTAAATTTCGCCAAAAGACAAAGTGTAATCCCACCGTTGACCCCCGGTCGCGATAACCCCGGCGAGCGCCCGGCTCGGTGGCTCTGATTACGATGTCGCAAGCTGCAGGCTGCTGGACCGCGTGCGACTCGCATACGAGATAAACTGATTTCTCCGCAGGGAATGTAGCGAAGACCCGAGACGTCGACTGGGACGTCATTCCTGCGTAGAGCGGCTCCTGGGAGGAAATGTGGCACCAAATGTGGACTACGAGCGGACGACAGTTGTTAACGGGCAAACCTAAGCGGTCTCACTTTTCTAAGCGAAAAGCGTGAGGGCATTATTCAAGATTAAAATGAATGCTATTTTCAAATTTATATAATTTCACTGAAGGAACCTAGGGCTCACTGTTTAAATAACACTTGTAAATATGTGATAACCCTTCATTGTTAACACATCCGTTTATATTTATTTATGAAGGACCAGAAGTTTTTTTTCATAAAGAAAGACCATCGTATGATCAAGCCAAAAGAAAAAAATGCAAAAGAACGAATTTGTATTGTGGCTACATTTTGTGTCACACAAATAGTGCTCTAAATATTGCAGTTTTTAGAGAAAAATGGAGTATAATTATTAATACGTAAGATTATTGTTTTTCTTCATTGTATATTTGATATTTACTTCAAAAATTTACTTTGAGATTATTTACTATTTAATAAAGGCTTCAAATTATTTATGAAATACCACTATAAATATGGATGAAGGATGAATATTGAAGATCCTAAGCAACTTTGTTATTGACAAAGACCAACTGATAATTGAATAGGGTTATTAAGATGTAAAACAATTAATGACAGCTTGGTCTAGAATAAACATTTAAAATTCTTCAAACTTAAAGAATACGCTTTAACTTCGAAAACATACAATATGTATAACACCTCTGGATTGTCAGTATGTTGAGCAATAATGCAACCCGAAGTGGATGAAAGTCACTGAAACTCGGAAGTAGAGCGATGTTGTCAACAAATCTTCTGATTAAACCCTATTTTCGATCCCCTACAAATTAAACGGAAGCCAAATAGCGTGCAGTGAATCGGACGGCCTGACTGAATGGTGGGTTGGACTGTACCTGGCATTAATGGGTTTAATGGGTTCATCAGGGGCCGAGCCTGACAAAGAAGGGCGGGTCGGGGACACCCGGCCACTGTTGGCCGCCGTGTTGATGGCACTGATGGTAAAAATGGCATGGGTCGACACTATCGATGATTGCTGATTGCAGTTTTTTTTTGTAATATAAAGTAAGGCAATTCTAGTCAAAAGAGTTTACTTAAAGAACTGATACATTTAATTGATGATCGAACGAAGTGAAGTGAATCTATGTTTGATTGGAGTAAAAGATTAGTTATTCGCCATATTGTGTGTACGTAACGACATAACTCAAAAACTGAAGCACTGATCATTTTAAAATTTTACATTAACGTTTAATAGCTCACCGAACAAAATACATTAACGTTTGAAGCATATTTCCTCAATCGTTCCTTGGCAATTTGGCTTCAAAAATAAATTCAATTAAATAATCATAAGCGAACAGTTACGTTTATTAAACAATGTGATGAAAATGAAGGTGACTTCAAATACAAAAGAAACTAAAGATTAAGTATGTGGCAAATATGTTTTCCGAAAAGGGCACATAACATGTTTTTGGATACGATTATTCAATTATTTAAAAAAAAGGTTTCATAATTATTAAATTTGGAAAACTCAAAGTTCACAAGGGAGAAATCCAGAGGAAACGTTCTCCCATTGTCTTTTACCAAATCATACACAAAAATCCCGACGCAGAGCAGCATCTGATCATTACCAGGTGGGATTTTTTTACTATATTTATAGGGATTTATAACCGATCCCCACTCTATTTATAAATAGAGTTGGGACAGGTTTGCAGAAATATGGATTTGTACCAATACAAAGAGGGCATTTTAAATTTAGTTGACTATGTTATGGATGATCTATTTGAGCCGGGTTAACTGATAGACATCCATTCGACAGTTGAGTTTTGACCAGACTATTTTTAGGGTACCGACGTCATTGCCTCCACATCCCATACTTTGAGCCTCTTGATCTAAATATGCATTTAAATTAATATGCGGAAAGAAAATTTTTCAAACTTTACCATTAATTTGTTTAGATATTATACTTTATTCTATTCTATTCCTTGGCTCTATTCTATACCTTTGGTGTATATAAAAGAAGTATATAATATACAAAGTAAAAAATATTCGCTTTGTTCACATATTCAGCAGGAAGGAATAATTTTGCCCCTCTATTTTTTACATAATGACGTTCGACTAAAAAAAATGAAACCCCCATCCATATACATCTACTAGCAAGAAGGTGTGCTCGCCTACCAATCCGAAAGGAATATGAATCACACATGAAGCCACGCCGAGTTTGGAAGCTTGGCTATCGCTACAGCATTATTCGATTTAAGCTACTTACGCGAGACCAACACAACAATGGGTGTGATTCAAGGTTCTTGCCATCCATTTGGTGGATATTATCAGTTTGACGCCTTGCTGCAAAAGGTGTTCCGTTCGGAGAATGGACGTCACTAAAAAAAATATAAAATCCAAAATCTATTTATATTATTTTTTTCCTTATATTATTTTGTATTATTTTGTTTTAAGTATTCGGGAAGTAAAAATATAGTGTATACAACTTAATTAATATTTATAATTAGTTAATATCAGTTCAATTTTTCAATATAATTTAAATCTGTGTGTTGTTAGAACTAGGACAAAAAAATGTGTTTATTGTTGAGAGCCACCAAAACTGATTTAGATTATAAAATGGCTACGTACCAGTATACTGTTATCGGAACAGTCGTCCCGCCACGGCACGCTCGTTTACAGGCCTGGTTGTGCGTGTTGTGTAAAGTATCATTTTTTGTTTTATTTACGTACTTTGTATTTTATGCATCTACAAAATTCTTCAAATGGATTGTTTTAAATATTGATTCCTGAAGAAATTAATATAATTATGGATTAGACAAATCCGAAACCCGGGTCATCCAGTTAGGACATGATAGAACTGCGACGGATATTGGTATGTAACCATTCTGTAACCAAAAATAATGCAGAAGAAACTGACTCATGATGCAATATCGGCAAGCCTCACTTAAACGTTTAAAATAAAAATAAATTAATTTTTAATAAAGTGTATAAAAATAAATTACATAACGATATGCCGAAAAAGGACCATAGTTGTACGATTCATTTACTTTACATATACAGTACTACAGGGTGTTTTTTTTTAAAACGCAACCCATTTTCAAGACTGAATAATTCACATATAAATATGAAATAAGTTTTGTTTTACGGTTCTTTACGTTTTATGCACTCTATTATTTAAATTTGATCTCATTTAGTTCACCTTATGTGCTCAAAAAATCCGTCAGTGGCATTTGTATGAAAATATGCTCCCTCTATCAAATTCCCGAACACGTGTTGCTAGGTACCTGTTTGCATTACATTTGTTTTTTTTGTTATGAGGTACTGATCATGCTGTGACTTGTTTTTTAGGCCTTACTTTGTATGTATCTCCAAAGAACATAATAATATAGTGGGGTCAAATCCAGGGATATTTGGGGGAAATAACCCTTCATTGATAAAATCAAGTTTTGGGTTGCGTTTTAATGTGTGTGTCTTTAAGCACGATAACTCGCGTAAAAATGGTCCGATCTGAATGAAATTTTCCACAGACATGTAAAGTAGTATTATTCTACGAAAAAAATTCACAAGATATTCAGCACCTCAAAACTAACATAAAAAATTTCATGCAATAAATTCAAAGAAGTACCCTGCAACACATGTTCGGGAATTTGATGGAGAGAGCATAACTCTATACGAATGCCAATGACGGATTGTTTGAGCACATAATGTAAATTAAATTTGATTAAACTTAAATAATAGGTTGTATAAAATGTAAAGATCAATAAAACAATCCTCATTAGACTTTCATATGTGCATTATTAAATCTTAAAAATGGGTTGCGTTTAAAAAAAAAAACACCCTGTACTTTCATTCAGTGAGATAAACAAAGATAATAACTTCGATCTATTTTGTTGAAAATAAACAATATCGTTCTCAAAAGTCTCGCCGTCATGCCACTGTATGTCTACATAAAGATTTTTTTTTAGCTTCAGGCTACTTTGAAACGGAAAATCATTCATTATGCGTTGGTTTTAAGATGGCAACTGGGGTAGTACTATTTAAAAAATGATTTGGCTATTAAATATAGTAGGCCTACACAATATATTAGGTGCAAAAAGGAATAAAAAACTAATAATAGAGTACAAGAACCCAAAGAAGAACGGGTGAATGCTTGTACTGTATAGTCGTATGCAATGCTCCACCGCCCACGATACTAGATAGCTTATATACCTGTCAAGCTTATCACCCGGGACTCTGTGACGTATTTCGACGTTTTAAGGTCATTGTTACTGCAAAGTCGTAACTGATAAACTGTTAGGTCTATTTCGGAAAAGTATATAGACAAATTTAAATTTTTATTTTGAACTATATTTGTAATGCGATTTTTGTATTTGTTGAAGTCATGTTCTAGTTTGCTTTTTTTATGCACAGATCGTGGAAATCCTCATTAGTGTCAGTAGAAGTAGTAATAGTAGTATGACAATTAATATGGTAAGTAATATGGTTTTCCAAACTAAATTAGTCAAAGAAATTGGAAAATAAAAGTCTTCTTAAAGACTTTTATTTCTTTTTCTTAAAAAAATTGAAAAGTAAACAAAATAAGACAAATATATTAACATTTTTTTAAGAAGAAAAGGGCAAAGAAGTGCAATACAATTAACATTCTAGATTGTTGAATGTGTAAGATTATGAAGACTTATTCTCAGGTCGAGAAACTTGAGACCCAAAATATAACGAGTCAAGGAAGTTTGTTTCGCAGTCGTTCATCAAAGCAAATTATCATCAACTTACTAACAGGTAGAAGTGTGAACAGCCTTCTGGTATCTTCCCCTCTAATTGTCCTACAATTAGTTCATATTATCGCAACTAACGCGACGTCACATGTTTTATCTTGTTGCATTGTTGCAAAAAATGGTTATGTCGGTCACTATGAACATGACCATTTACGAGAAGGAGGGCTGGGGTTATTGATTCTAGATACTTGGACGTTTGTAGAAAACTGGTGGAAGGTGAAATTTTTATTGAGTTTATGAGTAGTTTGGTTTCTATTGCTTGATATTTTCTATAGGCTGCATTGTAAACGACGCCCATCGCGGTAAAAAATATTTGTAAATCACGTTATGCCGGAAACAGAAAAGTTTCTATAATTAATATTTGCTATGCAAAAATTGTGATTCTTTTATATTTAACTCAGGTTTTAATTGCAGTCACAAAAAATCAGAAGAAGATCGATGGAATTTTTCCTTTTTTCGGCCCTTGTACATACCAGGTTAGATGCCACATTTAGTCACAAATCTAATCAAAATTTGGGTTATTCCCTTTGAAACGAATCTAAGATCCTATAAAAAATCGAATTACTTATTATGCGTGGTTATGGTTACTTTGATTTCTTTATAACGACTGGTAATCTATATATTAAAATAGATAAAAAATTTGAAAGACTGGAATTGGTGATTCATGAAGCTAATTTTGTGGAAGGGGTATACATAGGTAAAGTTTAATGAATCTAAAAATCGAAGTAGCTTACATAGACAGTTCAATTCCTTCTCGCTGAAAGAAAATACACGTAACGGACCCCATCCTAAAGATCTTTGGTTAAAATACAGGAAAGTATATTCTACTTTTATAACCTATTCAATATTATTCGGACACTGTAGTGCCAAGTTTCCTTCTTTCTTTTTTTCAAATAAAGATGTTAATTGGAGAGACTAGTATTATGGCTATGTTGTTGCGCCTTACGTTTTCGTTATACTATTTCAGCACGGCTGCGTCACGCTGTTGCATTGACCGGATTCAGGCATAATGTTGAAATTTTACGGCTAGATGACACGCTTTTTATGCTGGAAATTGAATAAAAATAGATAATTTTAGAATTATAATGAATTATAAAAGAAAATAAAGTGTATCTGTAATGTGTGCTTAGTTATATTAATGGTCGAATGTTGCTTCTTTTCTTTCAGCCAAACTCAAGTTAAATCGTTTAAAAAACCTACTCAGCTTTTTGGATGTAATTTGTTTCTAGAACGACAACTATGTTTATCAGAGACAATTAATTCGACAATCATTTCGTATTCCATTGTCGACTCACTGGGGACACGTGGGTTATGAGGAAAGTCGGCACAAGTATCGATTTGTCCCTTTATATTGACTGAGCTTGTAAATCCTGAAAATTGGTTCAGTAGTACAGTAACTTAAAATTATTCCTAGCTGAAAAATATTCATTCATGATTGATAATTGTTTTAAGGCACGCAGACATTATGTAAAAATGTATAATATAATAGCAATAAAAAGTGTTGTCTAAGAAATAAATCGTCATTGGGAAATGTTAATAAAATAAATTTAATTAAAATAATGAAATAAAAATAAGTGTGGTAAGTTTAGGTACCATAAAATATAATTTAAAAATTGTTTTAAAAATATATTCCTAGGTTAACGGCTGAGCTATCCAGTTGAAAAGGTTGACACAAAAAGGTTATCTAATAAGGTTTATAAAACAAAGTAGTATACATTACCTTCCTATAAAAGGTTTTTTATGCTTTAAAAAATCTATATTACTAATTCTGTAAGCGATTTTTTTAAATCAAAATTGTGAGAGTTTGACAGCTCGCAGGATGATGGGAGAGGGCGCAAATTAAAGGTCTTGGTCCAAGGGTGTCGGGAAAAATATCAGATTATGTCCAAATCTACCAGAAAATGAGAAATAACGAAATATATCTTCCATTTAAAATGCATTGGGATTGAAAAACGTATGCTTTGTTTACATTAAACATGTGGTGATTATGCTCGATTCAAAGCCGTATGCTAGATATTGACATGTGGGTTTTTCAAAATGCAGCTAACTATGCACGTTCATTGTACTATAAGAATTAAATATTTCAACTTAAAGATTTTCGGATTATATTGTTAGGGGGTTGAGTATATTCATTTAAAATTGTAAAGGGTTAAGTTCGTCGTTTTGTTTACGTTAAACGTTTACGGATTATAAAAAAAATACGGTTTTAGCGAATTTTCCCATGTAGGGAAGTAGCTATTTTACTTTCATATCTCCCACTTTTATAATTTAGGGACTTTAACCTTCTCACCATTTAAAAAGCAAGGAGAATTAACTACGTCTGTTTTGTTTACATTTGTTTTGTTTACATTGGTCAACGGGAGACCAATATTTTCTAATTTTATCCTTACCTAATTGCCTATTAGATAAAAATGTTGTCTCGATTGGAGGTTTCCATAACAATTACCCTTTGTCTTTAACTGTCCGATATGTTCCGTTGTACATATTGCTATACACGGCATTTCTTCACATTTTTGTGTTAAAAGTCGCCTTTCCCTGGGAAATAAATTAAGTGCTGCAATCTGTGGTTTACCTTAAGAACTTACTCAAGCTAACTCAAGCTATATCCATTTGTTTACTTAAAGGCAAAGCGAAATGATTTTTTTTCAAGATCGTCGAATAGCGCCACTGTTCCAAAAGATTCAGACCGTTACTATATTGAAGTAAGGCCCATTTTAGAATTCTGATACGTACTAGCAAATGTCAAAATCTTTAATATTACGTTTGAAACGTTTAAATCCGCCAAACTCATTTGTGAGTGTGAAGGAAACATTACATATCCAGCATTAGCGGGGTTGGCAGCACTGACTGCAATGATTATGGAAGGTCTGTTAGTTCAGCTCCTAGTATTTGTTCATGATTAGTAGGAATTAGTTAGTGTACAGTCCTTATCCAGTGATAATCTTAAACTTTTGTGAGTTGCCTCAATATTTATTAAGCTGGTTTCGCTATAACTTGGGTGTGCGGCGAGGATTTGCAAGTGAAATGTGGTTCAGCTGCTGACGAACGTGTTGCGTTTTGCCGGTATTGCTTTGGTGGAGTGAGCACATTGACTTAGTTTGATATTGACACTATCATTTTCTGTATTGTGTTTATATGTCGAATAAGAAAATCAGCGAATTTTTCACTCCACGAAGTTATAAACGTAATAGGTCCGCGAGTTCCCCGGAATTAGTGCTCGAGAGTAACCCAGAGAGACGTGCGAAAGTGGCTAGTGAAATGGAAAACGTGGCGGTTGGAAGTCTAACGGTCGGTAAGCTCCTTGAAGAATTAAATGCTAGTCTAAGTGATTTACTAGATACAAAACTAGCAAATCTGGCTACTAAAAGCGATTTGGCGTCGTTATCAAATGATATAGCTAACCTATCACAGGAATGTGGTAACATGAAACAGGACATTATTACAGTTAAAGCGCAGCAATGCCAACTAGTAGCCCGTATAAATGACCTAGAGAGCCGGTCGCGGCGGAATAATCTTATTTTTAAAGGGCTTCAGTTTGATAACAAAACAGACTTTCGAGAGCTCATCAAAAGGTTTTGTATTGATGTGATAGGTACTACAGATCAGGTGTGGATTAACCGCGCGCATCCGTTGGGTTCTGACGGCAAAACAATCATCGCGCATCTGCCAGAGGACTACGATATAGAGTGTATAATGAACAATGCTAAAAAGCTTAAAGGAACTGGATTCTATGTTTACCGAGATCTCACGTGGGAAGTAAGGCAAAAACGGGCACATCTCATGGCTATAAGAGAGGAGATCGAAAGAGTCTGTGGGAGACGCCGCATGCCTATAGCCCACGACCGTTTATTCGTAGAGAATTGCCGCTTTTCGTGGGAGGAAGGTGGTTTGATGGCGGGAAAAACTGACGGGGCGCAGAAGTTACTCGAGATCCTGGGCAGAGACTTTTCGGCTTTCATCTCTAACTTGGTGTCAAACGGGCCTACGAAGAAACAACGACGGGCTGAGGAGAATGCGGCAAAAAACCTGTCAGAAGGGACTGAGACGGGTCCGAAGGTGGCAGCGGCGGGGACTCAGCAGCGGGGAGCGGCGGCGGTAGCGGCGGCGACGGCCTCGACTCAGCGCACTCAGTGAGGGGACCACGCTGATCCATCATCTGATGAAGTGGAGGCGAGGAATGGACAAAAACTTTTAATTTTATCCTACAATGTTTGTGGGTTAAAGAGTAAGTTAGGTGATGATTTATTTTTAAATTTTATTTCCAAATATGACATTATTATACTGCAGGAAACTTTCATTACAGTAGAGGATAAAGATTTAGTTTGTAGAAAAATCTCAAATTTTAATCTTCATTTTCATTATGCAGTAAGAAATTCAAGTTTGGGAAGGCCTTCTGGTGGGTTAATACTAGGGTATAGCTCTCAATCTAGGTATTTAAATAAAATTGATTATGTGCAGTATAATAGCTTTACACTATTTAGAGTAAAAGAGAGTGGTAATGATATGAAAGATTTGTTTATATTTCCAGTGTATTTAAATTTTTGTACCTGGGAAAGTGATTTTCAAAAATTCATAGAAACAATGGAAGTCATTGCAGATAGAAATTTATATATTATTGGAGATCTAAATAGTCGTATCTCGAACGAACAGAGCTTGCCGGAATTAGATTATTTACCATGTAAATCTCATATTAACTTTAAGAGGAAGTCTAAGGATAATGTGTTAAATGCAAAAGGCAAACAAATATTAGAAATGTGTGACAATTTAGGTTATATAATTTTAAACGGGAGAACAATAGGAGATGCTGAGGGTGAATTTACATTTGTAAATTCGATGGGTGCTTCTGTCATAGACTTAGCTATAGCATCTATAAACTGTTTACAGCAAGTAGTTGATTTCAAGGTCGTGGATCAGATAGGATCAGATCACTTGCCGGTGGAGTTGACGTTGCAGATATACAGAGAGGGTGAGTGTGGGGGGGAGGCGATGTTACCTCTGCTCCCTAGGTTAAAGTGGACAAAGTCAGATTCTGTCTATTTTAGAGATAAAATTGATTCTGAATCACGTAATTTAACTATAACACAAGATTGCGCAGAAAATGTTAATGGTATCATTAAATGTATTAAAAAATCGGCGGCACAGTCTAAACCATCTAGCAATACTCAGCAGAAATTATCAAAGAAGCAGGAATGGTTTGATTATGATTGTTTAAAAAGTAGGAGGAGGGTATTTAGCTTATTAAATCTATTTAGGAAAACTAATTCAATGTCAGTAAAAGTTCAGTACATTGAAGCTTGTAAACACTACAAGGCTTTAGTCAAAATTAAGAAGAAAACCTATTTCGATAAATTAGTTGAAAAAATAAAAGAGGCCAAAGGAGGGAGGGAGTTAGGGGGGGCAATTAATAGCTTTAAATATAGGCAGGCAGCTGTTAAAGGGAACGTGGAAACGAAAAAGTGGGTCGAGCATTTTAAGCAGCTTTTAAATCCGCCATTGTTGTCTGAAAGTTTGTGCTATGCGGAGCCCCTGATATTAGACGAGTCTTTAGACAGTGAATTTAGTTTTGAGGAATTAAAAGCTGTTTTACAAAAGACAAAAAATGGGAAAGCTGCAGGCGCTGACGGCGTTCCGTATGAGTTTTTTAAAAATTGCTCGGAGACTTTTATGGTAAAGTTGCTTGAATTTTATAACATTGTTTTCAGGAATTGTAAAGCTCCAGATAGTTTCAAAAAATCAATTATTTACCCAATATTTAAGAAAGGTGACCCTAATAATGCAAAAAACTATCGTGGATTGTCCTTTATAGATTGTATTGCTAAAATATATACCAGTTTGCTGTACAATAGGCTGAATAGGTGGGCTGTTGAACAGGATGTGCTTTGTGAATATCAGGCGGGATTCAGAAAAGGTTATTCTACCGTTGATAACATTTTCATTCTTTCCAATGCTGTAAAACTAATGACAAATAAGAAATACCCCCGTTGCAGCAGACCTGCATACTCAGCGAATTTCAAGTGCAAAACAACATATTTCGATCCAACATAGCGAGATTTGACATGTTTTTGTAAGCTCCATAAGAATAACATGGGGAATGAGTATGGAGGTTTGCTGCTACAGGTATATTAAAACTGGGTGTTTTAATTCAATATTTAGTAGATCTGAACTAGAAGAAGCCATTTACCAAGTTTTAGCGAATTTCCCCTATAGGGAAGAAGCTGTTACCGTAGGTCTCATGGTAAGACCTAAGCCTAAAACCATCATAACTTTTCTTTTTGAGGTCCTCAGATGCCAAAAACACCATTCGTTCACTTTCATAAATATATATATATATATCTATATATCTATATATATATCTATATATATATCTATATATATATCTATATATATATATATGTGTCTTTAAGCACGATAACTTGCGCAAAAATGGTCCAATCGGAATGAAATTTGGCATAGACGTGTAAAGTAGTAATTATTCGGACGAGTTCGTAAACCAGCCCGATCGGACCACCGGAAGGGGGGGTAAAGGGGGGTAAACCCCCCCAAAAATGGGTTTTTTGAGATTTTTACATAGAAAAATAAAATTTTTCAAATTTTTATTGGCACCATTGAATTCAGCCCAAAAAAACAAACAATTTAGTATTTTGAATCATGGCTCTATGTCCATTGGTTGCCGAGATATTGAAAGTGGTAAACACAGTACGTTGTCCCAATGTTAACCTTATGGGAAATAAGTAAAATTCTATATCTCGCTTATTTCTCAACATATCTTTATAAAACTTGGTAAATGGCTTCTTCTAGTTCAGATCTACTAAATATTGAATTAAAACCACCCAGTTTTAATATACCTGTAGCAGCAAACCTCCATACTCATTCCCCATGTTATTCTTATGGAGCTTACAAAAACATGTCAAATCTCGCTATGTTGGACCGAAATATGTTGTTTTGCACTTGAAATTCGCTGAGTATGCAGGTCTGCTGCAACGGGGGTATTATCAAGATATGTTGAGAAATAAGCGAGATATAGAATTTAACTTATTTCCCATAAGGTTAACATTGGGACAACGTACTGCGTTTACCACTTTCAATATCTCGGCAACCAATGGACATAGAGCCATGATTCAAAATACTAAATTGTTTGTTTTTTTGGGCTGAATTCAATGGTGCCAATAAAAATTTGAAAAATTTTATTTTTCTATGTAAAAATCTCAAAAAACCCATTTTTGGGGGGGTTTACCCCCCTTTACCCCCCCTTCCGGTGGTCCGATCGGGCTGGTTTACGAACTCGTCCGAATAATTACTACTTTACACGTCTATGCCAAATTTCATTCCGATTAGACCATTTTTGCGCAAGTTATCGTGCTTAAAGACACATATATATATATATAGATATATATATAGATATATAGATATATAGATATATATATATATATTTATGAAAGTGAACTAATGGTGTTTTTGGCATCTGAGGACCTCAAAAAGAAAAGTTATGATGGTTTTAGGCTTAGGTCTTACCATGAGACCTACGGTAACAGCTTCTTCCCTATAGGGGAAATTCGCTAAAATGGTAAAGTGTATGCTTTTTTTGTAGATTTCTCTGCAGCGTTTGATACTATTGACCGCAATTCTTTGTTCTATAAACTGTCTTGTCTCGGATTATCCTCTCATATGTTGCGCGTGATAAGGGATTTATATTTTGGGACCAGTGCGGCAGTATGGTGTAAAGAGGGTACTACTGAATATTTTGAAACAAAATTAGGTTTAAAGCAGGGCTGCATTATCTCGCCTTTGTTTTTCTGCCTGTTTGTAAATGACTTAGTAGAGTCATTAAGAGGTGGTTGTAACTTTGAGGGGGTAAAAATTAAAATACTGCTCTACGCCGACGATATTGTTTTGATGGCGCCGACTGCTACAAGCTTGCAAATAATGATCCGCGATCTTGAAAACTACTGCAACCTTTGGAATCTGAAAGTCAATCTAGATAAGTCGAAAATCATGGTTTTTAGAAAAGGTGGTAGAATTAGTAAAAGTGAAAATTGGTATTACAAAGGGGAGAAAGTTGAAGTTGTTAATCGGTATAAATATTTGGGAGTTTATATGACACCTAGTTTAACATGGCATACCCACCTCAAAGAAAAAATTACTTCCGCGAAATTTGCAGTAAATAGTGTTTGGCATGGTTTTTTAAATAATAACGCAGTACCGATAAGCAAAAAATTCATGTGTTATGCTGCTATAGTTCGAGCAATTTTGTGTTATGGTTGTCAGGTTTGGGGCTTGTGGGAAAACGACTTGGTTAATAGTGTTCTCTTTTACTTTATACGTAGAGTCTTCAGCTTGCCAAACTGCACCCCAAATTACGCGTTATTACTAGAGACAGGCTTGGAAAAAGAATATATTTACACTTTAAATATGCATTTGGGGTATGTTATGCACGTTCTTGCGTTACCGCCAAACCGTCTGCCAAACATAATCGCTAACGAAATAATAAAGAAAAATATATATTGGAGTAAGGATTGGAAATTATTGGGTAGAAAATACGGAATTGAAGTTAATTTAGACAATCGACCGTTAGACGAGATTAGAAGGCAATTGTTATCGGTGGTTGAGGCGGTGCGGGGGGAGAGTTGGGAGGCATGTGTTCAGGCGGCTAGGTCCGCGCGCTACCACACAACTTACGGATCGCTGGAACGCGACCTTGGCGATAGAGCTTATCTTACTGATAATGTGCCGGGTAAAATTATCCGTTGGGTCTTTAAAGCACGCACTGAATCTGTCAATCTTAATTACAAGCCCTGGGTATTAAATATAAATTATAATTGCACTCTCTGTAATTTAAATGAAAACGAAGACTTGTATCATTTTATTGCAATATGTCCGATTTTAGCTCACCTAAGAAAACGATTCTTTTTTAAGAGGGAACTAACTCGCCCAGAATTCATTGATTATTTAAACGGGAGGGATTGGCGTGGTTTGGCTAATTTTTTATCAGAGGCTTGGAAGTATAGATGGGAGCTTATACAAGAATTTAATTTTTAATTTATACAAAGTAAATTAATTGTGATTATAACCATATCTTTGTTAACGTGCTGTTTGTTTGAAGTAGCATATTTCTAGCTGTCATCCCAGCAGACGGTCTAATGTGACCATTGCTGATATAGGTGCAAAAAAAAAAAAAGAAACATGGAAGCTTAGATTTAGTATAGTATTACTTTAACTATTTATTTTGTACAGCAGGTTTAAATTGTGTCTAAGGGTATGCAATTTTTATGTTGTTATAATGATCAATAAAGCACTTTTTTCATTTCATTTCATTTCATTCATTCATATCCAGCATTAGCATTTTATTTTTAGGGGCTTTTGCCCCTACCAGCCACTAGTCCTCCCTATTTTCAGAGTAATTTTAGAGTAAATGTTGACACTGATGAAAAATCAATGATTGTTTATTGCCATAGTATTTGTGAAAGGCGTAGAACTGTTACTTCAAGCATTGAAGTTATTCAGTTAAAGTTATTTTACTGTATAGAAGGTTTATTATCCCCAAGGAATTACATAAATTGAAATTTTAAGAACAACCTTGAAAATTATAAGGAAAATCCTAAATATTTACAGCTTGTTTTGGCGTAATCTTACTCGTTTTAGTAATAGCGTTGCAGCTTCCTGATCTTAATGGACATAAAACCAAAAAGTATGATATTCAGAGTTGGAAATAGTGAAATAATCTATCAAACAATTCAAAGAGAAGCATTGCTTGAGAAAAAAATCTCTCTGATTAAAATATATTGTACTGATTTTTTTAGCTCAATGATGAAAATGCATTGTCCACAACAATGCATTTTCATTATGTTATGTTTTTATTATAGTTAACATTTTTTCTAACCTTTCACAAGGATGGGCTTGTGAGAACCTTGGGAAAAATATTTTTAAACTCGATTCAAGCTGTTCGATATTAAGTTTACGCCCTTATGACTCAATGTCTCTTTCTTGACATGCTCCGGTTTCCGGAACCAACGTCTCACAGGACACCCCGCAGGCCTAGGCTGCGGAGAGTGTGACATACGTTCGGTCGTTCCATTGTTGTGTTACCAAACAGTGTGCACTTTCGCCTCACTAGATCCACACCGGAAGTGGCGGACTGCTCTCCAGACAGACTGAACCTCGGTGTGGACTCGCGGGAAACATGTGATCGCACCGTTTAAAATTACAGTACCGAATACATATATTAGGCTAAGCCTCGATGTATCGATTAATTTTATATATTTTAAATATGAGTAGGTACAATAGGCAAGAAAAGCCGATTTAGGTCACTAAAACATGAGGAATTTTGTTGGAAAAGATTATCGCTGTCTTTTTTTTAAGTTTGGGATTGGCTCTTATAAAAGTTCTGTTGGCGTTTGCAATTACCATCCAATCATACATGAATTAAAAAGACTAATAATTGTTCCGTTTATACACGAATGACAAAAAAGAAGACTCGAAAAATAAATAAATTTACTATTATATTGCTTAATCCACGTAGACATCAAGTTTAAAGCATAATAAAGTGGGAATGTAATACTCATTACGTATTCAATACTCAAAACGTTAAGACGTATATTCTGAGCCTTAGTTTTATGCATTCTTTTTGCAGCCCATAAACCGAAGGGATGGATTCCCAAGGATCCAGCAAGGATGGGATTCAACAAGGATGGGATTCCGAGCCTTGCAGATCTTTATACCAGATAAATTTTTAGATTCTGTCTTAAAATTTTACATTCTGTCTTAGATTTTTAGATTCTGTCTTCGAAATGTTGAACTATAAGCTTATGCCATCAAATCGTAAAAAAATCCCTGAACCTTTATCTCGACTCTCAGGCGCATTCTTGGTTCGTGTTTTTACCACGGATCACTTTATAGTTTGTTTCGACACTAACTTCTGAACACGACTTTCTCATATCCTCATAAAGGGTTCTCCATGTCGAATTCGTTCTTCCATCAGCAAAACGCTTGTAGACCCAGTAAAGCTGAATTAGTTTTCGATTAAGCTTGAACTGCACTGACTGCAAACAGACATCCAGTTGTGAATGGGCGCGCTTTCCTCTTCCTCATTCTGATGTAAGCATTCTCACTACATCTGATACTGTTATGTGCCCATGGTGAAATTCGTCTCAAATTATTTCCTTTGGAAAACGTCTAAGGCCTGATTTCACCAACCATCAGTTAAGGGTCGGTTATTAAACCGTTTGTTAAAGATAGGAAAATAGTATTGAACAGCTGATAAAATTAAACTAACCGAGCCTTAACGGTGGTTTAAAGTTTGGTGAAATCAGGCCTAAGAGGAACTTAGATGAACATGCCTAGCCGAAACACGTTAGTTGGACTAGTAACTTTTGATTCAAAACTCATAAATTTACATCCATCATGAAATAAAACTGTAGGTGATGTAAATGGTACACATACAGGCCTACCACAGTGGGATGAAGTCGGGCACGTATCACCTCTCAATATATGGATAATTTGTCAAAAAACGTTCTAGTTCGGTTTTTACACCCATGCAATTCTTTGATTAAAACTTAATTTATGTGATAATGAGTTTATGTATTGATTTTAATTGTTTTACATTTGCCATAAATGATGGGTAAAATCAAATCTACTTGTAAACCTAATTTTCACTAATACGTAATAGCAAAAATCCATAAACATCACCATCGAAACACTATATAATATTATTACAAATATTAATAACATACCATTATAAATAACTAATAACACTAACTAGTTAATATATTTATAACTATCATTGATTTTACTTCTTGTGGTTTTGAATGTACAATTATTGTTTAGTTTCTTTGTGTAATATTAACGCAGCTATGGACTTTTACTCGCCACACGCACAGGTCTTTGACCCATATGAGGCTTTTTTATTTTGTTATTATAACGCTGCTTTTGTTATTATTTATGGAAATGAAGAATTATTTGATTTGATTTGATTTGAAATAATCTGGAAGAACCATTAAGACTACATTAACAAAGATAGGCCTAAAAAATTATTACTATATTTTTTTTTTTAGAATGAGTGATTGAGCTGGTTTTGTGTTTTACAACATGGCCCACTTATTAAAACCCTACGAAACCTTTACTCTCAGTTATTGTGAGAACAGAAAAACAAATTATTACATCCAAACAGAAAATACAGTTATCGAGCCGCAGTGCAGATTCGAATTTGATTAACTTCACAGTGTGATTTTCTTATCTTACGACCATTCCTGATGGTGATTCAATTTTCTTTTAAGTTTGAAACAAATTTTTGAAATTTATGAATAAAAACAAGAAACTGTTATCGCACAACGGATATAAGATGGAAACGTTCAAAACAATATACAAGACTATGATGGGAAGTCTTTCGGTTTGTCAGCACTGAGCCTTGAACGGGGACCGAAGTGGTCGATGTATGTCGAATCCTGAATGATCCCTTGCAACACTTTATGTCCGGATAAGCAGCCAATGCCGATTCAGAATTGAGTCGGAGCTGTTTTGAAATTGCATCAAATCGGTGGACTACATATCGACACTGTGACTGAATGCAGCTATTTTAAATACGAACGACAAGGAAGTAACACGTATTATTGATAACTTGTGCCACACTCCGGGCCGCAGTTTTTGTAAAATTTTCTAACCTATATAACATAATGAATACAATTTACTAACGGAACTTATGCCGAATACTGGGTAGTGTAACAAAGATGTGATCTACCAGCTGTGGTCTTATTTATTTATTATTATATTAATATTTATATAATATTCATACTGCAAAAGCAAATATTTATATGACAATCAATACTGCAAAGCAGCTTACACACATCGAGGTCAGTTCTGTTAATCTTATTGTAGTATTGAGATTAAAGTATTATTTAAGACTTATCTTTATCTCTATAGCTAGCTATGAAAAATAAAAATGTCCATTTCAGACACCAACAGAGGGGAATTTCAAATTTTGTCGCCCATATGGGCTATCTGAATAATGCCACCTCCCTCCCCGAGTCTTACAATATGCGACTTTCGGTCCGATCGAGAGCGTAAATCTCCATTTAATAAACTAAGATTTCCAGAAAAATAACAAAATAAATATATATCTGTATTATTTTAACGGACCAATAGACTTAATAAGATTTGTATTTTTTTAAGAAATTCCACTTTTTCTTGAAAATATATCGATAAAGAAAATCACCTTAATATTGTTGATGCGTTACCTTTGAGTTATAGCTTAGCCTATAAATATGTTCTAATCTATCACTATAAAATCGCTATATCAGATAGTGTGCTTCGACAAAGAAGAAACAAGGAATTTCAAAAACCAAGGACCACTAAGAAGTCGTCATCATTGTATTTCATGTTTCAGTGATAATCAGTATTAAGATGTGAATAATATTAATGAAATGAACAAAAAACATAGTATTTCTACCTGCTTCCTTGATTTGTCGTATAAGCATTTTACAGAATAAAAATAAGCAAAAGTTGTCCTCTGATCACAATTGTTTACAATAAGTGAAGACGATAAAACGATAAATTTGGATCAGCCACGAATTTGCAGACATTGGTGACCCTGTTTTTGTTTCTCACAATTTGTACGTTGTTTTGACGTTTGCCCTGCACAAGTCATGCACGGGAGCACAGCTGGCTTGACAAATCGCGAAAATGAGGATGTTGCAGCGAAAGCCAAATAATTTAAACTGGCCGGCGAATTTGAATTACGAAAGAACGTTAAATATCATGGATTGGGTTTCATTCTGAAAATGTTTACATGGTATTAACCTAAAATGTATGCAGATTAATATTTGATTAAGTTTAAGGGATCGGTACAAAATAAAAAGGATTTAACACCCAAATCACCAAATTGTTCTGGTCATAGTTTGTTATATTTCTTCTCCCTGGCTGCGTATTGGTTAGTACACATAACAAAGATGTCACGGTAGTTGACGGTTCTGCTCTGCGTTGTGAATACGGAACCACAATCTTGATGCGAACGTCAAGACGACAAGCCCGTGTAAAGAAAGACAGTTGATAATAGCAATAGTTTGGTGTCTGTGAAAATATGCAAACATTTCAGTGATAGCAGTGTATATTTTGAAATATTTTACTGGTATTTTTCGACTCTGGTTAATAATCGCCGGCCATGCCACCTCGGACCAGAAGACGGCGCCGCGGCATGTTTGTTGTGCTAGAGTCATGTCTTTTTTCAGACATTCGCTCCGGAGCCCATTCTCCTTCCTGTGCGAACTCTGTTTTAGATGTGTTTAAAACGCAACTTTAAACAGCTCAAGTTTAATTTTCAAATGATTTTAATTTCTCTTAAAAAATGTAAAGTGAAACATTTGCTGCGATGAAAATTAAAAAATACCCCAAAATCTGCCGCCCCTGAAAATTTGCCGATCTGGGCTTCAGCCCCTATGCCCCCCCTAAAATCTGCCACTGCTCTTAAAATTTAGTGAAGCCTTGCAATATTTTTCAAACATCCGACTGAGTTTTAAGATAATTCAGTGGTAATTCATTGGTTCCTGGTGGTGGGATGTTCATTTTATTATCCTCGATGTAAAACCAATAAACAGAATAATTGAGATATAATTGCAATTTCGCCTTTATACTTCTTCTCGCTGACATTACCAAAACAATTGGGAGGAGTTAGTTACTTTCCCACCACGAGTTGTAACAATAGTATATTTCATTACAAGGGGCGAAAGTAACGCTTTTCGTACGAGCTCAAGTTTACGACGAGCTCAAGTTTTTTGGTCGTAATTTGAGCGAGTAACGAAAAGCCTCTTTAGACCCGTGTTATGAACTATATTTTTCGTCATACTGCATAACATATTGAGCTAACTACTTAAAAACAAAGGTTATACAAACGAAAGAGTTGTTTCCATTTTGTTCTTGCATTTTAACATCAGCTGATTATCTGTAATTTGTTATAATGTTATGTCAGCTGATGATAACGATTGATATATCGAAAGCTGTGTACCATCAATTGCAACAATGAATGTTTTAATCTACTGTTTCGTATCATGAATTAGACTTACCGCTAACATTGTTATTGCTCAGCTTATCTTCTCACTAAGGCAAAATTAAATATTTATTCAGCCTCTTGACCCGTGTAATGAACTATACTTTTCGTTATATCGCTCAATACAACACGCTAACTACTTAAGAAACCCAATCTATTACCTTAAAAGATATCTCCCAAAGATGATTCCATCTTGTTCTTGCTATTTAAAACAATCAGCTGATTGTCTGTTTCACTCGGTTAGGTTAGATTGACAACAATTAACAACTATCGATGTATCGAACGCATTTAATATTCGATTGGTGGAATGAGCGAGTTGCACAACTTGATTAAACCGACAAAAATGCTACAATGAAATTCAATTGATAATAATAATCGATAACCACTCTCGATGCAATCGATAGCTCACCATCGACGCTGACTTACATGCACACGTTTGCAATTTTAGTGCATCATAAACGAACAGCTGACGTCCTCAACATCAGCTGACTCTTTTCCCTCCCTGGGGTGGAAAAGAGCTACTTTCACCCCGTAACGCGTGTATTGAAAACAGTCGTTTTCGCAGCAGTATGACGAAAAATGGATTGATCTTACTACTTTCACATAATGGATCAGCCTTTTAAAGATGTTTTTCAATTATATAATATTTGCCGTATTTTGTTAAAGGTTGTATTACGCCAGAACATCTAAAAACTTTGTACATTGCATGGTTTGAGTCAACATTACAATATGGTATAATTCACTAGGGTGGAACCTATCCCACAACCATTTTATCAGTGTTAATGTCGCAAAGATTTGCTCTGCGAAGCGTTTGTGACATGAAGAAGTATGGGAGTATTACCAGTATGTTTAGGGAATTACAGTCTCAGAGTTATACACTTTTGTAGTAATTAATTTTGTTGTAAGAAATCTTGACATGTTTAAGAGTAAATTATATACTAAAAGCACAAGAGCTTCACAGACGTATACCCTTGTTATTCCACCTTATAAACGTCATATATCAAGAATTCAGTTACATTGTCCTTCAGTTGAAATGTTTAATAAATATGCTGATGAAATAATAAATATACTGAACAATAGCATAGATATAGGCAGCTTTAAAAAGAAAGTAAAATTATTAATCAAATTAGTGTGTTAGTGCTGTTTTATGTATTGTTGGTATGTTGAAATAAAAAATAAAATGAAAATAAAATTTATTCCACATAAAATATTATAACATAATTACATTTGAACTGTTGGGAATGATTAGCCCATCCAAACTAGTTTAATGGCACAATGTCCTTCACTTTCTTGTCATTCAGTCGTCCTTATCTAACATGATATAGTAATGATGATATATGTATGTTCGTTGTTATCTGTTGATCATTTTTGCACTTTTGATTCTTTGTTAATATTCATAGATTTATTATGTTATTTATTTATTTATTGTTAACTTGTTACTTTTTTATTTGTTATATTCTTGTAGTCTAATTTATCTTATAACCTGCAATA
Source organism: Flexamia atlantica (assembly GCA_035578135.1). Lineage (NCBI taxonomy): Eukaryota > Metazoa > Arthropoda > Insecta > Hemiptera > Cicadellidae > Flexamia > Flexamia atlantica. Next base: position 32,947,534 of record JAQJVK010000003.1, on the reverse strand, counting down.
CTTTTTTTTTAGCCCTCATCTATCTGTTCAGCCACACGACCTACTCTTGTGTTTTACCAGTTGAATAATTTGTTTTGTCTCGCACGTGCGTGTGCACATGAGACATGTATTTCTTGTTTTGTATTTTTTTCATGAATAAAAAGTTTTGAATTGAATTGAATTTGTTATTGGTTTATTAAAAAACCCCTTAAGATTTATAGATGATATTTTTTATTCTCTTTGAGCAAATCCTATCCTCGGAGAGTTTTATCATGACGTTCAGATGTGTTTAACTTTTACTTATGCCAAGTTTCAGCCATCGGGTATTTTTTTTCTTCAAAAAACCCAAATTGACTGGGCTAGCTGGTCCTATTTGAATTTTTGTTGAAAACTGTTACTAGTCCCAATCCGAACGTCATGCTTACATGTAGATAAATGTCTGAAATATCCTTGTCCGCCAGTACCAGCCATAGCGGACGGATAGAGCGTCCATAGATCAAACTGGCTGTGCCCACCGAGTTTACTACACGTGACATTTGTTTACGTCACGGTCCGTGTTCTCGTCACGCCGACGCCGGAGAGGGGTGAGGTATATAATATAGACCACAGAGTGAAAGACGTGAGTGCGTGCTATCATGGGGACTCTGTACTACTTGACTCTTGTAAGTGTGAATTTCCTTTATTTACTACAAAGCGTTTGATGAAGCGTTTCCATAATTTTCTAAACATTCTAAAACAAGCCTAATTATAAAATCATTCCTGGGTTAATATTTTAGTGAACAATTAAATTTTTTCAAAAGTGTACGGATAAAATCTTTCTTTATTTTTAGTTATAAAACTAAAGTTAAAGGTTGACATTTAACATTAAAATAACAATTAATATTAAACCAATATGTACTTAGAGGAAGAATAAAAAAATCCCGTAACCACAAATTTACATTCTTACAATTTTTTCGAAAATTTAAGTTGGTATTCTGATTTCTTTGAGGATGTGATGGTTTCACACCCCATCTGTTTCTTATTTATATCTTTTGGCCTTGATATTAAATTTTTCATCTTTTACAGAAGATTAACAAGAATTTCCTACATTTTCATCCAATGAAACTAAGTCAAACAAATCAGTACTTTTAAGCGATTGGCCAGTAAGATTCTTGTAGAGATTGGGAAGGATAGAATAATTTAATATTAAGTGTCGCCATATGTTTGAATATCGTAGTAACCCTCATAAGGGCAGTGGAGTCGCGTGGGTAAGTCTGTGTAAGATGAGTAAGTGTGCATGCGGCGGGTGATTCTTGCAGAGAGTTTTAGTCTGTCCATCAGTCTGAACTTCAGTGCCAGTATGCGTGGTTTCAATGTCAGATTCTGTTAGTTAAAGTCACATTAAAAATTTTCATTATTACATTTGTGTAATCCAATTTTTCTTGTTTTTACGAAAATATTTAAAACTAGCTGTTGGTAACACGCTTCGCTGGGTTAAAAAATCTTATGAAGGCCTAAATCGCTCCGAAAGACGTAATTTGAAAGCAAGCGTTATAACGTTGAATGTTCTGTAAAAATTCAATATATTTTGATGTTTCTCCATACACATTTGAGAAAATCGGAGGTGGCATATTTGGTGGTAACAGTCTTATTTGACCTTTCAAACATATTTTGCGTTTACTTTTTGAATTTCTTTGCTGTGCAATAACTACAAAATGTTGTCCATCTTGAAAATTTTTACATTTGGGTGTTCAATATAGTCTCTATATATTTTTGTAATAACGTATCCTTCATAGTCCAAATCATAGTTCCCTGTCCTTTAACTACTTAATTACTTAACTATTTAATTTAAATCACCTTCTCCAGTTTGATCCCTTTTTCGAAGGTTCTCCATTACTGTATCTCTGTTCTGATTATTTCTTTCAACACCTTGTGCATCTATCTCCCTTTCTGTTTCAAACTTTTACTACAGTGTTTCTTGATGTCGCTGTGAATTTTCCTGCAATACCCTTAGATGTGTTTCTTTTTCTTTGTTGTTTTCGTCTATGTGATAAGATACCGAATTGCAGACATTTTCTTGTACTTTTGGCATTTTCTCATTTTATTTTAACCACAAAAACTTTGAATTTAAAACAAAATATATGTAACTCTACATTTTAGTGTACTTTATATTTTAATAACATAACCTAATATAAATAATTTAAAACAAAAATAAAAACACATTTGCCAAATAAGATTGCATTCACCTGTTGTACGAAAACAATTGTAGGTACTGCATTCTGTTTTCTACCACTGTAACAACTTTAACCATTTCAAATTAAACCATATGGTTTGAAGTAAACAAATAAATCCTAAAGTACTAAGAAATCCTTGACATGGGTCCCTTTTGGACGATCCTGTGCCTAAACCCCATAGGATATAGAAACCCAACTACGATAGTGCACATCATGAGATTCCAAGCTTTAATTAGATACCAAGATCAAGGGTCTACGACGTGTAGTTTTGGCTGTAGCACTAAATATACCAACACACAACTCTCTTTATATATGTATATTGATTGCTTATACGGTTATGTAGCTTTTTTTAAATATTAATCCATGAAAAAAGTGTCTGATGCCTTTGCATTTATTCAATAACAAACCATTCCTAGAGACTTTTGGACTCTTCCCCCCTCACATACTTATTCCTATGTCAGGAACTAATTTCCGGGCTGTTACTGTAATTGTACGGAATTCATTGTTTGTAATTTATTGTTGCTAAAGGTAAGTTTATTTTTCATTTGGTGGACATTTGCCAACACTCATTAATTATAACAAGTCCTGTGATGTTTTAGATTTGAAATCTGATACAGTCTTCAGGTGAAAACAATCAATAGATACATTAGATCTCGCGCCTATGCCGCAGTAACACACGTGTTAAACTAACCTAACTTAACCCAACCTAACATTAGGTTAGGTTAGGTTAACATATTTTCAACTTAAAGAACTTTTATATTGTACACTAATTAATTAATTTCTTATAAACGGTCTTTTTCAACTTTCAGCAATTCTATTTTGTACAATAAACCATTTTCTAACCAAATGTATTCATTTAATACTTTGCCCGCTTACCTAGTGGGTATTTTATAAAATGCCTAGGCATTATATACAATGCCTAGTTAAAGTGTTTAAATTAATAATAATATTACTCCATTTCACACTTTGCCTAAAAGCATTAGGCAATGTATAGATTTCCTAGTAATTCTATAAAATCCCTGAATTTCATACTTTGCCGGTAACAGATATATTACTTGAAATGGTGACCTACCCAGTTTATGAGTTTATGAGACAAAAAATTAACTGACCACTACATATATTTTACAGATATCAGTCGTTATAGGATGCCTGGTGGCCGTAACGTGGGCAACCGACGCCGAGGTTGCCGCTGCGAACAAGGTAGAGAAGCGGGGGTTCACCCACTACGAGATGCACACCACTGAAGATGACGACGATCACGGAGGCCACGGAGGAGGCGGTGGCCATGGGGGTCATGGTGGTTATGGGGGTCATGGGAGTCATGGGGGTCACGGGGGTGGTCACGGGGGTGGCCATGGGGGTGGTCATGGGGGAGGTCATGGGGGCCATGGAGGTGGTCATGGGGGAGGCCATGGTCACGGAAAAGCCACATCCTATCAGCATTTTATTCTGCACGCTCACCATCCTGTTAAAGTATATGTCACGTCAGGTGGGCACCACGGTGGCGGTGAAAAAGGTCACGGAGGCCACGGAGGCCATGGAGGTCATGGGGGTCATGGGGGTCATGGGGGTCATGGGGGTCATGGAGGTCATAAGGGTCATGGTGGTCACGTAGGGCATGAGGGTCCTGCGGTTCTTAAGGCTCACCTGGGTCATAAGGGTCACATAGGGCATGAAGGTCTCACGTTTCTTAAGGCTCACGGGGGTCATGGGGATCACATAGGGCATGAAGGTCTTAAAGTTCTTAAGGCTCACGGAGGTTATGGGGATCACATAGGGCATGAAGGTCTTGAGGTTCTTAAGGCTCACGGAGGTCATGGGGGTCACATAGGGCATGAAGGTCTTGCGGTACTTAAGGGTCACGGAGGTCAAGGGGTTCATCACGGGGGCCATGGGGGTGGGAGTCATGGTGTTGGAAGTCATGGAGGTGGAGGTCCCAAGAGCTACGGAGATCATGGTCTTGGCCTCGGAAGATACGCCAATCACTTGCACGACGCCCACAGCCGTGGAATCCATGGAGTCAACGACGTCGATGGGCACGAGGGACCTCAGGGGTTCGACGAAGGCTTCGGTGAAAAGAGCTTTGAAGAATTCCAAGACTAGTCATTTGATTTCGCTTTGTTATTTGTTGTTTTTGCTTTGTTCAAAAATTGATTTGCCAAAGATTTTGTTACTTTTGAAATAAATTATTATTATTATGTCATACCGCTTGTTTTTTGCTCTCCGTTTTAACACTTTGTCTTTGCAGCATATGAGTACTGAATTAATAAGAACAAAATATCGAAGGCAAAGTACAAAACATAAAAAAACTCAAAAACAATAAGGACACAAAGCAATCTACAATATACACAAACAACAATAATATAGGCTGAAAAATGTATCCTTTAGATTTTTACATAAATTTTGACTGATACCATAATGATTATTTTGGTAATTATATCGTGAAATAACTACAACTTGAAGTGGATTAAATGCAAGTGGATTACTTTAATATTAATTATTGGGTTAATATTGAAAATTTTAAATAAATTACATTACCCTGCTTGTTAATCCTTGATGTATTGACCGGAATATGAATAATTATGATACATATATAAGATCTTGGGATTGCTGTAATCAGCATTTAATACCTTCTTGACGCGGAAACTATACCGTAAGCGTAGAACGGCTATGCTATGGGAGGACTATTCATATTTGTTATTGACAAAGACTACAATTTCAAATATTCGTCAGTTTTCAGGCCAAATAGTCAGCTTATTTCATGATTAAACCTCCAAAACGCTGAAGCCTCTCGTCAAGAATGACTTGGAGGCTTACTAGCCGTGGCCATACTGCTAACAAATTGTTACCCAGTGTCCACCTAAAATGTGTTTATTACCTAGTTGTTTGTTTTAGTAAAATATCAAAAATAAAATATATTTATGAGTAATTTGAATGTTCCTCTTCGGTCTTGATATGATTTCCTGCACAGAGAAGAATAAATTCTGATTCTTCTCTGTGTTACTGTGTTTCCTGACTATTGATCTCGTACTGTTTACTGGCACAGACGTTCAAAATACTTATGTCAATGTTGGCCCAGAAATTAGAAATATTATTAAGATATGTGTGATGAATTCATATATTTGTTTAATATGTTTTAAACTAATACAAAGAATTATCAGATCATCAAAATTACTCATATAGTAGTACTACACCGGCTTTTAATGTACCGTTGCTTCCAGATTAATTTAGTTAATTACGTATTTATAGTTTTGTTTACCTTTTGAGTCACTAAGTTATTTAAATTCTGAGTCACATATTAATGATTTTGTTCTGTAAATGAGAAGTACACTTAGACAATGATTTTATTATTATAAAGTGTTTCTGGTCAATTGCTCTATCCCTGCCAATATGCCAATTGGTATAATTATTTCAATACAAATTATTACTATAATTACCAATGCTCTATTTGTTTGCATTATTTTCTGAAATAAGTCTTTTTTGAATGCTGAACTTTGACCCAACTTTCTGTTACAGAGGTAAACTAACTTAATTTCATAAAGTTTTTGATATAAAGGCGTACTATAAACACATTAATTCAAGGTAGTAGAATTTTTATAATGACTCTAATTCAATTGCCACTGGAATGGAAAAAACCTCCATATTTTTTTTACAGTAACAAAGTATTGAATTATACCTTAGATTAAAGACACAGTTTATTATCTTGCTGCAAAGGTATAAATACATGGGGCTGAAAGGTAGGCTTTTTGAAATGGGGGTTTTTGTTGAATTATAAAAAATACCTCCGATGCAGCAGACCTGCACAGTCAGCGGATATCAAATGCAAAACAACATATTTCAATCTGAGTTCAAAAAACTGGGTGGTTTTAATTCAATATTAAGTAGATCTGAACTAGATGAAGCCATACACCAAGTTTTTTTGAGATATGTTAAGAAATAACCGATATATAGAATTTTACTTATTTCCCATAAGGTTAACATTAGGACAACGTACTGTGTTTACCACTTTCAATATCACGTTAACCAATTGACGTAGAGCTATGATTAAACATACTAAATTGTTTGCTTTTTCAAGCTAAATTCAACGGTGAAATTTAAAAGTGGATCACTTTAATTTTTCCTTGTGAAAAACACAAAAAAACCCATTTTAGGGGGGGTTTATCCCCCTTTACCCCCTTTCTGGTGGTCCAATCAGGCTGGTTTACGAACTCGTCCAATTGATTACCATTTTTCACGTCTGTACCAAATTTCATAAAGATTGGACCATTTTTATGGCCGCTATCTGCTTACACACACACACACACACACACACACACACACACACACACACACACACACACACACACACACACACACACACACACAAATATATATATATATATATATTTAAAAATTCAAACTAATGGTGTTTTTTGCGTCTGGGGGCCCCAAAACGAAAAGTTATCATGGTCTCGGGCTTAGGTCTTACATGAGACCTACGGTAATATCTTCTTCCCTATACCGAAAATTCGCTAAAATGTAATATTATTGAACATTATTTATGTATTTCTAATTATGTATATCTTCCTCAACAATATTTGATTTTTGTTAACAAGATCTGATCCAGATACGTAATATTGTTATCCTGGAATTGATTGTTTGCATTGAATTTTAATACCTGCGCGCCTGTTTGGCGCTGCAGACTACATTCACACATTCGTGGTATCGTATTGCAAAACAACTAATGAAGGCCGACAAGACATGCTATAGATGGATAATATCTATACACTTAACAAGTTATATTTATTTGTCAGTTTTTGAAGGAAAAGCTTTTCATCATAATTTTGACATCTCAAAATGTCTTCTTTAAATATAATTTTAAGGAAATTTAATAAAAATTGTGATAAAACTAAAATGCCCCCGTCGCAGCAGACCTGCATACTCAGCGAATTTCAAATGCAAAACAACATATTTCAATCCAACACAGCGAGATTTGACATGTTTTGGTAAGCTCCATAAGAATAACATATGGAATGAGTACTCAGGTTTGCTGCTACAGGTATATCAAAACTGGGTGGCTTTAATTCAATATTTAGTAGATCTGAACTAGATGAAGCCATATACCAAGTTTTATTGAGATATGTTAAGAAATAACAGATATATAGAATTTTACTTATTTTCTTTAAGGATAACATTGGGACAACGTTCTGTGTTTACTACTTTCAATATCTCAGTATCCAATGGACATAGAGCAGTGGTTAAAAATACTGAATTGTTTGTTTTTTTGAGCTGAATCATAGCCATCCCCAAAGATGGCTATGGCTGAATTCAATGGTGCCAACAAAAATTCGATAAATTTTATTTTTCTATGTAAAAAAACTCAAAAACCCCATTTTTGGAGGGGTTTATCCCCCTATAACCCCCTTCTGGTGATCCGATCGGGCTGGTTCACGAACTCGTCCGAGTGAATACCTCTTTATACTCTGTACCAATTTTCATTAAGTTTGGACCATTTTTACGGCCGCTATCGTGCTCATAGACGATAGATAGATAGATACATTCGAACTAATCGTGTTTTTTTGCTTCTGGTGGCCCCAACGAAAAGTTATCATTGTCTCGGGCTTAGGTCTTACCATGAGACCTTCGGTAATAGCTTCTTTCCTATAGGGGAAATTCGCTAATTTCCTATTGGGGAAATTCGCTAATATGGAGGTTTTTTTTACAAAAAAGGTATAGTTAGAATATAATTTGATGATAATTCTTAAGCAATTTTTACAAACAAACTAATAAATGCTTTATAGTTGAAATTTAATAGAGTATGAAGGTAGCATAGTATTATGTTACCTCCAATCGATTACTGAATAAAAGTTTTAAATTGTAAATCCTATCAATAATAAATTATATAATAACGAGGTTTATGTCAATGAACAGCATTAAAAACAAATCGAAAGGTACAAATAATATTATTAACTCCCTTATGTTTTTAAGAAATATTGTTATAAATTTTCACTGTCGAGCCAGGAAAACATTTCACGTATCGAGCCTGTAGAAAATTAATGAGGTTCTACAATAATAATTCAGAACAAATGTAGTAAAGAAGAACTTCAACCAACTAAAATCTTTCAAAGATTCTCGCCGTTTATTAATTTCATTAGATTGTTAGTTGAATGTTACCTATATTGCGAGGTTTTGATGTGCAATATATTTCATAGACACAACTTATTTAGTTTTTGAACTATCTTCCTTTGATCTTTTAATATAAGCAGTTAAATTAAAATCTAAATTCTTCTGTCTCACATATATTCAAAATACTAGGGAGGATTTTTTCTAGTATTTTAAAAATGTGTATAGCTGCATATAGCTGCGATGATTAGGTAATAAATATATAAGCATAACACACCAAAATGACAGGAATAAAGTAAGTGTTTAGTTCGTTTGTTCCTCTTTTTGTCCTTATCTCTTCATCTTATTTAAGCGAGCAAACTTCTCCAAATAATCATGATTTCAATAAAATACTATGCTCTCACTCCATACCTCAATAAAACATGTGGCTTGTAATTGTTTGAAAATTGAAATTTGTTATTCTATAAGATTTGTCTGGACAAATACTAACTCTTGTCATTAATGAATTCCTCAGATTTGCTTACTGCTTAAAATTATTTGTTATTGTTTAGGGTTTACTTACATTTCATCAGATGATAGAAAAAACAGCGTACATTTATGCCCACTTTTTGCTCTCACTTAAAATGTTTCTATGTCTAGTCTTTACTCTACGAAAAGTAGCATGTAACAGCAGCTACGTGTGATGATATTTGTTTACATTTTTTTGTTATTCCATCACCAACACGTAAACTCATAAAGCAAAATTGTAATTAATCAAAATGATAATTTTTTAATTTCAAATTTAATTTTGGGCATTTCTAAAAGACTATTATTTTCAATGGGATTGTGCACATATACTGTGTTATATTGCACAGAGGCTGACAACAAAATATTACAAAACTTAAATGATAAAAATGCTCATCTGTTAACATATAGATAAATAAAATCGTACAAAATATATATTTGCAATATCCATTGGCTAAAAATGAAGTAAATTTAAGCTTGTTTAGGTTACCCACTTCCTGTAGAGTCGTGTAATGTTCTTAAAGTTACTACCAGTAGCTGATAGCTTGTGGGGAGTTTGTTGCACGTATTATTGTTGAAATTAAGTTTATGCTGTTGTGATGAACTACATATCCTTTAAAACGCTACAAATTATTTCCTAAGCCAAACTCTCCGCACTTATTCAGATGACATCTCCTGTTCACTAAAAAACAATTACCAAGTAAAAATTGTTAAATAAAAAAATCCTTATTTTTTTGGATACAGATCATCTAGTCGACCTTGGTAGTGGGTTCAGGAGCGGTTGTACGCTACGCTGTGTGTTTATGATACGACAATTATCGATTACGTTGCCCAACGTAACCTTCTCGCAGGACCCGGGGCTTTCACAGACCTTGGACGGGCAAAGACCGCGGACAGGAAAACGGCACTGACTGCAGCTACGTTCTGGTGTTGGCGGACTAACTGCCTAGAGTGTCGGTTATGATTTAGCAGTTAAATATTTTTTAGCTCAATGAACTGGTGTTCACAATCACTCTATCTGCTGCAAAACATATGCTAAATGGAGAAATGCGCAAAACAATTAAAATAACTATTTTAAACAAGGATGATGCGTGTTCTATGCATTGATGTCGCGATTCACTTACACACAACATATAATGCACATTTGTATATTTTTGTGCTACTTATGGGAAGAAACCTTAATAATTGTACGCTACTGAACACAAAATACCAAGACAAAAACTTCTCATAAAAAGCTATACACAAATCCTTCACAAAAGAAAACACGGATTGTTATGCTGTTAGGGTGTATAAAGAAAGAAAAACAATAATTTATCCTAAGGTACTCGCAGCATTTTGGTATTATTGTAAAACAAAATCTCGATAAAAAAATTACTGTCAAAATGGGCCTAAACAATTATCATGGGAATTTGATCATTATTTATTCTAATTGAAACTGTTAATGGTGTTGTCGTTTTATGATTACTTTATTGAACATCGTCGGTATACTGTTACAATTTGTTATTCCCTCCAAAAACCGCACACGGTAATGGTATTATCCTTGAGGCAATCCACATGGTTCAATTCCTTTGGTCTGGAAGTGTTAAAGACCCAAATGTTTTTGTGTCCTGAAACCAGATAAGATAAATAGTATGCAGCTTAGAGCAATCGTCAGTTACGGAGCACAAGTTTGAGGTTGTAAAGAGAGTAAAAAAGTTGAATCTGTACAGAAATGATTTATATAACTCTTTTTTAAATTGCATATTAACGTGCAAAAACTACGTGTTTTATTTAGATACTGGTTTCGAGGATTTAAATTCCTACACTTAGCAGCTAGATCTCAAATACTTATCCAAAATGCTAGAACGAAGCCTAATCGACTTCCTAGGATTTTAATGCAAGAGGTAATCGATAAACGAGTAGGATTTCAAAAGGATTGGGATCTGATACCTAAGAAAAATGACATAGTTTTAGATTGGTTGTTGTGAGGAGGGGGGCTACAGCACAGCTGATGGCCCTGGACAAGGCACGGGTCACGTGGTGGCGCGAGACTAAGGGGCGAGCGCGGACCTCGCAGTATCACCATGGGAGATAAGAGCGTGTTTGCCGATGGTATGAACGACCTGAAATTGCCTGTAATTGCCTGGGCAATTACAGCGAGTGCGAAATTGGTCGATTTGAATTAAAAACCATGGTTCGAGGGGGATAAATTAAAACTGTTTAGATGTGATTATCTGCATCGAAGATAATTTTCATTTTAAAGTAATTTGTCCTTTATTTTCAGACATTAAAAAAATATTTTTTGGAAAAATCCCTACCAAAGAATTTGAATTTAGGAATATATAAATTGAAAGACATGGCAAATATTAGGACAATTTATGGGGGAGACTTGGAAAAACCTTTATCAATGGATAATGGAATTTAATTATTAAAATACTAAATAAAAGAAAAATTATCCAATATTTTCGCAGTACTTTTGGAGATTCACCTATAGCTATTGTTTTTGGGTACGGTTTGAATATATTAAATATATTGTTTACAATAATTTCTGTAAATTTACAGTTTTAGCGAATTTCCCCCTACAGGGAAGTAGCTATTACCGAAGGCGGCATGGTAAGACTTAAGCACGGCACCACCATAACTTTTCATTTTGATGCCCCCAGACCCCAAAAACACCGTTCGTTCATTTTCACATAAGCAAAACAACATATTTCAATCAAAATTAGCGATTGCAATGTGTGATGAAGAACCAGTCTGCGTCGCACCCTAGGCACGATAACTTTCGTAAAAAAGGTGAAATTTGGCACATACGTGAGGAGCGACATTTATTACGTCGAGTTCGAAAATCAGCACAATTGGCTAACTCTAAGAAGGATTTTTAAATAAAATAAAGTTTATTTATTTAATTTAATATCTTTTTATTAATTTTATGTAAATTTCATGGTCAAAATTGGATTCAGCATAAAAAATAAACAATTTAGCATTTTGAATTATTATTCTACGTAAAACCGTTGCTTGGATATTGCATGTGCTAAAAACAGTACGTTGTCTGATATAATTTTTCATTTTACCCTCACAAAAGTGTAATTACCCTGTTTTCAGGGGAATATCTCCAAGTTGCATAGTAATTACCCTAAATCATTACATTTACCCTATTGTAAGGTAATTTGAAAATAAAACTCTGAACAGATTATATTAAAAATTTTCAGGTGAGTATTTTATTTGTCTTTATTTTGAGTGGTTCGAGTCCATCGATCATGATTTTGCATAAAATATATGCTATATTAAAAATATAAATTATTTTATGAAAAAACTATGTGCAATGGGGGTGGGGGGTGTCTTGGTCTAAACTTCCTGAAATGTAGCATAATATATGGTATGTTTACAATTCTTAGGAATGATAGTAGGTTTTTTTTAATTGGCTGGAGGTGCAGGTCTGCTGCAACTAATAGGGATGTTTTATTTATAAAACTAACCATATGATTGAATTTAATTTGTTCATGGGATTATATTATTTGTTTTTCCAGTGTTTTTAATTCATTGATTATATGTTTACTGACAGTCATATACTATAACAAGACTAAAACCCATATGGAAAAATTTATATTTAAAATATATTTTTTTAAATATATAATAATATATTTTAGAATAAAACGTCATATATTTGAAATATATATTGAAATATATTTAAATATACAAATTATGGGACCCAGAAAGATATAATTATATATTTACTAAATATATAATTATATATATAATTTATTTCTAAAATATATTTAAATTATATTATTGTTTGTTGTTAATAATATATTATTTTATATTTGTAATATATTTAGGTAAATATATTGTTGTTTGGAATAAAAATATATTATAAATATATTTAATTTATATTTCAAAATATTTTTCAAAATATGATTTTTTTCAAATTAAATGTCAAAACTCTACAAAAAAATTAATTAATTGATATATAAATTTATAATATTAGCCTTACATTTGATTGTCATGAACAAAAAAAGGGTGACCCCGCTGGGATTCGAATCCCGGACCTTCGCACTCCCTACCCTTACTTAGCCTACATCCTCTCCTAACCTAACCTACGCCTTAACCCACTCGGCCAATTCGACTCATGGGTGACACGGCATAGCTTAGGATGTAAAGCTGATTGGGAACGCTGTTTCCTTTTGGAGTTGGAGTTTCAATGCTTTTGCGTTGTAGCACTAGGCACTAGTCTACTTTTAATGGACAGCATTCAGTAATTAAATAGTTGCTGTTGTATCTAACACACGTTGCGTACTTAAAGTTTATCATAGGAGTTGGTGAAGACTGTAAATGTTCTTTGTATCTTGTTTGAAAATTTATTCTGAAGTTTGTCCAAAATAGATGTTACCGTATCGCAGTTCAAACATTTAAGTTTATACACTCCCCTGCTTTCGTCAAGCCACCTTTTTCTTTTCTGTCGTTGCTTGTGATCGCTTATAAATCAAATGAATTATTATTATTTTTTAGTTCCATAGGCTATTTTTACTTCCACATTTTTTAAAGTCTCATACAGTAGATATGCTTTGGTAATCGTACATAATCTGATTTAGCATTGGGCATTACATTATGTGTTGAGTGACAGTATATTGAGATGTATTTCAATAGTGTTTCCTTAAATATAAAACATCCTATATAGTATAGGATTGCATAAAAATTGACTAAGAAATATTAATTATTTTACATGTAATTTTTCTTTGTCATTTTTATATGAGTACATTCTGGTCAGTACTTTTAGGTTTTCATCTATATTGGTGTAATTATGTTGACTTCATATTATGTAATTATGTTTACTTCATGTATTATGTGTTTGGTATAATTATGTTAGGGTATCTATAAAAGAACTTCAGGGTTTTGAGGCAAAATATTGTTATGAAGCAATGAGCTTATGCAACTGTTTTATACATGATTAAAAGGTTGCATTTTGAATTTTTCTTTAGCAATTTCATAAAGTTCAAAATGGGCTCCCTTGGCGGCACAGAACACATTGTAACGATATTCCACCTCCTTATATGTCCTGGCTGACATTTCTGGGGGGGGGGCGGTTGCCACAGAATTAATTATTCGTTGCCTGAGGTGGTCAACATCACGAATTTTCGAAGGATTCTGTGTACCGTAACGACAGATTTAGTTTATACTAGCCAAATAATGCATTGAGCCTTTTGTTGCGGCGCTGCCTTTAGCGCAGGAATTCAGACAGCACTTGACAGCCGCGCTAAGTTGTTTCAAGGCCAATGTTCCGCAGCGCTGCCACCTCTTCATAAAAACATTCCCAATGGTTATGAGCTAAACCTTATGAGCTTCATCGTTTCAAAGAAATTAAATGCATTTCGCTACCTTCTACAGTTATTAAGATATTAATTTTTAAAATCCCGGAGTTCTTTTATAGATACCCTGTATAAGATGTTCCGCATATTTTGATTTTATACTTGTCAATTTGTTTAATATATTATAAATATATTTGTTTTTATATTTGCAATATATTGTTAATAATATATTTCCAAATATAAAATTAAAGTTATATTTGAAATATATTCATAATTATATGTTATAAAATATATATGGTATTAATATATTTGAAATATATATCACTAACAGTATTTCGTAATATATCTGTATTACTTTAGTCTTAATATATTTGTAATGTATTGCAGAATATATTTCAAAAATATATTTCATTAAATATATTTTAAATATATACAATAATATATTTAAAATATATATCACTAACAGTATTTCATAATATATATGTCTTACTTCAGTTTTAATATATTTGTAATGTATTGCAAAGTATATTTCAAAAATATATTATATTAAATATATTTGAAATATATACAAGAATATATATCAAATATATTTCACTAACAGTATTTCGTAATATATTTGTCTTACTTCAGTTTTAATATATTTGTAATGTATTGCAAAATATATTTCAAAAATATATTACTTTACATATATTTGAAATATAAACAGGAATATATTTCAAATATATTTCACTAACAGTATTTCGTAATATATTTGTCTTACTTCAGTTTTAATATATTTGTAATGTATTGCAAAATATATTTCAATAATATATTTCATTAAATATATTTGAAATGTATACAAGAATATATTTCAAATATATTTCACTAACAGTACTTCATAATATATACTCTTACTTGAATTGAAATATATATATTATATATTTCAAAATATATTCCTAAAATATATTTCATTAAATATATTTGAAATATATCCTGGTATATATTTCAAATATATTTTCAATATTAACTAAAATAATATATATTTGATAATATATTTTATATATATTTTGGTCTTTTTAAATATATTTTAAATATATTTAAATATATAATTTTTCCATATGGGAATATTGAAAATTAAAAGGCTAAGAACTATATAAAATACAAGAAGTGTATTTATTGCTAATAAAAACCAATGTGATTCCCTTGTAAATTTTCCTCATGTTTAAAGCTCATGAATGATTTTAAATATAAATTTTAAATATATTATTTACAAAACAGATTCAAACAATATTTTCCTTTACTTATGTTGAATGCTCACATATAAATGACCTAAATCCTATGGAAATTCGCTGAGTACGCAGGCCTGCTGCGACAGGGGTATTTTATCCTGTGTGTCTAGAATTAATTTTTTCTTAGATTAGCGCGTGCCAAACAAACCGACGGCCTTAGCGCGGCGTTCAAGTGCTGTGTTGGACATTCCACTTATTAGAATAAAATAATAAAATACCCCCGCACACCTGCTTACTCATGCTTACTCAGCGAATTTACAAATACAAACTAATCAAATAATTAATCCATATTATGAAAAGAAGAAATGTAAACAAGTAATAAATTTATATATTTAAAAATACTGCATTGCTTGTTTTGCAAAGTCTCAGCCAACAAATATTTGTATAAAAGTTTTATATAAAAATCAAACACTGCTATTAAATAAGTAGGCAAGATTGTTAATTTTTAAAATTATATTCACAAAAAAAGTTAAGAAAGCGAAAATCCCATAAGTATTTTGATAAACTCAAGAAATAATCCTCGGGATTCGTTGAAAACTTAAGTAGAAGGTGATTAAGAAATTGGCAAAGACAACATTCTGCTGGAGATGTTGTCTTTGCTTGAGTATTTAAATATCTATGCTAATGTATGTAATCTTTTTCCACCCATTTCAATTTTCCGTTTTCCAACACCATCAAAATTAAAACATACCCGGCTATTGTTATTTCCTTCCATAGACGACGAACTCTTATCGCGAACAGATACGGGCGGACGTAACATCTCCCGTCGATTCAACCCCCCCCCCCTCTCCGCAATGTTCAAACCACTTCTGGCTCTCCCAACTAATCTGGTTTCAGTACCTTTTTTCATTATTTAACGCGGTTATAATATTCTCTTGACTATCGTATTACATTTTGTGTTCTTAACCTATAGAAATTTCTTTTCATAAATTTAATGCATTGATATTTTTAATCATATAAGTTCCAACAACCACTTCTCTAATCAAATATGTTTTTAATCCTAAGTACTCTTCACATTCCAGCTGGTTTAAGGTCAAAACTTTGATATCCGACCCCATCGCATTTATTTACATTACAATCAATTTCATGATTCTGTAAGTTACCGAATGTGTTATTGGTTAATATTACTTGATCTAACGACGAAACATCTCAATATCTAACCTAAGTATAATCAAACATGTACTAGTAAAACTAACAAAACTCACTAAACTTTTACATTATTAACGAATTTTTAAACAAACATGAAGTATTCAAAACTTATTTCACTTTGTTCGCCATCTTGCACTTGGTTCATTGTCAGTCGTCGTCAGTATCGATGTGTCTTCTGCACGGTCAACTAAGGATTGCAACATAAGAGTGCTTAAATTGCCTTTTGGTAATTGGTTTTTGTAAAGTTTTAATTTTAAAATAAATTCTTTTTTGTTTGATTGTGCAAACAAGTGTTTCATCACAACTCCAATAAGCAACACATAACCTGTAATTAAGACATTATTTACCATCACTAATATCCATTGTGGAGTCGTTCACAATTAATCAGCTGTCCTGATGGTTAGAATCGATTCTTCACTAATTATATTCAACGGTGAAGAACGATTGTAAAAATCGATAAATACGATGAAGTTGTATCAAAGTTTTGCCAAATCATCCTCCAACCTCGTTCTCTCCCCCAACAATAGTGAACGAGTCTAGCTCTCCAGCTCGACCCTCTCCAGCCAGCGCATTACCGCAGATGACCGGTAGTCTCATACAATGGTGCATACAAAAACAACAATGTCACAACCCGTTGCTTGCAGAAATATTTACAAAGTCAGGGGCTTGCGTGTAATTGTAATAGGCGCGTCCAATTTTGACCAAGAGCCGTATATAACGGCGCCACACCACCAGTCTGCGTCGCGCCCTAGCACGGCTAGCAACATGAACCCGTGGATACTGGTGAGTAACGTACTGTTTTTCAAATCAAATCTAAATTCTTTATTGTAGTTGATAATCATAAGCAATTTTATTACAAAAGTCAATGTTTAGTGCAAGTAAACTTAAATAGCACGTGCATATTGAAGATAACAAACACTGATGCAAATTAAGTGTTGATTATTTTAAGATAAATCTGAACAAACTACAAACTAAAATAAAAGCCTACTTTAAATGGGAAAAATAACAGCAAAAATATATTAAAAACCATCAACATGATAAAAACTTTATCCATAAGAATTCTCTCAAGAGAAGATTAAAAAGATGTTCCTTCATTTTTGAGCTATTTTCCTTCAAGTTTCAAATGATAAAATAGTTTGAAACATAAAATGATACTTTTATTCGTTTATACACATAAAGAACCTTATTTTTATGTAGTTTTTTATAAAATTATATAAAAATTGTATGGTTTCTTCGATGTTGTAGAAACAATCATCAGTATCAAGTAATGATGATTGTTTTACCTAAATCACATAATTTTTCTCAAATCTCCAAATAATATCGATTAAGTTAGTTTTCTACTGGAAATATTGAAGATTACTAAGCCATAGATCATAAAACCAATTTTAAACTTCGTTTTATGGAATAGGTATCACTTTGAAATGATGACTGTAATTTTTTCATATTTACAAGTTCAACCTTCTTTTGTAGTTAAAATAAGATATCAACTTTTGTGTAATGCCCTAGGTTTGATTCCAAAAAACCTTTTATTGTGTACAAGATCTAACACGTCCTGTGTTTGACTTCCCAGTGCGATGGCAAAAAGATTTCTTTGTTGTTTAAATCAGGATTGTAAAGGAAATAAATAGGTAAATCACATACAGTGAATGAATAAATGAGATATTGGTTTATTCCTAAATAATGTTACATAATTGAATAATATTAAATTGTCAATAGTTAAAAAAAACATGTAAAACAAATTGTAATAGTAACCTTTGTATTAATGCAACTTTCATTTGAAAGAAGGTGTAAAAATTTATGTATAAAAACTGACACCAATTCTTGGGGCCCAGTGCGGTGGATGCGCGGTAGCAAAAAAGGCTAGAGCGCATGCGCGACAACGCGTCGCTAGAGCACAGCACTGTCATTCTGCTCTCAGCCGTCAACAATAGCGTGTCACTACATGTCGTCCTAAAAACATTAACCGACGGAACATTGACTCTCATTAACGATTAAAGTAAAATACAACATAAGATTAAAGAACAATGTTTCATTAGCATTTATTAAAGCGTCTTGATTCTCTGATCATCGATTGACAGAGAAGCAATAACTATCTGCGAGCTGCCGAATGTACACAGCCAGGCTAGTACACTATCGGCCGCCGCTGCCGCTACTACTCCCCTCTCCTCCCAGCCTGCCCACTCCCCGCCCCATGCGCGGACTGGGACCCAAGAATTGGCGCCAGTTGTAAATAAATTTTCTCTACATCGGTATTTTATAATAATATGTTTATAATAATATGATAGAAATATTATTCACTATTATATTCTAAAATTAATTATATTATAGAATTATTATTCATTGTTGTGTTCTATAATAATATTATTATATATATCCTATAGAATATTAACGTAATAATCCGAAATTGCCAACCGTAAAAAAGAAAAAAGGAAGTAACGTAACAGTTTTTATGGTACATTAATAGTTGATTCTAACATACCGAAATGTACATTTTACACGTCAACATAAAAAATGTAATCAAATAATCGACTGGATCCCTTTTTTACGGATTATCCAGACTACGTCGAATTCGAATAGTGGATCATAATTAAAGATGACCAGCTGAACCATAAAGGTGAAATATCTTCTTTAGAATCCTCAAACAATAGTTGTACGCAGTTACTCACGGCAAGACAAAAGGTCAATTAACAGGCATACCCAAATAGAGTCTACTTCTGAAGGTTCAGTCCTTACGTACGGGTCAAAGGACCTGTGTAGAACTTATTATTTAATGTATAACTTTTTATGTACAAAGTTAGTAAAAAAAAGGAAATAAACAAATGTTGGATTTTATTTCATTTACCAGGTCTCCGCAGTGGCTTTGTGCCTGACGGCAGTCGCCGCCTACCCCCACCCTCAGTACGCCGGGGCGGAGGACGGGTACCTCGTGTACGACGGCGAGGCCAAGGGGATGGACTCGGTGAAGGCGCACCACCACAAGGGCGGCGGCGGCGGCCACGGGCACGGCAAGGCCACCAGCTACCAGGTCGGTGTGAGCAGAGGGTGAAAATGTGTTGCTAAGATTAATACTGCGATATTACAGGTCATAATTGGGAATTTAGCGTAACTCATTAAATAACAAATGTTTAAGGTGATTTTTATTTAAAATGTGGCATATCTCCAGGGAGTTAAAATGATTTAGCAGTTGTGTAAAATATTGTTTAAGGAAACTACTTGTTTAAGGACTACTCAGATGTCATATAAGTAACTGAGTCTCCTTAGCGAATCTGCCTCTTCCTTGTCAAATGTAATTAAAACGAAAACAAGGGACTTTAGAACGCGGTGTCAAGTTTCTTTGGACGTTTTATACGTCTCATACCTCTGACTTTAACTGATAAAATTAAAAAAAAAACTTCTTTTACTTAAAACTATTTTTAACCCCTTAAAACAGCCGAATTTTATGTGTTTCCCAAGTAACACATAGTGACTTGTATATAAAAACAAATCGTATTCAATAGACCCATTCAATTACTAAAGGTGAACCTTTCTTGCGTTTTTGCAGGTGAGTAACAACTGGGCCTACCACCCTGTCAAAGTGTACATCAAACATCACAAGCACCACGACACGCACCACGACGCCGGCAGCGGGGGTAGTCACAAGGACTACGTCTTCTAACTGCTGACTGAACCGTGGAACCACTCTGTGATCTTCTAGTGAAACATTTTCTTTTCAATCTTTTTTTTTTAACCCCACTCGTCTTATAAATTGCCCTAGTCATAAATTGTCCTAGACCGAAACTTCTATGATTATAAACACAAATAATAGTTCTTAATAACACTAACGCCCAGAATATTACTCTTTCTTACAACCCCCCCTTGAAGTATGTATGTTTGTGTATGTGTATAAAAGTGTGTAAGTGATTGTATGTAAAATAAACAAATAAGTAAGTGCAAATACATTTTCATTCTAAACCTTTTCCTTTTCTTAAGACTAAGTAGCATTTCTTTATTTTGATATATTAACCTAACGGATTGTTAGCAATAGTCATTAACAAATTAAATTTAAATCGTAATTTTAAATTCATCTCAAAATTTTAGAAATCATGTTATGTTAATAAATTAATCAGAGACGGCTGAAACGCCAAGAATTTCAGGTTGTAAGCTAGTATTTTAATAATAGGAACACCTTTTAATGAGTTAGTTTCGTGGCCACTATTTTCGTACTTATGAACTATTCACTAGTCATTTTTATTTTCCCCCTTTTTAAATGAATAAACTTTTAAATTTTAACTCCCCAAACGCATCACAATTAAGCTGAACAACTGACCTAGAGCCAACTGGCGCGATGGCACAGTGCAACACGTTGTGTAACGATGACGTACGTGGTTGCCTGTCAAGTGCAACCGTTCATTCTTTATTGTACATCGAATCATTCATGTGTCAATGTTTTTATGATGTTCTTTGTATCCATCCAAATATTCTTTTATCAATCCCAAAACAAAGTAAACAAAAGTTCAATGAAAACAATATTTTGTAACAAGAGGTTAGATTATTAATCTTGTACTAGATTACTCGGTCGCAGCCTCACTTGCAAACACTACAATCTTTTTTTACCTGTAGAACTATTTAAAGCGTGACAAGTTATATAAAAAGTGAACTGAGCTTGTTCAAATGTCGATGGATAGCGCCACTGTTCCCTTTCAACCCTTTTCTGTACTTAAGTGATGCCCTTTTTAAAAAATTCTGAGGACGTAAATCTACGTAGAAATACCTTTAAATTGACTCATCAAACGTTAATGTTGGTCGGACCAATATTCAGGGATGACTATGAAAAGAAAATCACTCGCGTATTAATAATTATGTAAAGAGGTTACCTTGCATTTGCCCTCCAAAAGGGCCTCAAAATGTAATTCACTGAGTATTAAATGGTATAGAATTATGACAAGAGAAAATACTTTAGGAAGAAAATAAATTTAAGAGATCGTCAAGTTTGGTTACTTATCAAAACATTTATTGACTTTCCACAATAAAATTGAGTGAATGGTAAGCATACGTAGGAAGAACATTTTAAACTTGAATAAGATTTTTTAAATTATTGTTATATGTTGATAATTTGTTGGGGTTCTTTGTTTTAAATTTTAAACGTAGTATTTATAAGCAATTTACCTAACATGTTTTGATATGCAAAATTCCAGATCGTAAAAAAGACAAAACAAGTTATTGCAATGTTACATACTGTATCCGGCCCCAGTGGATTTAATTTTTAACATGTTGAGTTCCAAAATAAATCTCTTGCTCTCCAGACGAGCCTTCGTCTCACCAACGACCTCCGTCTTACAGCCTACCAGCCTTCCGAAGTTGCAGTGCTGGATTAAGTTGTAACATTTTCTGCGCTATTTTAAATTAAAATTGTTTGTGTTTGTGTTTTTTTTATTCAATATTTTCCCCAATCCAATCCTGGAAGAATTTTATCTGGAAGAATTTTAAGAAAACCCAAATAATACATTTAGAAATTGTTGATCCCATATGAAACTAGCATTATAATTTCCAAATTTAGTTTGGCCTACTCCGTTGCAGAAAATCTGCGTAACCAGCAATTCTTAAAATGTTTTTAATAGCATAGTTATGGTTAAAATAAAGTAACTTAAAAAAAACATAAATTGGGTATAACTACCAATTTTGTGCTCAACCGAATTTACTGTATTTCCTTTCTTTTACAAACTTGGAACTTTGACTTTCGCAGCTCATGAGGGGTTTTCCTAAACCTCTTAGAATGAATTTCTACTTTGCGAATTTCAAAACACAGAATCACAAAATAAAATTTATTAAGGTTTAGACTAAATTTTACGTAAATGCCAAATTTTTGAGGATTTGGGACGAAAAGGATTGTCGATAATACTAAATTGTTTGTTTTTTTAGCTGAAGTCAATGGTGAAATCAAAATTGGATTACTTTAATTTTTCCATAAGAAAAACGCAAAAAAACCCATTTTTGGGGGGTTTATCCCCCTTTACCCCCCCCCCTTCCACTGGTCCTATCGGGCTGGTTTACAAACTCGCCTGAGGGATTACCACTTTACATCTCTGTACCAAATTTCATTAAGATCGGACCATTTTTACGGCCGCTATCGTGCTTACAGACACACACACACACACACATATATATATCTAAAAATTCAAACGAACGGTGTTTTTTGCCCCTCGGGGCCCCAAAACGAAAAGTTATCATGGTCTCGGGCTTAGGTCTTACTATGAGACCTACGGTAATAGCTTCTACCCTATGGGGGAAACTCGCTAAAAACATATTTGATATTTCCTTGTATCAAAATCATAACTGATAAGGCAAAATATGTCCTTACTGAATTTTAAGGAAGCTAAGATAGGGTATTACAAAACACAGTTTAATATAAAAGGAATTAAAAAAAATCCTATACAGAAAGCAAATAGGGTCTAAACATTCAATAATGTTCACACGTCCCTCATAAAATTATATTTTTTAGGGGCCTACATGGTTAAGGAAACCAGTAAACTCATGAAATTACAACAAATCTATCATTTGTAGTCACGACGTGACCCTGGCTGCTCGTCATATTATAATCACAGTTTCCATTTAAATAAATTAAAACATAAATTTTAACACATATAGCCTACCCACTGTATGAGGAAATTAAGT
The DNA here is from genome assembly GCA_035578135.1 of Flexamia atlantica. NCBI lineage: Eukaryota > Metazoa > Arthropoda > Insecta > Hemiptera > Cicadellidae > Flexamia > Flexamia atlantica. The sequence goes on along the minus strand of JAQJVK010000003.1, from coordinate 32,924,386 downwards.
TAAGGAAACTAAGTTAATAAAGAAAATTATCGACAGTCATCTGAAAAATGAGGTCGATTCTCCAATAATGTTAAAAGTAGCATGTTAAATACTAGTAGTAGCATGTTAAATGATCTCTGATAATAATAGATAAAGCAATGCTATGCTTAGGCTGTTGACCTCCTGTCGAATGACCTTCCGACTTTACTGCTCGTTCTTGAAGAAATATCGTTATTGGTTAGCATTCCAATTCAGTTTCTTTCAACGTGAATTGCACGAAAATTTTATGGGTGTAAAACTGTGGCAGTGGTTTTAAAACTTTTAGAAACATGCTGCCAGTAAGACATTCAAAGTTCCACGTTCCATGCTAGTTCAGGATCTACACGCATCGCTTTAAGCTGTCTTCGCCCTTGAAAATGTTAAGGTCTCAGACCCCTCTATCACAGTAATATTCAACCAACATTATCACCACTATTTTCTCTGCCTTTCAATTTCATCACTGGAATCCTTTAAATTAAATATGAAAAGTGGAGTAACATGTATATTATGAAGTGAACAGGTCTTTATCGCACAAAAACTGATCAGTTAATAATTATTTACCAGTGTTTTTACAAGAGCTTTTGAAATTTATTTCAAAATTAATTGGTGTAGAAAAACTATATTATAATTGCTTTACGTAAATTAATTTGCTATGCATCGATTTCTGTGTCGAGGAAGGCTAGCAAGTTACATTTATTTTTTTGAGATTTCTATACATCAATCTCGATATCTTTCTGTCCGCACTTACCGCGATTTTCCGTCCACCCAATCGCCAATTTAATGCCGTTACAACTTTCCATGATTATTAGTTACCTAGTAAATATACGATCCAACTCATTTTCAAACCTATATTCCTTCACATTAGTTCCCTCTTTCTTTCAACCCGAAGTAATTTTTTCCTCGGTCACACTCCAAATCCCCACCTAACGCAGGAAACTGTTTCATCTAAGATGTCAATCGCTAGACTCGACGTGCCGGTCTATGACTCCGAGGGCGAGTGGAAGCATTAATTATGCATTCTGGGCTAGTTGTGCGCATGCGCAGCTGACCGGCGCAATGCCCGTGATTATCTCCGGTTTATGACTGGAGACTGTCGGTGGCGCAACGCCAGACCGCAGAGTTGCTGTCGACAAAGACATTAGCCCGGCCAACGAACCCGTCATGTTATGATTGGACATTTACTTAAGTTGAGGTAAAAAACAAGTTCATGGGGAAATTGAAAATGTTCCTTATACCTGCGGCACCGGTACTGCACAAGGAGTTGGTGAAGTAGGCGTACAATCTTGTTTGGTACCGGGCACCAAAATCGTCTTCCGAAGGTGTTATTGTCGGGTTATACGCGTGTATGACATGACAAATACAATGTACTGTGTAACTTTCTCGAACTGTAAACATTATCGTCTACCGTGTTGGTGTTTTTTGTTTTATGTATTGTGACAACCACTTAGGTGGGCAATTTTAACCTGTGCAACCACGTGACAGGATGGGTTGCAATTAAACCGAAACGCGTGACGCAGCATCATCAATACAGTACTCTGGACATCTTAGGCTACCTGAAAAGGTAAAGTAATTTGAATATGGTTTTTTGAAATATGTGATATATTTTTGAGGGAAGACAACATGGACCGTGAAAATAACATCATGTAAAAATAATCAAGAACGCCTGGAAATCTACCTTTTTCAGAATAAAAATTTGGTAATAATGGAACAGCTTATAAATAATACAGATTACAAATTTAAAGGAAAACATACAGTATGTTAGGCCAGTGAAATTAGCTCAAATATTTGTTGTGCCCAGAAAAATTCTGGGAAAGTTGGAAATCGTCTTAATCTTTCCGATTTACATCCAAGTAAATGAATTTTAAATTTTTCTATTTTTCCTAATGTGCCTTTTGACTTGGTACCACATAAATATCAGAGTGTTGACCATTTTTTATTCTTTTGTAAATAAGTAAATCACCGACTCCGTAAAAAGTTTAAGTACAAGAAACGTAAATGACAAAATTGAGTCCCTTCTGATAAAGATATTTTTAATAATAACTGATTTATGGTAGCTAGGTTAAATAAGAATTTTGGCGAATTTCTCTTTTAGGGAAAGAGCTATTACTGTAGATCTCATGATAAGACCAAAGCCCGAGACCATGATAACTTTTAGTTTTGAGGCCCACAGAAGCCAGAAAATCCATGCATTCAAAATTTTATAAATATATATCCATCAATATAGGTGTATAAAAATAAATATACCTATGTGTTTGTTTGCTCGATAACCCTCGCAAAAATGGTCGAATCTTAATGAAATTTGGCACAAACGTGTAAAGTAGTAATTATATTCACACGAGATTAAAAACCAGCCCGATTTGACCATCGGAAAGGGGGTGAGGGGGATACACCCCAAAAAATGGGGTTTATTGAACTTTTCATGTAGAAAAATTGAAATATTCTAATTTTTATTTATACTGCTGAATTCATCTCGAAAAAACAAATAATTTAGTATTTTTTATCATTGTTCTACTGGTTATCATTGGTTACTGAGATGCTGAGAGTGGTAAACACAGTACGTTGTTCTGATGTTATATAATTAGGAAACAAATAATTTGACATAAATTAAAGACGTCTTACAACACTTAAAATATATTTACACTTATACTGTACGCATATGCAAGGCGGTAAATATACATAGAAGATGGAAAATGGCGATCGATTTCGATTGGTCACATAAAATTATTAACATGGTATTGTTCACGATAAATTAAATTGCAATTAAATTACAGCAAACTTTGACCATATTTGGTGTATGAAAACCCTGTTTAAATATATCTAATAGCAAGTCCGTTGGTAATACACTTCTTACTTAACAATTACTTATTACTCACCTTTGAAGTGAATGGAAGAGATTATATTGTATTTACCCATTTTTTTCTTTGCGTTTTTATTTAATTTTGATGAGAGGAAGTGAAGCTACCGCAATAATTCTCAGAGGCGTGCTGGATTAGCTCAAATTGATCTGATGTCCTAATCACGCCACAATCGTTTACCTTTGGGATGCGTCCTATATTTCATTATCGGCAGCTGAGGTTGGACGTGTACATATTATGGGCTTGTGTGAGTGAGGCTGTCAAATACCTTCTCTGTATTGGTTTGCAATATGAATTGATTACACAGAACAGGGACAGCATTAGAATAAGATTAATTGAGGATAAAAAATACAATAGTCTATTCTATATAACTAAAGATAATCTCCTATCAACGAACAGGCCAAACCGTTGCACCTAAAAGGAGGAAGTTTGACATGCATTCTACACACATAGCGTAGGCCTCTATTAAGGAACGACTTTTAAAACTTCCCAAAGAGCTCCGCTCTACCGAGGGGCAAAGTATGTTAATCATTTAGGGAAAATATTTGTCTGCTATTTAATGAGAACACACAGCTGTTATTTATTGATAACACGGTGAAGTGGGTTATCATCAGTCAGTAACATCAGCTAGTAAACATTTAGATAATTAATAATAATTAATTTATATTTAATGTTTAGTATTTTTAAATATATTATGGGGGATTTGTGTCAAATAAACTATATGTAGTATAGGTTCTTGGGTTGGACTCAATTTGTTATTTTAATGCACTGAATTGCATTCGGGAATGTTTCAGTGTACTGATTCACTGTATTAAATCACTTAATAATGAAAGAAGCCCAATAAACATAAATGCAAAAATTATTGAATATACAAACAAATTTAATTAAAGTTGCGTTTGACCATTTGTATCTGTTGCATTGAACCAAATAGTGTTGTTTGTTGCTCCGAACTGAATGTGAGTTTCTGTCATACTACTGAAATCTTCTTTAGTTTCTTGCGTTAGATCAAATCTTTAATATGTTGCATTCGACCGAATTTCAATTTGTTGGATTGGATAATAAATGTTTTTGAGGTCTACCGATATCCTAGGCCTCAAAATGATAAGCACTTAAATTTTATGCGGGCAGTCAAAAGAAGAGAGTCGTAAAAATAGGCATAAGATATGCAGGTTCCGCTTTATTATTGTCAGTTAACTACGGTCTATTGCACTTTTCTTTCATTGCAGTTATTTTTAAAATGATGCATTATTAAGAGCTTTAAACATTACATGGACCAATTACTTTATCACTTAAATAAATAGTTAATTTATGTAAAAAAATAGTTTAATTTGTTTGGCACCTTAAATACACTTCACCGTCCTAAATATCTTTAATATATATATATATTTTTTTCAGCCGACACGATCGTAAAATTATGAAGGCTTTGAACATCGTACAATACAAACTTAAGAGGATACATATTCACTTTACATTGAACTTTATATTTGAAGTTGCGCTGTCCATGCACACATTCGTCAATTTTCAGATATAAAACTCCCATTAAAAATACTAGAGATTACTTTTTAACTTCCCATCAGCAATAGGTTGACCGCTGCTGTACCATTGTTGAGCGCTTGGTAATTAGGCAAGGGTGAGCGGTGCTGTGTTGTCATGGTAGAAAGGCTAGTTGTTGAAACGTTTTCCATTGAGCTGCTGTCACCGGTATATATACGGGTGCTCCCCAGTGGACCTACACATTATCCTACACTCGTGCCGTGGATACTTCACCATGAACAAGACTTTGCAGGTAACATGAGTGTACATTAATATGTTTACATATTAAGGCGTCCAAACACTAGACATTGTTTTGACTAAGAAAGACTATAAATATTATCATTGTTATTATTAATCTACCTTTGATCAAGCTTTGACGACATGTCTGGAAATAGAAATTAATATTTTTAAGATAACCTTTACTGAAATTTAGTAAACATTTAAACGTCTGCACTGCAGTATGTGACAGTGATTGATTTAGGAATATTTAGTATCATTTTGCAATGCAGATTCTACATTAATGATAAAATTAATTTAAGGATTCATTGATATGTGACATTTAGTGAAATCAATTAACATTTATGATAGCATTACTCTTTTAATCAACATATTTGTAATACATTATTTACATAACATTGAAATTATACCGGGTGTCCCATAATAGTACCCCCTAGCTTTTTCCTATATTTTTTCAAATATCAATTCCACACCACCCCCAAACATTATTGGGTAGTTAATACTTCATTTTGAGGGGGTAACCAATCTTGGCCGCCATCTTGGATCCGCCATATTGGATCAAAAATATTTTTTTCAAATAGTAAAGTGGTGTTGTGACCCATCATTTCGAATTAGATTTTTTGACTGATTACAATGCCGCAATCGATTACAATGCGATTTACACTTACCTATCACCAATGTAAATTTTTTGGCCGCCATCTTGAATCCGCCATTTTGAAATGAGGTAAGTTATTTCAAATATGAAGTTGGTATTGTGACCCATCATGTCAAACTAGTTTTTTACGCCGAATTCAATGCCGGAACCCGTTTTTAATTATAGCGTTTAGTTTTCAAGATATTGACATGTATCTAATAAAAATCTAAAAAATATAAGAGTAGGTCATGTGGCTGAACAGATAGATGAGGGCTGTAAACAAAGTATTGCAGGTTATAAGATAAATTGGACTACAAGAATATAACAAATAAAAAAGTAACAAGTTAACAATAAATAAATAAATAACATAATAAATCTATGAAAATTAACAAAGAATCAAAAGTGCAAAAATGATCAACAGATAACAACGAACATTCATACAGTGTGTAAAAAAAGTCCGTCCCCCCTCCTTAATTTTTTTGTTTGTTAAGACAAACAATTAACCTTTGGGGAATTATACTAACTCAACCCAAATTATTTTTTGACGTTATCAAAAATTTTAATTGTCCCCCAAAAATGGGGGATTTTGGGGGCAACTCAAAATTTTCAAATGCAAACCCCTTTTGAGTGACCCCTCATTTTAAAAAGCTTTCAAAAAGTAGATGAATGGTGAAAATTGGAGGTCTCTAACGTGTTTCTATCCAAATTGACAGCTAGTCAAAGTTTTGAATACAATACATCCTTGAAACCTGGCGTCAAGGACATTTGGAGTTTTAATTCACCTTTGGTGACGTAAAAATGAAACGAGCGAGCCTGGGAAAAATGTTGTTAAATTAAAAATTAGTCTCTTTTGGTGTTATTTAAAATTTTGAGTTGCCCCCAAAACCCCCATTTTTGGAGGACACTCAAAATTTTTGGTAACATCAAAAAATAATTTGGGTTGATGTAGTTTCATTCCACAAAGGTTAATTGTTTGTCTTAACAAACAAAAATTTAAGGAGGGGGAACGGACTTTTTTTACACACTGTATAAACATAATGTCTTTTGTGGTAAGTATTTTGTTAAAACAAAGTATTATAAACACATTAATTGGCCAGTTCTTGAATTTTAATCCAATTTTAAACTCTAATGAATCGATAATTTATTACCTGAGACGCTTAACACAAATATTACAAAATTTCACAATTCTGATAGTAGCAGGTCAATATAGAAAATAAAATTAGCTCATGTTTTCTTTCAAAATCTGTTAATTGTAAATTAGTGCACATGTGAAAAATAACAGGTAAAATAACAGTATAAATATTGAGGCTGCTGATTTGTCGTATTTAAATTTACGTAATTTGTTTTAAATATTTTAAGAATGGCAAAAATCGTATTTAAAGTCCTTTGACGGCAATGAAAACTGAAAAATATGTCAAAGTAAAAACATTTATAGAAAATTGAGTCCTAGAGTATATATTAACTTTATTTTATGTGTCGTTTTATTGGATTTAATATTGTCTTTTTACATCGTTAGATATTAAACAAGAGAATAAACAGTTTCGTTTGAGTGCAAAAATAAAAACTCATTCTTAACGATAAGCCTGCTGGAACGTGAGGAAACGAGCGTTCGATTGTAGTCTGAAGTAGACCGATAAATCGTGCCCATATTGTTCCCAACACGGCTACCTTTCTAACGGTACCTGTGACAAAAGGTTTATTAGTCCGGTCTTTGGAGGTTCTTGGATAAAGATGGTTGCAGTGGTTGCATAATGTGTGATTTTTTTAATAATGATTTCTGGTACAAATTTTTGGCTGATTAAATCAAATTGGTGGAGGGTAATATATCTAAACCATAGCTAGTTTTAAATGTCAACTCAACGTCATATAAACATGATGTTGGATCAGTACCTGATGGTCAGATACTTTAAAATACAGCCAAAATTCCACAACTGTTGATTAGTTTATAGTTTAGTTATAAGTTATATCAAGAATTTCTAGACTTATATCGTGTTTTATTGTACACATTATCAAAAACATCTTATTTTAATTACATTTATAAGAAAAAATAAAGTGTATGTAAAATAAAATATACATATGTTTATTGCTTTTTTAAGTTTAAATTGCTTTTTTAAGTCGTCAATCGTAATATGATTTTGCAATAAATAGTTAATGAAATAAATGCGATAATTTGAAATAACAAATAAAATTTTGTTTTCAACCAGTTAAAAAAATACATCTTTATAGTGAAACTTTAATAATAAGATGACCTCACAACGACTGCATTACAAAGTGTTAAAAAGTATATAACAAAGTAAGTATTTGACGGTTATCTGTGATTACAAAGTTGATTTTAATACTAATATCATTTCTACTAATAGGATAATTTCTACTAGTCGGAATAGGGAAATGTATTCATCGCAGCCCAGGTAAAATTGTAAGAGAAGGAATTTTTACTACTAACTTTTTTTAATAGCAACAGTCAGTGCGGTGTGTTTACTCGCTTTGACGTGATGTTTATGCATACTTAATTATAAGATCATCACCTCAAGAATATGAGATCGCCGTCTCCTTGAAGCTATTGATAACGCTTTTAAAGAGGTTAATATATTTTTCGTAAACTAGTGGAATAAGTGGCCATCGATTAAACGCTTGTTAGTTGCAGGCCGCGGTCCGGTGAACAACGCGACATTTGTCAAGAATGACGAAATGTCCCCTGCTTTCAGTACAACTCGGTAATTGGAACTATCAGACTACCAAACAGGTGTTTCCACGCTCTAGTTGTGGCGGAATTCCAGACTTATTCTTTATGTTCTCTGTTTTATTGTTACTCTTTTCAGGGCTGTACAGATGTGCCAGGTTTTTTACTCGAGTATTTAGAGTACATTTGCCAACGTTGTAAATACTTTAATGCCTACGTTTTTATTTTTTAAGTGAATTGTGTAGAGATACATTTTTACTAAAAAAATGCAACTGATGTGATTTTGGCCCTATAATTTTCAACATTCCTTTTGAACGAAAAATTTAATCGTCTAGATCAAAGCTTAATTTAAATAAAATAAAATATGAACATGGATTTGAGTTCCCGCCGTAAAAAATATCACAAAACTATTGCCTTTCATATAAGTAAAGCAAAGAATTAATGTACGATCGCAGTTTCTCAAAAACAATTTAAAGCCTTAGGTTTGAATTAAGGGCCTTTTCACAAATATTATTTACAGGCTCTAGAGGATTAGAGAGGATTTAAGCGTAATTCATTCAAAATGCTACAATAAGTGTGGATAGTAACATTTAAAATTGCTTTCAGTATGAAAAGCTTTATATTTACAGAATTAAAAATTATATGAAACATTGTCTTGAGGTGATGTTTAAGTTCCTGAAAAAATGTACACTTTTATAAGTTATCTACATATTTGTAGAATTATAGTCATTTGCGCATCTTTGTTGACTCTACTGATATGAAGATTCACTTCTATTCGTTCACTCATCCAGCGTTATAAAACTTTTATTTATTTTCTCCATTAAACTAGGAGTACGCTCTTTTATCGCGTAATTGGATGAACTAATAAACAATAACAAATCAAATCCATTGTCAGAAAATTTATATTGGCGAAAACTGCGTTTATTAATCCATGGAATACAAGTGAAGATAATTTAAATGTAAAAAAAACCAGCGATTAAAAGTATGCCTCGAGTATATTTTCCATCATAGGTAAATTACATACTCTGTGTTTAACGATTTTTTAATTTTAAAAATAAAATTGCTATAAAACGGTTCGGAGGATTTGCTTCAAAATGTCTAGGCATTCTTTCGGTGAGTTATTAAACGCTAAAAATTTGAAAATGATCATTGGAACCGTTTTCGAGTTATCGCGTCATGTACACAGTCAGTCAGTGACGGACAACGAATCTTAGACTCTGCTAATACTTTATTAGCAAAGTCACACATCTATTCACTTCACTTCGTTCGTTCGTTCATTAATACATAACAAGAAGTAATTAAAAGTAAGAGAGTAGACTTTACAACATTTTAAAAATAAAAATAATCGCTGATATTCATTTATTGTAAAAATTAAAAGAAGCTTTTAACATGACAAGCACACACAAGACAATTATGGTAATAGGACTTTTTATATTCGTTAATTTGTTACTCGGGCTTACACACTGACTGGTAAACACACCTTGGTGATAGTGGGTGATATAATACCATTTTAATCGTGGGCGAAGCCATGGCCAAGGACTAGAGTTACCATAAAAATGAAGGCTTCAAGGACCTTTCAACCTTCTTCTAGCAAAGTCACCGAACACTTGCATCACGACATGTGTATATACAGCTTTCTCCGGGGAAGCCGAGACGGTCTTTGTTGCCTGTGACTTGCAGAGTCTGCGTAAACATAACGTATGTAACGGACGTAACGCATGACTGGCTTGCGTGACGGGGCGGGGAACCGAAAACATTTAATGGTTCAGTTTATTACGTAACGCTTTGATGTTGCACTACGAGTATAAAGGCGCACTTGTCCAGAGCAGTCAAATCCACCAGAAAGAGATCGCGGCAGTGACATTTATCGTCTGACAAGACACTCAAACTGTGGCATTTGAGTTTTAACGATACATTTTGAAGTCGTGTTTAAAATCCTCAATGGAGGTAAAAATCAATCGAAAAATGAAATGTAAACGTCAAAACGCGTCTAAGCCTATTTTGTGTCCAAGGCTCTGAGCTCGGTTCTAGAGTAAATATAGAGCCTCTTGGAAGTTGTATTCAATTACTCAAATTACAATCTCTACTGGCGTATCTGAACAACAAGATCATCACTTTTTAAATGTTTATTTTTTAACAATCGGGAATGAAATTTTGCTCCGAGGTATAACAAAAAATTAAAATCCTATAAAGACCTGATTTCATTCAGCTGGAAAATTAAAAAATTAATTGCTCAAATTACAAAAGCTTTTGTCCAATTAAAGTTATAAATTTTAAGAATCTTATATTGAACTTATGTTCTAAAATTCGACATGTTAAACCTAATAGTCTATTAATTTTATTGATTACTAGCAGTTGGCCGTGGCTTTGCTCACGATAGATATCTTCAAACAGTTGATGTTGCCTCTGCTCTTAGAACTGTCAAATTAGTACCCACAGCTGTTTACATTTCTGTGTTTGAATAATAACATCCTTATAAAATGTAAACATTGAACCTGAGGACGTTCACGGGGCTTAGCCTGAGGAGATTTTAAGGAAGTGAATAGCCCTATGTGTTTCCCAGGATCAAGATCTACCTCTTTGTGAAATTTCAACCCAGTCGGTTCAGTATTTCACTGCCCAGCGTTCACTTGCCACATACATTCAGAAACCACCCCTTCTTTATAGTAGAATAGATTAAATTTTTGTGATTCTTAAAGGTTATAAGAATAATTTACAATCACACAGAGATATTTCATCGTATTACGGTGCATTTGTTTAAGGTTGGTCCCTTAATATGATGTGAGAAAATTTGTTAGGTAGTTTTTTTACAATAGTAGTTGACTAACTGGCTTATACTTTATGTAGTGTGGGTATTATGTTAAGTATAAGAAGTAATATGTTTGTTTCTCAGGTGCTTCTCCTCCTGGCCCTGGCGGCCTGCTTGGCCACCGCGCTGCCCTACCCCGGCCACTACGGCGGCGGCGGCGGCGGGGGCGGCGGCTACGGCGGGCACGGCCACGGTCACGGCCACGCCACCTCCTACCACAACTACGTCCTGCACAGCTACCACCCCCACAAGGCGAGAATTATTACCTAATACACTTAACCGAACGCTAAACATTCGTGTGTACTCCCCTCTCTCCAGTCCAGTGCTTCTGAATATGGATTTTGTTGTTCCTTCGATCAACAAAATAATCATGGGTCACCGCTGACTCATGTATCTGTTCGGAAACATGGTAAAAACCCGATTGAGGTACAGATTTATCATTCGACTCAAACATTACGATGATCAAATACCACGTTTCTAAAAATACGCAGTAATCGAATACCTGGGTTAAGGTAGAGCTAAAAAGAGTATGCCTTATAGTATGAATTTGGTTTTTTTTATTTAGTAAATAAAAAGTGACCACCATTTTAAACTTTTAAAGCAAGATGCATGAAAGTTCATATACGTTTTATAGTCAAAATTAAAATATCAAAATTATACTGATGCTAAATATCAAAGAAATTTTGGTGTTTTTATAAAAAAATAAGAAATCACAATTAAGATGTAAAACTCTACACCTTCTCCGGAACTCTTCTCTCTAGCGTGTGTTTGAGATTAAATAATTTACAAACTACGCCTAGTATTTTTCTAATTGAGAACTGTGAAAGCACTGACACATTTCTAGTGAAACATTTCAGTTAAAGCAGTTACTTAAGGCCTAAAAATGACCTAATGTGTTCGTTCGCCTCATAAACATAATAGAAATTGTCTCTATTATGGAATTTGATTTTAACATTAATATAAATTAAATAAGAGGGCTCAATTTAAATTATTAGATATACATGTATTAACAATTATATTTTAACTTAATTTGAAAGATCATTGTTTGAGATTTGGAACAGTTGTAGTGTTGGGCAGTAGGATTCGCATATTGCATGTATTCATCACACATTTTACATTTCACGCTGGGAAAATTAAGACATTTTGTAATATAATCAATGTAGTAACATTCGGAATTATATAACAGTTCTGCCATTATTACAGGTCTACGTGGGAGGTCACGGCCACGGCGGGGGTCATTACTAACATGTGACGTCATCAACAAACATCATCCCTCGTAACATCTTCCTTACAAAAATATCGGCCTCTGTCTCCTTCCCTTCGCCTTTTTGTTGTTTATTAAAGATTTTATTATAAAATGTGCATTATTATTATTATTCGACAACACCTAACTTAGCAAAACCTCATACAATGACAACATCAATTATTATTACTCAATTATTTTAAGTTTATCTACGTAATAATTCCACCTCAAACCTCCGACTGTTGAAACTTAACATATAAGACAAGGTTGGAATGAGGTCCTATATTTATCTATTCAAATAACGATCAACGATTAATCAACAACTAATGAGTTGAGAATCCATTACTTTACTTTAGACAATAATTTTTGGCCACTATCTTAGATCTGTCACATCGTTATTTTTCACATTTAAATGTAGCGATTTAACCCAGAGTTTCATGTTAGGTTTTGACGCTAAACAAGGCAACGCAATTTTACAAGATAATAAACCTTTTCCCTACAAAATATAACGTAATACAATGTTGAAAATATCCATACCCCAAATTATTTTATAACTGAAGATATAGAATCATTATGATCATACTCAAGTCACAATAAGTTAATTTTCTCGGTTATAATAGGCACTTAGTCTTCCAAGCTGGAATGGTCTCCAAAAATTGTTTTAAGCCTTTGCCTAACAAAACCCTGGAGAGAAACTTAATGGTAAGTAATCAAGGTAGGAACATTTAACATTACAAATAAAATCAACGCAAATAATTATTTATCAACAAAATAAAATTGCAGCATTATATTGCAATCATTAAAAAAAATTCACATGAGTCAAGTACCTGTGAGTTCGAGTCCATAGCTACGATACTTTAGAATCTATTGTTCATAGTGTAATAGAAAGAAAATCATTTTTTTGAATATTAAAAAAACACAAACTATATCTAAGTAACTTTATAAGATTAATCTCTTAACGACTTCTAAGGCGTAAAGGAATTTTTTGACCGTTTCATGCTGGGGAGCGACACTTGGAGGCTTTAATTTGTTTTAAAAACATTAGAAGTCAGCTTGTGTCTAATAAGGTCTTCCAAAAGGTAGCAATATTATTTCTAGTCTTCCTTAAAAATTAGAGGAGAGATTTGACGAGCTCTCCGGTGTGACGATACCCCGGAGCGCAACCGCCAGGTTTGTTTCACACACTCAACGACCTGGCTGTCGCTGTCGGTACATAGCTATCAAGATAATTATAAAAAAATTTGATTTAAAGAAACAGAGTTGGAATGCTGTGCTAAAATGCTAAAAAAACAGTGCAGGAGCAATACCAGCTGTTTCAAATTATTTTGAACCTGGGCCAAGCCATGGGTAAAATCTAGTCTTCTGTAGTTGTTAGAGTGTTTCATTCTAGAGATTGCTATTAAATGGTCCTTAACGGGCCATGGCGTCGCGTCGTTTGAATTGGACGTACACGTGCAATGGAAAAGGATCAAAAAGACCTTAATTAAACCCCATTGTCATCGAATGCAAAAAATGGTTTAGCAGGCAGCATTATCAATAATTATTTCACAATAGGCCTATAACTAGTAATTTTCATCACAAGGAGCAAAAGGTACTTTTCAGTGCGCAATCATATTTTAAAAGCAAAGCGCACTCGGACAACGTTTTTTATCATACTGAGGAAACAAGCTTTTAATAGTTGAAATTCTCACCAAAAGTTGGTTTTTAGAAGTTATCTAGTGCAACGCAATTCACAGTGTTTACAAACAACACTTTTCACCTTGTGAATGGCGATTCCAGCATGCATAAATTGAATGAAACAATAATAATGTTTTAGGTTACTGCATTGGAAAAAATCAGTGGAATTTTTGTACTAGTACTAAAAAATGCAATTTTGCAGAGGTCTTAGAGAGAGAGAAAACTGCTCTTTTTCGTACGATATGATGGAAAAATAGGTTTATACCACGGTGAAAACCAGTAAATGTGACAATCATTGCGCCTTCACGAATGTGACGTGAATCAACATCACTATAGCACAGCACAGAGTATTCACTTCAGTACAGGCGCAACGATTCGACGACAAAATCCTCTTGTGATTTATTGTATTGCTAGGAAAAAATGAAGGGATAGCGTAATTTTAATATTATTTTATCTTAGTTCTGCCATGGAGAAGGGACAATTCACTTTTATTTTCACAATAATAAGAATTTAATTCATGTAATTAAATAGTAATTTGTTAATGTATTATTTTACTTTTTAAATCCCTATTCAAAATCATAGAAATTAGAATACTACTGCCAAATCCCCGTGAATTTGTCTTTACTATGGTTTTCATTAACAAAATAATAACTTGGTTTGTCTGTAAATCCAAACTAGTCTTTTTCTTACACATAATATTTATACAAATCAAGAGGGTCCACCAGACTTGAGCTTTTACATGATGAGCTTGTAAGCCCCATTGGATTATCGTAAACCAATAATATTTCAGAAAATTAACAAATGATGATGAATAAATATTACGCCTAACTCATCTAAAGTTACAATGGTTTTCAATTTTACTAAAATAACGACATCAACCTTATTAAGTGCGGATTGTGATATTCGACAATAAGAGTTCTGTAAAATCTCATGACAGCAAAAGACCTGAAATTTGGGCTTTGTTTGAATTTAAAATATTTTTGTAAAATAAAAGGAAATAACATTTTTGCTTCATTAGATTTATATGTAATAAAAAAATATAAATGCATATTATTGATAGGTAACTACTATCCAAAATATTGATGGAATTTTATACAAAAGGTCGGTTAAATAAAGCCTCACAAACAACTTGGTGGATGATATTTCACTACTAGTCAGTTCAAATAATCATCTGACTTAGAAAACTTATGGTACGAGTCAGTTCAAAAAATCATCTGCCTTAGAAAACTTATCGTATTGGTTGGTATTTTGGCAAGCTCAACATTGCTTTATCCATAGTTTTATGAATAAATCCATTAGGTTAGGTTAGGCTAGGTTAAAGTTGTTATTTGATTTAAAGGTTACATGTCTATCCTGTTTATTAGACATTTATAACTAAGTCTATTATCCTACTAATATTATGAGAGGAAAAGTTCGATGATTCATCAAAGCTGCAGAGCTATATAAAAGAGCTCTCAAATTGTAAAAAATTCGGTCATTTTAAAATTTGTGTCGTAACGTGATACATCTCATCTGTTGTATGTATAGTTTTAAATATGCTGAAATTTGAAAAAAGTACTACAAAGTGCGCCTTGTGGCTACCCGGGGAAGCTCGAGGTCGAAAACTTAGATTTCATGTTATCAGCTAACACAGAATACAAAAATCTAAACTACCCGACCTGTTGTACATCACAATGCATTATTTTACTGGACTATTAATTTTCCACGTTTCAGTAAATTGTTTAGTTTAATTTCTTATTTGTAAATTATTTTTTAAGTAAATAAGCTCTTTGACAAATAAAATAAAGCAAGTGCTTGGACTTTTTAGGCAGGTGGACACCAATCGCGAATCTATATTAAAATTATTTCCCTCTTCACAGATAAAACTTTTTTTAATTAACGATAAAGATAAAATATCATGTTATTTTTTGTCATTAAGAAATGATAATAATATCGTTCAATTTCTGATCATTAATTGATGAACGAGTTTTATACCTTTTATTTTCTTAGCTGAAGATTGGGAGTATGAAATTGGGACTATTGGGTTAAGAAGTATTATTTTTATTTTTAATATTATTATCCGCCATTATTGTTTGCTAAATTTGCTTAATAATACCACTATCCCTACTACTAGACTACTATGAAAATATAACAATAAGAGCCAGAGAGGTGCATCTTTAACGGTTAAACATGTTTTCTAATTAGGCCTAACTCTTGAAAGGGGAAGCGGAAACTGACAAAATTGAGTTTTCTCAACTACGCTGATATAAGGAATTTACAGGCCTCTTCTTGAGATAGAAAGGACACACGTTTCAGGCTTTGTTTCAACATAACTAATTGCCACGAGGCGGTTATTAGGCGATTCAAGACGTGTGATAACTAATTAACTCTTCCTCGGCCGTCGCGCGTCGTGTGAACACGCTAGTCACATTAACACGCTCGCACTGACGATTGTAGACAACTGCCACTGTCCGTGGATATAAATTCCCTTAGAACTGAAATATTTAAGGGATTAATATATATAGAATAAATAAATGCACATATGTATATTTTTTAATTAATGTGGGTAAAAATTACTAATGTATATAACATTCAATATATGTGTGATCAATGTATGTATATAGCTTACAAAAAATGTCAAATATCCATGACTGAGGAATGAAACTAGCACCAATATTTTTTTCAACCATATTTCAATTATGACTGATATCCTTAAAGAATAAACGTTTCAAAGGTGACGTACAATTAGTTTGTATCTCGAAAGTAATTGTAAAGAAAAGGTAAAATCTTCAACTGCTCATATAATGGGAATACGCTTTCTCTTCTCCGTTTTGTTAAAAGTATTCCTATCAAGTAATTTTGAGAGACTCTTAACTTATCAGTGACTTGTATGTACCTACCTAACAGGTGATTCCATATTGTAATCTAGAATTAACTAAGGCAAAATATAGTGATCTGAGAACAGTAGTATTGAAAAATTTCTCAAAAAGTAAAAGGTTCTTACTCAAGATTGAATTTTGCTGTAAAGTTCATTAATGTGTGTTTCCCAACTGAGCTTTTCATCAAGTATTAAACCTAAATATTTGAAACTCTTTACATTTTCATTTGTCAAACATGAGCACCCAGTCGAATTACAATTTATAGAATGGTATCTCAATGGAGAAGGAAGATCAAAGCTAGATAAATGAAAATTGATAAATTTAGTTTTGCTTCCATTTACTTCCATTTTATTTTTAAAACACCAATTCCTTAAGAGAATCATGTCCTGAGACATGTTATCACCTATTAATTTATCATTTTTATTTGGATAAAACAAAGCTATGTCACCAGCAAATGCTGTGATACGCCAATGGAAAGGAAGAGTCAAAAGATCATTAATAAATAAAGAAAAAGTGTCCCAGAGGTCACCGATCCCTGGGGCACCCCCCTTTCACCTCCAAAGGGGAACTGAGGACATTTAACCCTTTACTGTTGCTTCCTTTCCTTAAGAAAGCTACTAAACCAATTTAAGGTATTGCTTCTTATTCAAACTGCTTCCAGTTTAGCAAGAAGAATATTATGGTCTACAAAGTCAAATGCTTTTCTAAACTCAACAAATAATTCTGATGTTTTTTGTTTTCTTTGATGATATTGTAAATTAATTCTGTAACACTAATTAATGCATCTTTAGTTGACCTGCCTTTAATAAAACCAAATTGCTTATTACTAAAGAAATTAAAATTTTCAAAATATTTTAAAATTCTTACAAGCATAATCTTTTCAATCACCTTGGAAAATACTGATAACACACTGGTAGGTCTTAGGTTGACGAGTCTAAAAGAATTACTATATGGATTTTAATATTAGAACTACTGAACTTAACTTTAATTTTCAAAGGAAAGTGCCTTGAGCGAAACTCAAGTTAATAATGTAAACTAAATGTGGAATAATGACATCAACTATTTTTTTCAAAAGATCGACTGAAATATTATCAAATCCCTTGGATTTCTTATTTCTTAAGTTTAAAATTGTAGACTTGACTTCTGATTCAGATGTAGGCACAGTAAAATTTTAATTTGCATAAAATTGAAATTGAGGGATTGCTAAATTGGGCGTACCAAGTCCAGATTTTTGAGAATTCTGCAGAGAGATAAGATATTTATTGATTTGTTGAGCGATAACGCTAGGCTCGGTAACCACTGTTCCGTTATCTAATTCTACTTTGTTTATACTTTTATTTTCGGTCCTACCTGTCAACTTAATAATGCTCCACTGCTGAGACGTGTCACCTTTACAATTATCTACTCATAGCATACTAATAATTCTTAGCATGATCTAATTTCAAGTTGCAAATCGTTGCAAAATTTACTATACCGTAATAATTCTTAAATACTATATCGTTTGGTCTTCTTTTAAATATTTCGTAAAGTTTAAGTTTACCTCTTTTCTTAACTTTATTTGAAATATTTGTTGTCATCCAAGGACAACATGATTAGGCTTTATGTAGCTTAGGATTACAAATCATTTGTTTACGACTAGTGGTAGTACGGTGCAATTAGACCTGAACCTGGACATCCAAAAAAAGTTTCTAGCCAGCGCCAATTTGTTTAATACACTTCCCCTAATATGTAAATAAACGTTATACCGATTTGAGCGTCGGGTTTTGGTGGGAGGGGGTTAAGAGGAGGTAAAATGTTTTTTTTTTACTTTTTTGCAAATATCTTGAAAATGGTGAGTTTTTTCTAAAATATTATACTTTGCAAAAATAATCTACATTAAATTACGAACAAAATGATACCCTATGATCCCTGACAAACGTAGAAGGTTATTGAGATAATGAGGGGTAAATGTAATTTTTTTATTATTATTTTATAGCAACCAAATGTCTCAAAAGATCCATTCCACATGCTCCATATCGACATTTTCCATTATTTTAAATAATTTTACTTCAGGGAATCATTACAAGTCTAGGGAAGGGAGATTTTGGTCCTTCTAAGTGTTTACTCCCTCCATCTAAAAAGTGGGAGGTAAAACCTTTTGAACAGAAACCCTATCATG
The DNA here is from genome assembly GCA_035578135.1 of Flexamia atlantica. Classification (NCBI taxonomy): domain Eukaryota; kingdom Metazoa; phylum Arthropoda; class Insecta; order Hemiptera; family Cicadellidae; genus Flexamia; species Flexamia atlantica. The sequence continues at coordinate 32,905,684 of JAQJVK010000003.1, read as the reverse complement.
TTATATATCATTTTAAATTGCACAATAAAAGGAGGTGAATGGTGGAAACTAGAGGTCTCTCAGTTGATACTAAGAAAAGTTGCAGCAGTTTTTGTAAAACTTAAAAATTTGATTTGCTGTAGCTTTGCTTTTTATCAACGTAGAGACCTCTAGTTTTCACCATTAAAATACATATTTACTACATTAATATTTAACAGTAAAGCGTCCGCTGTGATCATATTTATTGCTATTTCATGATCAGACATCGACTTGTTGACAGAACACAGTACACCTCCAGCTCTATAAGTTGTCGTTACATTTTGGATATAAATTGTACTTATGGCGCATATTATGTGTGCAGCTTAGAATACTGTTGGAGAGCAGTCTTCTACGACCCTTCCTCAAGTTAAAAGTAATAGGGGGTTTTTGTTACGTTAATGTGCAATTGGATTTCAATTAAGTTATCAATTTTTAAAACAATATTGCCTGAACGTGATTTAGTAACTATTCAAATATGGAATTTAAGACCGGTGAATTTTGGGATCATTGTGCTGTAAGGTGTTACGTTCACGTTTCATTTTAGTATACCCATTGAAAACTATCTGAATTGAAATCGTCTTGCTAACTAATAAACGAATTAGATAAAAGTCACAAGGTATATACTATAAAAAAGGAAATGATACTGTATAACGTTATTCCGATAAATAATACAGAAAACTTCGATGGAATTTCCTAATTGTGGAATTTAATAAAATGTCTTCTGATTTTTTTATGGGAAGCACCAAAACAAATTTGTGATTTTCTCTAAACATAATTATTTTTACTAATAAAACAATTTTTTTTCAAATTTATCAGTGAACTGGAAATTATCCTAACACAAAATTCTAGTTAGGGAGCGGGTGGAACATTTCCAGCTAACCGAGTGGACTGTTAGATTAGTGTGATAACTCCGGCCAGAGCGCCTCGGGGTCATGTTTAAAACCCGCTCCCAACTTCCTCTTCCTGCCGATCTACTTTCGTTTCCTCTCGCATAAACTTTCGATCTTGAAGCAAGTGACAGTTTTACATGTCACTATTTTTTTTGGATAAGCTTCGAAGAAGAAGTGTTACTCGAATAGTCGTGAAAAGGTTGTGGAGAAAAATGTTGGTAAGCTATATTTCTTTTGACTTTTAAGAAATACCATACTTAAATCGTTTGGTAGCATATTTAACATTAGTTTTTAGAGTGGAGTTTGAATGTTATAAGTTATTATTTTACTGACTCCTAAATATTTACGCAATATTTTAAAAGCAAAGGTTTTGCAATATCCATTTGATGAAACTGAGTTACAAATTTGTATTATGTATTTGGTTGTTGATTTTGTTTGTTTATTTGTAATGGTAGATAAATATTTTCCCCTAAAAGGTTATTTATTTCAAGAAGGGCTGAACCTGTCAAAGAAAAAGTGTTGAATCCGCAAACCAAACAGATTATGCATTTGCTAAGCCTAAACTGTGTTTATTTTTTGCCTACAAATTGGGGGAGTCATCTATGAAATGTTGGCTGTAAAGTTATTTGAATAAATTAACTATTTCTTTATACTCATGTAATCATAACATTGACTTTATCCATAATTTTTGTCTGCTTTATCAATTCTAGAACAAGTTCAAAAACGCACTTGAATAGGTCACGAGTTAAAGTATTTCTTCCTATTCCTGATTTCTGTAAAGGAAGAATTGAAGCAGAATTATTACATCGTCCGAAAATTCTCTCAATTTTCTATGAGCGATGATTGCCCGTCGTGATAAACCCCCCTGAGCCTACTGGTAGTAACTATTGTAACTATAACTGGTTGTATTTATTGCATATAGGAAGTCGTAGAAATCTGGGTTTATCCTTTCCACTTTATTACTTATATAATTATTAACATTAAGCCGATTGAACTGTAAGGAAGTGAACGATTGACAGACAACTGTGGGAGACGACTGTGCGAGTGTGAGACCGTTTCCCTGCCACTGAGGAAAGCGAAGGCAGGATGCTTTCTATCCATTGTCGGAGGATAACAAGCGAATAGTCTTCACTGAATCACTTTGCGATATAATCACTAAGATGGCAGATCGGAATACCAACACAAATACAATGCAATTTCTTTTGACAGAACAGAAGTGCTTTTTTGCTGTAAGATATTTGCCCCGGCTTTAAATGGTGATTCATAACTCAAGGTTTTGTATCATTAACATGCTGAATAGCTAGGTTACCTCTCTTGTTTTATATTGACCATCAACCGATTTCTTACTTCCTGTTTCATCGACGGAAGTCGAGACCAATAAAGTTTATTATATGAACTACTTTCCAAAGACAATTGATCTTGGCGGGCTTTGAACCCAAGACGTTGCGAGCACAAAATTATACTAATAAACAAGAGCACATCTTGTGAATTTTAAATAAATGGCTAGACAAATAATTTACTCTAGAATTTTCACCTGCATGTGGGTACTTTAAACTCCGTCGTAGGTATATGAGAAGGCCCCAGTCAGTGCTTTCATTCCACCACTCCACCGTTTTTCCATTTGTTCCGATTTTCCGATGGCCCAGCTGTTGCGCAATTGCAGTTCCGACGGTTACATCGAAAGGCGCCGTTTCATAAGCCTTCTTTGTACTGCGATGCGTTTGCCATTTTCTCCCAGTCTGTCCAGTGCCAACTGACGACTGTAACAGTAGACTGATGTATTAGTTATGCAGCATCGCTGGTGCATTGGATCGGAAAGTTTGCAGAACTTTTAATCTTGTTGGTAAAAAAATGCAAGTTGAATTAAGTGACTTTTAGTTGATTAGGGCAGATGAATGTAGTTGTCTTTTTAACTACATGTTTTTAGCTGTTTTTAGTTGTTTAACTACATGTTTTTGGTATTAAGTCACACGATGGTTTTGATAATGCTAGTATTTAATACGTTCATAGGTATTTTTTATTGTACTTTTGAAGGAAACATGAAGTTAGATGGTTTAAGCCTCGAGAAATAATATAGATGTATCTCTAAAATATCATTCCGGAAACTCGACGACTGAATCACTTGTTTGTACTAGAATGTAAAAATGATATGATGCTAATTATTTCGTAAAATAATAATGTGCATCTTGAAGTAAAGTGTATCTTTTCCATTCATAAGAAAGAGTTTCAAAACTTAGCTGTATAAAAATTCCCTAATTTTAAAAATAAAATATTAATATTTTTTTAACTCTAGTACTAATATTTTTCCAAAGCTTAGACAGCTTAAAACTGATAGAATAAAATTAGATTTTTTAAACGATCTCATTTGATTGTAGAATGTAAGCGGTCCTTTTACTTTTCACATGATCAACATCACCGTCGCTATCCCCACTCGCCACTCGCCACTGTGGGTTTCACAGTTACGTGTCGGCCCGGGCCAGGCGTGCATAGCGTCGCAGCGTCACCGTGTGGCACTGGCCGCTGCGTCACACTCCACTGATCCACAACATAACCGGCCTCTCGCCGTCGCGACGCCGCTTTACCATAAGCGTGACGTCACAATTACGTCACGCTAAACGTCATAATTGCGCGGTAAACTCGTGTGAGCCTCTGGTAACCGGTTGGTTCCACAGGCCATTCTACATCTTGTTGTACGACTTCCTCTAAAGATTATTTCCGCTCTACGTTATAGTTCTGTTTAAATAACTGTTACTGCTTTGCTTCTCGTCACGGTACCTGACCGTTATGATAGAGGATTTATTTTATTGCTTTTTTTGTTTGTTTAACGTCTCAGTCTCTGTTAAATTTTCTTTGAAGCCACTGACAGGGAAATAGTAGTGTGCGGTTTTTAACTGTTGCTCACCGTTGTGCAACCGCCTGCCGGGCGTTGACCGTTGTTTATTTTGCGTTATCAAAATAAGGACTTTTTACCCTTTGAAATATAAAATAGCCACGTTGCAGCAGACCTACATCCGAATTTAAAATCAATATTGTATAGTAAAATAGATGTGTACAAAAAGGCTTAGATTATTGTTAGTGTTTATTATACTAAACCTCAACACTTGACGTGTAGAACACGTGGTTATACAGCATACCAAGAATCACAAACAGCATACAGCCAAAGAAAACAAAGTATTCAAATTATCAGCATACAGCTGTCATTCTCGTTATAAAAAAATCTTACTGTACGAACCTTTTTCTATCAGAATTTAACATAGTGAATGAGTACACAGGTTTGCTGTCACAGAATTTGTAACAACGGGGGATTTAAGACTGTAATCCAGTGTTATTCAAATTGTTTATGAGATTAGTCAAATAAATGATAGACCAATATAAAATTTAATTTAATCCTCATAAGGTTTAGCGTGGGGACGACGTACTATATGTACCATTCTCGGTCACTAATGGCATGACCATCTCTAGTAATAAATTGTCATTGAGCAATTTATATAATAAATTATTATTTTTTGAGCTGAATTCAATGGTGTAAATCAAAATTAGGCCGATATAGAGACGTTTATCCAGTGTCGCTTGCAATGACACATCGCCAATTACATCCAGTTATACAACATGTATAATATCGACAGTTGGAGTTTAGTAAACACGAAGTAAAGTAAAAAAATTAATAACATTTTATTACACTATTTTTATGCCAACTATTGTTCAAGTTGCATATTTGCCACTTAGTGTGTCAACCTCTTGACTCCTCAGCTTTCAGAGCCTCATTCCAGATTCGCCTGAAGGCTTCAGGAAAGCATGAAACTCACGTCAATATTCACGTAAATGTTGATGAAAACATCAACAAGGCCAAGAAGACTGGCGTGAATTTCATGCAATCGTCCAAAAACGTAACCTTGATCCTACGGTCGTCGGTGGCAACTACGTTTAGACATTCTTTGGATCGATCACGTGTTCTGTTGCGCAGGTACGTTGTAAGTAATAAACGTTCCGATTTCAGTAGCTTAGTTATGAAATATGTATTTTACACGTGATTGCTATTAGCGTTTTATATTGACCACTAACAGATTTCTTACTTCCTGTTTCCTTGACGTATGTCGAGACCAATAAAGTTTATTATATGAACCACTTCATATAACAATTTATTTGTTTGTCAGCAAAATATGATTCTGTCTTTATGAAACCGGCCTTTTTAGGCCACTATTTAATTTTGTCTCCAAATTCAATACAGAACAGAACTGGAGATATCTGTATCTATTTTACCTCTATCAAACCAATATCAGGGAAAAGGCCTGCATAAAATATCATAAATTCGTTTCGGCGGTACGCTTCTGGGGTTAAAGTTGATCAAAAACCACTAGTGATGCCTGCAGACAAATCTAAAATAAATTTTTACTTCACCGAATAAGTATACAAAACTATGGAGAAAAAAAGTTTAAGGGGGAATAAATTTAGATTTTTTAAAGGAAAACTAAAAATTCCGTTTTTACTCGAAAAAAATAACACCCAACTCCCCTTAATGCCTGGGAGAATTTGTGGCGCTTAACGCTCAAAAAGGATATATTTTATGTAAGGGCACAAAGTAGGGCTATGCAAAAGAGATGCAAGTTTACGTAATAATTTAATATTATATAGTAGAATTAGGTTTTTAAAATAGTTGAGTTACAATTTTAAATATTCAAGTTAAATTTCCCGCGGGGATTGTAAAAGAAGACCCCGAACGTTGCAGGAACGCGCTTCTCTTCTCGAATAAACATCTCTCACTACAATGGCGTCACGGCATTTCTCAACACTGAAACATTGATACACCTTAACTGTGACTAAAAAGACTCACAAAACTAGATTTCGTGGAAGAGTAAACTAGGTCTATCCAATGCACCATCCTTTGTAGTAGTAAGTAGATTTTTCGATAGTGTTTAGTTCGTGTGCATTAGGGCCTACCCGTTTCTAATCTATTCCTAATCATAAATGCCTTTCTATTTGTTTTTGAGCAATTTTTTCCCGCAATTTTTGAGGCTATTTCCAACGGAGAAGTTCTTACAACAATAATATCTTAATATTATTTACTTTTACCTATAATGTCGTTAATTATTTTATTTTAATTTCATGATTCTTTTTACTGTTCAAGCGTACAAACTTCGGCATAATTTAATAATACATTTCGCAACTAGGGCAATGAGGTTTTGCAGGCTCGAGAACGTGTTTCAAATTTGAGACGAAGTCCGAACTTATCTGACACTCTTGAACTTCTTTGGAATAGTTTAAGCAAAGGCAGTTATGAAAATCATAGGATCGCAACTATCCTATCTTTGGAACCTATTGAATGAAGTATTGTTATGTGATGTTCTCAGGTTGTTTCAAGATCAGCTGACTTTCGGTCGTAGGGCCGAAGGGTTTTGGCCCTTTGGCAGAAAAGAGCTACTTCAGCCACCAAATGACGTTTGCAACTCAGGCGATTAGTCGTAGTGTGGTAAAAAGGATTTTTTAACTTTTTCTTAACTAATCATGCATTAGGCATTGGTTAATGCATTAAGTATTTTTGTTTGTATGTAATATTCCTCTTCTACAATACAGCCATAGGTTCCGCTTAAAGTCGCAGGTCTTGAACAAGAGTCACACTTCATGGTCTTGTCAATCTCGCATTGGTTATGATGAGTTCCACCTTCTCCATTTGTCCCGGGTATTCACAGATCACGTTTATGTAATGATCTTCGAGTCCCCAGTCTTCACAGTAAGGATGATCTCGTGGCTAAGTTTATGGTGATAAGATCTGAAAGATCCATTTCCTGATAATAAATTGTACGCCAGTGTAATTTAGATTCTTCATAGGCGTTACACATTTCATCTCTAGTAAGCAAAGCTAAGGTTATAATTCCGGTTTCTGCTTATTCCCGTTTAATCTGCCGTTCTTTATAAAGGTATTTTCCTTTACCTTGAAGTAAGCATGGCTGTTGATTCTACAACATTCTAAGTTACATTCTAGAGACATATTATTGATCTACACGATTAAGTGTAGATAATGGAAAACGTCTGTAAGATCCAGTGATATAGAAGACCTGTTCTAGAGCACTTTTTAGTTTCTGTGCTTTATTGCAGTGGTTCATTCGAAACTCCGAATGCATAATTTTTCCTTCCCTCTCCCTCACCCATAACCCATTGTTCATAGACTTTTTTAGTTTTTAAACAGTAACCAAAAACATTAAAATATGTTACACAAAAAATAACAATGTTTCGAACTAGCCTTCTCTTAGATAAGTATAAATAAATATTACAGCCCATTCTTACAGAACGTAGCTGATTCGAGATGGCTGCCATAAATGAGAACCAAGATAAAATGAGCGTTCAATAATAAATAATCAATAGGCCTAATCAATAAATTACTAAACTTATGAGTTTTATGCCCGAAAGTGATTTAGGGAAATAGTCCAGGTACCTAACTAAATCTGTGACATTTCACACCTGAAAATTAGGCTCGAGGCTTTCACACCTAGGCTTTGAGGAAGAGCCGAGGGAAGGGAGGCAGCGGCAGCGACCACCGCTCTGAGCGGACCGTTTCACACGGACACACGGTCAATATTGAACAATTAAGTTTCTGCAGTTACTCAACAATCATTGCACAAGCTGTGGTGACAGGCGGAAGAAAGAGTAACGCCTGATAAGATGACTTCTGATAAAAAGTGATAGAAATTAGGTACTCGTATGAAAATGTGAGTAAAGGTCTATTGAAAGTCATTTGATTGCTTATTCTATTCAAAATGGTTTTTTATTACAACATATGTTCATGATTTTACAACTGCACTGTCTATGTATATTAACATAGGCGTCGAAGTTAACTATTAATTATTCAGATCAATAAACTATTGCAATGGATTCCAGTAGATACATCTATTGAGTAACTTCCAGTAGAGTATCTTCCAGTATTGAGTTATTTTCCAGTAGATACTCAATAATTTACATTGAAAAAATGAGTATTTGGATGATTTGTCAAGATATTTTTTTTTAATGCTGTAAAGAGAAAAACGATGTTCCACAACAGTTTTGCGAAGCATTCGTTTTGGAAGTTCTGCAGGTACGTAACTAGCCACCTAATCATGTAAGGTGAAAATCTAGTTCATATCAGACTGTTTTTCATGAGAGTACTGTATGGTTTGCGGTCATCTGGAAATGAATTCAAGATGGACGAGGCAAGTGGAGATGTCTTGAGTGGCGGAACCTGAATTGGACCACTTTCGCCAGGGTTAAAACACTGCTAGTGGTAAAACCGTATGTGAGAGGTGTTGCAAAATCGATCTGCGCAGTGGCAGGCCAAAAGATAGGATTTTCGGGCCCCTAAGCAATTTTCTACCCGGGCCCTGATCTGGCGATCTTTCTTTTTCTAGTCTTATGTGCTTTTGGGTCCCCTTTTCAGTCGTTCCGGGCCCCTTTTTGGTGTTTCCGGGCCCTCTGTGAGCCCGGGCCCCTATGCATTTGCCCCCTGTCCCCCCTGTCACCGGCCCTGCGCAGTGGCGCTGTAGTATAGAGGACTAGAATGACAGTATACATTAGTAACGTGACGCCTACCCATCAGAATTACATGTGGCTCAGAAATATACTTGCAAATAAATAGATAACTATTCCATTCGCATACACTGTTATTTAAAAAGTTTTTTTTTCAAAGGCTATTGCCTTCAGTCGTTACATTTTTTCTTATTTTTCATATACAGTGTTTAAATAGTATTTTCAATAAGTTTTATATGATAGTTTTATGTAAGTCATATTTCTTATTTGATTTTTCTTTTTGTTTCAATCAAAATAGGATTGTATTATAAGCAACTAAAACTCTTTTTCTCGTTGTGAAGGTGACTCCTGTATTAAATTAGTTTGTTATACGTAAACTGCTTTTCGTCGATAAAGGAAAGAACTCACAAATATTGAAAAGTATAGTTTCACTGTAAACTTATCAGATGTTATTGAAATTTTCGCAATGAGCCATAGCAATTTTTATCAAACAATATCCAATGCAAGATGTTGCTTCTACCGAGACCAACTCAGTGGAACAAATTCTACCATGTCGGCGTTGCGGTGCTCTTTTCGAGTAAAACAAATACAGTATAGAAATAATGAACGTGTTTGAGAAAATCTGTCATTCATTCTTAACAGAGGTCGACTCGATTGATTTGTGTTTCTTTTAAAGTTGTAAACGAAGGTTAATCTGATTCTTTAATTTATGTTAAATAGATCACCTGAGTAATTCTTTCTCCCAAACCCTATACTAAAAGCCACAAGGGAAATATTCGTATTGATACTCCAATAAATAAACGGAAAAACGCAATCCAGCAAAGAAACAACAAATGCAACCGCAATTTTTATTGCATGAAAATTAAAATCGAAGAGCTATTAAAGTCAATTCTATGATATCCCTCTAGCAAGAAGAAGCTAAAATTAAGAATTTGTGAAAACATATTAGGTTAGGCTTAGATAATACCATTCTACTGTAGAAAATAGTTTATTCAATTGAGGAAAAAATCGCTATTAGAACGTTATAAAAGATTACTGGACATTTTGTGTTTATTTATTAGGATTTTAGCTATCCTTGATATAATTCGAGTAGTGCAATGTTTTGTACTAAAAGTTCAAGCACAAATAAAATATAGCAAAAAAAGAGATAGTATAGATAGTATAGTAGAGATAGTTCAGGGATTAAACTTAAAGTAAAAATAAGGTATTAAACCTTTTCAACAATTTATGGTTAAAACAAAAACTATGAAGGAAACCCATAAAAATAACAAGTACTGTTTAGCCTCCGTATAAGATTATTGTTGTTTTTATAAAAAAAGAAAATTTGAAGGTGGATGTTAGGAACTCAAAATATACTTTAACATGACTCTCTCAAGTCATGTATAAAAATACGTCGTACGAGTAGATTATACAGCATTTTTCACGGAGAAAACTGACCTTTTGTAACAAAATGTCCGATGAGCGGGCTAAGACAGTCATGTCATTGTTTCGGCCGAATTGCATGTTGCAAGCGCGATCGGAGCTTGGCCAATGCCGCTGGGGGCAGGCACGATGCACAAACCGCCATTTCCACGCACGTTGACAGATCATGCGGCAAATTCAATAAGAATCGCCCTCTCTTGTGCTCTAATAGTGAAAAACTGTTTGTTTTCAAGGGCAATGTAGACTGTTATTTTGTTTCACGCATAAATCTTTATTTTGTGGAAAAGGGCGAATTACTGGAAAAGGACACTGCGAACGTTTTACAGTGGAAAGGGAAAGGTTTAAATATAATTTTATGTTTATGACAATACTGGGAAACTACAAATTTGATAGCTTATTGCACAACATTTATTAAAACTGTTTCAATGTTTTATAATAAAGCTGGATATCGTGTGAGTACTGAGAAATACACGCGAACGTCTTACGGCATACTGTAATATCTCCTCGTATCAATTTAAACACCTAAAACACATTGTTACTACTTTTTTTCTTGAGGATACCTTCCTCCTGTTTGCCAAAAATATTATATTAAGGGCAAATTTGGAATGCTGTGATACTAATGGTTAATCACAAGTCCATATCACAACACGTTTGTTTTTGGTATGAAGGCATTGTCTTTCTCCAAACTTGATGAATCGCAAGATGAATAACTTACATTTTATATTATTATTTTCATAAGCATATATTAAAATCTGGTTGTTGAACTTTAAAAACGTAGGTTTTTAGGATACCAAAAATGCCTCCGTTTATCAAGTGAATAAAAGAAAACGTAGTATAGTTAAAGACAAAACGTATTACTACTTACATTACTACTCTTTCATTTTTTGTACTGCTACTATTCATATTGTACCAGTTTGTTGCACAGCTATTTCAAACTATTAAAAGTAAGAAATTATGTTTAATTTATTTTATTTTTTATTTTTAAAACCTACGAAGTGATTCTAAAAGGATTACTAGGCACGGAAATCTGATCGCAATCATTAAATCAGCATCAATGAAATTCAGTAATGTTGGTTTGGCTCAAATTAGTCAAGTAACATTTGCCTCTTATGAGATATTAGTAAAACATTATGTCAGAATAAACAAGGTATACTGAGGAATACTTAATGTTTCATATTAGTCTTTGTAATGGAGGGATCTTTAAAGAAATATCAAGGTAGAAGCACCGATGCCTGACAGTTTAAGAAACCATGTGTACTTAATAACCTATATTTTTCAATAGGAATTTAAACTTTATTATTAATTTAGCTGGTTCTAAATTTATTTTGGTGTCGAAAAACATTAATGTAAATAAAGTTTTTTTTTTATATTTGCTTGGTTAAATTTTTTAAATTATCTTCCAGTGTTTGACGGTGAAAAAATACGAACATATATTATAATAAAATCATAATTTTTAGTGTAAAATATAATATGTGTATTTTTATGAAATATTTAACTTAATCATTTATTTACTTACGAATATAGCTAAAAATTACAATAAACTAAACTTATTTCCTTTAATTCTGATAAGGAGAACTCCGAAAAGCCAAGTTATCGCGAAGAATTCTGTGGGTAGATGGCATAAGCTGATAAGTCACTTTTTTGCCAAGTTGAGTCATGCATATGGGCGTGTTCAGAAAATCAAGCTCTATAAGATGGTAAAATCAGATAAGTTGAAACTCAATTAATAAAAAATATATTAGCCCTTGCCCAAACCTTTTAAGTGTTTTTTGCAATATCAAAGATGACAAAAACTGTTAAGTAGGTTTAACATTAATTTTTTTACTTAAATCCAATCATTGCAAGTTGGCAAAATTAGATAAGTATTTATATCAATTTTTGGTTACTTGTAAAAATATATCAATTTATATGTTTTGCTATCTGTTTAAACTACGAATATGACACCAACCAATGGGGCAATTCTTGATAAGAGCGCATATCGATTTTTGCCATCTTATGTTAAGTTAAAATTAAACTTTTACAAGTAACCAAAAACTGATATAATAACTTATCTGTATAAGTTACCATCTTATGTTAAGTTACAAATCGAGTCATATGGCAGATGACAAAACATGATATCTAATTAAATCACTTTAGAAAAATAATAATATTAAATTTGAATAAAAATATAGAACCTTAATATTTTGTATTTGTATAGCCAAATAACAGCTGCATAGTTTAATAAAAAAAATTGTTATAAATAATGTAAAACCTGATTTTTCCAAGCGTGACAAACTTTAAAATTGCTCTCTTGAAAAGTTTATAAAAAGTGACTTATCAGCTTATGCCATCTACCCATAGAATTAATTCAATCACCATTTTTTTAATAAGAGCTAAGAGATAAAGATTTTTTATAGATTAAGATCTAAAATGTTTTCCCACAAAAATTCAACCTTGTGTAAAATATTATGAGGGAACCTCATGAAAAGACAAATAAATCAAGAGTGTCAGGCACTGGAGCAGTGTCGGCTACTGGTGGGTTTACCTTTCCTTAAAATAATTTTAATAGAAATATTACCATTTTGAGTCATATTTTAAAAGCTGAAAATAAGATTTTGCTTGGATTTATTACATTTTTTATACAAACAAAACGTTTTTTAATTGGGAGAGAGAAAAACACTAAAATGCAAACCAAACCATTATGTTCAAAACATGAAACAAAGATAAAACGTCCAATACAAATATTTACGAGCGTGATGGCGGGTGTCTCGGAGCGGCGACGTAGATGATATATAAAGTAGAAAGTAGCGCAGAGTGCCATTCTTGTGCCAGCCGCCGAACGATCAACATGTTACATTCACACGTAAGTTTTCTAAATACCTTTGATGGTAGTGAATTAAAATATTTTGATTAATGGTAGACCGTAGCTTTGCAGCGGTTAAAATTTTTTTTCTTCTAACTGGCTAAATTTTGATAAAAGTGTCGTCACTCATTTACTGTTTTTTTATTTCTATTGCAAGTATATAATTTACCAATCGCTTATCTAAAAAAAATGTATTGATCTTAGGGTCAATTTAAAATTTTTAAAACCTCATCAAATATAGGGATAGTGTTGTTTTAAAGTCATTATGACGTTTTAATGAAGGGGTAAAATTATGATTTTCCTTTTGTCCAGTAATAAACAGTTCAGTATCTTCAGTAACTGTAACATTATTGGTGAACACTGACTGGAGTTCAAAAAACTTAAAGACATGGTTATATAAACATACTGTTATTGGTAGGACTTCATTGAGAATCTTATGTTAACGTTATGTCTTATAGTTGAAATTTTGTTTAAATCAAACATAAAAACAGAAGGTGCTTAGTAGTTGACTGGAGGAGATGGATTTAAACGAGCTAAACAGACTATGAAAAGTATTTATTCCTCAGTAATAACCATCGGCCTTCTGTCAAAGTTGACACCTTGTTAACCGGTAATACAATTTGATTTTGATTGGTGATTGGTGACCCATGATTTTTAGTCGGATGGTTCTTAGTACTAAAGACAAGAAATACCAAGAAAAATTATGATAGAACGTACAAACAGCTTAAACCTAGTGTAACAAAAACATAAAACACACATGATTTGATCGTTTTGAATTTCATGTTTTGTTTTTGTATATGCTGGGACAAAAGAACATGGCAGTCTACAATTACTCACCTCCGGGCTATGGTTCTTGTCCTAAGAGCGATGAACTCCTAGTAGAATACTCTTGTCACACACTAAACACACAACAAATTCATTACAAAAACGCGAATAATTAACACATTCATAACGCCTCTATATAATATATGTATTTTTCGCGTTTTTTCACTGTGTTCGTGTGTGTTTGATGTGTGACAAGAGGATTTTACCAGGAATTCATCACTGATAGTACAAATGCCATAACCTGGAGGTGGGTGGTTGCCCAATAATATTTTTTTCCAATTATATTACCTTACCAAAACATGTATTTCAAAGAAAACATCCGTTGTTGAAGGACAATTGAAGAAATTATTAGTTTTTAAAACAAATTGTTCCTCAATCACCATTTCTTTTTATCAATTTATACTTTGAATATTTTTCATTACAAACTAACAATATTCCTCCTTATCCTTTTTTAAGTGTACTATGAAAACAATTTAAAATTTAAATCCACTATTAATTAATAATTTGTATTGACCGCAAACCAAAGATCAAGATCAGTTAAGACAAGTTAAGATTTTATTTTTACTTGCATTTAAATTTATCGTAAACTTATTAAAGGGAGGGCCACTGTATACCCCCCTCCCGCCCTGGCAATTATCAACAAATATTTTTTGACGCTACTAACATGTACTTTAAGGTTACTCGTTTGCCTCTTTTAAATTACAGCAAAGCTCAGAACAACAAAAACATTCATTGATACAAAAAATCAACTTTGAAAGATTTTTGAAAACAAAAAACTACTTACCTGCATTTTTACTTTCTCCCCGTACACATAGTATATGGAGAAAGTATTGTTTTCGTCAAAATTTTCGTATTTGAGTTGTTAGTGGATATATTCGTTTTAGTGCTCCCTAAATCCAAAAACGTGGTTTTCGGCCTGGTGTCTGTCAGTCTGTGTGTGTGTGTGTATGTGTGTGTGTATGGATGTATGTGTGGATGTAAACAAAGCTAGAGACGACACTAGTGGTCCGATTTTCATGAAATTTGGCATGTGGGTATAAAGCCGTGGTATCTCCAGGCGTATTTTTCATTTTTTTGAATTTTTGATTTTCAAGGGTATTTACCCCATAAAACCCATAAAAAATGACAAAAATCCAAATTTCTCAAAAACGGCTTTAACGATTTTGATAAAAATTTCATGGTTTTTAGTGCTTAGGATGACAAATAAAATGACACCAACCGCATGTCTGTAAAAATTCAGGTTCAGAAGTTATGGGGGTTTAAGAGTTAAAAAATTCATATTTTTCAAATTTCACAAAATTTGTAACTTTTAAAGAAAATATACTTGCAACCATTAAATTTAGCTTGAAAAACTAAATAATCTAGTATTTTGAATCATTAGTCGACGTCAACTGGTTACAAAGATAATTGATATTTTAGTTTGTCGGTAAATGCAGTACGTTGTCCAATGTTATTCTTATGGCAAATATTCAAAAAACCGATATCTCCGTTATTTACTAACCGATTTTGATCAAATTTGGTATATATTTGTGTGATGATTAATTGTTAATTTGTTTTATTTTACTTTAAATGTTTTCTGGTTTTAAATGACTTGAAGGGAGAAAGTATGTGTCAGTTTCCTGATACCGTTTATTATATGCATTTTTAACTAAAAAAAAAGGATTTTCTCAAAATTGATTTTTAATCTCATTGAGCTCTTTAATTCATCTCTCATTGACCAATTTCGATGATTGATATGCCAAATGAAAGCCAATGTACGCAGAATAGTTTTAGACCTAAACGAACAACATAACTCAGATACAACTGGAGATATAAGAAATAAATCTTTAAAAAATTAACGTCTATAAGAAATTTACAGGGATGAATTTTAATTCGAGCATACCTTTTTGACGAATGGATATTTTCAAAAACGGATTTCAGAATTTTAATCGGTGTAAAAATCTAATATAGTTTATAATAATGTGTCAAAAAACCATATTTACATTAAAAAACCTTTATATCCATTATCCAATAAATGAATATCCAGCAAAAAATGAATACCCTGTTAAAATAAAGAAGTAACCACCCAAAAATGATTGACGTTGGTCCCGAGTCAATATATATAAAAATGCATGTAAAAAATGCAGTGAAGGAGCTTTTTTTTTAAAAAAAATCTTCCAATGTTAATTTGTTTTCGCACTAATATCAATTAATGTTTTTGTTTTTCCATCAAAATTAGGCTGTGCTCTAATTTAAAAGTAGCAAACAAGTGAAAACTGGGAATTTTTATTTTTTATGACGAGGGTTATGTGATAATTATGATGCAAATTTAATATAGCTTTACGATTTATTCATAATTGTTAAACATTTGAAAATGTACATATCAGTTGCTACAAAAAAATATATGCGTCGAAAATTCCTACGGGGGAAGCAGGGTTTCATATTGGTGGCCGATGGTCTAAAAACTTGAAAATTTTGGTCCAACGAACACTCAATTAATCGTGATATTCACATGTTAAAAAATTTTTTAAGGAATTATATTTTTAAATGTAATTAATCGTTGGTTTGTTTATTCAAAGCAAGAACGTTAATTCTTCTTAGTACGCCAAATCGAGATATCAACAGAGGCCAGAGCCCGCGGGAAACGTCCGGTTTCACAAGGCGTGTCAACCCCGTGACTAACTTGGAGGTTGCAATTTTGACAGGCTGATCGAAGTTGTCACTCAGAGAGAATGGCCCATGTCACATCGGTTGTGTTATGAATAAATAAAGCAGTAAAAAATTGTATTTGCTTGTTTTCGATTTCAGCTTAACCAAACATATCGTAGCACGACGCCAAATACTTTTGGCCATTTTAAATATGTTTCCAAATAGCCCTTTCATACAATTTCGAATTTACAGAGAAGGCAAAAAAATAGCTTCTTACCGTAAACCCAAGAGAAACTTTTCTCATTTTGATAAACATTTTCAGTTTTCAACATACATCAGTAGTTAAGTTTATCGGTCGAATTCCGTTATCTGCCCACAACTGTATATTTCCAATATAGAGTGATATAACAAATAAATAGGATGTGCAGAGGTAATTGGAGATGTAAAAGACAATTATAGAAACACATTTTATTCATACACGGCCTGATTTTATACCCGAGAGTTATCTTATGAGCCGTTATCTTATCTCATGTCGCCGTTACCTTTAGTAGCGGCAACACAAAAGGAGAGTTTAGGTTAGGTTGGATAAGGTTAGGTCAGGTTAAGATCAAATCTAATCTAATATTTAATACTGTATTTTATAGAATAAATTAACTTAACCTAACCTAACCTAACCCAACCTAACCAGAGGCCGGCGCGGCGATGCGTAGTCGATATTACCGTTATCTGTATGTTTGACACATAAGGCAAGAGCGACAATATTACCGACAGAATTATTAAGAAATTATCCTGATATGCTTAGCGAACTATCTAGTGACCAAAACACTTATCCATAAAACGTATACAGCCAAGAGGAAAGTTTACCAGTTGTGGGCAGATAACGGAATTTGACCAGTTTATCAATTGGTTAATTTTTAATCAATACAGGGAATGCTCTACTGTTACAATATTACTTTATTGTTTTTTAGCGTCTATGCTAATATTGCGCAACCTAATTTTAAAATCAAATTAAAATAAATCGTCCATGAACAAAACTATTTATTTTCAAATTAAATATTTTTTACAATCTGCTTATTCTTAAAATAATACCCGGATCTAAATATTAGATTCTGCTAATCGTTACATGGATACTTTCAAGAAATCAGCTGTTTATGTGCTATATCTGTTTCGGTTCATATTACTGATATATTTTTCTTAGTTAATAATATGGGGCTTTAATTAAATATATGTGGTTCATAAAACCATTAGAATAGGTACTTCTTTAATCTGATAATGGTGTGGGGTTGTAAATGGCAAAGTTCAACTAATACGGAAAATCTTTAATAAAATCTATCGAATTATAAATTTTAGCCATCAAATCTGATGACACCTTGAACATAAAAAAAGCATAAGCTTACCCAAACATTCACCAGAGAGGCATTTTATTTTAAAGAAATAGTACTTTTTCTTAAATTGTTGGTTAAACTGTTTGGTCCATGTAGACATCAGTGTACTAAGCTGGTAGCAATTTTTATTTACTAAATTTTGATATAATTTACAAAGAAGCTGATGTGTTTGAAATTTCGTTTAAATAAAATATAAAAATATTTGGCCTTAATCCATTAAGTTTTAATAAAAATAATATGAAATTTTATTCAACCAAATAAACAACACACAACTTAAAAGAAACTAATTGACTATTGGGACGATTGTGAAGATATTGAACTGCTCAGAAAATTATCCAAAGATTTCGTCTGAATAATCAATAAAAGATTTATGTAAAGAATAGATATACAGTGTGTTAATTAAGTATGGAAACAAATCTGTAATTTTAAAACCGAAGCAGATAGATACATTTTGTTTGTGGCATTGGTTGTAAACTTAATTTCCGTAAATTTTGACATCAAAAATTGTTTTATCCCCCTAACAGGGTGGGGGTAAGGGGTAACTTAATTTTTTCAAATAGCATATCCTATTGAGTGACCCCTCATTTTGAAGGGTTTGACAAAAGAAACAAAATTATGCAAACCAGAGGTCGATACCTCAACTCTAACTGGAATAGCAGCCATTTAAAATTTTAGATGAACACACGAGATTAACTATGGCAATCCCAATTTATCTTTTAAGTGGGTTACATTGGGCAAGTCAAACTCTGGATACCATTATTAGATGGAAAAGTGGACGTTTTTACATTATTCGTGATTTTGACCCAGCCTCCAAAACAGGGTGTTTTGGGGGCAGCCCCAAAATTTCAAATGCAAACCGTTTGGGTAACTTTTCACCCAATCAGCTCATTGAATAACGGTAATGTTGGCTAGGGGTGATATATCGACTTCACGTTTGCACTATTGCTTATGTCTTTGTAAATCCTTCATAATAAGGGGCCACTCAATAAGGGTTTGCATTTGAAATTTTGGGGCTGACCCCAAAACACCTTATTTTGGGAGCTCAGGCAAAATCACAAATAACGCAAAAACGTCCACTTTTACATCTAATAATGGTATCCAGAGTTTGACTTGCCCAATATAACCCGCTTGAAAGGTAAATTGGGGTATCCACAGTTAATCTCGTGTGTTCAACTCAAAATTTAAAATGGCTGCCATTCGGGTTAGAATTTAGGTATCGACCTGTGGTTTGCATAACTTTTTTTTTGACAAACCCTTCAAAATGAGGGGTCACTCAATAGGGTATGCTATTTGAAAAAATTAAGTTACCCCTTACCCCCACCCTGGGAAATTAAGTTTACAACCAATGCCACAAACAAAATATATCTATCTGCTTCGGTTTTAAAATTACAGATTTGTTTCCATACTTAATTTACACACTGTATATAAAGGTGGTCTCTGTAGGAAGGCTTACTCATGTTCCATTGGCTGATTATTGGCGATTTAACTGATTCATTAAATAAAAGTTCGATTTATATTTTTTAATTCGTTTGTTAAGTTCTAGTAAAGAAATTAGAAATTGATATCACCTATACAAGTACAAGCAAAAAACAAGTTTCTTAACAAACGCCAGTAACCTATTGACAAGTAAGCACGCTAAGTAAAATTTTCAATTACACGGCTTCCGTTCTGAGAGAGGAGTAATTATTCGAAAGTGAAGTGATCTATTTCGCTAGAACAATAACCTTTCCCTTAATAAAAAGCTCCAATATTCTCTAGTCACAGTTTGCAATTACGAGAGAGATTTCTTTGGTCTCGGCAGCGGCTGAGCTGGTCATATTGACTTTGACTCTTACTTCAGATCAGTTGTAAACAATTTTACACAATTACTTCCGTTTTTAAACATTTTTATAAGTTATATAATGTAACAGTTTTTTATCTTAGAATGATTTTTATTTTTTATGACGAGGTTTATGTGATGGTTAATATGCAAATTTAAAATAATTTTACGCTTAATTTATAACTGTTTTGAAATTTGTAAATGTTTATTTTTAAACTTCTCCTGCTTTTAATTTTGGATTAGTAAATTAAAGTTAATACTTAGAGAGTGAAAATTTAAACATGTTTATAATTAAGGTACGACATTCTATTATAATTCTTTTAATAAAGTGCTAATAATTAACCAAATATTTTCGTCCAAGACTTTAATCCCTAAATGTTATTTTTTATATCAAAAAATAAATTAATTCATTTTTGATAATACTCGTTACGAAGAAAATAACTTTTTTTTGTTCTATAGAAAATATCGGAAAATTTATGCATAAAAAATCATACGAATAAGTTTATAAAAAGTACTCTTATGTGTTTGTAAAAACGTAACATATACAATTTAAGGTAAGGTTTGCTTGCTTGCTTGGGTCCGTCCATGAATTACGTCACAGGGTGGAGGGATCCAAATTGAATGACGGTAGAAAAATGTCCTTAGGGGAAAGGGAACATTATAATAACGTTGGCGTTGAGATAATGTAATTTATTGGAAAATATCAAAACTTTTGAAGTATAGTCTTTTAATTTAAACTGCTTTAAAAATTCATTAGAAACAATGCCTACATTTACAAAATTCGTTTTATGGTAATTTTATCTTCAGGACGAAATGCAGCTAAAGTAAATGTGATTTTAATTATAAATGATTTTATATCTGCAGGTATTATCCATCACTTCAATAAATGTACTACTGTACAGTTAAGTTTGAAAAAATATTAAGATTTTACATGAAAACGTTCTGTTTCGAATAGTTGATGAACAAAAAATGCTCAAAAATAGATTCAAACAAAATTGGTTCATTTTAACAACCAATAAGAAGAAATATTTTTCTAGGCTTTCCTAAAACTGACATTATTTTACTTAGATCGGAAGATTGTGCTCATTTTTCAGTGGTATAGGGTATACTTAAGTGAGTTATGACGATGCGATAATTTAAGAGCGAGGAAGGGGTTCAAAAATGGGCTAATAGTAGTTTATGCAACGATTGTATAATGAATGCCTTTAAGCCACGAGTGAGATGTAAGTTAGAACACGAGCGAAGCGAGTGTTATAAATATCTCACGAGTGGATTAAAACCATAATCCAATCGTTGCATACACTATTTTATCTGCGACCAACAATATACGACAAAATTTCCCCCGAAGTTAAACAAAACTCATGACTTTTACTAATGATGGAATAGGTCAACTAAAATTTGAGGTTAGGCAAATAAGCAGACTGAACCATGAATCGTTGTGGATTAATCAGCTGATGGGATAAGCAAACTCAAACATGAATCGTAATTCAACAATCAGCTGATGTGCGAATTGCGTAATTGTTATCATGACACTACTGCCGTCAAATGCCGAGCTCTCATTGGTCTAGAACCAGTACTTTAAAGTGACTCCAGTACTCTAAAGTCGTCATTAGAGTACTGCTTGGTTTTTGATGTTTTAATGTATATCATTATAATGTTTATTGTAATACCATAATTGGTGCTTATTGCAATGGTCGTAGATAAAAGATATTACGTAATTTATGGGTCGGCCCCTTGTAAACCTGCTTGACAGAGTAGGGAATGTTAAAAAGCTTTAAACACTACTTCATTACTTTCAATCTCTAAAACTAACAAGGCTAAAAATGCTTGATTTAGACTGACTGACTGTGCCTTAACCTAGCCTAATATAAGCTGAACTGGGTATATCATGTAATTTCGTTTCTTTTCTTTAAAGTTTACAATTTCCTCAAAATAATTCTGGTTAGTTTTAGTTTTTACTGGTAACATTTTCTTCAATAAGCTCTGTTATTGGCATTGAGTTCAATTAAATATAGGGTAATATGGAAGAAAACACAATTCTGTAGTGAGGAATTGTACGATCTCCTTGTAACTTATATATTCATTAATTATTATATAGATTATTTATATTCAGGGTGTCCCGTAACTCTCTGGACAAACATATATAGCGTTATTGCTTAAGTCAAGTGAAACAAATTTCACCAAAGGATCTCTGTCATGGGTCATAAATTACGAAAACAACTAATTTCTCAGTAAATCTATCCAATCTTAACAAATAAGGTATCAATGAAAACTACATAAAATGTACTTACTTTTATGTGTGTTGTATTTTTTTAAGTTAACGATTCACGTGGAATTTGGCATCAAATATTTTGAATGGCCGCCATTTTGAAACGGTTGATGATATTTCTGTATAATTTCAAACAGAAATAGGTCTTAATAAGATAAACATTTGTGCAAAATCTCAACGCTGTACCTCAAGTTTAGGAGCTATGCATTTTTTATTTATTAAAAACACACACAGACAGACAGAAAACTAGGCACTAGAGACCCATGTTCCTATGGTGAAATTTGTTTGTCTTGACCTAAGCAATAACGCTATATATGTTTGTCCAGAGAGTTACGGGACACCCTGTATTTACTTATTTACTTAAATTACAACCAAATATAATATGGCATGGATTACCATTGAATTAACGGACTATCTGATCGATATGCTGTAAAAGGTTTAACTAATTTAACCAATAAAAAAGTTAACTAATTTAATCTCGGAAGATTCAAACAACACAGTAATTCCGTTTCTTGTAATTTCCTATTCACTTAAACGTTGTTTTACAACACCTGACATGACTATGAAGAAAATTTAGAGGAGTGTTTTCAGTTTGTAGCTGAACATGCAGCTGTACATTTCATGACACATAACTGAGACATTTAAGTTATTAAAACTAGACTAGTTTTCCTCCCAAAAGGATGAGGAAGTATTTACAATCACTCAAGACAGTTCCAAGAAAACCGGTGAAAAGCCTGGGAGCTTAGCCCAGCGGCGGCCTTGTCCGGGAAAGTGGATCCAATTCCCGCCACAATCGTCACGTTCCCGCCGCTTCCGCCGCCCGCCGCATTTTCCCGCCACATTTTCGCCATTACGCTCGAGATGTCCGGTTATCCCGGTTATCGTTTGTTCATTAGCTCCAAGCAGGAACCAGAACCTCGTGAACAGAGGATCGGCGCATTTCGTAACACGGTGTTCGTTCTTTGTGATGTTTGTTCGGGTCATCAACTAGAGCAGGTCTACCGTGTAATCTTGTTTGGCGCTCTTCCTTACAGGATGCGCCTCTGATAATGCTGTATTTAAGTTTGTTAAGTCAGACTGTGGTTTGGATGTCGCGGCCAGGAATTCAGGTAATTTAGGCAATAATGAAATAAGTAGTGGTGGTTAAAACAAATTTAACAAAGAAGTGAATACATAAAAAAAACTAAATAACTTAGCTCACATTCCTTGAAGTTTTTATCTCAGATTCGAAGCAAAAAAACTCTATTAATCATATTTTAACTGTTAAAAACACTACACAGTAAAATTCAATTGTAGCTGCGTGGTAACTTCAGTGAACTATTATAGAATTACGCTATTTTAAAGCAGTTTTGTCAACATATAGTACAATACAATTGAATTAAATGAATATGATTCATCAGTGGAACTGGACATACTTGTTCTTGCCTTGGACATAGCTGTATCGATGTCAATCTGTGAAGTACCAACTATAAGTGAAATTAAAGCTGAATAGAGTTTCGTCATGGAAATCAGATGAATTCTAGAAATACTGTATAATATTTTTCCCTTTCAAAATGACTGGGTTATTATGTAATAACAGATATTAACCAAGAATATTTCCCAAGCCAATTGTATTTCGTTCTTTACTTTTTGAAATAACGTTGTGCCTGAGAGAAGAAGGCAATAGTAATTAATTAAATTAGCTTTCATATGCACAATCATTGAGAGATGAAA
Source organism: Flexamia atlantica (assembly GCA_035578135.1). Lineage (NCBI taxonomy): Eukaryota > Metazoa > Arthropoda > Insecta > Hemiptera > Cicadellidae > Flexamia > Flexamia atlantica. The sequence goes on along the minus strand of JAQJVK010000003.1, from coordinate 32,882,379 downwards.
AGAAACCAATCTTCTTGTTCCGCAGTTAGCTTTCTTTCTTTTATATTTTTTTACTAACCTCCTTGCCTTCCCTAAGTTTCTAGCTTCCAACACACCTCGGCGTACTTTCCTCTGCCTTTGATTTCTCTTTCTCTGACCTTTATTTTTCGGGCGGCACCATATTTTGTTTTATTCTTATTTAACACTTAATTCCTCTTCTCACTCATCCTATTCATACTTCCTCGTTCTCTTTACCTTCTTTAAATTTTTTTAATATCTTATCTTAACTAACTTACTCTATTTTCCCCCTCCTTCTCTCAACTTCCCTCCATCATTCTCATCATTCTCTTTACCTAGCTCCGCTCCATTACCAATTCCAGGCGTGATGTCTGGGAGGTCTACGTTCTTCAAGTTCCCTTTTAAAAAACATGTCTTAAGGTCGGTCTTTGCCCTACTTTCTCCCTTTCGCCAGGGGCTTTGGACCCTCTTAGCGATGTCATCCCATAACTAAAGACCTCTATTAGGTGTAGTTGTAGTAGTAAAATGTTGTTTTTCAGAGGTCGACAATGGCTACATTAATTAGAAGCTTTCATTGTAATGGTAAGTCTATTGGCCGTCCGGATTGACCAGCTTCATGTTTATCTTGGTTCCTCCTTGTCTCTCTGGGAACTTTGATTCCCAGCTAAGCTTGGATACCCAGTCAGGTCTGAGCCCTGGAGGGAGTTGTGGATCGTCCTGGCTTGTCCATCTGGGATGGGATGAGGGACGCTTATCCGACATACTTCAAGGCTTCTGCTAGTCTGTAGGGCAAACCGACTTGGGTGAGACTCTTCACATCAAGGAGGGCTTCCAGGTGGAGGTCCTTGTCTGGGGATGCTTGGGAGCTCTCGGGTAAAAGGGTGTGTCGTCCCCGGAGGAGACTGGAGAATGGGTTGGAAATCCATCGCTCTTCCTTCAGGGGTGGGGTTGACTAACCATATCATACCTTTCCCATCCTGACAATCCATTCCTATTGTGTAAGCTGCACAAAATCCCTAGGGAGACGTGCCTGGCTAGCAATGCTAGGGCCTTCATTCCTCCAATGTCTAACAGTCTCTAACATGTGGTTAAGTTATATTTTTTATGTATGTTTGCAGGTAGTAGCGCTAGCCACCCTAGCGCTCTGCGTGGCGGAGGAGGGCTCCAAGGGCGGGCGGGAGGCACGGAACCCAGCGCTGCTGCACCTCGCGCACGCCGGCCACTCTGTGGGCTCCTACTTGGGTCCCCAGGGCGCCCACGGGGGCGGAGGCCCACAGATCCTCATCTACGGTGGCCACCCCCAGGTACAAACATTATATTATCTTACGACTTGACAGAGCTGGCAGCTGAAGCTTTGCTGGCCTATAATCTTGAATCTTTCATTCTAAATACACAGCTGCTTTTATTATTATTCGTTTAAACTCTTCTCATCAGACAAAGAATTTTTTTCTCATATAATAAAGATTATCTTAATTGGATTAGACTACTTTGAATTAGATTTAAGTACCTACTTTGGTACTGCTAATAGTACCATCACTAACATGCAACGTGTCTAATTTGGCAAGCCATTTCCTCCCCCTGGAGAGATATTTAAAAAAAATTATTATGAACAAAAGGCAATTGTTGGTTTGGTGAATATAGACTCTCTAATCTCAACATCAATTTCAACATCTCATCTAGTCCATCGTCGTAAAAATGAAGCATCTTCTGTCTTTATCAGGATAGTTCAGACCATAGGAATTCCTCAGGGAGGATTTATACAGATCCAGTTAGTGGTTGAGTAAGCTTTTGGTTTCACTTGCCCACATTTAAACGAAACTGATGACACACTAGACACAGACAATTCCTCAGCCGTTGCAGATGAGTTGCAGTTTCTGCATCTGCGGGGATCTTTTGTACACGCCACGCTTGCAACAAAACCCTCGTCATTTAGCTTTACTCTTCTAAATGTCCCTAACCTACGACGGAACTCGACTCATCCAGACTGATTGCATGGGTGGGTTGGACAAACAAGTAGTAACCCTACCATCTAACCTGACCGCCAACTCAACCCAAATAAATCCTCCTTTAACTTTTTCCATCCCAACATTAAGTGAACTAAGATAAAAATAAAATTAAAATAATGGGCAGTCAAAAAACTAAATTGCCCTTTTACGCCTTTGTCACGCAGGTGACTACCCGGGTGGTCAGCAAGGATAGCCTGGAGGAGCTGGACGAAGACATCAGACAGCATTACCAGCAACAGCCCATCAGATACGTGCCCAACAGCAGCTTCCGCCAGCACTACTTCGGCGAAGGTGAGTCACTACCACCCGTGATTGGATTGTAAAAACGTTATTTTTAAGGTTAAAATCTCACATTTGAAGAAATTTTTTTTAATTTTCAATTTAGCTAAAATAGAGTGTATAAAGAATGTACCGAAATAAAGTGTACTGAAACTAAATTGGCCATTGTCATCCTGTAATTTACTTGGGTAGGCCTAAACTGTTGTCTCATGTCCTTATTATGATTGTACTTTCTTATTTGAGGTGTGTTTCCCTTTACTTGCTCGTGAATAAGTTTGATCTTAGAGCGAGGATTTGCATGTACGGAGTTTAACGAAAAAGACTTCCTTGTTTTGTAAAAATGTATGTATGATTTTAATAAAATTTCCACAAGTTAATGGTTCGCAAAGACTTCTTTTTTGCCGAATTATAGCATTTTTCCGTCAACCTTTAAGAGTATTTTTGTGCAAAACCTGAAAAACTCGCTCATTTTATTCAGTTTATGCACATATACAAGCAGTTTATGCTATACAAGATAAAAGTATTAAGCATCTTGACCACGAAAACCAACCTTACGATATGAAATTTTATGCAGGATAGACATCGATACAACTTATCTACAAGCTAGCCATACTTAATTTATTGATGGTTTAAATTAGAATTGTACTAATTTAGTTTGGAGTATCTTAAAAGTTTATTTTGGCGCTGATGGATTTTAGAATATGATCTAAATGATTTGGGCATTTCTGCGCGCGTTTCAGACGTAGATCTGTCCAGTTTCGGAGGTTGCGAGATCTTTGCTAGAAAGCACATACTTTTGTTACACTATGTTTAAAACTTATTCTACTAGACATTCGAGATATCTACATCAATTTTAAAATTGCCTTTAACGTTTATACGTACTAAGGAAAGATTGTACGAAGTTCACTCTTCGCTACAGCTTTCTTTTAACATTACCCATGTCATAGTGGCTATGGCAGAGGATCACCGTGAGATCAGTTAAGACCTATGTTACTTGTATGGCTCAGCACATTCAGGTATATAGTATTTTTCACCTTCATTACAAAAGTTAACTTTGCGGTTGTCATAGTGTTCTTCCGTGGAGCCTAGCACAACTACCCAGAGAATTCCAGTATTTAGACGCAGTTATTCCAGTACGATATTATTGTATCAATTGCCAACATTAAACGGGGATATAACACCTCCTTTATTAAGGCCACGGTCAAATAAAAAAAAAGTAATTTAGTTAGTTAGTTAACTAGCTAACTATATAGTTAACTATCTAGGTTAACTATTATTTAACTAACTATTTAGTTAGTTAACTGATTATTTAAAAAAAAATCAAACCTTCACTCAACAAAATGTTTACATTCCAGTTGGTATTATTTTATTCCAACAACCTTTTTTTAATGTGGCGTGTGTTCATGATGCCCATCCCCCTTTTCAATGACATCCTTAGATTATCTTTTCTTTGAATTGAGTGAGAACGTAAAAGTTGTTGAACTAAGGGTTGAAGATGGTCAAAATATTTAACTTAAAATTGGTATAGAGAAAGCAAATGGAATCTTAACTTTTAATAAGACAAGCGTGATAGAAGCGAATATAATAAAATGAAAATATCTGTTGGGTGAAAGGAATGCAGAATTTTTGATTTCCATTAAACAGGTTTCCAGGGATCAGCATTACTACAAATTACATAACTTATGCATAACATCCTACGTAGAGGTTTTATGCCTAATGTTACTTGTAAATGTTAATGTACTTGTCAATTGGACTGGAAACTATTTCCACTCTATTGACGACCTGTTTATAGTCAAAGGAGCTACGGAGGGTTGCGCTCTAGGTTAATAGACTGTTACATCCTGCCCCGTCATTGCTTGTTCCTCTCCTCTCTGTGACCCAAGCTGCATTCCTAGAAAAAATGCTTGTCTGGGAACCATGCCAGGGCTTTCTGTCCTATTCCTGATTGAAAATAACGGCTGATGAGTTTGAAAATATTTACATGGCAAAAATGATGTAATATTTCTTTTTACCATGTAATAAACTCTTCCTAATTTTAGTATATTTATGTTGCAGGACGACAAAACGAAGAATACCCAAGTTATAAGGACACCTCAGTCAGCCCTCTCGGTAACAAATACTCCCCAGTCACCGGAGCGCCCGCCCTGGCCTTCAGTTACCCCAGGACCTACGGCCACTTCGGCGCCTCCCCTATACTGTTCAACCCCCAGGCTCACTCTCCGCTCGGCCAAGGGTTCGCCGGGGTCTCCACCTTCGTGGGACACCCTGCCCAGAGTCACTCCCCGGCTCCCCAGCACAGACCCACATCCTCCCCCTCCCACTACTCCCAGGCGCAGAACACACCGACTCCCAGCACTGCCAGCTACGCCACTCCCACTCCACACTCCTACCCCGTCACTCCCACCGCGAACCCTCTAGCTCACACTCTCTCGTCGCCGGTCCTCCTCCCGGCCAGAGTTCCTTTACACCATCCTTTTCAAGGAGGAGTGGGCGGTGTGGCGCCGGTAGCTCCTTTGCTCCACCCCGGTTTGAGATACCCGCTGAGCCAAGGACCCGTGTTCCTACCTATTCAAGCCTTCGGCCCTCATCTCGACTTCTATCGAAACCGAGGCCACCCTCAATACCACCCGCAAGTTGAAGAAGGGAGATCCCACAAAGACGACAGTAGCGAGGACGATCAGAGGAGTTTCTATGGAGGTTCTCAGGGAAGAAGACCTATCGAGCATCAGGGACCCCAGAGAGAATTCGAAGATGACCACAGTTCTGAGTACTCCGGGGAAAACGCGAACTACCAGAAAAGTTATGGTTATGAAAGTGATGAAATTCCGAAATCAGCAGCAACCCCTGCCCATCAAACGTACCCCTCGGAGGATAAAGGCAGCTACGAGGCCCCCAGCAATGAGGCGGGGAGTGCCGAGAAGGGCGGTTTCAAATTCGGTTTCGCCGACGATCACACGAAAAGCAGATCATCGCCACTTGCAGATGGAGGAGGAAATGTTGCCACCTCCTACCAAAGCGTCACGTTTCAAACTCACCATCCAGTACCCTTACACTACCCCAAAAAGACACACTAGCTGCCATTTGATCAATCACATTAATATAAATTATCAACCACCTCCACTTCTTGACTGAACCAGTTTCCTGTTGAATAGTTTTAAGATAGTTATTCGTGTTTGTTGATTTAGTTTTGTTACATTTTTGTATTGTTAAAAAATATAACATTTTGTACATAATATATGTCATTTATTTTATTCCTTAACTAGAGGGTTTGTACCACTCCAGTCGTGTTTAAATAATATTAATTAAATAATCCGTGTCAATAACTGGAAGCAAATACCAGAAACAATTTATTAATGTTAGTTGGAGGGTTATATCTCATATCAAACTCGTAAGAATAGTACAAATTAAAGTCGATAATATCCTGAGTGTCTTTAAAGGATGTATTGACCAAGTTTGAACTGCAGTTAATGATCTTAATTAAAAATGAAACCTCTAAAAATGTTTTGGGATATAAATTTAGTTACGACTCATACAAAAACAAACATTAAAAAAAACTAACCTTGGAAAACTATTCAGACTGAGCCTATGCAAAATGGGAAGAGAATTTTAATGGTAACCAAGTATTTTAATGACCGCAAGGTTCACTTCCATATATTATCTAAATACAAAACTGTTCATCTTTTTGTGCTACTTTACTCAACTGCTGAGCGAGATCGAATATCAATTATAACACAGCTTTTTCTAGACATAAGATATTAAAATTAAGTTAGATATTGAATTGAAGATATATGTCAAACAAAACTCATGAATTTCAGGGATTTTTTAGCTATTTAAATTGCTATTTTGGTTTTGAGAGCTACAAAAATGTATCTTATGACGTTCAACTATGATATAAAGGAAATACATACAATTAATTATAACAACAAGATTTTGGTACAACTCATTAGTACTTATTAATTAAAATTTAAAATTCATATATCTATGTATTTGGCAAAAAAAATTAACTCAGTTTAATTCTTGCCGATAAGGCCGGGCTAAGCCCAGTTATGAACTCATATTCAAGTATTCTTCAAATTAATATTTGCTCATGAAATTTTTCCCGGACCGTACTTTTTATATATTTCTCGAAATTGGGTGGATTGCCACCAAATGAAATAATGATTTGTTTTTATTTTAATTACATAACGAATAATCGTAGTTAATACCAGTAATCCAAGTTTTGAAACTTCAATTTCAATTCAATAAAAAACTTATCAACTCCGATTAGTTCAAGAAGAGAACATTAAGCATTAAGCCTTGCGATTTAGGAGATTGCATTCAGGTTTAAGATCGGGATGAATGTTAAAGAACTTTTTGTAATAGGTTTTATGGATTTAAATGAGAGGATCTTTTATAAGCGTGCACTTGATTTTTTTACTAACATGTTATATATATTTCACTTTAACTCCTGTAGACCGCAGTTTATACCGGGTGTTTATAAATGAATTTCGGGGTTTTAACTCCTTGCAGTATCTATTCTATTCAACATATTTTAACAAATAAGATATCATTTGAAAGAATAACTCAAACAATTTTTTTCTACGAGTATTCAATGTGATCGTCATTAGTCTCACGACACACATCGAACCGATATAAAAACTTCTAAATCTTTAATAAGTGCTGCTAGGATAATGGTGCAACTTAAGTTTCGTTGTTATTTCAATTCGGTTACATCAGTTTAGTAAAGAAACAAAGTAATTTTTATTTTTTATACCCTCAAAAGAAGAAAATGTGTAGTGTTGATCTGGAACAAGGATTCGTACTAAAAGCCAATCACAGCGCCAAATCAGCGAACGGTACGAGTCATAGGCCGCATTGCAAGCGGCAAATGACAAATTATGTTTGCATAACATTTTTCTTCACTAAGATCTCACATTATGCATGTTATTAGGATTCAAACGTCTAAAATAAAGTGTCGGCAAATGACAATGATATTAAATGTATGTAGGAAAAACTGAGTTGCTCTTTTAAATGATGTATTATTTGTAAAGATAGGTTTAATAGAATATATTCTGCAAGGCTTTGAAACCCCGATATCCATTTATAAACACCAGGTACTATTGTATCAAAACTATACTTTTCCTGCAGTAAATTTGTTTGCAAACAAGGTGAAATCGAATTCAACACTCTAGGTTAATTTCCTTTCAATATATTGGAATCTTATTAGAATCTTACGAGCACCCCATATGGCCGAAACTTTTCAACCCATCACGGGATTTTTTATGGGAGTTGAGTTTGAAAAGGAAGGGATGTGTCCTCACGTGTAACAAGGAGCTTGTCCCTGTTATTCTAAAGGGTTTCCAAAAAAAGTTTTTACGCTAATTAAACTGTGTTAGCATAATTTGCTTAAAAATAGGATCAGTATTTAAAATAAATTTTGTTATTAAAGTTTTATTGCAAATATAGTTTGCAATAAAAAAACATAAATCCTGTTTTATACTCACTTGCTTGATGAAGACAGAAGTCCGTACGCTTTGGTTATGACGATTACCGTCTTGAAGTTAAAGGTTGTCTTAAGGCAAGGTTCTCTATAAGGTTGTGTCTCTGTAAGGTCCTTGATTGTTTATGAGCTACTGTAGGCTTTCCAGATATTATGCGCAATATTACGCATGATGTATTGAGAAAAATAACATACAATGTGTCCAGCTTCAATTACAGGGAACTCTGAAAGGCTATTCAGCAGGCAAGACCAAACAATAAACTACGAGGTATGTTCGGGAAGTAAGTTCCGTTTGGGAGTAAAAAAATTCTCAATGCATTTGAAACATTTTATTATATACATCTCAAAGAGCGTACCTTAAAATACTTTTATAGATAGTTCCCACAATATTGAGGTACTTGTCATACCTAGGGAGAAGCCTTTCCATTCGTACTCAAAATTATTCTGCTGCCTGTGCACGCAGCCTCCCGCTGACGCCATCTTAAAGTTCATAGCCATTCATTAACCGACAAACGTTAGGTTACAATGGTGTACAGAAGAGTTCGTGAATGACAATGAACTCAAAGATGGTGTTAGCGGGTAGTAGCTGCGTGCACAGGCGGCAGAATTATTTTCAGCACGAATTGAAAAGCTTCTCCCTAGATATGACAAGTGCCTAAATATTGTGGGAATTATGTAGGAAAGTAGTTTAAGGTACGCTCTTTAAGATGTATACAATAATAATATTGTAAATGCACTGAGAACTTTTTTACTTCCAAACGAAACTTACTTTCCGAACGTACCTAGTACATACAGATTTATTATATCTATCTCGCTCCAGTTTCCGTTTGTCGGACTGTACTTATTTTTCACATAATCCATTATAACCACTCAAGATACCAAATTCACAAACCTGGTACATGTATGATGATTAATATGATCTATTTTTATGCGGATAATTAATTTTGTACTTATAACTTTAAAATGACAGCCAGTTTTAAAAGCTGAATATCTCATAAACTGGTAAAGTTACTAACCATTGCAAACAATCTAAGGAGTTGAAATTTTGAAGTTGAAAGTTGAATTTTTTAGTGATTACATGGGTAACAGAGGAAATTTAAATTTGATTGAGGTACAACAGCAAGTTTTGGTCTTTGATTTCGATTTTTGCGGACATTTGCCATCACTGATCAGTAAAAACAAGTTTAACGACGTTTCGGGGTTTGCAATGTAATCCAGTCTTCAGGTGGAAAAGAACCTATAACATTGGTTAATAACACAGCCAGAATAACATGAACAAAAACATAGCTAGTAAAAAAAGAGAACTGTAAAACTCGTCACAAAAACACTATGATGAAAACAAAACAAGAACACAATATAGCAAAGAAATCACAAGTGTCAAGAATCGCCTATCAGGATTGCGTCCACACGTAATCATAGCAGAGCTAAGACTGGTGGGAAGACAGGAAACAAAGAATTTGGGGTAAATTTTAGTATTTTTTCATATTTCCACTTACATTTACAGTTTCTTGTTGTTATAAACTTCGTAAAATATTCCATTTTTAAAATAAACTTACAATTGTTATCCTTTTAGCTTGTTTACAATTGTAGTAACTTCAAACATATTTAGAGATATTCAGCTTTCAAATTTATAAAGGTCTGCCACTTTTAAATGGCACAAAATAGAAACTTAATATTACGCAACAAATTAGGTTCTGTTTGTCATCATACATGTACCAAGTTTGAATGTTGGTACCTCAAATAGTTAAGTAATAATGGTTTAAGTAAAAAATATGTAAACAGACCAACAGAGGGGAATCGGAGCGAGATAGACCACATCAATAATGTTATTTTTTACCTTTTAAAAATATGAAAAGGTTTCGAGCAATCAAAGTTGACCAACCGATAACAAAACCTAACTCATTCATAATAATATTGTATTATTGTGTACATTTTTATAATTGGATTTATAATTGGACTTTTCTCATTATCATTATAATAATATATAAAAAAGTAATTACTTCCTTATTATTTTATTTTTATTTTATTTAGTCCATATCGAACTAAACTAATTTAGTATTTAAACAGTCAAAAAAACTACAAAAACAATCCAACTCTCCCGAAACCAGGTTTACATGAGGGCCTTCAGATTTCAATCCGCATTCTGCATCTCGTAGCGGCGCAGGTGAAGCGTTTCTGCGGTCGAAGGAGTCGAAGAATCGCTAAGAAGATATTCTCACTATGCAAATACGTACATCTCCATGCAAAACTATAAAAAAAGTTTTACATAACACAATATTTTTCAATACCCACAAATATATATATATATTTCAATACCCATAAATAATTTTGGTAGCATTAAATTGCATTAGAATTTTGTAGTATTTTAAACAGGAATTGACAATATTTCTGAAATTAAAATTCTTCCGTTCTCAATAATTTATTCTTTTCTCATTACATTCCTTGGCGGTACAAACCCCTTTCAAATTAGAATAATCCTTCAAAGAAACTCATATGCTTCAAACCTTTATTATTTATACCTTAGATTTTTTAATAGCGTAAGGCTTTAAGTTTTACAAAATAACACTGTTGCAGTAGAACTTCACACCCAGCAAATGTGAAATTGTTCACAAAAATAACGAGGATTCAGATTTAGTGATGGGGATGGTATGAAAGAATTTAAAGGCTATAAAGCTAATTTCAACATATTATAGAACCACATGCTGACTTTCACTAGTAAATGAGCAAGATATAAATGTATTTTATTTTACTTCTTAGTTTTATTTTCATCAACACTGGACAACGTACTATGTTTAACATTTTTAGTACCGCTTGACTCGGGAAATTAACCTAAGTCACATAATTGTTATAAAATTTTACCTAAATTACATGCTGCAAATTAGAGTTCAATCATGTTAACTACAGTAATTATTATTTTATTTTAAATATTCTCATAATATTGTATTACAGTCTACAACACTACTTGACCGCAAGAATTTATAAATTAACTGGCAGTAAGTCAAAGATAACTAATATAGTACTTTAATCAAAGATGCTACATAGTTTATCTTTGAACTTAATTTTCATCTAATTAAATATCAATAACATTTCTAGATAATTTTTACTAAAATATTCGGTTACAGATTAATTAACTCATCAACTGATTTATACAATATAAAAATGGAAACATTGAAATAGAATTTGATTAATTTGTATAAAAAGTAAGTATAGATAATCAATTGTATCTATATTGTAGATACTGTTGACATAATAAAAGACTATACATGAAAAAATTCCCATTACACTCAATGTTACATTTCCAAAATGTCAAACTTTTCTCTCCTAAACACACAAATTATCAAGCTTGAAAGTAATTCAATATTTGAATAATCATTGATTTATGATTTTAAACAGTATAGCAATACATTATCATTCATGTTCAGCTATCACGCACCAGCGCAGTACATTTTCTGAAGGCCACTTTCTCCGCAATACCACTTCCTTTTTGTGGAGAAATCCCAAAAGCGCGGACCCCAGGGGGGCCTGAGCCCAAATAAAGTCGTGGAATGCCTTTATAATTGGCCAGACATTGCCGGGGGTGCCCCTTGATTTATGATTACCTTACATCACTAATTGGCAGATCTGCCCGGGTCATACAACTCATTCCTCTGTCCTGATTGTGATGTTAGCGCCGATTGTGACCAGCTGATTGGTGGAATGACGAATGGCCGACTTAATCTGATAATGGAAATCTCGGGGGAGGATTGTTACGCAGAGTTACAGATTGAAATGTTGTTAGTAGCCTTAACGAATGTTGTCAAGATGAGTTTCCCCACTTGACCTCAAAAGACACGTTGAAACATTAACATTGAACTTGTTGAAGCCTTAACTTACAAAACCCTTAACTAGAGAACCCTTTAACAACATTCGTTATTAGGTTTCCAGCAACATATCTGTAACACTGCGTTCAAAATAAGTGGTCCAAGTATCAGTTAATTTATGAAAAAGTTGCAAATAACTTTATACAAATAACAGGAAACTCCATACACAGTACATAGCTGTCAAAGTATTTAAAAAAAGAAAACAGTTACATATTGTATAAGAGTAAATGTTCCTGTTAATTAAACTGGAGCATAACGAAGAATAATGATCTTCCTAAATATATCAGATATAAATTTCAAATTGTATCATATTTGATTGTACATTCCTTCTATAATATATATATATATATATATAAAGAGAAGTGTGTGTTGGTATATTTAGTGCTCCAGCCAAAACTATACGTTGCGTCGTAGACCCTTGATCTTGGTATCAAATTAAAGCTTGGAATCTCATAATATGCACTATGATGGTTGGGTTTCGATATCTTATAGGCTATAGGCACAGGATCGTCCGAAAGGGACCTATGTCAAGGATATTTTTTAGTACTTTAGGTTTTATTTGTTTATATCAAAACATATGCTTTAATTTGAAATGGTTACCGTAGTTACAGTGGTTGCCAACAGAATATAGCACCTACAATTATTTTTGTACAACAGGTGAATACAGTCCTATTTAGAAAATATGTTTTTATTTACATTTTCAATTATTTTTTAACATTTTACTGTTAGGTTATGATATTAGACACAAAAAGAGCACTAAAATGTTTAGTTACATATTTTTTTGTTTTAAATTCAAAATTAGTAGTACAAATAAGATTTAAAAAATTTAAAACGTAGGAGAAAATGTTTGCAATTCCATACTGTATCTTATCACATAGAAGAAGGATTGCAGGAAAAAAAACAACGAAAAGACAAATCTAAGGATATCACGGGAAACGTTACAGTTAAATCAAGAAACACTATCGTAATAGATAGTAACAGAAAGGGAAACAGACGCACAACGTGATGAAAGAAATAATCAGAATAGAGATATAATGGAGAACCTTTAAAAAAGGGATCAAACAGAAGAAGTTGATTTAGATTAAACAATTTACCAGCTGTTTGCAAAAGGAAAGGGAACTATGATTTTGACCGTAAAGGAAACTTATTCCAATAAAATATAGATTATATTGAACACCCAAATGTAGTAATTGGCAAGATTGGCAAAATTTGTAGTTATTGCATAGCAAAGAAATTAATTCAAAAGGGAAACGCATATTGTGTGCTGTTTGAAAGTGAAAATAAGACTGCTACTACCAAATATGCCACCCCCGGCTTTCTCAAATATATGTATGGAGAAATATAAAAATATATTGAATTTTACATAACATTAGACGTTGTAATGCTTTCTTCCGAATTACGTCTTTTGGAGCTACTATTTAGGCCATCATACGATTTTTCAACCCAGCGAAGCGGGTTACATATAGCTAGTATTTATTATAAAATAATAAATATTATTAATATTTATTATTATTTCAATAATTTTGTTTCGGCAAAAATAAAGTTGTACTATTACGCTTCAATGGCATTTTCAAGTAATAACCTAAAGGTGAGCGAAAGAGAGTTTGGGGAAGAGGAAGCTCAGGCGCCTCTCTCGTGTAGCATAGCAAAAGTGATGTTCGGGGGGCTCTGAAATCCTGCTGACCCGTGCAGCAAAGAAGATGTTCCCAAAACTACCTTTAACCGTTGAGCAAAAGGGATGCAGCCTAGCCAAGATCAAACCTAAGCTAGGCCATTTCTAGCCTATTAGGTAGCACTGTGCCTTTGAAACTACTGAGACGGATTGAAATAGAACTAAAAAAAATACCCCCGTTGCAGCAGACCTGCATACTCAGCGAATTTCAAATGCAAAATAACATATTTCAATCCAACATAGCGAGATTTTACATGTTTTTGAAAGCTCCATAAGAATAACATGGGAAATGAGTATGCAGGTTTGCTGCTACGGGTATATTAAAACTGGGTGGTTGTAATTCAATATTTAGTAGATCTGAACTAGAAGAAGCCATTTACCAAGTTTTATCAATATATGTTGAGAAATAAGCGAGATATAGATTTTTACTTATTCTCCATAAGGTTAACATTGGGACAACGTACTGTGTTTACCACTTTCAATATCTCGGTGACAAATGGACATAGAGCAGTGATTCAAATTACTAAATTGTTTATTTTTTTTGAGCTGAATTCAATGGTGCCAACAAAAAGTCGATTATCTTTATTTTTCTATATAAAAAACTCAAAATACCCATTTTTGGGGGGCTTTACCCCCCTTTACCCCCCCTTCCGGTAGCCCGATCGGGCTGGTTTTCGAACTCGTCCGAATAATCACAACTTAACACGTCTGTGCCAAATTTCATTCAGATTGGACCATTTTTACGGCCGCTATCGTGCTTAAAGACACACACACACACACACACACATATATATATATATATATATATATATATATATATATATATATATATATATCTGTGTGTGTGTGTGTGTGTGTGTGTATGTATGGAAATGAACGAATAGTGTTTTTTGCTTCTGGGGGCCCCAAAACGAAAAGTTATCATGGTCTCGGGCTTAGGTCTTACCATGAGTACTACGGTAACAGCTTCTTCCCTATAGGGGAAATTCGCTAAAAGTGTCCATCTCAATATTTTTCAACTGAATAAGGTAAAATTATTTAGTGCATAGCCATTTTTTATCGAATTTTTTTGAAAAAATTAGTTTTCTTAATTTAATTAGAAAAACTAATTTATTTACTTGCAATGGAAACATTTTCCTACAGTCTGTAATAAGAAAGTGAATATTAATATATATATTGTAAAAGAATCTAAATCCAAGAAGTAAAACAAGTTTAATTTGGTCACAATGTATATCGCAAGATTTAAATAAGTTATAAAAGCCTAGAAGGAAAGGTTTCAACACTTCAAAGTCATTCAGATGATTAATCGGTCCTTTCATTTCTATTAGTAGAACTACAAAATTTATTAGAAGTAACTAATGTCTACATCAAGCCGCTATTCCAAGATTTCTCGATTCTGTCGAGGACTGGATACTTTTAGAAAACTCCATCAATTATAACACCGATGACTAATGGTAGCAGGCTTCGAACTGGAGATATTTCAAAATGTTACCCTCAGTGTGTCGGCCTTGTGGGTGCCTACTTAACCTTTCACCAAATCTTGGTTTAAGGTATCTGAAGCAAAATATTATTATTTCCCAAAAAAGTATATAAGGGGATAACCGTGTACTATTCTGTAGAGCATGATAGCATGTCATTACAGTCGACTCTCGCTAACTCGAAAGTCCACGGGACTGCAATTTTTCTTCGTGTTATGTATAGTTCGTCGTAGGCATGGTTCGAGTTATAGAGGTAAACTAAATGAAAATTCGTGATACAGAGGTAGTTTATATCTCATCACGATGTTTTACATCTTCGACAAATCCAAGCTTTAACTTTTTTAAATGTTATATATATATATCAATGAAAAAACAGTATTTATAATATAATAACATGTAAAACACAAAAACAGATAAGATCATATAATTTCTTATTTAAAAGTCTGTAATCTTCCTCTGCTTAAACATGTAAAAACAATTATTACAGTATCGATCATATTTTTTATTAAAACAGTAATACAAAGAAACTTTACTGTATCCCCTACAGCTACAAAAATAAACTTATAACTTTGAATATTACTGTATTAATAAATAATACTTACAGTACGGAACACAAAATAAAAAACGTGTAAAATAAAATAGAGTAAACAGTTCAGGACGCCGTGATTTCGTATTACAGAGGTCCATTCTGAAATCTTCGTGGTAAGGAGGTAAACTTCGAGTTATGGAGGTAAAGCGTGAATCGAATTCGTCTTATCTACTGAACTTCGTGTTATAGAGGTAATTTTTGTGTTCCTTCGAGTTATAGAGGTAAAATATACCCGGAAAATTGGATCGTGTTATGAAAATTAGTTCGTGCTATGTATAGTAATTTCTTCGTGTTAGACAGGTTTTTCCAAGGGGATTAAAAATAATTCTTGATATCGAGGATTTCGTGATATCAAGGTTCGTATTAGCGAGAGTCGACTGTACCTAAAAAATCTTATATTATGAATTGTTTTCTCAAATATTCATGTTTTTTGTTGTTTTTTTAATTGTTGTATTAAAAAAAAAACAACGAACATCCACACCATATTATACTTTTCACATTTCTTCACAATATCAGTCTTGTACAAGAAATGGCCATTGGATGGCCATTTAATGGTTACATCCCACTTTTCCATTACTTGTGAGTTTTAAGTTAAAACGAAGAAGTACTGTTCACATACCAAAACAATAAATCATCGTCATCATCACTACTACTAACATAAACTACACTAATACTCAAGAGATAAGTGTTTTAGAAAAATATTTTCAAGCTATTGCTAAACTACTTTTTTCTTCCAAAAACAATTTTTTTTGGTACTAAACTCTATGTTGAAAAATGATCTCTTTCCTGGTTAAAGTTTAAGGTTAGGAACAATGCCACTGAATCTTTCAAGAAATACTGAAGAGGTAATGGGACAACACGTTGTTTTATTTGACTGACCATCTCTAATGCTGGTATTGAAACGTTTTAAAACGAAATCCGATTTCCGTTTCATTTCACAGCTGACCACGGGTGGCGACAGGGTCAGCTGTCGATATAAACACCGCCTGTTGGCGCCTGCGGGGGGCACGGGCGCGAGTGAGCCGGTGACGGCCGGAAAGCATTGGCTACAATGTTCTCTGTAATATCCAGTGTACTCAGTCAAATCTGAATCGTCTTAGAAATTTGGTTATTACCTTAGGACACATCCTGACCTGATGGACGCTGATCTGTTTGATTTTAATCTGTTTTATATATATATATATATATATATATATATATGTTATTACTTTTAGGAATGCTATTTGTGATATTTCTCAAGCTTTTAAACCTTTTTTATGGGTTACGTATTTATCTCTGCTTAGGTCTTTAAAATTATTTAAATTATTAAAAATCTCATTAAGTAAACCTTTTCAATTTCCACAAAACCTAGTAGTAACCTCAATAAGCTTCATAATTTTCACCTGTAAAATATTTTATTTTTCCCTCCACCTACCATGTTTGGACACTTTTTACTCCTTGTAATGGCTGAGAAAAATAATAATTTGTCTCCCAGCGGGAGTAAAGTGATTACTTCATCTCCCAGCGGGAGACAAAGTAAACCTATAATAATAACATTGAAATAAACAATTCAAAAATTAGAGCGCCTTTAAATTTTTAGGCACACATGCAAATATGTTGCAGCTCAAAAAATGCAGGCGCTAACACCTGATTTAGTGGTAGGAATAATCAAATAAGATTAACAATAACAACAATCAGCTGTGATAAAATGAGAACTAAGCATGTAAGAACCTTGCAACAATTAGCTTATCGCTGGTGCATGCATGGTTGCATCTTCCCGGATGCAGGTGCTATTAGCAGAACGAAACAAAATTGATATTTTTTACTTGCTAAGTTGATAAAATAAATTTTTATGGTCAGGATATTTATTATTGCAGGTGAGGGGGAAATGTTGTGTTTATTTCGAGAGTAAAGCAAGTGTTACCAGATGTAGGGTTTTCTGAAAATTGATACCTCGAGAGACAATGTTGTACTTTAAACACACAAGTAACTATTTGTTTTTCAGCAGTAGAAAGGTTACTTTGTCTTCCGGTGAGAGACAAAGTAAACCCATAAAAATGACATTGAAGTTAATAATTCAAAAATCGAGTGCCTTCAAATTTCTACGCAGACTGTATATGTCTGCCGGATTGTATAGGCATAGGGGCAAGAATACTCGCTCTAGAATAACATTCACAGATTGATTATTAACCGTTTAAAATGCTGCAAGAATCAACTCATCACTAGTGCATGAATGATCCCGGCTACCCGAAAGCAGGTACTAATAGAAGAACAAAACGAAATGAATTTGGTTTGTAAAAGTTTTTGTTACCTAAGGAAATGGATGATTGTTGATGGGGAATTGATTTATTATTGCAGGCGGAGGAAAAAAGTTATGCGTATTTCGAGAGTAAAGTATACATTGTCTCCCTCATAAAAATTTTCGCCCTCGGCAAACCTTGCACGCCAACAGTTTCGCTCGTGAGGCAAGGTAGTATTTTACTCCTCAACACACATACAACTATTGATTCATAAAACGATCTGTTCTTTGCGGGAGCACCTAATAGGGCAGGCGGGTGAGTGAGTGCGCTGCTGGCAAAATTATTGTTTATTATTAAGTAAATAAAATAAATAAATAAATAAATTCTTTATTTTCCATTACGTACATTACAATATCGTAATACATTGTAGGTTACAATAAAATATACAAATAATAATTACAAAAAAGAGAACCTTAAATAAAAAAGTACAAAATGGATAGCCACCTCTGTAGCATATTGCCGTGTTGAGGTGGCATCACGTTACAATTAAAAGTGTGTTGTGTGCCAGAACTCCCGCTAACATAAAGTAAAAAAGTATTCAAGACAAATAGATTATTCAATATACAATACAATAGTGCCTTAACTAACTGCCTTATATTTGGGTGGTTAATCAACGTTGTGATCACACCTTAACGTAAACAGAAATTTACACGTAAAAAGCCCTTACAAACGCAAAGGACGTGTTGCCAGTTCAACGGAAACATATAATTCGTCATTTCAGCAGACGATTTGATGTGTTTAAAGTTTTTGTCGCCCGCCTTATTTCGTGCTTCCAATAATAGTAGAATTTTTTCAATATTAAGGTCAAATTTAGAACTGGAAAAGAACAAGAATGGTTACGATTCTAGAAATTTTCTTATGTGATGGCTATTGGACTACTAATTATCGGTCCTAAGGAACATCGCGGCCTTAGTATATCAAGACTATGAGATCGCACATCAATCATCCTTCACTCATCTCTCATTCATACTTGGCTTAAAATACCTAAAGTAGGCCACCATCTAAAGTAATATATAATACAGTGTGTTTTTTTAAACGCAACCCAAAACTTTATTTTATCAGTGAAGGATTATTTCTCCCCGCAAGATTCCCAGATTTGACCCCATTATATTATTTTCCTTGGGGATACACAAAAAGTAAGGCGTACGAAAACAACTCACATTATATTCAGCACCTCAAAACAAACATAACAAATTTAATGCAAGAAATTCAAACAGGTACCTTGCAACACGTGTTCGGGAATTTGATGGAGGGAGCATAACCTTATATACAAATGCCAATTGCGGACTCTTCGAGCACATAATTTAAACTAAATGTGAACAAACTTAAATAATAGGTGAAAAAATTTAAAAATCAATAAAACAATACTCATTTTATGTTTATATGTGCATTATTCAATCTTAAAAATGGGTTGTGTTAAAAAAAAACACCCTTTATAATGTAATAAATGTAACAAAAATGGAAATCCTACATACTATTGTAGTCTCTGAGGTAAAACATTTAAAAATATATGTAGTATATATTTCAAAAAAACTCATGTTACCAACATCAACAAAAACCTTAGGTCGTTTTGAAGGTAATTGAATGACCATAAAATACATTAAGGTTGAAAAACAACGAACAAAGAACCACTTCCAACTGCCGGCGACCGCGGTAATAAAGTTTTCGGAGAGCGTGCGGTCCAGATCTCCCCAAGGCGGAGCGGCGATGGGAGGAAAAGGCGCCGAAAAAGTTTATGTGCAGCGATAAAAGTTCGCAAATGAGGGAATTTTACGGTCCCCTGATTGTGGAAGGTGCTAATGAAGTCATTATATCTAGTGGAGTTAGGAGTAGATAGGGCCGAAGCGTGTTATACGAGACGTCCGGTGTTATACAGCCAATTACACGCGAGTGATAACAGAGATAAGGGGACAAATTGTCTCACCTCGTTATCACGATTTATGGAACTATTTAACTAAATTTACAGGAGTTTAAAAGCTGTGAGACTTTTCACTTTGGGTATCGAATAGCGGAGGAAATTAGTTGGTGTTTCTTTTTGATTTTTTCTGAGTATCAATCTGTTGTTTGGAACCGGACTTACCGTGTATATAGTTATTTGCCATTAAAACATGTTTTTAAGTCAATTTTTTTGTTATTAAACTAGTCGAGCCGACTAAGCTTTGAACACTTTCAGGTTTGTTGATCATCCGCGGTATCCTATTTTGCTTCTCACAGTAATTATTTTGTTTGTTGAATTGGCATAATGCCTACTTTATTACATACGTAATGCACTATAAATATTTTGGAGGAAAAGTTTAAATAAGCCCGTGGGAGGGTAAGCCTAGAGTCAAACAAATCTCAAGCCCCTCCTGATTAACTGATTAACTGTTAAACAGATTGAGGGCAGGCATTAAGAGAAGAAGGTCCAGTAATTCTTTGTTTGAAATCCATTGTTGGTGATGGTGATTTTATATTTTGATTAGGATTTTTGCGGACATTTGCCATCACTGATTAGGAAAATCATTTACGGACATTTTACTAATCAGTGATGGCAAATGTCCGCAAAAATCCTAGTCAAAATAGGTCCAGTAAGTTGAAGTAAGGGGTGATTAACTGAATAAGGGGGCCAATTTTTCAAAAGGAAATCCTCTTTCTTAATACTTCTTACTCTTTTCAACTTGGCTTTTTCTGTACGAATTTTCAAGTTAAAAGTATTTGTGGCTACATAAAGTTGCAGTTTCTTGATAAATATTTATCTCACTGACGACAAACACTTTGTTTCAAACTGTTTACGACTACAATGTTTGTATTAATTTTGAAATATTTTGCCTAATTTTGATAAAATTGAGTAATAGGATAGATGAACTAGTTTTAACATCAACGGTATCTATGCCCCTTGTAGTTTTTAAATTAATAGGCTGGTTTTTGGTAGTTTTGTCAAAAATATGAATTTAAATTTTCAAGTGTTGATTGATTTGTTGGTGGTTATAACCCATTCAATAGTAAAAGCCTATAGTAGGATTAAAATCTTAAGCGTCCTTCGATTTCAGAATAGACAGTAAAGGTTCACTTCCTCTCCTCAAGGACAAGATCGCAAGTAGGCCGTATTCTGACATGAATAATAATTTATGTCCAGTCATTATTATCTTGATGGAAAGTAATAAAATAATATGAAATCGATAGATTTCTTGAAGCAATAAATTTTACATAACTGACACTAAATGACAAGCGTTAGTTTATTGAAGCAATCTTGTTTATATGCTTATTCAAGGTCAAAGGTGGCATAAATAATGGAAATATCATCGGTTTTTATGTTATAAACTCAACACCTACTAACAACTAAACACTAAACTATGGCACAGTACAATCAATTGGCAATCTTTGGCACCTAAAGATTTGCCAAAAAAACTAAAAGAAATTAAGATTACTATTATAAATATATTTTCTAAAAGCTAAATCATCAAACGCAGGCTGTGCTTGAATGAGATGCATAGCGATAGTGCAATTACAACTCATTGCTTCCTAACACTTGTAATTATTTTATATATTACAAAAAAAATGTTTTTCTAGCAATTGCACTTTTTTAGCATTTTTTTATTTGCTTAAGTTCTTTACTACGAAAGCAAAAGTGTTGCCTATTGCTGATGTACATTAAGCACTGTCTACCTTTTGACAACTGTCAATGAGAAACACAGAAAGCCAAGCTTTCTCTCATTAAAATACCTGTACCAAATCTTGAAAAATATTGTTACTCCAGCAATTAGTTTTACTCATTAATATTATGTTTGCCTTTCCAATTATCATCTGACACTTCTGAGACAAAACTCTTAAACTCACTGAACTATTTCGTAGTTTTTCTTCATCATCTAGGCAAAAAATCAAGCTCCCTTCGGTTTCCATCCAAGTTAGCATCACACGGTTGTAAAACTCCACCGATCACTTTCCAGAGATGTACGATCAAAGCTCGAATCCATTACTGGCCCTAACAAGCATCAAATCTCGCCGACAGCCTCGGTCCGGCAGATATACGCCCGCGGTACGACCTGGAACAAATTAGGCACAATTGATGTCCGGCTAGACAGCGCCATTAAGGCGCACCTGTATACCTACCAAATTGAATCTGGGACCTAATAGCTTCCTGCCACCGGGAACGGATTTATCGCGAACTGCGGATGATCGAGGGCCGCGAGGCGACGAGAGGGAGGTCGGCGAGATCGAGGGGAGATGAAGATGACGGCAGGAGTTGGATTGGTTGGTGTTACTAAAGTAAACTGGCACATACTGGATGGTAAAAGTATATATCGGCTGGTTGGCTGTTGGCTGGTTTCTTACACATTTTAATTTGTCCCTATATTAACCTATACAGTAAACTTTTTTCGTTATACTGCTTCAAAAACAGATGTTTTTAATGCATGTTTTCCGGACCTAAATACAATCTTTTTATTCCTAGGAATTAAAAGCTGATGTACTCCTAGGACTATAAAAGTCAAAAAGTGCCGAGTACGTCGTAATAATCGAACAATATTCATTCGATTACAAACAATCGAAACATTCATTGTTGTCAGTTTAATCAATTTGTGAAACTCGCTCATTTCACCAATCGATTATTACATGCGTTCGATACGTCGATAGTTGTTCATTGTTGTCAGTCTACCCTAACACAAATGAAACAGACAATCAGCTGATTGCTTCAAATAGCATGAACAAGACGGTGGCATCTTTTGAACAACAAGACACCTTTGGAAGTCATCTTTAAAGGTAAACAAGCTGTAACATTTTGGTTTTCTTAAGTAGTTTACGTATTGTATTGAGCAATATAACGAAAAATATAGTTCATCACACGGACCTAAAGCTGCTTTTCGTTACTCAGTCATTTTTCAACCTCGGCTTACAGCCTCGGTTGTAAAACTTGACCTTGTACGAAAAGCGTCACTTTAGGCCCTTGTAATGAAATATACTATTAACTCCTTAAGTTATATACTTATATACTAATCTGCCCTCGTTTTAATATCTATACTGGTTTGAAATTGTCACAACATCGTTCACTAAAGGGTATCGAAGTTCTTCAGTGAAAGGGATACACATGTAAACAACGAATAAAAATCTATAACCTTATGTAGACCAGTAAAAAGGCACATTCTTGTGTGATCAAGTTATAAATGATAATGTCACAATGCTATAGAATAAATAAATCAAAGGTCCTGTTTCATAGCCTGGACCTTCATAGCCTGGCTGAATGTTGCATTGAAACCATATTTTATGTTTGCCTTTGTAGTTGCTCTATTGCAGCTGGTAGGAATATTTAGTATAGCGTGTAGCTAATTATTAAATATTCAGATAAAGTCAATTTTACTAGCGCTTTAAAGTAATAAACTTCTCTTAAAATAAGACTAGAGGACCCACGCTGCTCCGCAGCAGTAAAGTTTTGTATCAAGACCCAAAATCAACTCAAATCAAATAATTCTTCATTCACAAAATTAATGTTACATGCAATGCAGCTTCACAACTTCAATGAGACTTGCCCATTACTTGCCTAAGTTGAAAAAGAGGTGTATGTAGCTTGGGCCCGGTTATGTTGGAATTTCAGAAAACCAATTATACCACGAATTATTACCAAATTGGAGATTATTTGTTTCACGAAGGAAAAAGTAGGAATTTAATGAGATATTCTGTACTTAAGTTTTCGGGGCAGCGACGTGTCAGCCCGGCACTTACGACTTTTCAAACTAACTATTGCCATGCTAAAATACTCCCGTTGCAGAGCTGCATACTCAGGAAAATGCAAAAGAACATAGTTCAAGCCGACATAGCGAGATTTGACGTGTTTTTGTAATCTCCATAAAAATAACATGGGAAATGAGTATGCAGGTTTGCTGCCACGAAAATGGAAATATCGGGAATTTTAAACTATAATACTTTAGATCTCATCTAGATAAAGTCACAAACCAAGTTTTATCGAGATATGTTGAAAAATAAGCGAGATATAGAATTTTACTTATTTCCCATAAGGTTAACATTGGGATAACGTACTGTGTTTACCACTTTCAATATCTCGGTAACCAATGGACATGGACCAATGATTCAAAATCCCAAATTGTTTGTTGTTTTAGCGGAATTCAATGGTGCCAGCAAAAATTGGATAAATTATGTTTTTCTATGTAAAAAATTAAAAAAAAAAACACTTTTGGGGAGGCTTATTCTCCTTTGCCCCCATTCGGGTGGTCCGATCGGGCTTGTTCACGAATTCGTCCGATTGATTACCACTTTACACGTCTGTACCAAAGTTTCATTAAGATCAGACCATAAACGTACTCGGAAAAGAAAAACCTAATTTTTATATGTAAGATTTGTGTTGTTCGGAATTCAGCAGAGTGCTTCAGGTACATCCAATCATAATAATCAATAGCTCAAATGAAAGCTGGTATTTCACTGAAGGTTCATAGACTAAAACATGCAGAATAACTTAATTAGAACTGGGAAAATATATCTTCAGTTGAATTTAAAAATTCGGGAAATAATCAAATTTATGTTTTTTGGTCGAGTAATACAGTTGATAAATGAATGCGGAGGCTTGATGGCAAATCTGCGCGTGCATACCTTCAATTTAAGACCTCATTTATGAAAATCGGCCGAGTAGAAGAGCCGAACAGACTCGGAAAAGAAAAACAAAATTTGTTTGTGTTGTTCGGAATTCAGCAGAGTGCTTCAGGTACGTCCGATCATAATAATCAATAGCTCAAATGAAAGCTGGTATTTCACTGAAGGTTCTTAGACCAAAACATACAGAATTACGTAATTAGAACTAGGGAAATATATCTTTAATTGAATTCAAAATCCGGGAAATAATTGAATTTATGTATTTTGGTAGAGTAATAGAGAAGATAAATAAATGCCGATGCTTGATGGCAAATCTGTGCGTGCATACCTTTAATTTAAGACCTCAATTACGAAAATCGGTTCAGTAGAAGGGCCAATCGAACTCGGAAAAGGAAAACCATATTTAACTCCCGTATGAAATGTACAGGGAGGAAATT
Organism: Flexamia atlantica; assembly: GCA_035578135.1. NCBI lineage: Eukaryota > Metazoa > Arthropoda > Insecta > Hemiptera > Cicadellidae > Flexamia > Flexamia atlantica. The sequence continues at coordinate 32,857,727 of JAQJVK010000003.1, read as the reverse complement.
GCTTTTGTGCATAACTGGAGCAATACGGCAGATAAATGAATGCGGTTGCTTGATGGCAAATCTGCACGTGCATACCTTTAATTTAATACCTCAATTATGAAAATCGGTTGAGTAGAAGAGCCGAACGGACTCGGAAAAGAAAAACCAAATTTTTTTAATACATAGATGTTAAATGAGTCTTATTAAAATATAGTTTTCAGAAGTAAATTTCTGTTTGCAAAATTAACGTTACTATAATGTTATGGTACTTGAATTAACATAGGAGTATTACAGTTGCATTGACCATAAAGATAGTTTTTCCGATACCACTCTAAGTTGAAAGCTCGTAATAATTTCAGGAGGGACAATTTAGTACGCAACTGAAAAGGAATTCATCGATCACTAACCTCTTTCTCACCTGTTCTCCTGCCTCCACTGCTACCGACATACTTTCTGAGGTTATCCAAGTAGAGGAAAAATATAAAGAAAATACCCCGCATTCAACTCCACCAGACACGGACATGTTTTGAAAGTTACTGAGTCACTTGATAAAGCCATCATCAGCGGTGTTAAGTGTTTACTTGAGGCCTGCCTGACAGCGTCCTGTGATAAGCCTTTATTTCAATCCCCATTGTACAGATAAGCGGATCATATTGAGTCTTTCTTCTACAAAGAGGCCGACTCGGCTCCCGTGGACCATTGCAGCATTAGCATACAATGCCGGGTTATGCTGATCGCGACCGCTGATCCCGCATTACTCCAATTAATGCTGCGTATCATCCGCAGCATCAGCATTTCCACTAAAACGCGGGCTTTATTAGCCGCTAATGCTGCGACGCCATGTTTGGCGCAGCACGCGTCGACGTAGATGGTGGGTTTAGCCTTTAGTTATACGAGTATGTCCGTCTTGCGTTGTTGTACGTGTGAATTTCTCCGTAAGATTACAATATTGCGTAACTGGACTGTAAGACACTGTCAGCCCTGGTCTTGTTAAAAGCAGTATTTTAAAGTAATTGATTACAAACGTTTTTCCAGGTGTAACTTGCAATAGGTCAATTAAATAGTAAAAATGTATTAAGAAGAGAAATTCTAAACCGATCCAGTGGTTAAGGAGGTAAAAAGGATTGATAAGAATTCCATACTCGTAGACCGGGACTTTTGAAGTGAACAAGGTCCCAAATAGCCTAATGAATAATAACACTTTGTGTTGTTTTTACTGGCTTAGGCCTATAGCTAATGAATTTTATGGTCGGTTTGGGTATGTGAACATAATTATTCTGAACAACTACAGAGTAAGTTACCATTCTGTGCTAAAAGATAAAAACAATTTAGGTCCAAAAGTATTTATAAAATTTAATTTTAATTTTATTATTGAATAAAATAAATTTACAGTATTTTTAAAATATGTTATGTATTTTATCATGCATTTAGTGATTGGCGGAATACGTTTCAAGTTGTAAACTCACAACAATTGGACTCCGCTTTTCTGGTCACAATAAGACACTGTATTTTTATTTTTATTTTTTATTTTATTTTTTTTTTAATAAGTACAGTTATAAAATAAACTTTAATGTGGAATAGTAAGAAAGAAGTCATTCGTTAAGCGTTAAAATATACGAAAACTAATTAAAATTATACTCTTTACCTAGCCTACATATAGTACACTAAACCAAATAAATATTGGCATAAATCAGAGCCAGCCGTCACCTCGGCAGGACGGAGCCCCGATGGTTCAGCGCCTCCTCTCCACGCCCTTGTCCGACATGACGTCTCTACAACCCGAATTTAAATATTACTTGTACTGCTGGCCAGTCGGGCCGGCAGGCGTGGCCAAACATATATGACGGGGGAATTTCTCTGTTTCGCTCCCGAGGTGTCTATAAACAGATCAACTTGATAAGCGACACGCTGCATTTACATAGTGGGATTGTTCTAATGTTCCCAGTCCGCGGTGAGGTAATGTATGTAAATTAGAATTATTATTTTCATGCAAATAAGGCTTCATAACTTTACTCGAACGCGACTTTGTTCTTCGGTCAAGGACGAAATGCGGTATTGCGATTCACGGGCGACATCGGGGACGATTGTACCATTAATACTAAAATAATTTAAAAAAAATAACTTAAGCGGTTTTAAATATTAATAATAACTATTAAAATAAAAATTTCTGCTATTCGTGAGTTTTATAGCTCTTTGAAGACCATTACAGACCTGGTTATAATTTGAAGACCAAATTATAACCCTGGTGGCTGGGTGATTCAACAACAAAAATACACAATAGATACATCGCATTAAAATAGAAAATTTTATTTTATCGATTTAAATATTAAGATTGATAATCTCATGTTTTTGTCACTAAAATTTGCTCTACGATTCATTGTGATAAATTTAAATGGAGAGTAAAGTAAGTAAGTGGACTGTGGCAGAATTAACCGAGCCGTTCATTGATTTATTATTTAAATTGAGTTATTAAAAAAAGTATCTACATGTTGAAGTTTTACCCATTCTGATTTTTATTTTTTGATATTCATCATCTCTGGACATTATTTGCTATTATTAATGATAATTCGTTAAAACAAAACGACAGTATTTGAAAATTATATATGATTTGATTTTTTTAAGTTACTGCCTTGAACAAGAAAACTTTTCAAATATAGTGAAATGCACGGTTTATAATAAAAAATTAACACCTTCCTTACTACCTAGATAACCTTTTTTTATCTCGCTATAAAATAAATGCATTATTATTTAGTTTGATCAGAGCTCGTGTTTCCACTTTAACTGCTCACATATTATCCCCCACTACACAGGTTATCCCGCGCAGTTTAATGGGACCCCGTACCTTAATGCCTTTCCTGCTAGTACCTCCTCGGAATTCATCATGCATACTTACAGCCCCGCAATGACATTACATTCAACCAGAGCACACGACATATTCAAATGAACGTTAATAACGACTTTTAATTGCAGTTAATTACAGTTATTTCGCCCTTGAGCCCGCCACCGCTCTCTCGCTATTTTTAAACTGACCGATGCTCATTAAAATAGACACGAGACAGTGTATCATGTGGGTTAGTTATAAAGGCAGGATCGACAGGAGTGCGGCAGAACAATAAATTAATTAGACCGCACTCCATTACCGCCAAGGCCCCGGCCTACTGCGCACCCACGCCGCGAAACGAGTGCGTACTGGGGGCGTGCCCATCAGAATACAATGCAAAAGTGGACACTTCCACTCTCGGTCGAAATTGAGCTGAAGGTACCATATTATTATATTTTTTATCTTAGTAAAGAAAACAACAAATTGGGGATCAAAATTGGAAATTTCCTGTCCAAAAATTGACTACAAAACATGAATCTGATGCAAAGTTGGACATTTACAACCTGAAGTGAGGAGAAAAACTTAACATTTCCAAAACCCCAATTAGAATGGCCCAGGCAGACGCTAATGGGCCCTTCATAATGGTATTTAGAAATCATCAGTTTAGCTCCTTACTTCAGGTTGGAAATGTCCACATTTTCTTACTTCATATAAATGTAAATAAGTAATTTTAATAAATAAGCAATCAGTAATAAAAGTATTCCAGTAAAAATTAAAATGAACGGCAAATGAAATAAATATTAAAAATAAAAATCAACAACAGTGTATAACTTAAATGTCAACATGTTTTTAAGTTTATAAGGTTCAAAAGCAGGCATTTCCTTAGGTCATGAGCAAAAACGTATATTCCCAAAAGAAATTTATTTATTTTTTCCTGAAATCGCTTAACACTTCCTGATTCAACATTTCTAGTTATAAGACCTAAGTTCTGGTAAAAATCCATGTGTCTCAGGCAAAGAGTAAAAATAAGTTTTTTTTTTAAGTTTGAAGGTTTTAAATTGAAAATGTCTATTTTTGCATGCAGACGCCTAAATTAATGGAAAAAGAAAAATCTAAAAAATAATTCACGGAATGTAATTATGTTTCACTTTCAGTTTCTTATCACGATACCGTACATAGAAAAAATTGTTGCATTAAAAATAATATGTTAATATTTAATACCTTTTACATCCATCCACATAAACCAGTGTTTCTCAACCAGTGGTACGCGAAGGCCTTTCAGGTGGTACGCAACAGATTGAAGAAGTAGTAAAAAGTAAAACACTAGTTACGAACGAACGCTGTCCCGTCGAATAGTACAGCCGCCACTTAATGCGTTAACTTTATTAACTTTTTCAGTATTTGTTTTGGTCATAATATGTCAATTTCGTACCTTAATTTAGGTACTATTTTTAATATTTCATTTTAAGAGTAATTCTTTTTCCAAAATATATTGGCACCAACAAATATTCTTTCCAAAAAAAAACCTACCAGTGTTAATTCGGTGGTATTACTAAAGTTTTTATTTGTACGATTTACTAATTGATCGTATTTTCTATTGTGAACACACGGTCTAGTTATGTTGATCTGTTGTATACATTTTTGTAATATGCTTAAATATAAGATCATCGGTGAAAATAAAGCAAAGACTACTTTGAATGACTTTGAATTGTTTATTTTATGTTAATTTTTTCGGAGAAATATATTAAGTTCCAAATAACAGACAGATGTTATTTTCCCCGTGTATTTACACATTTTTTCACATTACGAAATTCATATTCAAATTCTTACGGGTTTTCACCAAATTGACTATGACCAACTATTGAGCAGAGCTGAGATGGACCAAAAATTTGTCAAAATGTCCTTATAATCAAATTACGATCCAAAAATGTACACTGACAAGTAAAATAAAATAAATTTAGCTGGCAAAAACAACACCATCAAAGAGCAACTATAAGCAATGTTGGAGGGGATCCTGCAGTGGTGGAGGGAGGGGGGTCCTTGCGATGGTAAACGAAAATATTGAGAATGTGGTAGGTGGTACGCGAGCACCAAAAGGTTGGGAAACACTGACATAAACAATTGGGTAGGTCCTATGATTTACAAAGGTTTTCGGGAAAATTAAAATGCTGATTTTTCGCAAGATTGACTTTTATTTCGGTCAATTTTATCGTGAAGGGGTTGATTTTACTGGTCGCAGATGATTCAGAAAACCCCGCAGAAAACCCCTAATAATTCAGATTGTCCGGAATCCAACCAGGGACCACTCCTTAGATTAATTTGAATTTCCTGAGTTGTACTGTGTGTAGTTATGCCTCTAGGTTGCCTAAATTTTCAGACATTTCTTGGGGGGAGATTTTCCACCCTCCCACTTCACTCTTCCGCTGGGGATATTCCAAACTACCGGCCCCCCGCCCCGGCTGGTTAATGTGACCCCCTTTAGGCCCTTTATGGATAGGCTAGTTATCGACAATATCCCATTCCCGAAAGTAAATAGCGTACTGGGTTTACCACTGTTGTGTAAAGCGTCCGAAGACGGATTGGAAAATCAAGGTGTATCTTCAAAAGTGGATTAGAGTGAATAGATTTTTTTCAAGGCACTTGGCTATTTTGTGATGATAATTTTCTAACGTTTCAAACTTCCTTCGTAATTGTAACTATTATGCTTACTCAGTTAGTCTTTGGGACGAACTTTAAAACAATTATCAATAATATTTAACAAATAAAATGAAAGTGGTGTCTATTTTGATTTCCCGGCAATGCTTAAAAACTTCTAACCTGGTTAGAAATTTTCCAATTTTTATCTGGCGACAATGTAGACTGAGCTATTTTTATAATTCCCAAGGGTTACGAGAGTTACGACGTGTTGGATTCTGAGGTTTGTAATTAATTTTGTAATGCATTTGTTAATGTGACATAACAGAGTTGTAATTACTGACAACGCGAAACGATTCAAAAATATTACATAGCTCTAACTGCTTCCAGAGATTTTCTTCCAGAGACCTCAACTGTGTTATTTGTTTAATGGTATAGAATAACATATGTGACCCTCCAAAAAAAAGGAACCTTAACTTCCATTTTTTTGAAGTTGGGTTATTAGTTTATCCTTAATCTACATTAACTTAATAACATTGTGTATTAATTGTGTGTATATATATATACTATTGACGATTGTAATGCACATTTGTGTCTTTAACAATAAAATTATTTGACTTTGACTTAAACACCAAACAAACTGGTGAGAGAATTTTCAAGGTATCTTAAAAAATGCCTGAGTTATAAATTATTTAATGTGAAATATTAAAAAGAGCAATTTTAGGAAATTGAGGTCTATAAGGTTTAACAATTTCTAACTTATGTTTTTTTGTTACTTATTATATTATTGCCTATGTTTCATATATCATTTTGTCAGAAATGTAATGCTAAATATGAATTCACCATTGGATTTGTGTCAATTGTTTGTATTTTTTGACAAACGTTGCTCAACTAGATGAGAGTAATAAAAAACCCAACGTTTTAAAGACAAAATGTCCTGCTACATAATAAAAATTAAACTAAATTTTAATTTCATGATCAAATAAGAATTTATTACTATTAATCTTATAGCAAACTATAGGACTACATTAGAACTACATTAAATTACGTGTCTGAGTTTTTACTTTATCATTAGTCGACCTCCTAGTACATTTTTTCTTTGTTTGAAATTCATTGTCGGTGAAGGTGATTTTATATTTTGATTTGGATTTTTGCGGACATTTGCCATCACTGATTTGTATTTTACTGATCAGTGATGGCAAATGTCCGCAAAAATCCAAATCCAAATGCATTTTTGTGTTTTGAAACTTCACTTGGTCAACTATTTCTTCTGGAAGATCCTGTAAATTTTCATGACCTGATTCCTGGATCGGAGCTTAGCAAGTCCTGCATTTATCCCACACAGAATTCTGAGTTTCTTCTTAGCGTAAAAATAACATCGGAGAAATCAAGGTCCCCTTTCTCTGGATTGCAAGGGTTTAGGAAAAAATTAATTTTACCATGTTAAAAGTTAAAGTAAAGTGTAATATGGACCAAATATTGTTTGGAAACATATATACAGTGTGAAACAATAAAAATCAGAAAATGTGATTTTTTGGGCGTAACCTTTAAAATTTGCTGTCTTGTAAAATTTTGTCTGGTATGATTTTGGCCGGTCATATATTTGGTTGACTGAACGAATAATTATATTCGTTAATTATTTAACAGGTAAAATTGTGTTGATGTTACTGCTTTCCTCAGCAATTTCGCATTATTGCCTTATGCAACTTCATATCCTTACACAATATCCTTTGAACACGTCAAAACGCCAGACAACTCAGGAGAAACCAGCGACTGGTATGTGTGTCGCAGGTCCAAGTAGAGGTATATTACATGCGGCCGACTTCTCATTCATTGATAGTCGCTGTCCTAACGTGTTTGCCTACGCACCCTTTCATTCATCCGGTCCCAGTCGCTGCAGCGGTAGCGGCGCTGCTGATTGCACAACGCTAAATGCCACTGATCTCTGACCACTAGCGGTATCTTGTAGCCACTTCGTTCTGTGGAAACTACTCTTGAAATAAACGAGATGCATTGTCCAAAAACGTATTGATTTATTCTAAAACCGAGCTGTGAAGAAAAAAAATTCACGGACGCTGAGAAATGTATGTTCATAAAAAGTAGTATTTCAGGGACATGGTTGTTTTCATTTTATAGTTTAAAAAGTATATGATAATCTATATATTTAAAAAAATTTGGTCTTTCTTTTCCGAGTCCGTTCGGCTCTTCTACTCAACCGATTTTCATGATTGAGGTCTAAAATTTAAAGGTATGCACGAGCAGATTAGCCATCAAGCATCCGCATTCATTTATCTGCCGTATTCCTTGAGCTATGCACAAAAGCAACTTCCTCCCTGTACATTTCCTATGGGAGTTGAATATGTTTTTCATTTTCCGAGTTCGTTTGGCTCTTCTACCTGACCGATCTTCATTATTGACGTCTTAAATTAAAGGTATGAACGCACAGATTTGCCATCAAGCATCGGCATTTATTAATCTACTGTATTACTCGACCAAAAAAGGTAAATGTGATTATTTCCCGAATTTTTATTTCAGTTGAAGATATATTTCCCCTGTTCTAATTACGTAATTCGATATTTTTTAGTCTAAGAACCATCAGTCGTTATCAGCGAAAAAACAGCTTTCATTGGAGCTATTGATTATTATGATCGGACGTACCTGAAGCACTCTGCTGAATTCCAAACAACACAAATCTTACAATATAAGTTATGCATACTCATTCCCCATGTTATTCTTATATGGAGCTTACAAAAACACGTCAAATCTCGCTGAGTAGGCTTGAACTGTATGTTCTTTTGGTAATGAAATTCACGTATGCAGGTCTGCAATGGGGGTATTTTTATAACCAATTTAGTAATAAATCGTGGTATAATTGGTTTTCTGGAATTCCATCATAACCGGGCCCAGCTACATGCACCTCTTTTTCATCTTAAGCAAGTGTCTAGCAAGTCACATTGAAGTTGAGAAGCTGCATTGCATGCGACGTTCATTTTGTAAATGAAGAATTATTTTATTTGGGTTGATTTTGTGTCTTAGTATTAAAATTTACTGCTGCGGAGCAGCGTGGGTCCTCAAGTACTGTATTAAAAAGGATCATCAATTGCATTTCTACAAGAAGATATTTTTGTAATGAGTAAGTAAACAAAATAAACAATGTTTATGCATAATAACATATTTAAAAAAAATGTTATGTTTCAGGTTTTTGGTAGACAATTTTCTATAGGGAGCGTCTCGCCCATCCCATAACCGCTAATGTTTCGAAAACAGGTTGCCCACGTAAAGGGATAACCGATTTACCATTTCAATGCTGTAAAACTTCCAATAAGACCTAGAAAGCTAACGTGATGTTTTTTAAACTTATTGATTAAAACACAAACTGAATTTATTTAAAAACTATCAAGTTATAAGTATGTAGGTATATTTTGTAATATACTTGCAGTTTCCATCGAGGCTAATATTAAGATATATTTATAACAAAGTCATATTTGATATCTATGTGAATATTGGATTTATTACGTAATTTACTTCATATGGTTTTAAATTAACCGATACAGCAAATTCCATCTGTGAGCATCGTAAAATCATTACAATATCATCACTATACTCTAACCAGAATTTATCGTTCTTGTTTGCAGCGAAAAAAATCAGTGCTATTCAATATGAGGAAAAACTGAAAACTGACACTTAATCTATTCATGATTTTAAAACTGATCAATAAATCAAGCTAGATTTAAAATTAATTATTTTACAAAACAATCATAATTTTGAATCTTTGAGTCATGACTGTATCAGTTAAAATTAAAAAAAAAATATAAAATTTATTGGATAAGACTTCCTGTTGTAGAAGCCAAATTAAAAATCAAATTAGGTCAATTAAAAACCAGTTTCGAAACACGTAAACATTAATTCCTCGCCAAAAGCAATGCCAAAATACAGGAACGTTGACGGATTGTAAATTGAGAACTTACACGGCCATATAAAGTAATAGGCCGTCACTCATGCTTGCATGCGACGCCTGGGGCCGACTGGGATTAAAATGTCTGAAATTACTCTGACTTGATGGCGCATGACATTTCTTCAGGCGTTATAAGTGAGCAGAAAACTAATTCATTCAATAAAAGCCAAAGTGTATTCATTTTGTCATTATAATGTGAAGATTGGTTTAAGAAGAATACAAAATACATTTTAGTTTTGCATTTTTTCTTTTTCCCCTATCCGTTGTAGGTGCATTAACTCGGTCTATGTTGCTAACTATAGTTAATACGTTAAAACCTTAAAGATTAAATTTTTTCGGTATACAGTAGTTGTAACTAATACATTCTCAGAATCCCAATAAGGTATTTTTGGGATATTTCGATTAGGACGACTTTTGGAATATAACTACCCCAGTAATTTTTACGTTGATGTTTTTCTCTCCTGCTTAAATAGTTTAACACCAATACTCTTTTTATAATCTAATAAACATTTTATGATTTCACTGATTGAATATACCGAATTTGATAAAAAAAAGTATTGCATAGGCCTATTTCTACGGATTTGTGAGATGCTTTGAGTACGGATACGATTAAAATCATTTAAATGTAAGGAATGTTATTACTATTTCCGAAGGACATTTGTCATTGATCAGTAATTGTAATACGAGTATTAATCTTATTTTTTGGATTGGTGACATTTCTGTACTCTGTCAAATTTTTGTATTGTAAACTGTTTTTGACATTTGCTACACGATTTCTTAAACTGTTTTGCTGCCAAAAAAACGCATTCCGTCCAATTCTATTCTATAGTATTCCATTCTACATTTATTTGTTGTTGTAACTATAAAAAAGTTAATTATATTTTTAATGGTTTTCTAAGTATGATTGGCTTTTGGGTCTTTGTTAGTACTTTTTTTGCTATCTTTGTAATCTAATGGTACTTTAATGCTTTCACCATATTACGTCCATACATTGTTGATTACGAATCAACAATTACTTTTTTTACAAAAAAAAGTAATTTACAAAAAAAACTACTTGGATGGTGTTAGCTTCTGTCAATGTTAACCAATGCCACCAAGTACCAGTGTAGGTTATTGCATTTAGAACTTCAAATGAGTATTTATAAAATCAGTTATTACCATGTGAAAGTGCTTAGTAAAGTGATATTTAACATTTTTTAAGACCCGCTAGTCATTTTAAATTAAAAATGTTAAAAGTTTTAACATTTTAACACCTGTTAAAAATCTAGAATCTGTTAAATCTGTTTAAAAAATCTAGAACAGTGTAAATCAAGATTAAATCCCAACAACACGGCTTCCTCCGAAGGTCCGGCCAACCACGAGTGACACGGTGACACCCCCCCCCCCCAGTGACCCCCGATGCCATGATCCCGTGACTCACCGCCCCCCCTCCCCGCCTCAGGGGGAAAGGCACCCCCTATATGGCAGCCGCGTGTGGTTTATGCTCCGCTGGCCCCTCGTGACTTTGGCCCTTCATTAGCCGCTCCGTGGCGTCACTCCGGTGTTAACAGAAGCCCAATCTGCTGAATGTTTCAACAAACACATTAGTCCTTAGTTAGCGGCGGTGTTGCACAAGTAATTACTTTCGTCACGGTCGACCGGTGATCTTTCCCCCGTCATGTTTATTCATTCATTTCTCCCATTTCCAAACAGCAGATGCCGGGTTCTTTTTCAATTTTTTTTTTTTGGCATTAAAAAGTGAGAAATAACAAACATTGAAAACGAACTCAATGACTGTGGACCGTAATTTAAGTTTTATATACATGACTGTATAGTCAACTGTGAAACTCCCATATTAACGATTCGTGTTCAGTACAACACTGAACCAGTTAGATTTGCGAAGCATTCATTAGTTCGGATACCTAATCGTTGAATAAAATTAAACGCATTATTTGACGGTTTATATTTTGAGTAAGGCATTTGATATTTGCAATCCTCAAAGAAATTTTCACCTCGAGAATACTCAATCACATTCTAATTATGTCAAGTTTCAATTACTTTACTACCATCATTCATCGGGAATTTAACAGGATTTAATGTAAATAAAACTCATATAAACTACCACGACCATGTTTAAAATAATTGATTGAAAGTAAAACAAAAGTCCGTATAAACAATAAATACGCAACAGTACAATGGCTCGTACTGTGAAGTCAGACTACAATTTGTATTCTACAGGAAACAGGGGATCCTTTCGTATTCTACTCTGCTATATTAATGCTCGACGATTTAAATATCTCCAAACTGGATCTGCTCAAACAAAACCCAAAACGTTTAATCCGCTTTTAAAATACCTGCCTTAATTTGGTCTTTTTGAATGTCCGCGCGTTTTTAGAATAATCGATTCGTATTTTCCTGAATTATTCATTTCACTTACGAGCGGCGGTCGTCGGTGCCCAGAGAGGCTTATCAATTTGAATAATGGCGATCATTGATCTTATCTCCGGGTGATGGGTTGATGCGACGGGCTGGCCACTGAGCTTGTGATCTGGGATCTTTGTTGTCGATTCCGCATCAACAAATCTTCAGTACAGAAGGTTATAAAAACACGATAAATCACATAGCGTTATAAAAAAACAATCTTTTTTTCATTTTGGGAGATGCCAAAATTAAAAATATCAAGAACATAAATAAAAAGAACTTAAGTGTCGAGGGGATGAGAAAGAATGTAGTTTGCCTTCTAAAATAAATTAAATGACCCAAGCTTTATTACAAAAGCTTATTTATTTCTTCTAAGAATTATTTTTATAAAAATTTAAATTATTTACGGTTTGCATCATAAATTGATATTTTGGTTTCATTTATATCTTAAACATGGACGCTTTTTAACAGCTAACGGGCTCTTGAATAATGTATGTTTGACTATTGACATTGAATACTGAAAAACAAACCCACTGAAAATAAATATTTTTGAAAATTACGTTTACTTTGATAAAGTAAATATTAATACACAAATTTAAATCTAGGTAATAAAAACAACCCTAGCAGGTTAATAAAGACGAGTTGCCTGGCGTCACAGGGCAACGAATTAACCAGCAACGTTTGTTTAAGATGAACGTGTCTCCATTACAAAATTGTTTCAGGTTGATTGAGCAACTAGCAAATAACGGTTATTCGCTTCGATAATGATTCTCTGATCGTTGAAGGGGCCTGTTGAGATACAACGGTGGCCTCGGCTGGTCGTTCCTGTAGTAATAAAACTTAATATAAAAATAATATCGCTTACACTGTGAAAGCTAATACAGGTTCTAGAATCTAGTGAGTTGAATGCATGTTTTGAGGTATTATTTTACTACTTACAGCATAGCGTAACTGTTAAGTCTCAAATTGATGAAACTGTAAAGATTTCAACTGGGTTATTTTTTTTATGATTCATTAGTATAACAGGATTAGGAGCCTTGTATAAACAGATGCAGGTAAACTACAGTTCAAGTTAATTTTGATTTTATATAAAAAATTATGAACTTGTTTTAAGCAAACCATAAAACCTTATGGAAGGTTTTCTTGCAGTACCTTTCTTTCTTTCTGAATACAGAATCAAAATGGAGCCTATTTTTTCCTTAAACAATCCAAAAACAAGAAGCTTGCCACCACATCCGGAGCTTTGACTGACACCAGTATAATGACCAGTGGTAATCCATTTCTGACGATAATACACGTCGTTTATACCCCAATTATTGAAACGCACCGCCAGTGATGGGAAAACATATTCAAATCAAACAACCCGGTATGATGAATGGGGCAGTTAATTACAAAGCAATTACCACCAATTTCGTAATAACTCGACCGGCCGAACCGAAGCGGGTGAATGACAGGTGAATTAATTCGAACGAATATCCATTCCTCTTGACAACTGGGATAAGCGATTGTTGATTTACAGCTGTTAATGAATGTATTCTTGATCTGCGTGAAATGAGTCTGTGAGTACACGGATGGTTTATCGACATGTGAAAGGCGGTGGGATTCTAGACTTCGATTGTTGAGATGACCTTAAAACCCCGAGACTAAAAATAAATTGTATATTCGGCACCATTTTTAACATATTCAGTAATTTATAACACCATCATAAATGTATAAAATTGGTAAATATTCTACAAATTTTGCACCAATAATACTTAAGCTATAAAAAACAATGATTGAGAAGCTTGGCGCAGAGACAAATATTCAAAAGCGGATTTTAAACTGCAGCAAAAATAATAAATGAAAAGGAGTTTGTCAAGGATGAAATTATTTTTGAGCTACAGCAATAATGAGATTGAATTAGGTCAACCTGGTCATTGTAATAAGTTTTTTGAAGACCTGCAGGTTTTATAGCTTTTCTGAGTGACTTTAAATTGTTAAAGCCCTTAAATTATGTCTGAAAGGTGGCGGAACAAAAATTAATTGTTGAGCTTTTTAACCTCTTTTGAGAAAGATTCTACCAAGTGTATCTAAAAATATATTGTATTGCTCAATACAATCCAGCTTTTATCGCTTGCCACAGACATTTTGAGACCTAACAATATACTCGCTTTATTTAATTTAACCCTATTTTTATATCTTATGAATCTTGGAAATCATTAGTGATGTATACTGTATCTTCTAAAGGGGTATTGAAATATATAAAAAAATAAATACTATCGTTTCTATTTAGAAACCCTGTTTTAAGAACTGTATATTAAAATAATTTACCGAGACTAATGATTTACTTCGAAAAAAATTTCTTAGACAATCATCCTTAATTCTTACATTTCAAAAGAGTAAAGGCAATCATCACTTCTAGCACTCTCAAAAATATTACTTACTACACAATACTCCACTAACTTTCAACCACTCCGTAAACTCTTGAAATTATTCGCTAACATCATATTATTTTATACTTTAGTAGCTGCTCAAAATACGACTGGTACAGGGGGGACATGATTACAAGCTTTCAATTAACGATGGGCGAAGCGCCCGTGCATACCGAGGCCCTCTCCCATATTAATGGCCATTGAAATGGATTACCCGGACCCGGACTGCCGCAGGGCGCCGAGATCGTCCTCTTTTTTTACCTCCGATAGACAAATCCTCACCCTATAACTCGTCGCACTATTACATCGGTGTCGTTGTTATGAGGGTGATAGAGGGTGTAGTGATATGGTGTGCTGGAGAGGTGAATTTTATTAACAACTAAATCGTAATTTGTATTAAATAATCCGTTTTGTTCTCATCAAAATTGTAAGATTATAAATAATGAGATAATCAACGTTTAACCTCGGTAACTAGCGTAACACGTCACTGGTTTAAGTAACTGTATTACGTCAAATCAGGTTAGAAGTTAGATGAGGGATTGTTATTTCGAAAATATAAGCATGTTTTGTATCTATTTCAGTTGCATTTCTTAAGACGTTTAATAAAAGGTAAGTTTGATATTTGTACAATTTTAAACATAACAGCATAAAAATATATAAAAGGAAACCCATATTGAAAAAATTTCGAAACAGGAAGTATAATTAATTTACTAGTTAAGTAGAAGTAAATAATAAAATAAATAGCTTATAATCTCTAAAAATTTGCTTAGTTGGGCTGCTGGTTAAGTGATAACTAAAAATTATTCTCGGATACTATAAGTAAGTACAAGTACCTACTACAAGCAAGTACTTGCTTGCTTACTTGGTAGCTTACTTGCTTGTAAGTTACTACAAGTAAGTAAGTAAGTAAGTATAAAAGTACTGTTCCTCATTTAACAAAATCTAGAGTATGCAAAAATTCTATGAGGCGTTATTGACTTTGATTTTCTAAGGGTTTAAAGAGTTACCGTCAAGTAATGTAGGGTCGTGTAAAATTTATATGAATCATAAATTTTACTCAAGGGCTGTTGAATTAATACTCAAATAAAATAAAATAAATCGACAACAACCTCCACAAATACGTTCAACCCACAATTTTCAATTACTCCCAAATTTCGACACCTACAAATAATAATCACGGCTACGGCCGTGGAAAAAAAACAAATCACCAAATTATTCCTACGATTTACATACAAAACGCATGAATCCAATGGAAACCGGTGATTTCTGTTGAAATAAATCCCGAATAATCAGGTTCGGATGGGAATGTCGCTTGTTATAAAACAGTTAGGCGGGCGAGAATTAGTTCTGATGAAAGGTAATGGGAGTGCGGCGGTGCGAAACGGCTTCCCCCGGGCGAGGCGACGAGGAGATCGGGTTGCAAAGGTGTAAACATAAAGCAGAGGAGGATTGGGGTGAGAAACATGTGGGAACTAATGTCGGGCCGCCGGCGCTCAGCCGTGAAATGTGGACGGTGATTGGCGGAGCTCTCGACGCCGCGCCGCGACCGTGCATCACTTGCCGTTAACGCTCCACGCTGCGTTGCATCACCCGACACTAACACCGGTCGAGTCTAATTCATTTGGGTTTTAATATATCAATATATAGACACTTATTACCAATAAAGATGTAAAATTTGTATATAGATTATGTAATTTGAAAATTACTTTCACAAGTAAGGACTATTATTATGTATTGTAATGTTAAAAAAAAACATAAATTAACAAATTTACGCCTGTCCGTAAGCGCGATAACTTTAGTAAAAAAGGTCCGATATTGATGAAATTTGGAACAAACGTGTAAAGCGTCATTCATGACGAGTTCGAAAACCAGCAAGATTGGTTTAATCCACTTTCTAAATACCGTGGGTTTAATCTAAGAAGGTTTTTTGACGAATTAAAATTTATTTTCAAGATTTAACACCTTTTTACTAATTATTTTTAAATTTAATTGTCAAAATTGAATTCAGCTTGAAAAACAAACAATTAAGCATTTTTAATTATTATTCTAAGTCAGGCCGTTGCTTAGATATTGGATAGTATTGGATGTGCTAAACACAGTACGTTGTCCAATATTATTTTTAATTTTTCCCTCCTAAAAGTACAGTCACCCTGATTTAAGATATTTAAAAAATACAATTCTGAACATATGATTAAATTTTCAGGTGATGAATATTTTATTTGTGTTTATTTTAAGTAGTTCGAGTTAATTGATCAAGATTTTGCAGAAAATGCATACTATATCGAAAAATACAAATTATTTTTAAATTTAATAAAGAAAGTATGAGCATTTGGGGGGAAAGAAAACTTGGTCTAAACTGCTTGAAAATGTAGCATAATATATGGTATGATTACAATGATGAGGATTTATAATTGATATGTTTTATTGAAATTGGCTGGAGATGTAAGTCTGTTGCAACGGGATGTCTTAATTACAAAACTGACCATATGATTGAATTTAATTTTTTCATGAGATTAAGTTATTTGTTTGTTTTGAATTCATTGATTATATGTTTGTTGACATTTATATACTATAACAAGATTTCAGTTATTAAAAATTGAAGGACTAAGAATTATATAAAATACAAAAGTCTATGTATTAATAATGAAAACCAATGTGGTCTCTTTGTTAATTTTCCTCATCTTTAAAGCTCATGAATGATTAAACATACGTTTTTAATATATTATTTACTTAACGTATCATTCAAACAATACTTTCGTTCAAATAGGTTGAATGCTCACATATACAAAATAAATCCTATAGAAATTCGCTGAGTACGCAGGTCTGCTGCGACAGGGGTAATATTTTAATAAACTGGTCTATTTCATTACATTAGAACCTTCAAAAACATCATAAACTAGTTCAATTTGTAATAATTCAATTACTTAAATTCTTTACTTTTTTTTATCACACAACTAATTTAATCAGACTCGTCGAAAATATAGTCGAATTTGTAAAAAGATTATTCTTTAGATCCTTAAATTATGAACGTTTATCATCATACATTCATTAATATGATACCTAATCACTTTTTATGAACCCAACTGATCACCTTAACCTTAAAACACCAGTGTGTTGTCTTTATAAAAGTGACACAGTATGAAACATTGCTTATTATACACGATATTATCCTCTGCTTGGGAGTTTCCGTGGTGTGATTAATAGGCTGCGGTTGTTGATACAGGGGTCATTGATAATCTTGTATCCTCGCTAATGGGTGCGGTTCTGTGGTCTAAGGCTATACCGCACCGCCACGAGCCACACATTAATCTACTACAGTGGTGTGGTTGTGGCAGAGCTTCGGTCAAACCGAACGTTGAAGTCTCCACGCCAGTCGACAAACAGCGTCCATGTCTCCTCGCGTTATCGTATTATCTTGTAACTGCGGTTCAGTGACATTGTTGCTATCGTTTTTGATGCAGTGCTGGTAAAACCGACCAAAGACAATTACGTTGTTGCATTGTGACATTTGTTGTCTTGATAGTGATACGCTAAAAATTAGCTTTATAATCTAGTTTCCATCGTTGTCAATTTGCTCAGTTGAATAGAATTAGAATTTATCAGCATGATGAAACTTCGGTTCAATCTTAGGACTTTGTTTAACAATTCAATTAAACAAAAAAAAACTGTTTTACTGGGCTATAAGGCCTTAAAACCAATGTATCATGTTGAGGAAATATTGACTTATTTTATGTGTTGTATTTACGAAAAAGATACAGGTAAGAACTAAAAACAGATTATGTTTTTATCAGTTGAAGGTTTCTAATGTAGCAAATCTCCAAAAATAATTAAAACTACAATTATATTTATTTGCAGCCCTGTCAAAACTAAATATTTTCACCAAGAGAGTTATCATCCAAAAAAAAACCATTAAAATACACAACGTCCTATAACGTCCCAGTGTTGAAGATTTTGTGTGAAGCTACTATATATGTACGGACGTTATTTTGTCTCACCACTAGATATTCAGCGATTCCTTTGATTACAGTCTATAAACCTACTAAACCGTTATGAATAATCATTGAAAGTATTTGCTGCACTACATACCTTGCATATTAATATGCGCTACCAGTTCAATTCACACATGGGTCAGTATTTACTTAGGCGATTATATTGAGAAACCTGGTTAATATTTCTCTCAAGGTGAGAGCTGTTAACGGGCGATACAGATCGCATCGGTCTTCTCATAATCGCATGATTGGATCTCAAAACCGTCGCAGCCTCGTGAAAAGCCGATGGCCGAGATAAAATTGCGATATAATTTCATCAAATAAAATCCAATTTGAATACATTAGAGGTTAACAGAGTCATTAAAATCGTCGGTCAATTTACATATTAGGGGATAATGGCTTTATTAATGGAGCCTCGGTATTTATTAAGTTACTTGTAATCGCTGTTGTTATTTACTATAGGCCGGGCTGTAATTTAGCCCCGCAGTACTTGATGCTCTTGTAGCGCTCGAGTGGGATGGTGTTTTTGTCTCGTTGAACTGCAGCGGGGTTTCTCGTTTCGGAGCTTACGTCAGGAGGAAACTTGTTTTTCGATATTTTCAGCAAGGAAAACGATGTGTTGTTATTAATTATATGAAATCAGGCATGTAGCATGTACTAAAGAGTTGATAGATGTTAAGCAACTCATAGGTGTATTAGTTGAATGTAATTTTAAAACTTATTTTGAGTTACTTAGGTTGGGTTACTTTTCATAGTTTGGCTATTTCAAATGTTTTTTTTTATAAAAATAAATAGACATTCATATACAACTAGCTCTCGTTGGTTTGAATGGTGAATTATATCCCTGCTGCAGTGTTTGAAATAGTTTGTTTTAACAATGGATATGAAGATATTTCACTTCTCATATCTTAGACGTCACTTTTTTAGGCCTGAATGATATGGGAGGACCCGTCACTAAGGGAGGCTTCACTTTCCTAAAGTCAACTTGGAATTGGGAAGGAGGAGTTTTTCATACTTCGGCCCTGTATTGTATAACGGGCTCCTTGATAGCCTAAAATATTTGTCTTGTGATTGTTTTAAGCTTCAACTGAAAGCCATGAGTCTTGTAAATAATGATTTATTTAGTTAATTAGTTTTTAAGAGACAAGAGTTGTTCTGAAAAGCTGATGTATCAGAGAAACGCTGGCTAATAAAGGCATTTTTATTTATTTATTTTATTTATTTATTTTTAATGATGATGGCCTGGTTTGATGGTTTCAAACTTTAACATCCTCTAGAATTTCGCTGTTTCTAATACATTTTTTGTTGTTGTACAAATTTAAATTGTGATTAAAAATTACGTAATGCACTGATTATTAATTATCATGCACAATGTAAATTAAATTGCATGTAAGTAAGATAAGTTTTGATAAATTAAGTTTTGTTAATTTAATAATTAGGTTATTTAAAAGGTGGGTTTTAAATTTAAAAGGGGCTTAATAGTATATTGTACTCCAAAACACAAACGGTTTAATGCTACGTATTCAACTGGGTAACATTACTTAAACATACCAAACGTTAAAAAAGCATTTCCCACGTTGCAAATTAACGCATAACCTAACCTACTTCCCACAACATTTTACTCGATTTCCTGCCTTACGAAAGCCGTGTCTCTAGTTTTTAATTGATATATAAAACATCTTGTTCCGTATTTAATTGAGGCGAAGTTCTTGCGCGGAGCTGCTCGTCAATCATCGGGCCGGGTCGGTTCCCACGGACATTGTGCGGTTGCGCCGGACGTCGTTCGTCCGATCGGCGAATGTGACTGTTTAGCCTCGACAAATATGGGCAAATTTCTCCGATTTTATGACCGGCCCCACCTCGATATCACCGGTTTCGCCACGTTTCAACTAAAAGGTTAGATCACTCGGTGTCATAGAGATTAGTTTTTCTACTGAGACAAACTTGTGCGAAAGTTACGAAATTGGGGGACACCTTATTTGGCATGAAAGTTGCACAGGCCGATTTCATAATTAGTTTAAAACCGTTATCATTTCTTTATCGTAAATTGAAAAGTTGTAAAATTGTCTCGATCCATCAAGAGTTTTAATAATATGTTTAGGAAGAGAAATAGGAACATGAATAGTTTTAGCCTTTATGTTCAGGGACCTTAGACAATAAAATCCCGATTAGCCCTGTCTTAATTAGATTTATTTTACGATCGCCCCACGTTAAAGTTCATGGACCAATTAGAGAACACTTGAAGGAATTCTCTTAACCGTGTCTATTGATAAGGTGCAAAGTTTAAATGACCATTATGTATATGTAATATACAATAAAAAACATATATAAAAGATGCATATATTTATGTAACAAACATTCTGATATATTAACCAGTGGCAGCTTCCGGGTTAAATAAGCAAGAGGACTCACTTACTCATGAGTAAATACTTAAATTACATTATGGTTTTGTTTATTGTACCTGCCTTTTATTACAATTCACCATTCCTTCATCAAAATTCACCATTTCATGGCCTGTAATATTATCATTCACTGATGCCATAACATAATCATAACATAATCATAACATCACTTATCCACTATCCCTTATTGACCATATACTGGAGGTAGTGTAAACTTCTACTTAGTGTATCACATAGAACACACAACCCGTAAAAAACCCTGAATTTGATGCTTGACACTTTGTTCGTTTTCTTTGTTTACTGCACTTTTTAGGTGGCAGATGTTGGAATCACAATCTATCTGCTAAAGCGAAAGGACGGAGTCCATTTCACACTATTCATTTTGCAACTGAGCCTCAGAAAGCTTTGTGATTTGCTGGTTTGTGCAATAAGAATTATATAGTTTGTACTCCTCAGAATAGTCTAAACTACAAACACGTCCTTTCCTCCTACCTTTCTTCATAAAAACATTGTTCAGACAAATAAAAGCACTTTAATTGCCTTATCCATAAAATTAATAGTTTTTATGAATCTAAACTGTCTGTATGCATCTTTTATTTTTACATTTTGAGTGGGGGGGGGGGGCGGCTTCGTACCAGAGTACTAAGAGCGAACCGCCACTTATATTAACTTTGATATAAATAAGTTTTATTCAATCACTATTCAATTGTTTTCTAGGCATTCCAAAATAACACCACGAATTTCCTTAGGGCTTACGTTACATTTTTTTTTCTTCCTTTACGTTCTGAAAACTAATCTATTAACAATAAGCAGTTTTTTATACTCTTAACTCCTCTAGGTTTCTGTGATATTTAAAAATAATGTTGGAATGATTTATTACTTGTGTTGTTTTTGTCTACAACTCCTATACATAGCAAATATTTTGACTAATTAACAGCGGGCTACATAAAAAAAATTAAATTTAAAAATTTAACCCTACTACGTTTATTTATCTTAGCCTTCTTTCTCTCCACACAGTAATTAATACAAATCATTTTTTCTGTTTTAATCTTTTTCCATGAAAGCTAATGAAACCATTCTTTCCCCAAATGCGGAACTCAACCACACTAAGGCGCAATAGAGACGATAAACTGTGATGACGCATTCCACACTTTACAATTCCACTCTTTATGCAATACCCACAAAAAAACTTGTTCCGAGTGCTTCCCCGTGCGGCTGACCCGGTTGACCAAATCCAGAATGTTTTTGTACACTCGGCATTCTCCGGCGTTCGTCGTTTTGCCCCGACTGTCCCCGATGTCGGATTTATAGGCGATTTTCTCTTGTCTTTGAGCTGCCGATGGGTCGTGTCGTATTGTCTTCCTGCATTACTCCTTCGTTATATTCAGGGGGCGTTGCGCACATCGACGAGTTTTCCGCTTTAGACAACCGCACGCGTCGAATCTCAAGTGTGGTTGGTGACAAGTTTATAACTGGTTCGTGTTTGTTGCAAAAATAAAGCTAAATATTTATGAGTTCGAAATGTAAACAAAGTTCAACAAATATTTAAGCTTAAATATAAGTTTCATATACCACGAATCGAGTTCTTGATTCAAATAACATGTTTGAAACAATTCATTACTCCCAATGCTACAAAGTTACTCCAATGCTTACGCTCTACTAGATATATTATTGCAGAAAGAAAAACAAGAGCGTCTTCCAACACACAAAAATATATTTACACTTATACTGATTTTACATACAAGACGGCAGATATACACAAATTGTGAAAATGGGGATCGATTTCGATTGGCCTTACCACTCACCATCAGGCCCAAGGAGAGACCCACTCATTCGTATTGTGTAAATATAATATTTTAAGTGTTGTAGGATGTTATGAATACAACACGTATCATGCTAATCAATAAATTATATAAAAATATTACTTATCATCGATTAGATCGGCTTTCAGTTTCTTTATAATTTGAAGTAAATGTAGATCTAGTAACATTTTAAATTCGCCCCTTTAATAAGTCAACCATACACTGAGTTAGAAAAGAAAAACTTGGCGCAATCACTGTTTTTGAATGTAATCTACTAGAGCTTTACTCTATTATTTTAATCTACTCGTTTACATCCAAAGACCTAAAATTTCTCATATATTTATCAATGATTCGAATATCATTTTTAAATTTTTATTTGTGATTAATTTTGTCTATTTCTATTACGTCTGTTGAATAATGGGAGTTACAATACAGGGTTTTAGAAATTAGTTTTCGGTTTTAACTTTAAATAAAAAGGGAACCGTAAAAAGTACATTTAAAATATTTATTTTATCACATACCTCATTAATATAGTGTTAAACTGACATTTACAAATGACACTGTCCATATAACTGTATGACATTTACTATCCAGGTTTACATGACCATAATCCCTTTCTCGGCAAAGGAAAAAGGTTCAATCACTCGGTCCTTAATAACATTAAACCGTTCGTTAACGGTTTAATGTTACGTTAACCTGACTATAACGTTACAAAATCATAGGCCACTGTAATAAACTTAATTTATAAACTCTATAGGTATTTTAGATTGGGTAACCAATAACACCTGCTAATTAAATACATTCCAACACGCACATAAATAATGTCAAGCAACCGAAAACGATGTCGAGGTTTAACACGGCAAATGACATCAATCACGTTAACCACCGAGCTATTAGCGACTTCTGTCCCGATCCAATAACATGTTACAACGGTCTAACTCGATTATTCCCTTGCAGGTTGAAGGTTTACAAATGGGACAGCAATTTATAACCGCCTGACAAGAAAAGGAGCTTTTTTGCTGCGACGCTCCTGGACCACCTCGGAGGGGGCGTCCATAGTAATACAGCGATTAACCGATCTTGCCAAATACTGTGGCCTTCCCTGCATCGCCGGTGCATGATAAGATCGCAGGAAACCCGGCTCATAGACGAGAACGCGAGCCTCTGGGAAGTGTGAGGCTGAAATAAGTAAATTTTGAACTTTTTTTGCCGATGCAGCTTAAAAACGTTAATACTATACCTATTTAGAAAGAGGATTAAACTGTGAGGAAATTACATAGATTTATGAAGTTAAATTATTCTTTCAAAATGCAGATATTATAAATTTATTTTGTGCATACTAATACGCCTTATATTCAAGATTTCAGGTTAGTATTAATTGTGGGTTTAAAACGTAAACTACAAAATCGTATTACATCATACTGACTCGTATTTAACTAATGTAAACGTTATTTATGCAACAAGTGCCCAAGTGTCATTTCTGGACTCGAGAGAAACTATTCCGAAAGAGCTACAGGCGTGTAAACATTTCTCTTGAGTGAAGAAAATTGACACTGCGCACTTGCGCATAAATAACTATTGCATCATACAGACACAAAAACATATGTTTTTTGTGCGTTACTCTTGGGAGGAATATTACTCTTTACTTATAAACAAAGCAGAAGTATTGAAACACTTGATTGCCGCAAAGCGACATTCATTGCATGTTTATACAGCTAATTGCAAGAATGTCACATGGAATATTAAATTTTATGGGCTATGTTTAAGGAATTAAGGAAGAAATGGTTTATGCAAAATTAAGCCAAGATTCAGCATTGAGTTTTTTTGTGGAGTATTGTAAAATAACGCAACAATTAGTTGAAACCATGTAACATGTAACTCTCCAGGTATGTTTTTCCGTGCTCGCACAGCAAAAAAAACTTATTATGTTATATACTATTACTTGTACATGTTGAACTAGGCTTACAACTGAAAATTAAGTTGTGTTAGGGAAAGTTTTAAAGTGTTTAAGTAATTTTACTGGTAACTTAAAAGAATATTCTGGTAAATGTAAATTGAGGTTTTAGGAATCATAAATCAACTGTCAAAATATTAGTGGTTCGAAATGTTGCAAGAACGTAGAATAGTAAGAGACCTTGTTAGAGATTAATTTTACGATATCAACCGAGTTCAACTTTTTTGAAACATGTCTGTATCATTACTGATTGATTCTAATGAATTCTGTGCCGATGAAAAACTATGATTGATCATATGTAATTGGAATATCAAGTTATATCTGGATGATTACCTTGGTATCAAACCCCACGAACACCGCTTATCCTGGTCACTCATTTAATTATCAAAAACAAGTTTTTAAGTCCTTTACAATTTCTTTATACCGGTTCGTTGCATAGTACTGTAGTTATCGTTTTATAATTTTGTAGATGACATAAAATATTTAAAAAAAATATTTTTCCTAAAGATTTCTAAATCTTTTAAGATTAATGGAATATTGCCTGAAATGCAAGAGTGGATATCCAATTTTGAAATGTGTACTTTATGTTCAAGAAGACCTTTTAATGGAGGAATCACAACACAACAAAACCTTTACATTAAAGCAGAAAGATATATTGTTTTCTGATACCAAAACAGGATATCAGGGAACTAAGAGACTCCCTCACTCCTAAGGCTTGTCCAACTTATGTAAATCAGTCCACACCTCCCAATCGTTCACGATCTCCTAGGCACAATACCCAAATTAAAACAGACTGCCTGTCCCCGTCTAAATCTCCCCGCCGATAATCTAGCTTTGGTCCGTCGCTGGAGGAAGTCTGTTGTAGACGGCGCAAGAGTCCCGATACAATCTCATCGGTGTTAATTAATACGGGAAAACCGCATAATTAACAGGATGAGATGCTAATGAACGTATGTATTGAGGTGTACGAGTGTCTACTGGCATGTACGACACCGCTCTTCCTCCGCTAATAGGATCAGAGTGTCCCCTAGTGGAGAGAAGCTACTGGACCCAGCCACTGGCACATGACGCTGTCCTCCACTGATAGGATCAGAGTGTCCCCTAGTGGAGAGAAGCTACCTGACCCAGCCACTGGCACATGACACTGTCCTCCACTGATAGGATCAGAGTGTCCCCTAGTGGAGAGAAGCTACTGGGCCCAGCCACTGGCACATGACGCTGTCCTCCACTGATAGGATCAGAGTGTCCCCTAGTGGAGAGAAGCTACCTGACCCAGCCACTGGCACATGACACTGTCCTCCACTGATAGGATCAGAGTGTCCCCTAGTGGAGAGAAGCTACTGGGCCCAGCCACTGGCACATGACGCTGTCCTCCACTGATAGGATCAGAGTGTCCCCTAGTGGAGAGAAGCTACTGGACTCAGCTCCTGGCACATGACGCTGTCCTCCACTGATAGGATCAGAGTGTCCCCTAGTGGAGAGAAGCTACTGGACTCAGCTCCTGGCACATGACGCTGTCCTCCACTGATAGGATCAGAGTGTCCCCTAGTGGAGAGAAGCTACTGGACCCAGCCACTGGCACATGACGCTGTCCTCCACTGATAGGATCAGAGTGTCCCCTAGTGGAGAGAAGCTACCTGACCCAGCCACTGGCACATGACACTGTCCTCCACTGATAGGATCAGAGTGTCCCCTAGTGGAGAGAAGCTACTGGACCCAGCCGCTGGCACATGACATTGTCCTCCACTGATAGGATCAGAGTGTCCCCTAGTGGAGAGAAGCTACTGGACCCAGCCGCTGGCACATGACACTGTCCTCCACTGATAGGATCAGAGTGTCCCCTAGTGGAGAGAAGCTACTGGACCCAGCCACTGGCACATGACACTGTCCTCCACTGATAGGATCAGAGTGTCCCCTAGTGGAGAGAAGCTACTGGACCCAGCCGCTGGCACATGACATTGTCCACTGATAGTTTCTGGATGTCCCCCAGTGGAGAGAAGCTACTGGACTCAGCTCCTGGCACATGACGCTGCCCCCCTCTGATAATAGAGAATCTACTGGACCCAGCCACTGGCATATGACGATGTCTTCCACTGAGGACATCGAAGAGCACTTCAGTGGAGAGAACCCTCTGGGTCTATCCCCTGTCATATTACACTACCTTCACCTGATAAGTTCAGAGGGTTCTTCAGGGGCCGCAGATAAGCCACTCGATCCACTACGCGCCGGGGACATACAATTCATTACACTGCAATGCACCTTGATATACGCTTTGAAGCAGAAGTATGCAAGGTTATTTAAAAATTAAGACGATGATTAAATGTTATTCCAGAATATTTTACTGCGGGTTTGCCCTTAAGATCTGTTACTGTAGGATGTAACGGGACCACTGGGTGTGTGTGGTTTAGGTTTTGATTGTAGGATTTTTATTTTATAGCAAATGCGGCTGAGCAATAAATCGGAAAGAATATATTTCATGACACGATATATTAATAAATATGATATATTCATAAAACTAAAATATTTTATGGTTTGTTTACAAATATAAATTAAGGAATTTTTTACAATAATCGTAATAAATGTGGATTAATATTCTTATCATCTGCGATTTCAGAACTTCTTATGCTAGACATATTTCTTTATTGGTTCATGAGTAAAATTATCTTGTTTAGATTAGGGAAACAAAATAATTCAACTATTAGTTGCTTAGAAAAAAGTTACGACACGTAACATGACACCTTTCAAATATGAAGATTCTTACACCTCAAACACCGATCTAAGAAACTTCAAAAACCACTCAAGATGATACCTAAAACTTCTAGACTTGTACGGCGAGTTGTCACTGGAAGAATTCAAAACAGAGCCTGGGGCCTAACAATACAATATGAACGCGGCATCCACAATATCTTTAGCGGGAAGCGAATGGTTTAGGTCCTGTCTCGCTCCGCGCTCTTGTTCAACATGACAACTCTACAACCCGAATTTAAATATTACTTGTACTCCTCTTCCAGTCCGTTCGGTCTAAAATATTCAAGGCCCCTTTTTATGGTGTACAACTTCCGTTGGCTTATAGGGGACGTAGGTGTAAAGTGGTTTGATTTGTCGTCCCATCCACTCGCCCCGAATTGGCTCTAACTGCTTAAGTTGATGTTTTAATGTCCCAAAAGACATTAATGTGTTGAAGAGCGTTCATTGATATTCGATACGGTACCGTTTCATTAAAAAGCGATAGGGAAGCAATAAAGATCTTAATCTATAGACCCATCTTATTTTTTGTGTTGTCTGGAAAAGGTTGTCTTAAGAAACATTGAATGGGACCTGATAGCTTATTATTTATATGGCAATATACCATATAAATATCAAATTGTATATACCTTATCTTTCATGTACTTATCATATGTCTATCGAGTCAATACTAAATATTTCTAAGGAAAATAATTTGAGAGACAAAATTAAATTTGAATAATTCGCGAACTAAAACACCAAAGTAAAATAAACATGAGTAATAGAAATTCTATAATGATAGAAGGCAAAACATTTATTTCAAAATATAGCTTTTTAACATTGCTAAAATAGACTCCTTCCAATACGATAATGGCACTACAGGTTGGGAATTATTTAACCACTGTGATTTTTAAGCTTAACCAAAAGGAAAACGTTGACATAAAGCAATGTTCTCTCACCTAGTCATCATGCCCTATAGCCTGATTAGTCCTTGAAAAGATAACCTATGAAAACCTAAGTTCGCTGTAGGTAATCTGTATGTTATATGTTATCCATGACATGGTTTTCTATTGGCTGTGGCGGAGGCAGCGGTGCGTATCGCCGTATCGCAGCCGCGCCGTGTGGTAGCCGCTACCGGTTCTTTAGTAATTAATTAAGTCGTTAGGTCCTAACCACAGGTGGGGCTGGAGGGAAAGCCTCCACCCGCACTGTTGAGGGGGGAGGGGGGGGGTTAATCGCTACCTACACTGATTCATTCGACCTCACCCGAAACCAAACAACCTCGTAGTTCAAAGTTGCTATCACTTGGCCCCCGGCCCTCATCGGGGCTTGTTCAATTTGGGAATTGCTAATAGCTGAGGTATTTTATAAAGGTGTATGGAATTCAATGATGTCATAGATTGCCTAAGTTTAAGGTGGACTTTTAATGGAGCCTCTTTGATGAAACGAGTAGCTTCTGAAGTACTTATATTTACTGACATTAGTTGATTAAAATAAAATAAAAATTAAATTTAACTTTGAAAAAATGGATTTATTTTTACTCAGAAACTGGATAATATGAGGCTTGATCAGCATATAGCATAGCATGTATTATTAGCATACCTTTTTGGAACTACCGTGGCAAGCATGTTTTTTTTAAATATGTTAGAACCTATAGGCCCTATTAATTATTATGGCTGAAAGACGCTCCACATTTAGTGTAAACTGTTGATCGGTTTTTGATGCGGCCTCGGGCAGCATTAATGTGAATGGTTAAAACAGATTTTGGAAAATAATTCAAAATGTAAGAATTAAGTTAAATTATTTAACGTTAGATTGTTTTATGTTTTTAGAAAGTAAATAACCTTAGATTTTTCATATTTGCTAATTAAAATAACTCCAAATCATTTAACTTTCCCTTCTAGCCCAAAATAATCATGAAAAACACATAAAATTCATTAAGTTAGAAAGTTGAAAAAAAACTTTAGTTCAATAGCCATAAGCCTAATTAACTACTGATACCCTTCTGATGGTTTCTTGATATCAGTCCATTTTTATTAGGTTTTTGGCTATATACAGTAAATGCTAGTTTTAAACACCCCGATGACATTTTCTATCGTTCAACCCCATTACTGCAGCCTGTAGATACCTATTGCAACCATAACGAGATGTAGATTCCACCTTGCTCAATGGTACGAGAGATGCTAAGAAACCCCTTTCTCCCGCTTTCCTGGTTTATAAGGCTCACCTGCTCCAAGGAGGTGTCGTTGCAATTACGTACTCCAGAACTCACGTTGTGACCTCTTCCATTGTCCCAGCCCGGCTAACTCCCAGTCGTGTCCCTCTATTTCCAGAATAACAACGTGACTTTCTGGTCAAATTACATTTACTCCGATTCTTTCTATAGCTCGAGTATTTTCTCCTTCGTGCGACTGTCAGCGCGGTTTGTTCTGTTTCGATCGTGAAATGTCATTTTTAACTACCAAGGTTTATTTTAGTGATGACGTTAAAATTTTAAGATTCAAAATAAAATAAACTTTGATATATAATTTTAAAATGTATTGTTTAATATATTTATTTGACAGTAAACCGCTTTTCAAGGATAAGCAATACATTTCAGTACCGGTAACAAAAAAAAGTAATTTAATAAATGTCATGGTTTACACTCATATATAAATTAATCGTTTTGCTGGTCCATATAGCAAAGTTCAGACAATGCATAAGAACACTAAGACGATCAAATAAACCCCATTGTAATCCGAGGTATGTTTGTCTTGGTACTACGCATATTTTACATTATGACCCATTTCAACTATTCAGTGAATCACAATATTTTTTCGTGCTGATAAAAAGCATCCTTAATCTCAAGTCTCAAGTTCGTTTAGCTTGAAATAACTTTGCCATCAAGTTATGCGTATGTTTAAAATGTCCCAAATAATAAAAAAAATCAATAATATTGCAAAACTTCATACCCATTCTCGTAATGAAAATTTAACATCTCACCCTAACATTAGTTTAATGATATATCATTAACAATCATGATATAACAATTGATATATCATTAACATACTTAATTGCTAGATACCTTTGAGGTATTACATTATAATTAACTGGGTAAACATTAACATGTAAATATAATTAATTACAGAAAGTATCAGTAACATATTCAAAGGGACAGTAATATATTTCATATAGTATCAGCTAGAATTTGTAAATTCTTTCAGAAATTGACGGAAAATCAAAATCCATTAATCCATTAATTTTGGATTATCCGTCTTTTTTCTGATAATCTTCCTGATATTATTTCAATCATATCAGTATAGTATCATCCGCATAC
Organism: Flexamia atlantica; assembly: GCA_035578135.1. Lineage (NCBI taxonomy): Eukaryota > Metazoa > Arthropoda > Insecta > Hemiptera > Cicadellidae > Flexamia > Flexamia atlantica. The sequence goes on along the minus strand of JAQJVK010000003.1, from coordinate 32,827,340 downwards.
TGGGTGACTAGTGTGGACTGTCAACTAACTGTGGGCTAAGTTTAGAATGAGCGCGAATGGCATAGTCAAACTTTTATGGTATTACAACAGACACGAACAAGATAATTCTTCTTTGTTGTTATTAATTGATATCCCAATGAACAAAAAGTTTAGAACCAGACCATCCAACAAGTTTTTCCTTTTGAAATTATAAGGTATAGACAAAATGTTACAACATTCATATTGACTAGTCACACGGCCAACCAGTACGACTTGGACGACTCGAGCGTCGCTCCAGATCCGTCCCCAGCCCGCAGCCCAGCAGTAAACCACTTTATGGTGACAGTCCGTGCGATCCCAGCGCTATCTACCGGTAATCCGTGACGGACCGCCGATGGCGGGGGTGATATGAAAAACGTGCCCGGGGAATCGATAATCTGAATTAAAATCGAACCGGAGATGCACGACATATTTTGGGCCGCACGAAGTCGGTGTGGAATTAATACAAGCTGTGATGTATGGCTACTTGGGAATGATCCGGATTCAGATATATGTGTTTTGTTGTGGTAATGGATCAGGCACATTCACTGATCAGATGGAAATAAAGATGTCTTCTGGATTAATTTCGTACAAAATATATTGCCTTTCGTTGTATTAATATCACTCCCTATCACATCAATAGAGGCAGATAATAACTATGGTTTTTGGTTTTGCGACCGTTAAATGTAATTATTCTATATTATATCACTTGGATACAACTTTACAATATACTTACTTTCCAATCAGACCCGTCACTAACTTAAATTGGTCTCATGCAGTGTACACGTCAAAAGGACGCAGTTTCAGTTACAAGTGAGAATAGTTTTGCTCACAAAAAAATCCACAGACATGAGACAATCATTGCCATCATTGTCTCGATGACTTACTCCGACAGTCCGTGCGCACATTATTAAATTGTTCTTTGTTAATTACGTTTATAAATATCTTCAAATTCATATACGTTTATAAACATTTGTGGTAATTATAAAAAACTGTGATAATGTGCTTAAAATTCACCAATATATATTTTATATTAACTATCAAATCAATCTCAATACTATTTGTCACTTTATCCATGCTAAATATTTTCTTTTTGTACCTATTAACCATTGATTTTATAGCTAACGCATTACGTTAGTTATAAAATCAATGGTATATTACCTTGTGGAAATGTACGCTTCAGTTAGGGATCCAGGGGAAAGATGTTATGGGTTTCGCAAACGGTTAATGTTATTACTTGGGAGAACCCCTGGAAATAATAGCTATAAAAATATTACCCTCCAATCCCACCGGTCTGAAACCGGTCGGAGACACTTCGTCAAAATCAAATTCCAGAATGAATTCGTTGGACAAAACAACGGCTACCAATCATTCGCCCCGGGAGCCCCCGGCCCCGTCTTCCCGGCACAAAATCTCCAAATCATCAAAGAATGGAGGCAGATAACATCTACATTTAGTTCAACACCTTTCCATCGGTGTATTAAATAACGCGGACCAGTCCGATAAATTTGGGGCCCGGTAAATGTAGATAAACACATAACATCTCCCACGGCTCCAGTGGTAATGTCTGACCCAAATCAATTTCTACGGGCTGAGCGATGGGTGCCGGTGATGTGTAAGGGGCCCACGCGGGCCGGACGGGTGCGGGCTACTGCTGCCCAATTTGGATTATTTATCTTGATGTATCGGTGCTGATTCTCGCGTCACGTCGCGTCGCTGTAGCGTGAGCGAAGATGGTTATCGTGTTTTTCCTAAGCTAAACATACGAGTTATATTTGTCGTGGACTGTGTTTTTTATTAGTAAAAAGGATAAGGTGATCTACTTCACCGATATAGCTAAAATCGTATTAGGATATGCTATTAGGAAACTGATTTTCTTTTTAGTTGTGTACAAAGTTATTAGTTCTTAAGAATTTGATATTAAGTTATTAGTTCTTATGAATTAGATTTATTAAGCAGTTCTTCACCCTTCCAAACTTTGAACCAAAATTTACCTCACCTGTTTTAGGAATGAATTTACATTGTAATATGTAACCCAGAGAGGAATATGGTGAAACTTCGGCGTTAACAAACAAAGCCTTTTTGAACCGGATTTTCGCGGGTCGAGAGAGGACATATTATATTTTTCGTCAATATCATGAAATTATGTTGAACAATATCAAATATCGTCCTTCCAAAATAAAAGATCCGGTTCAAACAGTTTTTGTCTAAAAAAAGCCAAGCTTACTGTATTTTTCACATGCCTATATTGAAATTTAATGGTAATTTCTTACAAGTTATAAGAAAGAAAATCTAATCAGCTGTTTGAAGATTAACATCTTTTATCCAAATCCACGTTTTTTCTCTTTATTTTTATTAACTCTTTATTTCTCATGTAGGCCTATAACGTGAACAAACATTTCTCCCACTGCTCCAGTAATATTCCTATTGCAATAAAGAACACATCAGTGATTACTGGTAGAACAACCCATAATACCATACTACAGAAATTAAAATCAATAAAGTAATTAAAAAAATAAGTGTTTCTGAATCAATAACCCCTATTAAAGGCGACGCCTAGCGGCCGCTGCCCCTACATATAGCCTGGCGTACGGCCGCTCCGCGCTATACATTTTAATCACCTGCTTATTCATAATGCGGGTTAGGTCAATAGCTTGTACTGATCGATTTTTATTAGAATGCGAGGTGAGAAGCCACGGGATTTCTTTATTTATTTAAGATGCATAAATACTCCCTTTGTGCACCCTTCTAGGGGAGCCTTGTAATGGTCTTAGGACATGAAAACTGAGATGGTTTATTGGAATATATACTGATGGTGGAATTATATTGAAATTATGTATACGTTTAAAACTTAATAAATAAAAACTGTGATAATATTTACGCAAAAACAATCAAACTCGCAAAAAAATCATATTAAAATTGTAATATCTCAAACAACCTTGTGACTAATTTGTTTTCAGCCATGGTTAACTTCTTGTTCTTCTAAACATCTACAAATTATTTCCCAAAATTTGTTTCAGAATAGGTTGCGTACATAGCGTAGATGAAAATATGTATAAATAACAGACCGCTAATACAATACAAAAATTATAACCAAAATGACATTTATACTCGTTCATTTAATTAATTATTATATATGTATTTCTTATCATCTATTCCTTCTGCATCAAGAGTTGAGTAATGAAGACAGTGACACTCAGTTAACCTCTTTTTAAAAAAGGAAGGCACTAAATGCCTCTTTTATACCACGAATAAGCTTCCGAATGAGTTTCTGTAGTGTTTAACGAACCACTGAACATCTTATTATTCCATGTTATGTATTATCTAAATGTGACTCATTATAGCTATGGATCATAGGCGCTTTTCAATGTTATGTTTCTAAATACCTTAATTTTAAAAGCCTGACATTCGTTCTAAGTTTGATAACGAGATCTTCATTCTAATAGAGTGGTTCATGATATAAGACCCATGTAAATCCGCCGAAATCACCTCACAATTATCGTTCCATTATTGATTTTAACCAGTTATGAATATTCAGTTTGTAGCGATCGCAGCGCGCCAGGCGGCGGCCTGACGTGCTGCCTGCGATGATTGCTGATTCCATCGCTAGATACCGCCACCCGTCTAAATCACGATAACCATCGTCAACTAGTTTGCTTTAAGACCTCCGATATTGGCCTTCTAATCTGATAAGGGGGGCGACGTTTTATTTATCCGCTTCTTTGAATATTCGCCGTTTAATTCTCCCGCCGGACGCGGAGGATAACGTGTAAACGCCTTGTAAACGATGGAAAGCGGGAGGTCGTGTGATCCGAGTAACGATTTACTCGGCTATATCGATAAATCCGAGATCGTTCATTTGTCTTTAGTAGTTTGCAATCAGATAATCGATATCGAGGTCCGTTCGATTGCGATCGTGATCGCTTCTCTTATCGATGTTTGAGTTGTGTAAGTGAAAAGTCAATTTGAATTAGTCTTGCAATACTCGTAGCTTGTCAATCGACACAGGTGGTAGCTTTAGTTTGTTTTAATCCACCACAATTTGCTTAAAAATATCGGTATTGCTTCAAAGGCGTCATTTCTTATGAATGAAATGTTTATCTTTGTGCAGAATACCATTATAGGGAATTTTACCTCTAACTAATAGATCAAAGATGTTCATACGTATATTTACCAAACTACCGGACTCTGAACTATTTTGTTCACACCTATAACCCGTCCTACTTATTTTTGATTTTACATAAAAATTAAATACATTTTAATATCCAATCATGCAAACAATCAAATAAACTAAACACTTTGCTTGCCTAAGAGGTCAAGGGTCATTTTCCTTTGCATCAGCGTCAAACGTAAAACTTAAATAGATAATCAATAGTCAAAAGCATTGCGTACTTTGGGAACCGCTCACAATGCCCACTTAAAGTTCGACTAAGAGCTCATGACAATTAAGTAGATTTGTTTACGTATACACGCTTTTTTCCGACGCAAATCGCGCTGAAGATTAAAGGAAAATTTGTCCTTGGCGCCTGGACTTCACGTGGATGTCGCGGGTTCAGTTCCCTACCATACGCACAACAATTAGGGGTTTTGTCCCGAATGGACTTAAAACAGCGTTTGTGTTCATTTCATTTGAAAGCGATATTCATTACGAGGTCTTCACCAACACTGTCAACATTTTTCTTACCACTGGTGTATACAAAAAAAAGTATAATCCTCTTGGTAAAACAATTCTAAAATATTTTTAGTAAAGTAAACAAACGTTGATCAAACAAAGTAAACACTTTTGTTGATGCCCAAGGAAACCGCAAGCAAGTTACCTCTGCTTCTTCCGAAGTGTCTGCAGGAGTTCCTCAGGGCTCCATCCTTGGCCCCATCCTCTTTCTTTTATTCATCAACGATTTACCCGATTTTGTATCAGACCCAAGTTTAACTGTAAATGTCTGTTTATTCGCTGATGATACCTCCCTCACCATTTCCGCAAAAAAACAGGCAAGTTTGGAGACATTAGCATTTGAAAGTTCCAACAAAGTTTTGCAATGGTTTCAGAACAACAACCTCATTTTAAACACTGCAAAATCGAACATTGTTCAATTTCAGATAAACAATTCCGATCATGTTTCTCCACTGACTGTATGGCTAGGTGACGAGGCGCTTTCTTCCTGTGACAACACAAAATTCCTGGGCCTGATTTTAGACAGCCAACTCAAATTTCATGATCACATAGATCACGTCTGTAAAAAGCTAAGTTGTGGAATTTTTGCCATTAGAAGCCTTTCTAAAATTGCTGACACCCAAGTGACTCTGGCCGCCTATTATGGACTCATCTATCCATACCTTTCATATGTAGTTGCTATCTGGGGATGCGAGAGTGTCCGTACCAAGTTCGTATTCAGACTACAGAAGAAGGCTTTGAGAGCCGTCTTTAAAATACCGCACCGATCATCTTGTAAGCATATTTTCAAAGAAAACAGAATTTTAACTTTTCCATCAATTTACATCTACAGTTGCTTGACTTTTTTCCACCAAAACAAAAATCTTTTAACACCACCTTTTCACCAAACACAGTACAATCTTAGAAATAGTAACTTTATCAGGATTCCTCAACACAAAACCGTGTTCTTTGAGAAACACGTGCATTTTAACGGCATCAAGCTTTTTAATGCACTCTCAGAGACTATCAGGGCTGAGCAAGACGCGGGACGATTTGGCCGAAAGGTAAAACGTTTGTTGAGTGAGCAGGCTATTTACAGTGTTAGGGATTTTTATGAGCTGTAGCTAAGAAATCTTATATTTTATAACAAGGGATTATTGTTATTTTAGTTAGAAAAAATGACACTATTGTACAGTTTACTGTGGTTCAATAAAGGATTTTTGATTTGATTTGATTTGATACTTTTACTTTTGGCAGGATTTTTAACGCATTAGCTGATCCCTATGCCAATATCGAATTCAAACGATCCATTAACATAATGTGACCAATTACTAAGCATTCCAACATTGGAAGCGACGGAGGGAAAACGCGCCGAAGTGAGAGGGTGTGAGCCCGCATCTCCCGCCACAACTGTCAGCTGTTGAGTTTACTTATGATTTATCAGGTTACCCAGCTGACCGCTCCAGTTAGCTACAGCAATACCAACTGCAAAATATTTACACATTCCTCATAAATGTTAAAAATTCATAGTCTTAGTTTTGGCCGCAAATACTGACTCAAAACAAACTTGTGTTGAAATATGTACATCATCGTAGCAAATTGTATGATTAATTTATTCTTATTGTTCAGAATTTTTCAATCCCTTTTTTCTGGGCATGTTTGTTGCGATTTGGCAAAAACTGTATGTATTGAGAGTAGGATAAACCCTAAAATGATGTATTTTACTGACAAGACTACGTGTAACTCAAATATATGACTAAAAACTATATAGTACAGTAAAAATAAGTGAAAAATTCCATAAACCCCAAAAAAATAGCACAAGCAGAGAATTTGGTACAGATTTTGGTTATATCTTCCTTTTGAACATACTAAAAGTCCCCTAAAATTGGAGCTGTGCTACGGCCACCATCTTGGAAAATGGCGGCGAATTTCTGTATTTTGCCTTTAGCTCCTTTATTACTGGATATACAGAAAAAAGTTTCAAATAAAAAATGTAGCCCATTTTAAAATACACATTTTTGGTTATTATCATTATTTCTCTAAACACAACAGTTTTTGAGTTATTTGCGATTAAGTATAGTTAAATCGTGGTTTTTCCCATTATACAAAAATTTTCAAAAAAGTCACTCAACTGCGGTTTTTATCAATGATTTTTTCAGCCTATCGACTTTGAATCGCTACCCATTATTGTTGGGTAATTGGTTCTTAATTTTGACACAGTTCTCATTTCTGACCGCCATCTTGGATCCGCCATATTGGATATAAATTATTTTTCTCAAAAGTAAAGATGGTGTTGTGATACATCATTATAGACTAGATTTTTAGGCTAAACTCAATTATGAAATCCGTTTTCCAAAATTTGGATTCGCTAAAAAGATATGCTCAAATAAAAATTCCGCCCTATACGTTTCTTATGGATATTCCGTACTATGAATATTATATTTAATTTGTAATATGAAATATACTCAGTGACTTAACGGCTTTTGAGTGAGCTATTCAAGTCCAAAACCTGCAGCATATCTTATTTAGAACCGTAAATATAAGGTAAATAATCCAAAATAATATTCATAGTAGTCTACGGAATATCCATACCGTAGACCAAAAACCGTTGGGTTTAGAGAAAAACTGATAATAACCAAAAATGTGTATTTTAAAATGGGCTACATTTTTTATTCGAAACTTTTTTCTGTATCTCCAATAATAAAGGAGCTAAAGGCAAAAATACAGAAATTTGCCGCCATTTTCCAGGATGGCGGCCGTAGCACAGCTCCAATTTTAGGGGACTTTTAGTACGTTCAAAAGGAAGATATACCCAACATCTGTACCAAATTCCTTGCTTGTCTAATTTTTTTGGGTCAAAACTTATTTTTACTGTACTAATATAGAAGCAAAAGACCTGTAAGGTCTGTAGAAGTAAAAGGTCTGTAAAAGACCTGTGTGTAAGACTGTCGATTCAAGGAATTTTTTTTTAGTATTAAAAAGGTTCATCAAACAAACTACTCACTGTCAGCTTCTGTGTACTACATTTTAATATCAACTGAAAGGAATAATTTGTGCGTCCAAACAAAGTTTGGTTGTATGTCAGTAATTATAAATAATAACAATTAATTCATAACAAAATCCCATATTATGAAATGCAATTTCCTAAGATGCCTTTAATCGTTACGTGCAAGCCAAGTGTAGGTTGATGGAAAAATAATGTTAGATCAGTTTCCAACATGAAAACACGGTTCTAAATTGAATCGTGATTTTTAGTTATAACTTACTAAACTTTTTCCCTCACCTCACATTAGATCAAATAATAAAATCATTTGCAGGAAATCCCTTCACTTATTTATGGTGCTTTATAAGTAAATTGTGTCACTCACTTTATTCATTTGAACTTCCGATCCAAGAATAACTTTCAGCAAGAGAACAGAAGTCGAGGCCCCGCCGCTGACGAGCCGGAGCAGCGCGATGGGAGGACCCGGATTTGTCACCCTCGAAGCCTCCAGCGCCGCGAAGTCAGCTCCTCAAAATTAACCCCGCAAATTATTATTCTCTCGCATAAATTATCCCGCCCACACTTTGAGTGGCGCCGCGCTATATTTTAAGTGGAGCCTGAATTCCTCAGGGTCGACGGTAAGCACTGCTGTCGGTGATAGAAAATTGGTAAAACCTACCCTGAACGGTGGAACCGACCGAGCCCGCCGCCGGGGGCTCCGTGCCAAAAATAATTTGTAGGGGGCTAATGGGAAAAGATTACCGGGAATTGGTTCCATCCTTCGAATCCACCGCTGGGAGTTATGGTCGGTGTTTCGTAATTTCGTAAGGAGAGATTCTCCGATGCTAAATAGTGCGGAAAAATGTGTAATTATTATGCTTTGAATAAAAACCATGCGGATCGGTATGGTTATGTGAAACGAGTCTGGCTTCTTTCCATATCGTTGTAATCGGTTGTTTAAATCTAGTAGTTAGGGGTTTAATGATGTTGCAGTATGGAGATTCTCAGACAAAACTGTTGTGTCTTGTACCTTCTGCACCTAGGAGACGCTCATGATAGGTCAACAAAAGCGTTAAAACTGTAATTAATTTTCCACATGGTTGAATTTGTTTCAATTAATTTTCGCCATATAAACCCGAAACTTATTAAAAGCAGAGTAATTTGTTTGATGCCGATAAGAAACGACACATTGTTTATAAGTGAAATGGTTGCTACCGGCAACCAATCTAATACGTACAGCAAGACTGTATGTAAGATAAAATCAATTTTGAAATCAATGTGTCGCAAGGTAAGTTCCCCAACATGATTCCAACAACCATATCGAATATTTGAATGCATTGTTAATACACAAAGAAAGGAAACAAAATAAATTAGTAATGAAAAAATTGAATGTTCCTTAGTAATTTTCATATAACTTACAAACAAGATTTTAAACGTCACTATCAATGAACGAGAAGCCTCGTGCCATTTAGACGTGCTAAGCGAGAAACGTGCGAATAAAATAAATGCGCAGGAAGATGTGGGTAGTGAGAAAGGAAGGTAATATGACACCATCACGCTTCAACGCGCGCTAATAGCTCACAAGTAATAACACCCAACGGGGTGCCAACAGTGCAGTGCGAATGGGGTACTTCCATTGTTGGCAAACTATGACTGTATTGGGGCGCAGTTAAATACCCATGTGTTGGACAGTGTGTTAACTTGAGGATTACCTAATGAAGACCTTTGAAGCCCTTTCAAATTGTATTATATGAACAGTATTCAAGGAGGACAAAGATGGGTGGTTTTCATTGAATGAACATTACATTACCACATAACAATTTTTGTTGTTATCACTCAGTACAACAGAGATAGTATTACAATCACTAATTGTTATTATTTTTATTTTACTTTGATTCATTCCACTGACAGACAGCTGTTTGTGCTCGTCGGAGTCTGCCACTACTGAGAGGACAACGAGCGCCTCAGTGTGCTCTTATTATTTTTCAAAAATAAGAAAATGAAAAAATTCCACTGACAGGCAGACAAAAATATGTATTACAAAAACAGGATTATTTATAGAAATAATCCTATTAAGTCCTTAAGTAATGCCGTAAGACAAGGAAAACATATCAATATACTTAATTTCAAAAATCCTAATCCACAACGGAAAGATTAGCAAACATATCTGAAAAAAATTCCAAAACCCCGCTACAAAAAGGAGGCCCCGAAACGTGTTGAAACGTCTGCGATCGACTTTACCACGCGAACCAGGGCGACGCGGCCAACTGTCTCATTAATTTATTAGCCGAGCTTAATCCGAATGCGACCCGGGATCCGAGTGACAAAATGACTGTTTGTCGGACTGGTTTCTCTCGCACTACCCTGCCAGCCCTGTCCGGCTCTCCCGGGCCCCGTCTGTCGGTCGCGGACTGTCAGCTTCTCTGCGTCAACCCGGCTCAGTCGAGCGTAAAATTGCTTTCGTTCACATGTTATTAAATTTTGTAATCTGATTTTAATAAGTGTTTCCTCGCGAGGGCGCCATGTCTTTAGCGGTTGACAAATACGCTTAGGCAATGTTGGATTACGGCGAGGGATTAATGCGAATTTGTTTTATTTTGTGGTTGTAGTATTGAAAATCCATGTTCTAGGGTTTAAAGGAAGTGGCAAAAAAGGTTTTTAGAGAGGATTTAACCCTCAAACTCTCATTAGGCACCTATATATGACATTTAACCGTTACATTTTTGTCATTGTCAGATTTATATCAAAGAATCTTAATTTTATGATTTGAGTTAAGAGGCCAAAAACCCAGGTTTTGTTTTATATGCCAGAATATTGCCTGGAGGGTTGTAGGTATTAATTTGTGATGAATAGTTAAATTCAGGTAGTCCATAGATATAATAAATTGTAATCATACCATAATCATACGTCCTACAGTTTAATTTTATTTCTTGGGGGTGGGGGGCTCCATCAAATCTAAGCTACTGAACAAACTTACCTTATATTTGGAAGGGCGGGAGGTTATAACTACTGCGAAGAACGGGTAAATTGTAAAACATCAAGCAGATATGTAAATAGTAGACAAAATTAAGGGGCTAAAACTCTTTAAAGATTCCATTAAATGCTTAATTAAGAAACATTCTACGTTAATCTTTGTGAATATAATTAATTTTAAAATGTTAAACTATAAATAATTGTTTATCTTTTCATTTTAGTACATTCACCTATCCCGTAAAAGGGGTGACTGCTTTGCTAATAATATCTCTATCTCAATGTGCGTAAGATCACAGGTTATCCTCAGCTCAATTACCTTCAATCACCATTGCACGTCCGGCGTAGATAAATACGGAATTGCACTCGCCTTCGGCTAAGTAATCACCAGAATGAGTTACAATAAACTGATCGCTCGGTGGCTGCGTCGCTGAACTATAAAGCAATAACCGTCCATACAGCACATCAGCCGGCGCGGCGTAAAGTACGGTTCGCTCCTGCCTGATAGCACTGTAAAACAAACGAATGGTATAATAAACTGATTACGCTGGATATTTCTCCCCGAGGCAGCGTTTCTTGGGTAGCCACTTTGAACCAGGGAGAGAATGTTCTGGTAGTTGGTTTTAATCGTCTGAGGATCGTCTGGTGGGTTAGGAGCTTCTGTTTAATTTGCCCTTCTGGTCAGATACAGTATATTTTGCAAAAAGGGTCAAAAATGAGATTTTGCAGGCTCGAAATCGTGTTTCGAATTTGAGACGAAGTCGAGAATTTAAAGCGATCGAGAGCTGCGAAACTCTTTCGTCCGAGGTGCAGATGTCATTTTTCACTACATTACACAATAAAATATGCCCTGTATAACATTAAAAATTTGATTATTATTTTTTACCTTGAAAACCAAAATTAGAGGTTGCTAGCGACGATACAACTTCTTTGTCATGGTTTAAACAAACAACTATGAAAACAATATGATCGCAATTATCCTGTTCATGGAACATATTGAATGCCGCATATTTTTGTGATGTTCTCATGTTGTTTTAACCAAATAAACGATCGACTGACTTACGGGCCTAGGAACGAAAGTTTTCAGTCCTCTGGCGGAAAAGAACTGGTTCCAGCCACCAAATGGCGTTTGTATTTTGTAAAACAGGTGATTACAGCGTACGGTGGTGAAAAATATATCGAAATACAATATACAATTTCATTTCCAGGAATACAAAAAAAAATCAATCGGAGTTTACATAATATAAAAATTTAGGGTTTGATGGAGTGGGAAAAGTTAAGTTCCGTCAAACTCCTGTTCTATTTTCTAACGTTTGTTAGATGCAGCGAGTTAGATGTGTCGTATGTGTATGTCAGTCCTTGATGCAATTATACAGTCACTGGATTTTGTTTTTAATTCTTTGTTGTGTAACGAAACGTGTATGGTGCATGTTAATTTTTGGAAATTTACTTTTGACGTTACGCAAAACCAATGAGCCTCGAATTTATTATGGAATTGTGCAGATCCATAGGAAAATACGATCCCAAAAATCAGAAATTCTTTATTACCGCTAAGCATGTCGCACCGGCTAAACAATGGAACTTGTTGAAAATGTTTATAATTCACTTTTTGAAATTTACTTAACCTATTGTTTGGGGTAGCAGTACAACTTGATTTCTAGTATTGAATTGGGCAAATATCTGATCTATTTACATAGCTACCTACTTAAAAACTCTCTTTAGTTTACAAAAAAACGTAAACATTCTTTAAATTTGTCACAGTTAATATATGAATAAAAAATATTTTAGATAGTGCTCTCTAAGAGGAGCCTTATAATTTATTATTCGCAATGCATTTTCTGACGCAGCAATGTATTATATATGTGGGAACTGTCTCCCCAAACAATCAGGCCATAGCTTAAGACAGACTAAAAAAACAAAGTAGGCGGTTCCTAGGTAAGTCTCTGGAACGACATTCATTTGGCCTCTTAACAAATTAATTACTCTAGACAATTGTATACAAACGTGGGCAGCCCAGAAAAGTGATTTGTAAGGGTTCTGCTTCAGGTTCGGCAAAGATACAAAATTTACTAAGCTCAGACAAAATTTATTAAGTTAAATGTATGCGTTTAAGAGCAAAGACCTCGACGTCCTTTCTCAAAAATACTAAAAGAGAGAAAAAAGTTTGAAGAACACCTGGCTATAAATATTTTTTTATCAGTGAACCATTTAAAAAAAAAACTTAAAAGCTGCTATGTGGAACGTTTCACTTGGTCCTATTATAGCTTTAAAATACCCAATAATATAGATTGTCTAAAACCTTTTCCAAAATATTTTTTCAATATTGTAGAGAGGCTAAATAACTGAAATCTCACAGGTACATCGTAAGCCAAGCTATATATAGGTAGAAATATTTACAAAGCAAGATATCAATGTTATTACAAAGTTAATCCTCCCACACATTGAGTAACATCGTCGGTATAACTGGAGCAGAGTGCGGTATCACTGATGCTGTGACGTGTGGCGTGGTCTGTATCGCATGGTCCGCTTCTGTAGACCGCAGAGCCATCGCCTCACCGCAGCGCCGGCGCCGGCGCGAGGCGGTTGCATCATACGGACAACTTTCATCAAATTAAGTACAAGTCAATTCTAAAAAACATATATCGGCAAATAACATGACTACTTTTTCGCTACACTACCGTGAAATATCCTGTTTTTGTTATGTGTTCATGTCATACGAAATTCTATCATTACATTTTTTACAACGCAAAAACAATGTCTACCATGTAAAAGCAATGTTTACTCAAGGTCTATAATAATATTTTTTTTTTTTTTTTTTGGGGGGGTAGGAGGTGGAATGCGTTTACGCACACTGAGGGGCTCGTTGTCCCCTCAGTAGTGTCGGACTCCCACGAGCTCGATGTCCCGTGAACTACCGACTAAACCACCTCCCTCGGCACCGAGGACACTAGCCTGGAACTGTTTCACACATTACTTCGGGCTAGGCCTTTGATATTACGACACTAGGGCAACCTCTTTGGGGAAAAGCTGAGAATTAAGGCCGATCGAGGTCGACCTTTTTCGCCCGAAGATCTATAATAATAATAATAGTAGTAATAATAATAATATTATTACTATACTGTTAGGTTGTCTATCTCCCATATGGCCTGTGGAACCAGTGCTTGCGACGTCAATCGTAGACCCATATCCGGTTCTAAGTAAGCTCTAGGTGAAAATGTAGCCTCAAATGAGGTGTCAGTAATATGCTTCCTCAGGTTGGTTAGGATCAAATTTTGTCCCAGCCGGAGGTTTTAGGTTTAGCTAGTGAAAATCTAATTTTAAAGTCTACATGTTTCACTACTGTAAAAAATATAAGTTTACATGAGAACTACCAGAGTGATTCCTGTTCAATTTATGATGGATGACATGTTGCAAGGGTTAAATTCTCATTTTAGAATCCTATGCAAGAACTTTGAAATATCTCTTGAAAAGGTGACCACAAGTTTGGAACGCGTGCGCACAAAGACAGGTGAAGGTTATTGCGCTGTTATAGACAACAAACTATGAAGTCTACATATAATATTTTCTGAACAATAAATAATTTTTAAAGATATTCTCTTAAAACCCCGACTTTAGATTGTCTCTCTAGAGAGGCTGCTCTCATTTCACTTGCTTCTCATTATTTCTTATTCATTGTTTTGGTCGAAATCATTGTCTTTTCTTAAGAATCAATATTTTGTGCTTTTTGCATAAAAAAGTTTTTTGTGTAAATGTGAGAAAAAGAGATTAAAGCTATTAAATGTAAATTAAACTTTTAAACTAAACACTTTTTATGGCTTAAAGCCAAATTTTTCTCATTTTGATTTGACAAAAAGAAAAAAAACATTACATAGTACAGATGCAGCAATGAACTCCAACTCGACCGATTCTAAGGTATTGGATCCATGTGAGGATTTTTTGTAATTACAAATTTATATTGCAGTGCTGCCAATTATTTATTTTTTCACTAAATAAAGAGTTGTATTAATTTATTGGTTTCTAAAATAAGCTTATAAATAGTTACCTCCTTGAAACTCTTTTGGGAGCTATCTAAAAAAAAACGCAAACTATTTTTATTTAAACTTTTGATTTGTTGTGGTTACGGTACCAAAAAAATGTCACTTAACTGTACAAATTGTTTGCCTTAGCTCTTAAATTACCATACGATCTTAAGTAAGTGAATTCATTATAGCTTGAAAATGTAACAGTAAATTATCCTGTAAATTATAACCTTCAATAACATTTTCTTGCGACTATTATACTTGGCTTAAATTATTCAATTCTTTTAATCATTAGGGTAGGAAAAAGTAAGTTTCCGTTCAGCGGTAAACGCGGTGGTTGTCTCGTGGTGACTGTAACAAAAGTTTTTTGATATATTGTTTACTTTTTTCGTATTATGAAATACAACTTTTGAAACTATTAATTTTAAATTAATAGTTGAAAATTCTCTTAAAAAACAAAACATAATAGGAAGTATTTATATAAAAAAAAAGGATTATGGAACATACTAAAGAGCAAATTACAAAACAACGTGTCTTTTTATATAAAGATCCGTTTCACGTATCATACTGTAAAGTGATAATAGCAATAAAATTTATTGATCTTTTTGATTGCATGCCATTAATTTTATCTTATTTAATTGTTCCCTTACAGTACAACAACGTGACTTAACACTTAAACTAAACATCGTTAAGTCCTTAAGATATCCTTTCAGGAAATTATATCGACGTTTTTCATAAGAGAATATACTTTTTTATCGGCTATACCGTCAGATTAAAATAAGCACTCTAGCACACTAGTTGGAATTAATTAAGCCAATTACCTGTAATGCAAATCACAAATTAAAATGCAGAGTGTTATAAAAGTAAAATGTTACTGCTATATCACATGTGTGAAGAAAGGTTTACGGCAAGTAAAAATAAAAACATCAGAGCTAATACTAATTCTATTCGTTTATAAATACAGGAGCAGTGACACCTACCAGACGTAACTTCTCCCATTCCACATTAAACCAGTTTCACAATATACACCCGATCCGTTAATATAGTTATTATATTTCAGTATGTAAATTAAGCGACTCGTTTAACGTCTTTTAGAGTTTAAAATATTCCTGGCCTGTTTTATTAGTCTAATTATAACTCTAGTTTATAGCTTGATCTGATATTGATTTTGTCGATAAAACTACGTTCGATGCGGTTGTATCGATATCGTTATCGTTATTCATCGACCTAAACTGGATCATTTACTCTCATTTCTCAACCAGTGGTTATACATTCTAAAAGCTTTAATTTTTCCTTATTCGAAGCCGCCGCGTAAAAGAAATAAAGAAAAGTGTGATACAGGTAATTGTTTCAGTATAGCCACGTTACTGGTGTATCGTAAGACTTTATTTTATGTGTTTGGGTGTATCACTATCATACTTTCATAATCACGTATGAAATGTCGGGTTTGTCCAAACGTGCCCCTTCGCACTCTATGAGATTATTCGACATTTTTCTCATAATGTCAAACAAAAATATTACATTATTTTATAAGGGTGTACAATATCACAAAAAAGTACCGTTTTGGGTCATGACATAAATGAAATTGAGGATTATTTGCAGATTGAAACCAAAGTAGAAATTTAATCTTCAAAGCTGAAAGACATTATTATCTTCATAAATGTGTTTTCAAATGTTTTGATGCAATCGTTTATAGAATGACAATTTCGATTTAAGTGATTATCTTCCCAATATTGAAGTGCAGATGAAGTTTTGATGGTTGAAACAATGTCCTAAGTGTTCATTTAAATTTAAGAATTGAATATAACGTAAGCTCCAGCTAAAACCTATACTTGCAAAATGTATTTTTAAGATGTTTAATAGAGAAAATTTGCAGTTTTGATGAAAAATAATTACCAAAATGAATAATAAATAACATTTCAGTAAATGTTTTATACTTTGTCTCCCCATATCAAACATATATTAAAAGGCATTTTAAAAGGCTCTTAAAAGTTATTCTCAATAAAGTTTGAATTTGCTTCTACATTTCCTTTGCCTATATACGTCGGACTAGTTCCTATATTTTCACTATTAATCATTCAGATGGGTTGGTGTATATTTTTTAATTCCCCTAAAAGGAAAATTTATACTGTTTGACTTAATCGATTGTTAGATTGACCTGGATAGATGAGCAAACAACGAGTAAAAGTCGAGGCGTTTAAGGAGCTTCCAGAGCAGCCGGGCAGGCGCCCAGGAGCAGCTCAGGCGACCGGATGAGCAGTAGGCGGCGCGGGGGCGTCACCGGATGAGCCGCACCGATATATTGCCGGATTATGAGTTATACTACTATTATCCAATGCAGCAGGTAAATCTGGAGAGGACTGCAGGAGAAGCGGGAACTAATAAATACGGCGTTAAGTAGTCAATAAGTGTTTTTACTTTACTAGAAGAAACAGATTTGCACTACCTGATCACTCTTACCTTACCTTACTTGGCCACTCAAACCTAAGAAGGTTTTTGCCCTCGCCAACAAGACGCCTCCACTGCTGCCTGTTCACCGACAGGTCCAGAGATGCTCCCACTCTATGAAGATTCTTCTGGACTTGATCCTTAAACCGCAGCTTCGGTCTTCCCAACGAGCGAGTGCCTCGTGGTTGGCCATTGGTGATCTTGAGTATGCTCTTTCTTCCCTTCCTACTACATGGCCAGCCCATATTAGACGTCCACTTTTCACTACGACTACAATGTCCGGTTCTTTGTACATTTCTCAGAGCTCTCTGTTTGTTCTTATTCTCCACATACCATCTTCATTTATAGGTCCGAAACTCTTCCTCAAAATGTTTTCCTTAAAAATTATAATTTTCTTTTCATATTTTTTTTAGCCATATAAAAGGACTGGTTGAATTATAGCTCTATGAATTCTTAATTTTTTGTTAGATAGTATTTCTGAACCCAATACCTTTGATAAGCTGCAGAAACATTTGGTTGCTGCAATCAGTCTCTTTCTATTTCTGTTCCTCTTTCGATATTGCGGTTTAATAAGACTCATAGGTATTCAAATTCGGGTACTTTTTAAAAATTATAGCTAGGTTCAACTCTTTCAATTTAGGTTCTTTCGTCTCTCAGGTATTTCAACTTCTCTTAACTCATTTTAGGTCCAATATTATTTGCTTCCTTTATGATGATCTCGGTTAGCTTGCCTAGGTCTTCTTTGGATTCTGCAACGAATGCAACGTCCTCCATAAAATCTAGTGTGTTTACTTTAAATCCAAGTTCATTCCAGCTTCCATATAATTGGTGGTTTTAAAAAATTTCTTTTATTGCAATATTGAATAGAACTGGTGAAAGTCCATCTCCTTGTCTAACTCCTGTATAGGTTTGGAAGGTTTCTGAGTATTCTTTTTCTAACTTAACTTTACTTTTGGCATCTTTGACACACATCTTTGTCAAACTCGTCAGTTTTTCAGCTATGCCGATTCTCTGCATTGTTTCCAGAGTTAGGGTCTTTTGTGGTATCATGAGCCTTTTATGGTATTATGATATAAAATAAAATCATAAGCTGATCACCCTCATCAAACAAAAGCTCTGATTACTAAACGCCTCCGAAAGATTGACGATTGACGATAGAAACTCGCTCTCGAATGGTTTTTTGAAAGTTGTCCATTCCTAGTGAACACTTTTCTGAAACAAGTAACGAGCTGTACTTCTTAAAGTAACGTAATGTATATTGAAGAATAAGACAGGTAAGCCTTTTTGAATGTTTGCCACAGTTCGCTGTAAAAACAGTTTGAATGAGTCTTAGTCAAAGTGCGTTGTCAGCATCTGCTTATTCAAGATATTTACCTACATCCCAACTTAAAAATTTCCTTCCAGAAAGCGATACTAATCGAAGTTAGTATCGCTTTCACTCCTTGTGCTATCACATGATGTACAATACCCTTTTAATAGGGTTTATTACTTGGAGACTGATTTTTCCCTAATTGTGACAATTAGTCATTTATGTTTTTAATCTTGTAAGTAGAAAAGGCGCAGATTTTACATCACACCTACAGTAATAATCATGACCCAGTGTCTTCGGTAAATGACAGTGCGTAATAAACTTTACGAATCCTTGGTAATAAGCATTGCCATAATTAATGTGACCGGCGCGTCTAGTTAACAGGCCTCAAATCAGCGCCGCCGTCGCCGTCGCCGCGGACGCGGACGCAGGTCGTTTCATCATAGGACACGCCCCCCGTTATTGTTTAGTTAATTAGGATTTATTCCGCATTGTGCTAAACGATCCAAGGCCCAAGACAGTCTTTGTCTCCGGCGTCTTCGTCAGGTCACGGAGAATGTGTGTGTTAAGGGGAAAACATTGAAAGATTCCCTTTGTCGTTGTATCAAGAGGATCAATCACTACAGGAACTTCCGTCACTTATTTTTGATTCAGTAATAGTTCACCAATAGTGAACGAATTTATTGGTGGTAAACAAACTGATTAATCCTTGAGCGGCCGGTAGTAAAGGTTTGGGAAACGGTTGAAATATTGAGTGGGCCTAATGGTTGTCGATTTAATTATATATAACTGTGATTCTTACGCAGATTATTTTAACTCCTGATCTCAGAAGTCACAGGATGGCCGATCATAATTACAAAAAACAGCATAGAATTTCTTGAAACAGAGTACATTTTTTGATATAAAGCTATCTAAGACAAAAGATAGATTTTTATTTATGTTTTTCTAAAACTGATTGTGCCTATTTCAAAGTTTGTAAATGTATTGGTATTTATTGATTACTTAATTTGAAATACAGCGCTTTTTAATAAAAAAGCTACCAACATATTATAACTAGCTATATGATATATTTTCATCCTATTCCACATTATGAACCAAACGTAGCCCTCCAACTAGCTATTAGGTACCGAAACTAGCTCGTTTAGCAAATCTTAGGAACAGTTTTGAAACTGGTTTCCACCAAACTCCAATAAATCGCATCTGATTTTGGAGCCCCCGGAGAGTTTGGCCAGTACGGGAGCCGAGACCACATCACAACACTACAACAATGGCAGTTAAATATGTCCCCACCTCCTGGACAATGGAGAATGGACCCATAAAGTCGGTCCATTGCTGTAACCTCAAATCGGGGCCTTGATACTCCAGTGGACATCATCTCGCCACTGACCACACCTTGCCACCACACCTTAACCAACGTTATGCAGCTTTATGAGGTACGAAACCTTTTTAACTGTTATAAACTTTTTCGAGCACAACAAGTAACATACAAAAATATGTAAAGAAATTAAAAATATTCTTATATATATATATATATATATTTATTTATTTATTTATTTATTTGAAAATGTTACAAAACAGGCCAAGCCCAATTACATTGCAACATTAATATTTTTACAAGCATTATAAATCTAAATATATGAGTGGTCTAAATGTATAGGTCTATAACATTTTAAAAAATATCTCCTATTTATTAGTAAGGTATTCTTGGACACTTAATATTCCCTTGATACCAACAAAGATCGTAACTTTCTTTTGAACCTGGCCTCACGTGATTCGGCTTTGATGTTCTTGGGAAGGGAATCAAACAGCTAGACTACGTTGAAAAATACCTGTTAAAAAAGTGGTTTTGCTTTGTGTATAATGGTTAAGCCTAAGGTCGTAACGACTATTATTGCGAAGTTAGAAAGACATTCATACATGTAATGAAAGCAGGGATAGGAAATAAACACGTGGATAAAACACCATGAATGATTTCTCTGAATCTAAAAAATCAACCTAATCGCTTTTTTCTGTAAAATGAATCGGAATTTTGTTTTTGGAGACTCGGCTCCCCAGACTGCAATACCACAACTAAGGTGAGCGTAAAGGCATCAAAAATTAGCAGTAGGTAAAACTTGGGTATTTTAAAAATTGGATAACCTACAAATTAAATGATGAAAATGCAGATTTTTATCTTACGCGAAACTTTATGATTTTCTTCTGGAAAATTAAGGCGACGATCAATGATCAAACCGAAAAAAGTTCCGTACTGACTGGATTAAATTTTATTGTCACCTAAGAGTGAAGTTGAAGAGTCACCAAAAGGATTTCGTAATTTAAACTCCATGAAAAGTGTTTTCTATTTACAGTAAGTTTATTGTCTGCCATCCACGGAGAAGAAAATTACTTTGGATGAAATACTCAATATATAGATTTTCATGAAAACCACTACTGATGTTGAACGACGTATCATCAGCGAAAAAACAGAGTCAACCTCCGTTACTCTTCTTTTAAACACACTTCATTCTCCCTTACACTGCTGAAAACGTTTCGTTATCTCATTTGCCGTCTTTGTAACTACATCGTGCCCATACCTACACTGCCTTCATACCCTATTTTATCAGGGTTGCGTACTAAAGAATTTTAAGCTTAATTAGTTATTCAATATAATATGTTAAACTTGATATATTCTTAAAGGGAATACTACAGAGGAGCAAGTACTGTACTGTACTGAATACTCTTACTGTACCCAGTACTGTATTACACTGATTCTGTATGAATATACAGTATTTTTAGTTAATGCCAACTGATGCCAGATTAACCTGATTTCAAGGAAAATAAGAGCATATCTATTAAGAATAAGAATGTTCAGATATTATTCGTGAGTATAACTTAATGTAAAATGAAAATTAAATGTCACAAGTGAATCTAGATTAAAGAACTCCTGATTCTTCGATTTGTTTCATTACTTCCAAATACCTAAAGATGCTTTCACTAGACGTTAATTGGAGCAATGTCTTTTGAATGTAAGCTTTCAATTTTAATATGCAAAATAAACCCTAATTCAGTAAACAAATAGAAAGTGCGTAATGGATTCCATTTAAAAATCTCAATAAACACATCAAAATACAGTAATCTTCTATACATTTTAATGAGAATTTAAGTTAGGCGGTAGTATACGATGCGGATAAACGCTAAATTCCAAATTTAAATTTGCAAGCACCAATAAATAAAGATGAAACGGAAGTTGGTGTGACCCCTCGACCTAAGGAACATTACTGTTCCCACCTCTTTCTCAAATGATTCTATAATCGAGTTGTTTGCTGGAGGATGATTTAGGAGAATGATAATAGATATCGAAAATTGGAGTCAACCTCAGATAAACTCGGTGTAAATTAAAAATGCCATCAAGATGAGTTCCAGACCTGGTTTTCCCCTTTTTTTGCAAGAACGAATTATGGTTTCGATTAATAATTACCTCTCCCACACTTAAAAAACTGACGTTTGGCTTACTAAAAAAAAAACAGCAAAAATTCAACGATTACTATGTCAACATGCCTCTAACATGTGAATAAGGTAACCAAATTATTGTAAAATCTGTTTATTTTATTGGATTAGTAAACATTAAATAGAAATAAAATCATGTACTTACTAAAATCACTAGGTATAATGTTTCTCTATAAAACAAGTGGTAACTCAAAAATTTAAAATTTTTTCTTTTTAGAATCAACATCAACTTTTCTTTGCATTAATACGCGAAGAAAAAGTGGTTATAACAAGATTTTTCTCCATTTCTAAAAAAAAAACTAACTGAAAAATATATAGTTCTCAAAAATAACGCCTATGTTGTAAATTTCCTTAACATCAGGACTATTTATCTACAACAGCTGTTTTTCACTGGACAGCTGTATCTACAGGACTATTTTTATTTTGTCTGTTTACAAATTTTATCATGAAAATATTACAACTACAATAGCATTCTAACGGTATATATTTAAATAAATTTGTAAATTCAAATGAATAAAGTATTTATTTGGCAATTAGGAAAATTCACATTGCAAGTACGAAACCAGTATCAACTCGAGCACAAAACCAAAGTAAAGATAACTCAAATATACGTTTAATACAGTGTACTACTCGTGGATGTTTTAGCTTAACAATATCAAAATTTAACTATTTAAACATCCTTTTTATTGAGGAATAAGAGAATGTAAAACTTATTACATACTTTAGCCTATTTATTCTAAGTATTTCTTATGGCTCATCCCATTATATACTTAGAATATATAGCTTTGTATAAAACTGCCATCTTATCATAATTCATATATGTGTGATAATTTTTCTGGATGCACTTTATTTTACAAAATTCCCCCATTTACCTTTAAATTTTTATTTATGATGAATTCGGGATGTATAAATTAAAAGCAGGCCTTAACCAAACTCATGAATTTTCCACTCAGGACAAGATGGTAAGACAATGAAACGTGGATAGAAGTTCTATAGTCACAGTAAAGATTTAAACAGGCAGCATTCTTTAAGATATTCATCACCAAAACCATATGAGGACCAAATGCGTATGCAGCACATGAGATGATTTAAGATTCATTGAAACCATAAATTTACAAGCATATAAAAGAAACATCGATGATTTTCTGGTCAATAGGTAATGGCTGCACATACCGGTCTCCGGTTACATTACCGCAATAGGAGGGGTAAAGTTATATAGGTAATTTATCTTCACTGTGGTATATGTGATCCTTATACAACTTATTGTTTGTCCTTTGTTGATTAGTTTTAGTGCCTCTGAAAACCTTGAAAGAACAACTGAACACATTTTATTTTTCTTTCAGATCAATAGGATTTAGGAAAATAAGGATTTTAAAATCCTACACAATAGGAATATTAGATAACCCAATGAATTATCGCTTCTTATAGCCGAATTCAATAAGAAGCGGCTATACCGTAAGAAGAATGTCGAAAGAATATGAAAAATTATTTATCTTACATAATACGATTTTTTATTGTTTTAATTACCAGTAAGGAGATTTTACAAGTATTTATTCTTTTTTATTTATTCCTCTAAAAATTCTTTGCACTTTTACAAATCAAAACATATAAAACAACGGATGATCAATAAAAATTAAATTTTCTATAGCAAACTCTAAAAACTAAAAAAAAAAACATTATGATATAACTTAAGAGTACCTTATTTATTACATAAAATAATATAAATAGCGCATATAGACCTCCTCTTATTACTTTTTGATACTGTTGATATTCTATATCTCTTTTTCTGAATACTACTCGTTCTTTTCTCTTAGCTAATTCATCAACTTTTGCCTTACCCTAATAAATCAGGCTGTTGGCTAACTATCATTACACTAGTAGTGGGCATTTTGTGGGCACACATTGGCAATGCAATGCATACCTAAATACCTGTATTTTTACTTTCAATTTTTTTCCCTCCAACTTATCATGACTAGTTAGTAAATGGTTCATCTACCTTAAATCCAGACTTAGCTTTTTAATTTCATTTTCAAAAGAGCTGGACATACCTTAAAAAATAAATGGCTTGAACTGAAATACGAGTTTTTCCAGTGTTGAAAACTCGCACTCAATAAATACTACTTTTTACCAAAGTGTCGAAAAGTCACTCGGTAGGACACTCAGGAACAAATTTATCTCGGCGATTGGACCACAAAGAGCCGTCGCCAATTAACGGCGATAACGTGGGAACCGCTGATTGGCTGTTTATCGGTGTTTAATTGGTTCCCGGCATTTTCCTAATTGGCGGCAAAACGTCCAGTTCCGGACTCCTTCACTTAGCTTTGCGGCAAACCTTTGTAAACGTTGCTATCAATTAACTGAAACGGTTTAATATATTAGTTCGAACTAAAACAAAACGTTATTCTTTCATTTAGTAAACGAATAACTTGGAAAATATATTCTGTATTCTCTCAATATTTACTATAAAAAAATAGCAAATGTATAAACTTTTCCCACTCTCGGTATGAATTTTTTGATGGAAAATAAAACTTGGCTTTAAACAACATAACACTTCCAAAAAATTTTAAAGAGTAATAGCTTGGATATTTGAAAATTACTTATCTATTTTTTCAAACCCTTTTGTTATTTTTCTTAACAATTTGTTCAAGAGTTGAATTAACATGCCATCAGTGCGCATGCCAGAAAGTATATAACATTAAATTTGATTTTACCGACAATTACAATACAATTGGGTTTTTAAACTTATTGCAGACAAATAATTTATGCAGGGTATCTTGAGTTCAATCATCACAAGTGTTCTATAAAACATCATCCATCCAACCGCATAAGGAGTATTCTTCACTGATGAATAGGCCTATCTATTAAATATCTCTTTCGAAAAATCAATAAATACTTTACCAGATCTTTCACATACTGTGGACACTTCCCATTATCCTGACTCACAGCTCACCACTCATACATCAAAGATGACTATCGACTTTAATCCGATCGGCATCAGTGTTGCCAACCTAATCTAGAATCAGCATAAATCGCGGTTGCATCCCTGCTCGTCACGCTAGGGCCGTGTGGCGTGGGTGCCGCGCCGCCGCGTGTCGGTGTGGGAGGAAGGCGCTCCGGACGTCGTTACTGTAGATCCACTTTATTGCTGATTTTACGGTAATTGTAGAGAAACTACCTCCATGGAGTATCTCGGCTGTTAGTCATCCTGAGTGTGTGGAATGAGGCATGTGCCGCGCTTCTCTTGGGGTCTGGAGTCTGGCGGAAACGCTTTTGATAGATCCGTCTTTGTAGATCTTTGAGGATGTCAGTAAAGGTGTTGAAATGCCTGTTTTACTCAGGGAGCAATAGTTTTCGTTAATAAGTAGCCTCAATTATGTACATTAATTATTCACTCAACCAAGGAAATCTACTAAGAACGGAAATCTACTAAGGACCGTGAAATTTGTCGCCTTAAAGTAGTAGGGATTAAATTAAAATAGTCTAGGTTTTTGGGTAATATTGATGCAAGTAACCAACTATGATCCAATTGTTATGCTGCAAGTGTTTTATTGTTGCTGTTTTTGTCGCAAATGACAGATTTAAAACAGAAGTTGTTATATCAGGTCAAGGTCCTTTGTCTCAAGTAAAGGCCTTAGCTAGTAAGTAGGCCTATTCTGCCATTTTAACAAATGCGGCTTACTTCTTTCCTTAAATTTTTTCTAATAAAAACCAACACCAGGTTGATTTATGTCGTTACTGAGGATCCACTTTATTGCTGACTTTTACCGTAATTGTAGAGAAACTACCTCCGCGAAGTATCTCGGCTGTTAGTCGTCCTGAGTGTGTAGAATGAGGCATGTGCCTCAAACCTTATCGCATGTCATCAATACAGGGTTTTCATAAAATAATGGTGTGGTTTAAAAATGAAATAAAAAGAAAACGAGAAAAGTTACAAAAAACCTATTTATTTTGTCAAATTCCTGACATCAAAAAGATTTTATTCATAGCTAACAAACTTTAACATGTCAACAATTTCTTGCTCTACAGACGTCCAGACGATGATCTGGTCTACCAGGCCTACTTTGCTTATTAACTGACCCGGTGATAATGAACTGCATACTCCAACGACGAATGTTATTTGCATGAGGTGGAGCTTTGTTAAATTAAATTTAATGTGCTTCTAAAAGCCCGTTGTACTAGAGTCACTGAATTTAGTTCAACTAACAACAATACACACTCAGCCTTTTTTTATCAGAAAACATGTTTGTAAAAATAACACAACTTAAAGTTTATTTCAAATAACAAGGTTATTGATTAGCATACCAATCAACACAGCTGTTTTAATTAATGTAAACAAAACGGTTTGAGCTAACGGATGCAGGTGTACCGATAAAATATATATAATTCGTCTTATATTAGTTTTACAGACAGTTAAAACCCCACCATTATTTTATGAAAACCCTGTATTTTAACCACCGATGTCTTTATAGAATAAAAACATTTAAGGCTGTGAAATAAAACACGACTAATAAACCTGACACGGCAACACAACTAGACCTTTAAACTTGTCACACAACAATGGTTTGGATCTAAGTCTCACCTGGAGGAGGTTTCAATCAGGCGATGTGCGGGTGAGTCACGTGACCTGGCTGACCCCCGGTCACGTGACCTGGCGATCGCTCCATTGCGGCTAACGACGTGTAATTGCATGCAAGTGGCGTAAGGCCGCATACAGATGAGGCTCCTGGACACCGAGACAATAGGCCACCACGAGACTGCGGCTGTGGCCGAGGGAGGAGGAGGGTGAACATTGTGTGACTAAAGATGATTTTCTATCTCATATTTATATTTATAAAAGAGCATGTTCGTTTGCATGGATGTATATATATTTAAAGTTTATGGACTTGGTCACCTTTGGACCATTTGCCAAGAAACTTGGTACACATATGTTAAATTTCACTTTGAAGGTTTTAAGACCACCGTTTCGTTCTATCTCAGTTGGGTTCCTCCTCAGAAGCCAAAAAGGTTCCCATATTAACATTATGCAAAGATATCGTTTACATAAAAGCTAATGACATGTTTACTGGAACATCTTTATATCATCATTGGTAAATAGTCAAAGACATGACAACGTATGTTGGGTTCAGCTAGTTTTGTACAAACTAAGTGGGCGACAGCGTCAATCCATCCGAGTTGATCCACAGTGGACAGATGTTCAGAGGAAGCATCCAATATTGAATTCATTGGATTTGAAGAGAGGCCTTAGTGAGGGTCTGGAGCAGGGTTGAGCCCATTCCCTTCGAAGGAAAGGTTGAATTTGATTCCCTTTTTTCAGACTTCACACTTTTGCTATAAGAATGTTTTCTCTGATCTCTTCTTCTAGCGGCCTATCTTTTTTTCACAAACTAGAAGCCAAGCTCAGCGGCTTTCTAAATGATCACCCTCTATGAATTTATAATTGTTTTATAATACTTATTAATTATTGATTTACTTAGGTATTGAACAAGTAAATTATGTATTATTTCATTTTATTTGTTGTGCAGCATTTAGTACGATTTAGTCGCATATTCACTATTTTTAACTGAGGCATATAGCCGAAAGAGGAGTATTTAAACTGTGAACAAGCATATGCGTTTTGGAAGAATCTGTTTGTTACGATTGTTTGTATATCTTTCACCATTCCTCAAAATATCATCTTAATTATATAATTTTTTTAGGTTGGAAAACATTTGTTAAGTACAATCATATGAAAATAATATTGTAAATATTTTTAAGCATTTAAAACTACAAGCTTATCTCTCCGAGTCGCAACGCAAGACCTCCAACACCGCCGCTCGATCTATTTGATATTCCTCTTTCGTTTCCCGCATTTCGAAAGCTCGTTGTCGTCGTGACCGATATATTTCGCTTACCGCACTACGTACCACATCTCCGTATGTACAGAGCTATGTAATTGCGCAAGGCGCAGTGTCAGGGCCACGTAAGCCCCACCCCCGCGTTGCACTACATAATATTTGCTTATTGTTACATAACCCCTAGCCAGGGTACGGTTTTATGCTCTATTGTCTTTCTGCCGGTTATATGTAGTATAGTGTTTGTAGGAGCGTTGAGAACATAATTTTATTCTAAGTTGTGACCTTGAACCATTTAAGAGAATGTGTGGGGATTGTTTCTCCGTTCCTTAGAATAAAGGATTGATTAAAATATTATTGGTTAATCTTGATGTATAACATTTACTGTAAGAAGTTAAAATTAATAATTTGGTGATTTATTTTGTATAAATGTATGATTGACTCTATTATAAATTACAACTAAGATATTTATTAACTAACTTTAGGTTCAATTACACCTAAAAGATATTTATTTCAATCGGCGCGTTTAGAACGCGTTCCAAACGCTTAGAGCTCATTAAACGTTCAAAAGTTATTTCTTATATTATTTTTAATGAAACATTGATATTTCCTCCTTTCCAAATTTTCAAACCATTGATTGTTTTCAAAATTTGATTGTTCCGTCCCCTTAAGATATGACGTGCACCATACACAGTAACACAAACAATGGCAAGATTCAACTCAAAACGTGCAACCCCAAAAATCATGTTTTATATTTTTGCCCCGCTACCGGACAAGGGAGTGACTGACTCGGTACAATAGCATTAAATATGTCCCGAACACAATGGAGAATGGGACTGTAACTTAGTAGCCCAAACCGCTAACGACACGACGCCCCAGTACATCAGGGACTTACGCCCGCGTCGTGAGAGGATTACGTATGTTTATATAGCTAATGGGGCCCGTTCGCTGGTAATTATTTGTATTGTCGGCTTGTTTATTTAATTTACCGTGCCACCTGGGAAGAGATTTGCTGGTCCACCTACCGCGGGCTAAGTAGCCCTCAATGGGACATAACTTTGTGTGGGCGAACAGAAATCCAGTTTAATTTGTCCTGACGGATAAGTCAGTGGATTATGGTATGGATATGGGTTTAGAGATTTTTCGTGGTAATGGAACTTTATTTATTTAAATTTGGATATGTTGAGTGATTTAAAAGTTTATGTCATTTTATTTAATCACAGGACAAATTTAAATAGGTTTTCAAACTTTAACAATAATTTATTTTATTTATTACATAAATTACTATAAGTATTTTTTCAGTAAATTAATGTTCAATTTTTAATTTTTAGGAAAAGGTAGGCATTCTACGTTTATATTTCACTGTCCAAAATGTAGAGGCTTAAATGAATTGTTTTTATGTATATTTCCCCAAATGGTTAACTTGTACTTTGCCATAGCCCAGTGAGAGTAAATGTACATTTGTCATTTATTAAAACTTATACGTAAATACTTAAAACATTATGCAGCTTTGGGGAAAATGTCTTATCGGTAAACTATCTAATAACACGGTTTTGGGAAACATAAAGAGCTATAAGATAAAATAATCCAATAGTTAAAATCTCTTTAAGGAAAATAAATTGTTGTATCTTAAGAGATTCAACAAATCATAAATGATAAACCAATTTCCATATGAACTCGTTTCTTAAACCAATGACGTACTTACCAACAGCAATAGATTCTTTTACATCCTTCAGACGGCGTGTTAATGATTTAAACCTCTCTCCCAAGTAGCATAAACCCGTTACTGGAGGGATATTCAAGAAAATTGCGGTGGTGTCGTAAAATTAAGAATCAAACGAAGGTGCAGCGGATCTCAGACCACCCAAGGCAACGATAGTGCTGCGATCTGCAGTAAGTCGGAGTAATCTGGTAAATAGGGGAGACTGCGGGCAGTATACCTGAGCCGGCCGACTTCTCATTACAGTAAAGGTGCTTTATTTGACGCTAAACTGTGAGCTAGATCTTAGGGGTACGGCAGTAGTTAAAATTATGTTTTAAAAAATCAATTGAACAACCGTTAAGAGTATTTTATTATTTAGCTTAATCTGGATACAAATCAAATCAAAACAAAAATCCTTTATTGAATCACAGTGAACTGTACAATAGTGTCATTTTTTCTAACTAAAATAACAATAACCTCTTGTTAGAAAATATAAGATTTCTTAGCTACAGCTCATAAAAATCCCTAACACTGTAAATAGCCTGCTCACTCAACAAACGTTTTACCTTTCGGCCAAATCGTCCCGCGTCTTGCTCAGCCCTGATATTCTCTGGGAGTGCATTAAAAAGCTTGATGCCGTTAAAATGCACGTGTTTCTCAAAGAACACCGTTTTGTGTTGAGTAATCCTGATAAGTTACTATTTCTAAGATTGTACTTAGAAATAGTAACTTTATCAGAATTCCTCAACACAAAACGGTGATACTATACACTAATACAATGTCTTGTACGTAATGTTTATCAATTCATAAATAACTTGTAAAGCATTTTCAAAGGGAGAAAATCGGTATATTTCGTCTGTTACGCCTGTAACTTAATTAAAAGTATAAGCTGAAAGTATTGTCCAGCTTGATGTATTTGTTTAGGTTTAGTTAGCCTCTAGGGACTTTTTATTCTGATTTTAAATTTTGACTTTTCCTTCAATGTACTAATGAAAATTAAAACATCGTTAGGAATATTTTGGCTGTTACTACTAGTTTATATGCGTTTGTTGAAATGCCGCATCTTTAATTACGAAAAATAAATAAATAAATAAATTCTTTACATATTCCACAGTTTACGAGTGACTTTAACGAGGTTGATTTTAAAAAGTGTATAAAGGTAAGCGCCCTTTTAACTATATAGCAGTATTAACTACCGCGTTAAATTTCATTACTATCAATTAATTTCAAACCAACAATTTAATTTAATGTCTGGTTAAATAGTTTATTCCCAAGATGGTTAAGAACCTAAATTCTTGTATCCTTCCGAGGAGCTTGTAAGTACTTATAAATATTTTATGAATGATCGAATTGACTCAACACGTGTACATTGACCATATTTTTGGATTAATATACGCAATACGAGTTCGTATAGC
Source organism: Flexamia atlantica (assembly GCA_035578135.1). NCBI lineage: Eukaryota > Metazoa > Arthropoda > Insecta > Hemiptera > Cicadellidae > Flexamia > Flexamia atlantica. Next base: position 32,796,508 of record JAQJVK010000003.1, on the reverse strand, counting down.
TGTGGATAATTAGGACAGTTTAAATTTTATGATTATAAAATGTTTTTAAGAAATTTATGAATGGACGAAAAACTGGACTGGTTAAATACACATTCTGAGTCTCAACAAATCAGTGTAAAATCCATAAGGTTAAAAAGTATTTTTAGAAAAATACAAACTTATGCATATCTGAGTAAATATTCATTTTAGGACATACCTTCCTATAAATTTTTATCTTAGCTTAGGTGTAATTATTCATATCCTGAAGTTAATAATTTTTAAAGGGCACTCTGTAGATTCACGTAATGTAATGGATTTAGTACTTTCCATTTTTAGTTAGTACAAAGTTACTCTTCTCCTCTGAGCCATTTCATTAACGCTTCATTAAACTGTTGTGTATCTCCCATTGATCAAAAAATGTTACTGATTATGAAAAAAAACTCTCTGATCGGCTTGAAAACAAAAACCAATAAAAAATGTAATTTTAAAACCGACGCTGTTCATCCTACATTTTAAAAAGTGTTAAAAGCAATTTTGCTCACCAGATTGAATAACTTCTGCAATTTATAGAAGCAGTCTACAATTCTCTGTCTCATGATGCTTTCAAAGTTGCAACAGATTGGACTCGGGGGAATTCCTCATAACTGGATATCATCTTAATAGATGATCAATCAATTAAAATGTCATTTATTGATCCTCAAGCTGTCTCCTTTGTCATAAATCACATGATACTTTGATAGTTGAAGTGACGCTCATTGGGCCTAATTGGGCCTAATAAATGATTGATGTGATCAATCGAAATCGATCGCAATTTTCCACCATTTATGTGTATACGTACTTTCTGTCTTGTACATAAATACAGTATAGATTTAATATTTATAAGTGTTGTAGGACTTTTTACCGACATCCTGTGAATACATTAAAACGTATAATGCTAATCAAGAAGTTATTTAGTAGCGAAATATACAACAGCCTTCCTAGTCGGTATAGAGTTTTAAACTTATTTATAAGTCTTAGGATACGAGTCAAATACGTTTTAGTTGAACAAATTTATTCTAGCGTAGGCATGTTTTGATATTGAATCATATTTTATCGAAACAAAACATCTACACAATACAATACAATACAATGCAACATTACATTGGATTGTGGATTTGTAGATTGTGGATATCCTTTTTATCTTTGTAGATTTTTTTTCTTTTAGTACATATCCCTGGAATCGAACTCATCCTGCTAATCATTCCGTAACTCGAGTCATTCCAGTCCGGCCTGGTTCGGCCACATCATAAACCCACGGCGCTCTACCAGTAGCCACTGGTTATTGAGTCTTACTCATTACGGGCCCAATTAACTGACCAATCATAAATCAAGAATGTTTCAACACCTTCTCGCCTCCTGATTGGCGGACCGCCTTGCCAATTACCAGCTGTCTGGCTGATTTATTTAATTAACAGAAGTGACCCACTTTGCCCGGCTGATGCTACGGCTAATGGTGTGGGAGATTGAAAATAAATAAGACGGCGCCGGTATGCGGCGACGAGGCGACCGGGAGATAAAGTTACGCTCGGGAGGCTACAAGACGGTACAACTTTCTGTAAGTTTTGGCTGGGTACCTGGTATTCCGGGAAGGCAATTTGAAGAAGAGAGTTTTCCAAAGTGACATTTCATGGACTTAATTTAACCCTTTTTTGATATTTTGAAGCACTAACACATTATGAAAAATTTCCTCGGAATATGATTTTAATTTTGTGCCAGATAAAAATAACATTTATGAAGGTAATATATCAAATTGTGGATTTTTCAATCAACCAGAATTAAATTTAATTAACTTAAAATATATATACAACCCAGCCAATTTGGAAGCGAAATTATTATGAAATGTTTTACGGAAAAGTTTAATAGATTGGTTGTTTGATTAGTTTGGCTAGGATTAATTAAATTAAATCAAGCTGTTTGGTGTGCATTAGTAGTTCCTGATATTAAAACCATTTTTTGGTGGTTTACTAAATTAAAACACAACTTCAGCCTGGACACACTCATAAAAATATTTATACATCTACCACCAAAGGTACAATGTTGATTGTATTGTGACAGCCTAATAGCTTAAAAATATCATAGATTTACACAAGATGCAGATATCCGTAAATCATTGAGATTTAAAACAAAATCAGAAAAATTCAATGGTTGTATGTTCGAGGTAAGTGAAGTCATAAAGTTGAGTTTTCTAGCTCTTCGTCCGAGATATTCAATTTAGAAAAAATTGTAAACCTCATAATTTATACAGAATTATGTATGCTGCAAAATAGTATAGGGTGCTACTAATTGTGTAGCTTCAAAACCCTTAATCTCTGGTCAGCCAGCCTGGCTAATCAGACTATTTCTTATGGTTCATCTAACTTACATGTACCGAACTTTACATAAGGTGTTTTTTTTCACGCAATCCATGTTTACGATTGAATAATGCACATTTAAAGATGAAATGAATATTGTTTTGTCAATCTTTAAATTTCATACAACCTATTATTTAAGTTTGATCAAATTTAGCTTACATTATGTGTTCAAACAATCCGCCATTGACATTCATACAAAGTTTTCCTATCTCCATCAAATTTCTGAACACGTTTTGCAAAGTATCTCTTTGAATTTATTGTATTAATTTGTTTGTTTTGAGGTGCTGAATATCCAGTAAATTGTTTACATAGGCCTTACTGTTCATGTATACCCTAAGAAAATAATATGGTGGGGTCGAATCCGGGGATCTTGGGGGGAATAATCTTTCATTGATAAAATAAAATTTGGGCTGTGTTTAAGAGAGAACACCTTGTATCACAAAATATTTTTAAGCAAACAAATTAATGCAATCATTTATTGTTAATATTCACACAAAACTAGTTTTTTATTGTTTTAAGGATTTATACATGATTGCGTTAAACGAATATTGTTTCAGTTTTATAGGTTGCGGCATTGCTTATGATTAACTGAATAATGTTTTATAGCTACAAAAAATAAGTGCTTAATGATCATAGTTCCAATGGCTAAATAAATAAAAGCAATGATAAAATTCCTCTAACTTACTTTGAAAACAAACTAATTCACTAATTTGATTAGTTGATGTCATATTACACAAACCTTAAATCCATTAATTGTATGCTTTAAAATAGGATGAGAGTATTCTTCAAAGAACCAGGTGTCATTTTTCAACAGTAATATTTTGCTTGCTTATTTGGTAATATACAGGAAAAGAATGGGATATATAATATTTAGATACATTCCGTGAAGTACACAGGCTATTTAATCTTTTAAAAATCATAAACGGATTTTATATCAAATTTGAGATGAAAACATGAAATGTATGAAATTTTCAGACTAATTCGTAAGAAACTGCATTAAAGAACCCAATTACCTGGCAAACCAATATTTGCTCTGGAGATTGTATTCTTCGTGCTGTTTGTCGAGATAAGCTAATACTTACGTAGTGAATCCTTAAAGACTGTTTTAAGGATGAATTTTGAAGTATCAACCCTGTTGTAATTATTCTACATCAACAATGTTTTATTCAGATATTGAACATCTAAACCATTTGTTTACACAAAAATGAGCTTAAACATGACTTAAAGATCTAAAAGGTAACAACTAATATCAAAGTCTGTTAATACCAACATGAATTAAAATATTGAAAGTAAACATGACATTATACTTAAGATATATATGTCGTAATTTTTATATATTTTTGAGTATAACAAAAATATTATATAACGAGGCCATAAGATGGCTTTTACTTCACACCGAAATTTTAACTCAGGTCGTATCAAACTCCTAAATTTTTAGGACTCGTGGTAAACTCGCCATATGTAATAGCCATTTAAATTGTACGCTCTTTCAATAAATGAAATGATATTTAATTTTAGGTGGTAAATGATACAAAATGAACTTCCATAAAAATCTTTACTGTACAGTACTATGAAACAAAAATGGTATAAACAATGAAACTTAAAAGCTAGAAAAGGCTTGAACCCATACTTAACTGAGGGATTCCAAATTAATTATATTAAAATTCTTTTATTTAAATTTATCGAAAGCATGTAAAACATTATCCATAACAGATGGTTTAAAATTTGAAATTTCTTTTTATGAAGGCCTGCAAATTGACTTAGTTGTTTTAAAACATGAACAATGGAATAAATACATATAAGATTTAAATGGGATAATGCCAGTTGATTTATCTACATAATTTATACTTAATCAAGTTTTAATGTAATTGAAGCAGAAATTTATGATTTCAATTTTATATGTTATATTACATTATAAAACAATATACAGTTTAACTTGTGCTAAATTTGCTATATATACGGATTTCAATTTTTCTATCAGCTCTTCATGAAGTAGTACTAACACATGTATTGATGTGTTACGAATTTTGTAGGAAAGTGCCCATTGCATCGCTTTGTAGTAATAAATTATTATTGCAAAATAACTAAAGGAATTTAGGCAGTAGGTGCTATTTTAATGCTTTGCGCGGAATGTCTTTACAAATTCTAATGTAATGCGGTCAAAATAACATAAATTGTATTCTTAAAAAATTATATTTCATGAAGCATTTACTCCATTTCTAAACAAACATTCGTGAAAAATTGTCTTTTTTATTTATTTTGGATGGCACAGATTTACATTTTAAAGTGCATCTAAGATTAACTTTTTTTACAACTTTCAACAACCATGGTAAACAGGCCAATATTAAAAAAAGTGTTATGCCCCAAATGATATTATCTAATTACTTCGAGATAATTTTAACAAAATATTTTTGAATTCAATGATATAAGCATTATATTTTTTACTTCCATAGAGAGCCATAGCTTTAAATAAACCTAATATATTTACAATATATCTATTAAATAATGGAAACGTTTTACTCACAACCTTTTTATGAACACTTTCTGACATAAAATTAAAGCGTTGCACTATTGTTTTGATCACAACCTGAATATCCATTTACTACATTATATAGCTGCGATTCATTTTATAAATAAGTCTTCAAAGTCCATCGCAGGGGAGGGCAGACCATCAAAATCAGTCAGGAAAGATGATGTTACAAAAGTAGAAGTGGGAAGGGTGTTCTCTTTGAATTGGTAACTAAAAGAGTTTCTAGAAATGTCGTCGGGAGGGGTCAAAGTATGACTTCGAAGATCACAACTGTTCCGTAAAATTTGTTGATTCTGATGTAAATAGGACAACTTTTCGGTAGAAGTGAGCGCTTGAAGAAGCGTACTAGAAGATGGCGAGGATACCTGCGTCGTCTGCGCGGGGTCAGGCCGAAGGTGGTTGAACGGCGGGAGATGCAGATCGTGCAGAGGAGGGGTGGCCAGTCCCGGGACGTCGTAGGAGGGTGAGGTCGAAGACATAGACTCACTGGGGAGCTGAGCAGAGAAAAAGTCATCGCCGAAATCCGACGGCTCACTGACAGAACCAGGGGTCAAAACCCCTTCACAGCTCAGCATGACATCGCTCAAGGAAGTCTCTCCGAAACTCGGCTCTTGCAACGCGTTACTCAGAGCCGTTATGTACTTCATAGCTAACCTTAGAGTCATTATCTTAGATATTTTCTCACTCGGGTTCTCACTGTTGGAGTTGAGGTGGGGCACGGCTCTTCTAAGAGCTTCAAAAGCCTCGTTGATCTCTCTCATCCTCGATCTTTCCCTCGCGTTCGCGGTTTTCCTCCGGTACTTGCTAAGCGGAGCTGACTTCTGCTTCGTCCTCTTCTTGGTTCGACCGCGCGGCTTCCACAATTCCTCCTCCTGATCGAACTCTCGGTTGCTCTTGATGGACGCTCGGGGTCGAAGCGAGTAGATTTTTTCTTCGGCAGCGTTGTTATTCAAGTCTGTAGAATCTATATCCATGTTGAAGAAATGGCGCAGAACTACAAATTATTGCAAAGAGGCGAATAAAAATATCACAATATTTTATCAGTACTTCTTAAGAACATCTTAACCACATCTCGAACTAAAATGCTCAATATGAAATTGACACGTTACTTTTGCTTTAGAAAAATCCAAACACTGAAAAATTCAAACTTCACGTAATTTTCGCGTAATCTAAAACTGGGAAGACGCGTGATCGTCAGCACGGCCGACTGGAGAGGCGTCCAGCGAGCGACTGATCTCTTCTCTGCTGGAGCGCTGGAGCCAGCCGCCAGCCTCGCCGACAGAGCGCGCGGATCTCGCCCGGTGACTCATAGCGCCACCCGTCCTACCAACCACCCAAGTCACCGGCCTCATCGACTTTATTTGTCTTTCCTCAGTGACAGCTTTTGTTTATTGTCTTAGATTTCATTAGAGTGTTTCATTTAGTTGTTTTTTGTTTTCAACACAATAAATATGCTTTAGTGTTTTTTTTTTTTGTGGAATTGACATGATTTTCTGGCTTACAACAATAGTTATTTGTGTGTTGAGTAAGTAAAGTACAACATCGTATCACGAGTAAAAATCTTGGCACCCGAGCCTACGAGGCGTTTTACTCACAAAATACACACAAAACTTTTCTCCCGCCTGCAATATTAAATATCCAGACCATAAACATTAATTTGATTAACTTAATAAATAATAAAAATGTCCATTTTCTTTTGTTCTGATATTGTATTCGGGTAGCTGCAACCATTTATGCACCAGCGATCAGCTGATTGTTGCAACGTTCTAACATGCTTGATTATTAGTCGGTCTCTCAGCTGATTGTCGTTAATTTTATTTTTATTTGATTATTCCTGCTACTAAATCAGCTGTTGGCTCTTGCATTAACAAAGTAATCACTTTACTACCGCGCTGTTAGCACCAGCCGGGAGACAATGCAATCGCTTTACTCCACTGGTAGAGAAATTTATTTATTCACTTATTAAAAGGAATAAAAAGCGTCTAAACATAGCAGGTGGGGGAAAGTATTTTAGTGTGCCAATCAGATAATTCTGTTTGACATTTACAGATTTAGTAAAATTACTGAGTTTTTCAATGCAAATGATAAGTTATTAAATTGTACTATTATCATTTCCTGTTGAAAAATAATAATATTTTTTTAAACTCATTACACATACTACGTAAGCATAACCTTTTTTCGTTTACAAATATTTTCTTATTTTACTTGTATATAATAATATGTGCGATGTCTAAGAAACCTCAACAATTTGGATGAGTCATTCATGTCAATAAATATTAATGAAAGAAATAATGGCAGCTATTATAATCTCAATTTTTGTAACGGTATAAACATTTTGAATGCTTAATTAAAGCATTCTGTTGCAATGTTATTATGCTTATCTGGCTTTATCCATTATTTATTTTCATTATGAAAGTTATTTATTTGTAAATCTTTATTATTGTTCAACCATTTTATTTCATTAAAAGGACCGGGGGTTAGTATTCAATCATTACTAACCTCAATTATAAAACCGACCAAGTTTCAATTTCAGTCCCTTCCAATCTGATTAAAAAATATCTATTTAATAACCGTTGTTAATAACCGTTTTAATATCCGTTGTTTTATTCTCTAAATTATTTGTTATTATTTTCAACAAGTCTAGTTTTTTTAAAACCACTCTTTTCCGCATTAAAAAATTAAAAGCAAATTTTTTTCCAAAAGTTTATTCACAATAAATAACCTATGCTGACTGTAATATCGGCTAAGCCTTCGCACAGGCAACCTGCCCATGAAGGCTTATTTCCCTGGTTATAAATATCTTTCATGGACAATGTTTTTGTAATTAAAATTTAGCTTATCATTCCATTTAGTTATATTTTTCCTTGTAATTACCAACTATTGAATTGTAATTTGAATTCGTGGAAGATTTGTTATTTGTTAATGTTACTGGAAATAAACGATTTTTTCATTTCATTTCATTTCATAAATAGTCCTGACATAAGAGCACAAGAAACATTATACATTTAACATTACAAATATTAATTACACACAACATGCTACATGAACACGAACATGATTTCAACATGAATATTATTATTTTTGGGAAGATTATTCATTCAACACGTTGGTTTTTAAATAAACATTTATTAAACCTCACATGCAAAATAAAACCAAAATACAATAAAATTAAAAAATACAATAAAAACTAAGCAGCAATACTTCCGCGCATATATAATAAAACTGATCATGTTATTCCACATGGAAATCATGACCGTTCCACTTCTCTCGTCCACCAACCACCTCGCGCGTCCTCGACTGTAACACATCTAGCATTTCCCCATAAAGTTTCTCCATGCGCGTCTACTCGCCGACAACGGCGCGCGGACGTCGCAGACGGCGCGGCGGGACGGCAGGAAGCGCAGGGATGCTATCGCATAAATGGCGCACGCCACTTAATGCTATCAGAGCCTATTAGCGCCTCGGGCGCGTGCAAGGCTCGGCCGTGGGCGGCGCGGAGGCAGCGCGGGCGACACTGCCTCTCATTACTTCACGTTCTGCTCACAGGCCTGCGATCCCCGTGGGATCCATATCGTGAGCGATTGGTGAAGTTTTATTTTTTAATTTTTTTTTAGTTATTTGACGTATGTAGCAATTTGTTTGGGATATGAGTCTGACCCACAAGTATTTTTATGAACTAGCTCAAGTTTTTCGAAAAAAAGTAGAAAATACTAAGATAACAAATCTAAAACTGTTGTTACCTGATAAACAATACTAATCGTCACCTCTAGAAAACTATATGGTTAAGTTTGACTTTATAGGCGTATTAATAATATTAACCCGGTTGAATTTTACCTTTTCTGACCTTTTCTGATCTAACTCGTCACCCATTCATCCATATTCCACTCAAGAATGAGGAATGTCTCCTTCGCGGTATTTTCAAGCTACATACTGATGATATAACAGAATCAAAGTAAAATACCCTTTTTATTAAATTACAAATCGCATGATTAAATTTTTTTCAAATTTGTAGAGCGGAAATCAAACTCTGAACTACTAAGATTTTATTCAACTCCCCAGCTGAGGCATTAACTGCAAACCAACCTAGATACGAAAAACTTGTAATTACTTCCCCAACGTAATTCCACGACAGTCCGCCCGTTCTGATTTCTCGGTACAAATTACCGTCGTGTTCACTTTTAGCGGACCTTGTTCCACGCCGCGTATCAACCGTTCCCTCATGTAGCTGTCCCGAGTAACAGTTCCAGAGTCAGTACAGGCCGGTAGCGCGTGTCCGTGCCGGTAACAGGTCCCTCTGTCACGGTGACATACCCGTGCCGTCGTCGCCCCCTTGGCAGCGATCCTAAAAACTGCCAGCGGACACAGCCGGAGGAGCTTACTGCCGAGTACATCCGGGTGGGGTCAATTAATTCATATACGTTAAAATTTCTCTTATATTTTATAGACTTTAGAAAAAGTATACAAATCTATGATTGATCTCAGATATGACGAGCAATCAAATTAATGTAAGATTAGGATGAGCTGATTGCCTGTTTCATTTGTGTTAGATTAGACTGACAACAATGAACAACTATCGATGTATCAAACGAATGTAATAATCGATTGGTTTCACAATTGAGCGAGATTCACAAACTGATTGAACCGACAAGAATGCAAAAATGAATTGTAATTGATAATAGTAACCGGTAATCACTCTCGATGCAATCGACAGCTCACTGTTTCGGCGCTGACGTACACACGTTGCAGTTTTAGTACATTATGAATGAACAGCTGACGTCATCGACATCAGCTGGTTATTTTTCTCCCAAGAGCGTAAAAGAGTTTCTTTAAGACCCGCAACACACGTAATAAAAACTGCCGTTTTCGCAGCAGCTATGAAGAAAAATAGTTTTTAAACAAAAATACTTTCATCTCTTTTGTTTTCTTATTTGACGGAAAATAAATTTTACTACAACTACATACATGTGTACTTAATTGGTATATTGCTATACATCTTATGCTTACTAACAAAAAATAAACTATACATAAATATATATAAAACAAAGGAGCGTAAGCGCAACAAAAAATGCATGAATACTGGACCACTATTGGCACCAACATAAATATTCAAAACAGTAGCTAAGCAATAATCAAGCCATTTAAATAAATAGGTCTGCATACCATAGCAGTGCAGGAATACAAACTGTGTTCTGTGGTTGTTTGGCTTAGAAATATTCGACTGAATGTTACATTGTAAGGAATTTCTCGGGAGCATCTAGGGTATCAAACGTTCCCAATAAACAGGCAACTTGTACATAATATTGCCAATAAACAGGTGTACATGCCAATAAACTTTTTTTCCGCTTTGACGTAAGCAGCCAGCGCTCAATGTTTAATAATGCTGGTCATTTTATATATGATCTGGAGTTAATACTAAGTTAACTAAGTCAACTTTGTTGCATAAGATAATATTGAGAGCAAGGTGTCCTACACCAAGAAACTGATATAATAGCATTTTCAATGCAAAAAGAAATGGTTAGCTAGCCCATGTACTGAGAAGAAAGAAAGGCAGACAGTGAAGGTGTATTTTCAAAATTTTATTGAATTCTTGAGAGATACGTTTGACAAAAATAGGCGCTAACACAATTTAATACTTGGCATTAAATTGAGTGGAATGAACAACAATGATTCTCCTGTATCACTCCCGCTCTCTTTGAGCTTATAAATACTTTAGGTGGAGAAAACACAACCCTTTAATGAATTAGTCTCTATATACGTTGAACTTAAAACATCTATATAATCCAATGATTTATTAGACTGATCGTGCTCCCTTCGCTGGCCGATAAGATCGATCTCAACCAAACCTGAGATATGTTTTGACGGTTCAAAACCGAGTCGGCTGTCGTCGGTCGTTGGGCTGCATTAATTAACTTTCCTGCCTAATGAATCTATCGAACTTGACAGAAACAAGGTTAGACATGACGTGTCACCCACCTTCCCTGTATCCATAACGTATTGTATTATGTTTAAAATATGCCCTCGCTCTACTGCAATGCAATACATAGCGATTGAATCAAGTCAAACTTGGAATAATTCAAAATGTCATGTTTACTTTTCATATAAGTTAATAGAATGTTACCCTGATTGATAAGGGAAAAAGCCTTAATCTCCATAATTACTAACCTTTTAGCTCCCCACACCTATTGATTACTACATTTCTTACATATTATATTGATTAGTGGTAAGCAACATTTCCGTGCTACATTCAGGAACAAACACACACATTAAGTATCGATAGCTAATTTAATTGGTAATTTAAGATTTTAGTACCTGGTGTACCGTGCCTTTCTTGGTGTTATTTCATGTTAACCGGTTCATACAATTACTTTAAAATATTTCAATGTCATAAAATTTATAAATAGAAACCCTTTTTATTGCTCCATAACTCTTCATTTCACTCGCTGTATTTTTCCTTTATGGCTGTAGATTCCAAACAGCTGTTATGGTTCGTTTGTTTACACTTTCCTTGTTTATTTCGTTGCTATCATGACAACTCATAAGCCCAATGTTAAATTTTTACATCTTTAAAATTCGTTTTATTACATTGTATTGGATTTACTCTGGCCAACTAATCTTCATAAAACACGTTTTTGAGTCATAAACTACTTAATTCCAGACTTTAAAGGAAATCCTCGGAGCCGTTTTTGAGATAATTGTGCAAGCAAACAAACAAACACGCAAGATAACATAGTTCATAAAACAGTATAGGATATGTTGGTATATTTTTAAACTATAAGACAGCTTACATTAAACGTCTTACATCAAAGTATAACAAAATTATTTCAGATTAACTGTAAATAAACCTATAAATCTCACGAAACACAAGCATGCATCAATGAGCAATACTACGTAAGCCCATGGAAATAATCGTATCTCAATGTAAACATAACAACTAATACATAACGAAATCTAGAGGACGTCAACTCAGATTTAGGCTGACGTAGATTTTTGTAGATGGTACAAATCCCAGTAGAGAATATTCCTAGTTAGATGGACCCGATTAGTTTGCTCCGGACAGTATCGGTTACACAATCAATTCAATCATCGTGTTTTTTTTAATAAAGGAACCGGAAGAAGCCCAAAACTTCCCACCTGACCCTTTTTAAAACCCTACCCCCACAACAGTCCCGGGTCACTTCCGTTCTAATTAGCCCGGCCCGCGCTGCGCCTGCGCGGGAGATTGCGCGGGTCACGCGGGCTCACGTCAGCGATGACCTCCGCGCTCGGTAACGTTACCGGCCGGAATACAAAGCGCGTTATCTGGGGGCAGTCGGACCGCATTGTGCCTTCCTCTTTACGAGGGTTTGTATCAAGTGGCGACCCCGCAGCGATGACCCCGGCCCAGTGCAGGCCACCTCGATAGTCGGCGCGGGGAGATGAGCTGACTTGTGGATTTGTTCAACTGAGGATAAAATATTCGTAGTTTTAAAATATTCATCTTCGTTAAATTTGGATTTCATAAAATAATTTTATTTGATGTTACATTTAATGAGATGGATAAACCACACCTCCAAAGGCGTTTAAGATTGTGCCGATCATTTTACAAATTTATAAAAAAAAATGTGTTTTGACGTGACTTTCATTTTACGTTATTTTATAATTTTTTTCGATTTATATCTTATTGGTAGGAGACATAGACTCAAATTATCCTCAAAATGTCCATTGTGATCAAAGTGCATAACTATTTTGCAAATTGTGATTAATGTTTGCTGACTTTGGAGTTACTATTGCGCTATCTTCAGATTAAATTCAAAAATGTATATAAAAAGTCCCTTAATTACTTTTATTTCTTGTTCAATTCACACTAAAGCTCACACATAGATTATTCATTAATTTGTTCTGCTTTGGCTCCATTCTTCTATATTTTATCATTCTAATGCTTTTTTTTATCTAAAAAAAATGTATTTAAATTCAAGTTTGTAAATATTTAAAAAAGAAAATGTTAAAAAAGACTGCTGCTCTCAAAAAGTCTTTGTGTTATAGTATGATTTTAAAACTCCCAATTTTTAAGAGCTACATTCTTTCAACTCAAATGATTTGAAAAGAAACGCCTACAACTATTTCAAACACCATCCCAAATCGCAGATCCACAAAGTCCACCCACAAACCGGCCGTGGAGTGTTGCAGATTCCCAAAACCGCCCGTCCCCCACGTCGGCGGTATCGGCCATCCCTAATTAGTCTTGTAGTGGTATCCATTTACACACAATGGCCGGCTATCTCCCATCTACACCCATTGTTAGTAATTACAAGTAATGCAACCTGGACAATAAGCTCTGTCGGGTCGTCGCCGCCGCGCCGTGTCCGCGTCCAGCGCCGACTTTCGTTTGTGCCAACTGGATCGCGGTATGGGAAAGGGACAGAGAGGATGAGGTTTGTAAGATACCACTGGTCTGTTAACAAATGGTTGAATTTCATTTTCATGCCAATCTTCTCAGATTATTGTATGAGTTTAGTTGCTCTCTTATTTATGCATCTGTATCTAGTATAAATTTGTTAAGAAAATTTTCTTGACAAGTCAATTTATAGTTAAATAACACCTAAGTTTGGATAATTCACTCACCTAGTTAGCCCATAACATTAATATATTAGCCTTATGAGAGTAATATTTTACTTGTTCAAAAATGACATGGTAAATCAAAATAAAAAATGTTTATGTTTTGAATTTATTTTCTTAAGTATATATTCACCAAATGGACCAGTTTGATCGGTATTGACCATGTGCTAGCTCACATATTTTAATAAGTTTCTTTTTTATGGAAAACACTCATTACAAATTAATTAAAAATATATTATATTTTATGTAAACAAGAATAAAGGCCTTGATAACTTTATCTATGCAAACAACTAATACACCATTATATATATATATATATATATATATATATATATATATATTTTACGCAATTTATTTTAAAAAAAATGAAAATTGTTCTAAGATTTAACGATTACTTTATACGACAAGACAATTCGATATCAAACCGGGAAGCGACTATGCCTGGAAGATATCATCGCGGGATTTACCGTGGATGCTGTAGTTGAGGATTTACCGGCCTCGGTAGCGTCGTCTTCGGATCACACCGCGGCAATATCCTAGACCCGACGTCACGACTTCAGTGTCTAACACAACACCCAAGACTCTAACACTCCAACGAAATAATGTAACGAATAAAGTAAAGCACCTGTTTCCAGCATATACAGACTTTCACTTTTCCTAGATGAAAGAGGCCTCCTATGGGCCTAGTTGGTTTTCTAATGGATGTGGTGTCCGATATCCGGGAGTTGGTTTTCTTTATGTCCAGAGTTTTGCAATAATATGAGTTATTGCCAGTTCTAAAGATCTCTCCCAATCTTAACGATAGACCTGGTATCCTGGCATACACCTGATATACAAGTGCTTCTCATCTTATTTTAGATAAAAAATATTTTAATTTAAAAAAGCTCAACTATCCGTCACGAAGCAAAAGGTTTGTGCGGCAATCTAAAGACAGCGACCCTTCACAAAAATAGTGATTATTCAAACTTAACAAGCCCATTTACGAAATGTTCACAGTTTTCCGACGGTCTTCATTTACACAGGTGCTGTGGTCGATGGGAACTGTGCTCCTTTTTTTTAGCGAATTTCCTTAGAAATAAGCTATTACCGTCGTTTTAACAGAACGGAATGGACAAAAATCTTCAGGGTAACCTCAGCAATCATATTAATATTTATATTAATTTACAGCTTTTTTTGTGTACTTTCTGGATATGAAGTGAGTTCATTGTTAGAACGCCTTTTTATCTGCAAAAATCACGATTTGTTTCAAAATTTAACATTGGCTTATATGGGAAATAGAATTTTCATTTTTTGAGTGTCTTTAAGCACGATAACTCTTGTAAATATCCTCCGATCGTAAAAAAATTGGTACAGACATATAAAACTAGATTCTCTTGGACGAGTTCGTAAACCAGTCAGATCGACATATCCAAAGTGGGGTAAAGGCTCCATTTTACCACCCAAAAATGGTTTTTTTGAGTTTTTCAAATTGAAAAATGATATTTATCCAATTATTGTTTGCACCATTGGATTTAGCTCGAAAAAACAAAAAAATTGGTATCTTAAATAATTTTCCTAAGTCCATTGGTCTCCGAGAAATTGCCCATTCGCATTTTGTCCCCTGTGTTTTTAGTATCAGGGCAGCAGAATGTTGGCTTAGCCAATTTCCTATTTACTCTCTACTGAGGTTTCCAAGGAATCGCTTTCAATAATTTCTCAGTTTGTCAATGTATGTAATAGAATTTTGTTTTTTACACAATTTATGTTAATATAATTTAAAAAATAAACATTCTTGCTTAATTCACTATATGAAATCTTTGTGTTTTTTTCATCTAAGTCATTTACTAACATTTTTTTACAAAGGCCCTGTAAAACAAGCTATAATGTAATATTTTAATATATAAATTAATTCATCACTTGTTTATTTTTCTTTTTTCCTAACAATGGATTAATTACTGGATATTTTGTAATTGGAAATTCGCTGAGTACGCAGGTTTGCTGCGACGGGGGTATCTTGAGTTTATATTCCTCCTAAATTCTACATTTTCCAAGTGTAGTGTGATGTTGATAAACTATTATATTATTCTTAGTTTCGTTAGGGGTTTGATTGCTTGTAAAATATAAAGTTACGTTTGATTTAGGTTTAGAAGGTAGTTGAAAAGTAAAACTTTTAGTGGTAGATTTTAAGCATTGTATTGAGAATAAAACAAAAATAATAACACATCAAGAATAAAATGTTAGTTGAAATTACATCAGTTAATTATTGTTAAAATGTGTGTCGAGTTCCTTTTAGTTTAGATAAGTTTTTTTATAAATTATCTTTAAAAAAATACCATACGGTGTTATAACATACTAGTGGCTTGAAGGGGCTATAAGCCCCTAATGAGAGAAAATTCAACGAATACTTATTTGTTATAGTACGAATACCTTCATAGCAAACTGGATCTACCTGATGTTTAAATCTATCCGACCAAATGGTTTTCAATCAGGGATCAGCATTACATGTTTTTTGTAAACAAAGTAGACGTTTTTAGACCCCAATGCTTTTTATGGCATAAATTTTACGTTGTTATTTCTCGTTTTCTGCTGAGTTTCAACTAATTTCAGTATTTTTCCCGTCATCACAGAACAGAGACCTTTAATTAGAGCCCTCTCCCACCTTTCTACGACTTGCCCGATGCCCACAATGTTGACGCAAAGAATTGCCTTACGAAATCAATTATATGATGATGATTATTTTGCAAACAAATAAAGTCCTAACTCAAGACATTGCATTTCACATCTCACTTTACCTCCCATGATGCTTTTGATCGCCTAGCATTCCCAGCTCTCAATGCCCAGTGCCGCTATATCCGACAATTCACAAGCCGCACACCGAGGCTGGCAGTGAGCACTGTCCGGGGAGCATCACCGCCGGACAAAGTCCTCGTGACCAGGTCGTGGAGTCAGAGGTCAAAGCGTCGCGTCGTTGGGCACTCGGCTTCATCAGTTACCCCGCGGATTGCGCCACTGATGATTTGTTGTCTCACTGAACACTGACTTTCTCTCACCCGACAGAAGCGTCTTCCGATTTGGTAAAGACGTTTGATCTAGAAAAGTGGCCGATTTTTAAATAGTGTAGTTCAGTGTAATGTAGTTTTAAGCATTGTATTGAGAATAAAACAAAAATAATAACAGATCAAGAATAAATGTTAGTTGAAATTACATCAGTTAATTATTATTAATGTGTGTCGAGTTCCTTTCAGTTTAGTTAAGTTTTTTTTTATAAATTTTCTTTTGAAAATTGTATGTCTAGTGTGTGTGTAGTGTAGTGTATGACGGTGCGTGGTTACTGAGTATATGCTGATTTATTTTGATGAATAGTTGAAATTGTGATTGTTAATCCGATTTACTCGGGACAAGATGGGGGCAAGTTCTACTCACGTTTAATTTACCGAGTGAAATCAGTATGGGCAAGTCAAGTTATAGGCTTGGAAAATTTTGAAGAGTGAAGCTGGCAACCGTGCCGTGTACTCGTAATTTCCACAAATACAGAAACGTTACGTTAAACAAAAATTGTCTGTGACCAAGAATTTTCGTTTGTGTTTGATCAATCCGGTTAATCAGTAGGGCCAATAACACTAAAAACTCACTCTACCACTACCTCCCCAGCCAACTCAGATCATAGATCTAAAGTTTGTGTTGAAATATATCATCCACAACTTCTAAAAGGATAACAATAGCATTATTTTTCCCCTATTGCTTATCACAGCCAATTTAGTAGAAAAAACACCTTTGCAAAACCTTTTTATTTTTTTCAGCTTGCCCTAAGATTTAGTACTGTAGTACATTTCTCTGATATATTTTGTAATAATTCCCCAAAAGATTCTCAAACGCATATCGTTTACTTCTAGCTTTTAGAAACGCGTTATATTTTCTTTGAGTTTTATAACATACCGGATGTATTAGCACTAGCTTATGCCCCCACGGATACACAGTTCCCCTAGCAGCGAGGTCCCTGCCTCAGCAAGTTCCAGTGCTGCATTGCTGCGTTGCTGCAGTGCTGCGCCGTACACCTCTCAGAGACCCGTTAACGGAACTGATTTGCCTAATAGGCAGTAATGTCCGTCAGCACCTCCCGGCACTCAGGAATGTCATTATCTAATTACATTCTTTATTGTTCTACTAATTGCATCTTTTTATTGCCAGTTCCGTAATCTAACTAAGCACATTTACTTAGGCTATCTCGTGCTCAAAGTGGAATATGGCTCTTACTTTCACTCTCGCCGTTTGTTCGTGCCGAGCTTAAATTCTTAGTGTTTTGGTTGGACTTTCTTGTGGATTCATTTTATTTTCTATTTTCTTAGTGCCCTTAATTTTAAAGTGCTATAAACATATTAGCGTAAACTTACTGTCTGGTTTCGCTAGCACAATGTGTTTCAGATGTGCAAACAAATTCTATATCTGTAAAAATTACATTTACCACACGTACCTTTTCTTTACTCTTGTGTTTTAGGAAGTTAAATATCACTCTCTTTTAATGAATTATTTAACACGTCATAAGTAACCAACATTTTTTAACTTTTTAGGTTGCAGGTAAAGAAAGCTAAGCATTTTTTTACGGGTTAGCTGCCTCAAACCAATAAAATGTCGGATTTAAGTTTTTGTTAGAAGTTTCCCCCAAATTAAGCAGTACATAATTTGAGTGTTGTATGTATTTAAATTTATAATGTAATAGACATTTTGAAAAATATAAATTGAAGAATCATAAACTTATTTGTTTCACAACTTGCAAAAAACGTTTAAAATACAACCTCTGTCATATTATTTTCTTGCGGCAATAAAATACCTCTTATTACTAACAATTTCCCGAATAACACAGAAAAAATATGTTTCTGCATACCTAAACCATCCTTACACATCCTGATATAATCTACATATCCCCATTAACTATATTATCCTTATATTATCCCATTACCCCAACAAACTTATCCTCAACCACTATCAACCATCTTGAAAATTCCATTTCCGTGGAATCATAGGAGCCGGTATAAATTTGCCGCGTACAAACCGATACGGAACATGAGCGCACTGGGGCCCAACTAAGATAACAAGGTGTGAAATTTATCGCTTGAACTCCGACCCCGGTTATTGGAGAGCAATCGGCGTCGCAGCGAGTCGCTGATTAAGCCGCGAGTAAATGTCATTGTTGCCGACAGGCTTGTCTGCCGCCGCGGCCGCTTTCCTCCGAACAGACTCCTTGTATGGTGCTTCAACTTTGGGCTCGGGCGTCTCTGGGTTTAGGTTCGGAAAGGTGGATTGTTTTGGATGTGTGAGGGAGAAATATATTGAAAATGATGAAACAATTATTAATTGCGTCAGAAAGTGATGCTCCTGTTTAGTGATTACTCTGCTATTATTGTTTTTTGTATAAATCTCGAAATAAAGCCCATTGGTCTATTTTTAGAATACTAATTTTCAAAATAACAAGCTAAAGAAATTGCATTCTTTTTTACTACGATTTGCACACAATATTTTGATAAACTTAAGTAGCAAACATGCAATTTGAGCATTTGCAAATATTAATAATTAATAATAAATAGTGAAATATTAAATAAAATGATTAATAAAATTAAATCAATGTATGAAATTATATTTAATCATACTGTAGAAAATCTTGGTCAAAGTTAAAAAAAAACTGATAGAAATAACTAGCCCTAACTACAAGCTGAAAATAATAAGACATGTAAATAAAACATGTAATTCGTCTTATTATATCAACAAATCTTTAACTCTGATAAATAAAACACATTCTATTTTCATTCGTTTAATCAGAGAATTTATGTTTTTTATAGATCTGTTATTTTCGCTAGATAGTGAGGGATTGGACTCGTAACCAGGTAGACCCCGTAGGGTGACAGCTTACTGTCACCCTTGCTCCTCAGCGTGTAGTAGATGCACTCAGAGTCGCAGCAGGTACAACAGAGGTCTACACCACATGCTGCGAAGCTGCACCTTGTGTAGTCAGTAATCCTGTCCGTGTTCCCTTACTCTCCTCCAGCATATAAGATCGTTATGAATAAAGAGTACCGATTATTTTATTATTCTTTCCATTTTGGTTAGATGCTAAATGACTTCATATTGCTGATCTTTCATTTCAAGATACAGGTTGTACGACAGTGGAGCCGTTTGGGAAGGAATGACGTACAGTGAGGCGCACAGCTCCTACACTCGGAATCGTTTATAAAGACAGCCTTGCCCATTACCATCGCCAACGGTTTCTCATAGAGCACGGAGGCAGAGGCGGAGGTAGCTCGTGACGGTCCCCAGGGGCGTGACCGGCCCAGGGTCCAGGGGCACCGGGGGGCAGGTCAGGGGTCAGGGGGCACTCGCCCCGCCAGCCACCACGCTGCTAACTGCTCGCATTGCCGGGGTAATTACAGTAATGAATCTATCCCCAGCTGATTGGCGGGAACAATGCGCGGTGTCGTGTGGGCGACTATTAAGTGGTTGGTCAAGGTTGATTACGGCTTCATTCTGTAATAAGATGATAATGTTGGACTTCATAATGAGTGCAGCGAAGGAATTGCGATGGGAAGTAGTCATCATTTTTATTTTATAAACTGGAATGTTGTAAAATATCAGTAGTGGGATTTGCTTGTTTGGCTCCATTAGGTATAATGTTATGCTTATACTAGTCTATTATTAAGCATTTAATATATTATAAAGTAAAATTACAAAGTACCACGCACTGGTCTTCGATTCCTTTTTTAGCACTTGAATTATTCCGTCAAATTTCCTTTCTTAAGATAATTTACTGCTGTTTTAGGGAACATAAGTTATTAAAATTTGTCTCTTACCGATGTAAATTAAAATTAAAATTACAAATTTAAAATCAAAACATATTAATATCTTAAAATACATGCAGGTTATAAAAAGCAATGTACCTGCATGGCATGAGCGGCAAAAAATGTTACATTTATTTCAATATAATTATTATATTTCTAAATAAATAAATATATATATTGAAATTTAAATTAATTAGAAACGAATTAGTCTATTTCAAATGCAAAGTTGGTGTTAATGTAAAATTATAGATAATTTAATTCAAGGTTGATTTTAAAAACATATCTATTCGGTAAGCAATGATCATGTACAACCTAAAAATGATAAATTATATTTTCAGCTTTTAATCACATATGCTTACATAAGGGTGAGGTTCGTACATCAAATTTTAACAGTAGAAACTAATAATACTTTAAATTACGACTTATTTAGTGATTCCAGTAAATTAATAATTCAATAACCACACATCTAACGCTAAAAGAAGTTATTACAACATATATTACCACTATTATTTCCGTTGAAAACATATGTTTGCAAATTTAATTGGTTACTGTAGTTAATTAAACCAACCTGCAGTATGAATCGTGGGATAAGCTGCACAGTAAGTCAAGGCAAGTCAAGTCAGTGCAGTTCTCCTCTGACTGCCGGTAAATATTCAGCAGCTGAGTCATAGACATGCATTGTCACCCAGCACCCACACTCTCTCTTGGTTTTCACTTTATATGGGAAATATTTTACTAGTTAAAAATTTCTGTTTTAGTGCTAACTTTTTTTACTTTAAAAATAATGTATCTATCACGTTTAATGTTGTTTTCCATTAGTTTTAAAAAGATATGTAAGAAACTCATTATGTACATTTTAGGGTAATGGTTAGAATGATAGGAAATTAAAAGAATAATTAGGAGCAATTTACTGAATTAAACATTTTCCGCATAACGAACCGAAATTGTTCTCTTAATATCTAGATGACGTGCATCTGATTTATATTGCTTAATGTTAACTATTTTTAATATAGACTTTTACTATTCATTTCGAAGACCTCAACTTTTTCAAGGCTAAATAACTACTTCGTAGTTGATAAAAAATCAGCTTTCAACTGCAAATACCTACCTTATCTGCTTTCCACGCACTGTCAAAATCGAATAGTGAAAGTGTTTTAAGCACAAGATATTTTCACTATACATGCTAAAAGTTAAATAACAAACTTAAGTTGTAGTTTGAAGACAGTAGATTTCAATTCAGTAGATTGTCGAATCAATTCATTAGTTTTGACAGGCTCAGAACTTGTCACCGATGCGCGAGGGTTTAACGTGTCGCGACTTGGAGGTGTCGTCTCGCATGTGTTTGTCGTGCCACGTTGATGTGCCCAGCGTGACCCCACAACCACAGCCCTGACAAATGGTACGGTCGATTATGTAAAATAGATCACCGCCGACCGAGATATGCCCGGACTCTATGGCAATGTACTGTATCTTTCACTTTTCTCGACTGCGGTTTCGATTCATACTTGTCTCAGGTTGTTCATTGTTCCATATACTTTGGTTATGGAAAGTGGTTAGGGCTTGACCTCCGTTATGGATGGAAGTGTTTTTTTTTGTTTTTTTTTAATCAGGCATTGTTTACTGCGAGTGCTAAACTGTGAAAAGAAAAATATCCGAGACGCATCCTAAACGTTTCTCGAAATAAACAATGTGATGCGATGAAGGGGGAGGGGGGTTACTCCTATTGCAAGACTATTTTTTAACGTAAAATTTTGATTGTGTTGATTCCAAAATGATTAGTTAAGAGAATGGTTAATTTTTAGGAATTGAAACCGTTCTTTACAGATGTCAATCTATTGGATTATTGAAAAACATCTCTGAATTTCAAATTGCCATGGCAGCAAACCTGCATACTCATTTCCCATGTTACCTTAATGGAGATATTTCTCGTTCGCTCATTTTCCAGGGTTTAAGTTGATTTCACTTAATTTGATTCTCCGTCTAAATTATTTATTTAAACATTTGGGATTAGAAAGAAAGAAAGAAAGAAATGTTTTATTTCCAACCACGAATTATACAATATAGATCTCACAAACCTTGTTTGGAAAAACATGCCATCTTATCAGGTACTGATGGCAGTTACATATCACAAACACAAATATCAGTCACAGTCCAATAATTATCACTGATACCGGGTGGCTCCTGTGGTGAATGTACTTAACATTCGCTGAGTATGCAGGTCTGCTGCAACGGGGGTATATTTTTCTATACATTAAAACGCCTAACCATGCATAGTTTGCAATAATTAAATACAAATACGAGAAATCAATACTAAATTATCTAGATAGGATCGTAAAAAGAAAAGTTTAACGCACAATATAACTGATTGGTTAGAACGAGTGACAGTGCTGTTATCTGCAGCACAATATATTGTATCACCGGCAAAAATGAATAGCCTCTTACAAACCTACCTCATAAATTACCCCTTTTAAACACCAAAGGGAAATTTTAACCCTATAAGGACAAAATAACAACTGCAAGAACCTGATTTACGCTGATGACACTTTAATGGCGTTTTCGGGCGTATCGTTTATTTTCGGCAAATTTACGACAGTATTACTCGCATTTCAGGGCCGCATGAAATGCGGTCCGCAGGTCGACTACACACCAGTATATCGCCGAGATTTAGCGGGACATTAAGTCATGGGACTCCGACTAGGAGCATATCGGGATACTTCATTGTAGCTGGAATGTCGGTTGTAAACTGGCATCAGGGGGTCATGAGTTGATGGGCAGTCTGGGGTGACCTGTTTATTTTCTGGGTCACAAGGGTTTAAAGGTTATATTGTTTTAATTTATAGCTTACAGAAGAGAAATCGTAATGATAAGATGACATGCAGTTCATGCAGCTGTTGAAAGATTTAGACAATCGGGGTTTTAATCAATTATTACTGTTTTTAAGCTCAACTGAATACTACACAAAGTAACAAAAAATATTCCTATTTATTAGGGTATTTTGATAAAAAATAAACACTTTGTATGTTTAAATATACTTAACATATTTTTTAAGGAAGTAGTGATTGTTAAAATCTTTAGCTGATTGTTAGTAAATTTTAAATGATGGTATGAAGTAGGATATTTTTTCTGTAAAATAACGCTTGTGTTGTCTCTTAAGAAATTCCAAATGTCCTGTCTGAATTTTAGTGCATAAAATGAATATGGTTTCACAGAAATATTTTTTAATTTATCAATAATAGGTTTGTAATATGATCATGGATCTCGGCCACAGGTGTATTGACTTACCTTAAAATAAAATATTTTTAAAAACGTAAATACATTTTGTTATAGGAACAACCTTCTCTTAAACGAATGTCGTCGTTTTCGTAAAGCTCTGTAACCAAACCAACTCCCAAATTTTCGTCATAGACAACCAGCATAGTGAAAGAGTCTCGTTAATGTGTCATTTCAGCATCGTCCGACCGTACCCTGTAATTTCCCCCTCTAAATAACACTTTAGCCTATTCAAATGAGCCCGTGTAAGTGACTCATCTCCCCCCTCACCCGGTAGCCCGGCTCGGTCCCGACTCCGCATCTCTAATGCTCCCAACTCGCACGAACGTTTATTTATCCCCGTGTTCTTTCCACGGATTGCTAAACTGGCCTCGATTTTATGTGGGAATCGTGAGATATAACAAACCCTCAGATTGTGAAATCGTAATACCTCTATGTGTGTCTTCCAGGGTATCGGGTGGATCGGGTGGTCGGACGTGGAACTGGACTGGCTCGTCGAGATGTGCTGGCCCTGGTACTGAGGACCTGGATGGTCGCCGTGTCTGGAGGATCATCTGGAATGGAAACTATTATGCCTGCCCAGAGGCCTTTTTAATAATAAAACAAAAAAATAATTTTAGTAAGGTATTAATTGCATCATAAGGCTTCTCCTACTAGTATTATTTGCTGAGGTTCATTATGAAATGGTCCACAGAAGTGGCCAAGGCACCGCCCGACCAGGACCAACTGACATTCATCACTGTTGGTTGATAATGGAGTTGAATTATCCACCAAACTGATGGCCACCCTCATGGATTTTCCTGATTCGTCCTTTTGAGTATCGGCAATATGTACAAATACTATCGAGGCCTCGGCAGACGGTTGTGTTTATACAAATCAAAGGGTTCAAATAATCCTGAATGTCTGCACCCCCTAATATTATCTACGCACATAAAATCAAAATACTTATCTATGGAGTCGACTCATGAACTTTAAGGTGTTGGGCAGGTCTACACGGGTCGTATTGGCAGACGAGTTACACGGGCAAGTCAAACTGGGTTAGTAAGCGGTGGAGTAGATTATTTGTATCATTATCACTCCTCCATTTTTCAACTGATCCGATTACAATAATTACACAATTCGCCCATCGAACTCGCCCACCAACACGACCCTAGTAAATCCACCCCAAGAAGCTTAAATTGAGGAAATTATTTAGTCGATTTTAAGTTCCTCTTTATATGGCGTTTGTTCATAACTGATCCTAAAATGATATCAATTATTTGAGTAAAATGCAATCTACGTATTTCAATTCCCTTTTAGCGGAGGTATATCACCATGTTTTAAATTTTGTGTATCAACTCCATAAGTATTTTCATTGCGTCCCTTTAGAGGTTACTCCTTTAGGATAGAGCTAATTCTTTTTTGAAAATTCGTCAAAACTAAAATCGACTAGCTTACGATTGACTTCTTAGTCTTAAGTTAATTAATTTTTTTGTTCTTCCTACCAACCACCTACCTGGCGATGTACTGTATGAGACAATCTACTCGATTATAACTGTAAATAACCTCAATATAGAGCGCAACCCCTCCCTCCCCCGTACTCTGGGCTATCGGTAGAGCAGCGACAACCGCCGCGCTGTCCGACGTCCACCGTGAGACCGGGGCGAAGACTCGGCGAGGGCATTACCGGAGACACTCCAGTATATCAATCAGGCAGTCCGAGTCCGGTCTAGTTGAAAGGATCGGTAAAACAATTGGCCGGTTTGTTAGGGAGGCCATTGTACGTACTCTACCAACAATGATTAGTGCGGACTAGAGGCGCACTGCCGCAATCAGCGTCACCGGCCCCAACTAATGCTGCGCCTCTCTCCTTGTTCATTCAAAGATCATGCCTGATTTATCCGAGGATAGGGAGGAAGACGGGAGCGACAGCGAGGGAACAAAGAGCAGCGGTTGGCTGATGTCGAGCTGGGGAGGAGGAATGTAATAATACTCAGCGTTTAAAACCATCCCTTCATGATTCAAGATACGTATTAATTCGTATTATTAATGTCGTAGCTACAGGCAAATATATTTCATAAAGTACAAAAGAAATTAATTGCATATTGTCAATATAATACAGGATTATGTACACTAGAAAGCGTGTTTGATAATTCATGTCCATAATATTCATTTTCCTTTATTACGCAATATAGTTGGCAAATCCTAGGGAAAAGGTGCGTACTATTAAAACAATATCATCATGTTGTGAATAAATAAAAGTGAAATTACAGGCCACAAGTTGGAAGGGATCAAAGGCTGTTCAGATGGTGATAAATAAGTCCACATAATTCATTGTCCATGTATATCTCTAACATCAACTCTGATGACATAAGTTACCCAACATAAAACATTCTACTTGTAAATCACTGAAACAAAATTACCTTAAGATTTATGTTGTTTATAATTCAATATAAATCTTATTTGTTATAAACTCACTAGCTATGCTTTTAAGAGCAACACATGAGAGGGAAAATAGGATTGTTCATCCTGTTACAACTACTGGTTTTCCATAACATCATTACTAATAACTTTTCAACTTTAGTCCTACTTACGTCATCGCTAAAATTTTCCACTGCAGTTCATATATATGAGATTTCAGAGGGAGACGTTTAATATCGAAATATTAGCTTTGTAAAAAAAATGATTAAATAAATACTGTTCAAACTATTTTAAAACTTTTCATTATACGGTAATGTTTATTTTGTTGTTATTAAAAACGTATTACGATTATTAACCAAAAGTAATGCTTTGTTAGACAATTTATTAAATAAATAAAGGTTTCTTTCATACACTAAAACCGAGTGCTTCATTATGATTGTATAGCATTATGTAATCCTAAAAAAAACACAAGTCGAATTTTTTTATTATTAAGTTCTTTGATTAAAAGTTTTAAAATTAATATACTTTTCTAAATAATAATTTCTAAGTGAAGAACCCCTCTCAGTATATCCTCCCATTTTAAAAAAAATCTCAAAATGATTCCTCGTCGCCTCTACTCGCCTCTACTCAAAATGACAGCGAGTCGCCTCTACTCGCTGTCATTACACGCGCGAGTGGGAGAGCGGGCAGCGAGGTAAGTGCCAATGAATCAGTGAGTCAGCTGCTGAATATTTATCAACAGTTACCTACGGTGTAACTTTACCCCATTGTTGCTTTCATTCAAGTCCCCGGCCGGGCAAAATAAACAAACGCGGTCGTTTGGTAGTCTAGGCGAGTCGTGTCGATTACCATACGTGATTATTGCTATTGAAACTCGCTCGATTTTTCTCAGAAGAGTGATCGGTTTTAATTGCGGGTGAGTTGGAATCGAGGTCGGTATCTAGGATGATTTAGTGCAATCGTTTTGTTCTTGGTTGCAATTATAGTTCATGCATTTATTTTAATGTCTTTATTTTACATTTGTCAAATTAAACATTGAAATTTAGTTTCACTGATTAACAGTAATAAAAGACGCGACTGTTATTTGACTGAAAATTTGTATTTAGTTTAACTTTGTAATTATAGTACATAAATGGTCAGTGTATTATCAATATAATGGACGTAAATTAGAATCTAACGCTAATAGTTAAAACATCCATTATTTTCTTGAAAAAATAAGTTCAAATGAAAAATATCAAAACGATTTTCTTTGAAAATGAACTTGTTAATTATTTGTCCGAATTTACTCCATTTTCATAAAAATTTATTTACTGAAAAGTTGTCTTATTGACTCAAATCGGAGTATGTTTTTTTTTTGGAATTTAGTACTAAAATTATGTAACTGAAATCAATGCAAAATACCCCGTTGCAGCAGACCTGCATACTCAGCGAATTTCAAATGCAAAACAATATATTTCAATCCAACATACCGAGATTCAACATGTTTTTGTAAGCTCCATAAGAATAACATGGGGAATGAGTATGCAGGTTTGCTGCTACGGGTATATTAAAACTGGGTGGTTTTAATTAAATATTCAGTTGATCTGAACTAGAAGAAGCCATTTACCAAGTTTTATAAAGATATGTTGAGAAATAAGCGAGATATAGAATTTTACTTATTTCCCATAAGGTTAACATTGGGACAACGTACTGTGTTTACCACTTTCAATATCTCGGAAACCAATGGACATAGAGCCATGATTCAAAATACTAAATTGTTTGTTTTTTTTGAGCTGAATCCAATAATACTAGCAAAATTGGATAATTTTTAATTTTCTAAGCAAAAAACTCAAAAAACCCATTTTTAGGGGGGTTTACCCCCCTTCCGGTGGTCCGATCGGGCTGGTTCACGAACTCGTCCAAGTGATTACCACTTTACACGTCTGTACCAAATTTCATTAAGATCGGACCATATTTACGGCCGCTATCGTGTTAACAGACACATAGATATATATATAAATTCGAACGAAAAGTGTTTTTGCTTCTGGGGGCCCCAAAACGAAAAGTTATGGTGGTCCCGAGCTTAGGTCTTACCATGAGACCTACGGTAATAGCTTATTCCTTTAAGGAAATTCGCTAAGACTGAAAGAAATGCAATGAAAACTAATCAGTTTTCAACGTAGATTTGTTTTAATAATTGAAAATACGTATTTCACTTTGTTTAACATATACTAGATGCTTGATTCGAGTCTTCACAGATTTCTTATTTCTGGGACTAGGAAATTACAATTAATAGGGACAGGTGAAAACAAACATTGTACGTTAACATTTTTTTATTAATTTTAATGACATTTCAGAATGTAATCTGGAATCAAAATATTTATATAGTAAAATGAAAATAATCTTAGTAAGAATGTACAACTTCTAAAAATATAAGAATTAAGAAAGGTATTAATATCAAACAATTACAATAAAATTAGATTAGACTTCAATTTAACTGCCCAGCAATGAATGCAATCAAACAGAAAAATAATCCTTTCTTCAAAGATATGTTACAGTTTACTGGCCACAAGGTAGAGGCTCGGAAATCAAAACGAAGACCACAAAGTGTTTCGGCACTCAACAGATAACAGGTGTCTGGTTAATTAATTTCAGGAGTTAATGTCTTAATTGGGATCCTCAAGGTGAATCCAGAAGCCTCCTCTGGGGTAAGATAAACACCTTTTAACTCGCCCATTCTGTTTCCTTGATTCGTATAATGTGTCCGATAATGTATAGTGGACCCGGGAAACTTGTTTTAAAATTATCTGTATCTGTTTTTTGACCTTAGAAGAATTAGTAGCGAAATTGAAGTATAATTAAGCTAGACTACACTTAACGAGTATGCACGCAGACTGCTGACGAGAGGGCACGAATTACACTTTAAAGGGACTTCAATTTTATTTTTAACTGAAAAAAAAAGGATTGAAAAGTTTTGAGATTCGCAACTTTTGGGTTTGTGTCCTCCAAAAAAGAAGGGGCGTTAAAATTGATGCCCCAACTAACTTGCCAATAAGATCATAGAAATTAAAGTTTCTATCATATCAAAAGTGAATTGGGTGATAATTACCAAAGAGCAAAATTTCCGCTAGACAACATCCCCTTCAGACAAGGTTCACATGGTTTTGTTATATAATTTTGCGCTTGATTCAGATGTTTTTGTTAAATCGATTTTTCGTGTTAGATCTATACAAGAAAAGCTTTAAAGCCATTGTATTTTTGTTCCCTTTTATAAAAAAAGTTTATAATTACATTTAGGCCAGATAATATGAACGTTTTTTGTGCACAAAAATAAAAAATTATAACCACTTCCTTAATGTTTAATTTTAAACGCGGTTTTGTATTTTCATTGGAATCTTTGCAGGAAAACCAAAGTCCCCGTTTCAATCTTATGAGAAATGGAAATGCAGCACTAAATTGGTGGTTAAAGTTTATGTTCAAAATAATCTTGATTTTATTTTGTATTGTAATTGTTGCTAACAAAATATAAAATACCCCCCGTTGCAGCAGACCTGCATACTCAGCGAATTTCGAATACAAAACAACATATTTCAATCCAACATAGCAAGATTTGACATGTTTTGGTAAGCTCCATAAGAATAACATGGGGAATGAGTATGCAGGTTTGCTGCTACAGGAATATTAAAACTGGGTGGTTTTAATTCAATATTTAGTAGATCTGAACTAGAAGAAGCTATTTACCAAGTTTTAACAAGATATGCTGAGAAATAATCGAGATTTACAATTTTTCTTACTTCCCATAAGGTTAACATTGGGACAACGTACTGTGTTTACCACTTTCAATATCTCAGTAACTAATGGACATAGAGCAGTAATTCAAGATACTAAATTGTTTGTTTTTTTGAGCTGAATTCAATGGTGCCCACAAAAATTTGATTAATTTTATTTTTCTATGTAAACCCTTAAAAACCCATTTTTGGGGGGTTTATCCCCCTTTACCCCCCCTTCCGATGGTCCGATCGGGCTGGTTTACGAACTCGTCCAATTGATTACCACTTTACATGTCTGTACCAAATTTCATTAAGATCAGACCATATTTACGGCCGCTATCGTGCTAACAGATACATAGATATATATAGATATGTAAATTCGAACGAATAGTGTTTTTTGCTTCTGGGGGCCCCAAAACGAAAAGTTATAGTGGTCCCGAGCTTAGGTCTTACCATGAGACCTACGGTAATAGCTTCTTCCCTATATGGGAAATTCGCTAAAAAAATTCGCAAACTCACCGATTTGCTATTATTTATCTTTAAACTATTAACACAGCTAAACAATGTATTAAGTGGGTATAGTAGGTATCAATTACCCATGATTCTAATAACAAACTGATTCTTTGATTAATTATGTTCCAGCTTTTAACTTATATTGTCAACCTAAACTGTTAATTATTTAAACTACTTAAGTTTGAGACAT
This sequence comes from Flexamia atlantica, assembly GCA_035578135.1. Lineage (NCBI taxonomy): Eukaryota > Metazoa > Arthropoda > Insecta > Hemiptera > Cicadellidae > Flexamia > Flexamia atlantica. Next base: position 32,766,086 of record JAQJVK010000003.1, on the reverse strand, counting down.
TTTACAGTTTTAAACATATTTGCTAGTTTCTTTTTCGTGTATTTCTCTATAACTTTTTTAACAATCTGTCATGAAATGTTCATGTTATGAACTTGGCAATGTATTATTCTTAATAAAGTTCTTTTAGTAATAGATTACAAGCAGGAAGTACCCATACTTTTTTATGTAAAAGTTACTTCAACAGTCTACAGAAAGTCTTTAGCTGAAGTAAGTAATGTAAATTGTATGTTTCCAAAAAGAAGTCTTCAAAGTCACATAATACGATCATAAATAGTTGAACGTCCTAGGTCAGTTGGAGGAAAGACTTAACAGGTTCCTCTTAATTAAGACGTCATGATAAAGAAGCTTTCAACCCTAATCTAAATTGAAGGCTCAGCGACTATTAATTGAAGGCGTTAATCACTCTCAACTCCTAATGGGCTTTATCAAACCTCAGGCGACCGACCGAAGTGACGACAAAAAATCATATCGCATTATTTCATTTTTATTTTTTGTTAAGTAAACCTATATGAATATTCAGACTGACTTTGTTTCATCGGCGCCGAAGCACTTTGTGTCGGCGTTTTGTTGTTTTTTCTGATTTTATATTCTGTTATTGAAGGAAACATTTTCCTTAAAAGTGAGGTACGCCCTGTTTTTAAAAGTATTTATTTATATTTAGGAGGAGATGTATACTTTATGATTATTAAAATATCGTAGCGTAATGTATTGCAATTGAAATACATTTAAAAATCTCAAAATAAATTTGGCAGTTCCAAGCATGCTGACCTTGAAATGAACAAAATTTATGAACTTTTTATCAATACAAATCTATAAAAAATAAGGTATTATGTGGGAATTTTATGAATATCTAACTATAAATTTTATTATTTTAAAAAATCTGTATTTATTATGGAGTTGTGACAGCTTTTCTATTCATCCCACAAACATTTTCTCAATTTGATTTGCTATGTTAAGACTGCCTGACCAGTCATTCAATTATCTCTAGTAGGCCTACATCGTTTTCTTCTTAGTAAAATCTACCTAATTTTTATCCTTCTCAGGAAAAATTACAAATCAATAGATTTTTAATCTTCAAGTAAATTAATCCTCACCTTTATTCAAACGGCAAATCAAACCTGAATAAAGTGTTTGAAAGGAACATTCAGCGATTACAATCGGATTTCAAAACGCCCATGTCTCATCCACAGGTTAATGACATGTTAAGCGATGCAATGTCCGGGGAGGCAGGTATCACACAATCTCGGGGTGCGAAGAAGCGCCAATTAAGCCAAGTGTCAACAATCCGAGGATCAGTGTTGCCAATCTTATCGGACATCTTAACGGCGGACACGGTAACGTTGGCGACTCTGACGACAAGCGGACAAGCCTGATAACGGCGGACAAGACAGAGAGACGAGCGATTCCCTCATTAACAACCAATCAGCTGCCGATGTGAGTTCCAGAGTGTCGCGACAATGTTCCTTACCTCCTGTACATAAAACAACTCCTAATAGTTTGGAACTGCATTGCGTTTAGTGAAATATTCTACCATCATTTAATGGGATTTATTATATTAGGAATAAAAAGTTTTTTTAGGTTTTTTACAGTAAAATCTCGACGAGAACCTCTTGTAAAGAGACTCTTCTTAGTGAGATTCACGTGTTAGACAAATGTGTGTCAAACACATTCGTGTCAAACACTTCTTTTTCAAGGGAACTTAAAAAGAGCATTTGATTATGAGGTCGATGTTATCAAGTGTCTTCTTATCGAGGTTCTAATGTATATTTTGGAAAAACGTTATACTGATACACACATTACATAAACATGACAAATGTAATGATTTCCAAGAAATAATTTATTTCACTCACATCGCTTTACAATATCCATTGTCAGTTTTACGGTTATTGAATTTGGATTATTTGTTTATCAAACTTACCAATACGCAGAGATATACATGCTTGTACATTACATAGAACAGTTGTACCCTCGAAATGTGAAGTATTGTGTCCCCTCCTCCTATTCAAACGAAGAATCCCATAAAAAATAATGACGTTAAAAGAAACAGTTCAATTTGAAAACCAAACTAGTCAAAAATGTTTATATTTCGAGACCACATATTAACCAAAAATATTGTTTCGCCAAACCTTTGGAGGTGCAGTGGCTCAGTCATGCTCTTTACAATCATGACCTCGCTCGGACAATGCGTAGTTAGTGCTGTAATTAGGGCAAAGAGTATTCTAACTGCCCGGACACAGCGAAGCCGCCGGACAGAACTACTGAAGTGACGCGACGGCTTCGGTGTCGGCTTCGACCTAACCGATCTAAGTACTTACCATTTCACATAAAAAATATACTTATACATATTTAAATTTTAGCGTATAAGAATATACTATGTAAGGATTTTACCTTCAGTATGGAGACCCATTTTCTTTTTTTAACTGTTTTTTCTTTGTGATGTAAAGTTTTTAATTGAGCGAAAGCAGCTCACATAAAAGGTCTATATCATTCAAAAATGTTAATCTGTAAATAGTGGCAGCCATGGCTGAACGTTCTGCCACCCTGTAATATCCGAGCTAAAATCTCATTTTGATTTTGACTTTGATTTCCATTAATTATAGACTGTCGATAGACCTTGCTCTTGGGGAAATACAAACCAAAATCTAGAATGTATAAAATATTTCCAGCTTAGCAAATCTAATAATTTTGTCTTCAACATTTCAAAAAATTAATAATTGTTAAATCATCTATGTCTTATTCTTCCTCATAATTTCGTAACTTATGCTTATTGCCAAGTAATATCCAATTATCACGCTGAAACAATAATGAGCTTCAAACACCGTCACTTGTGTTGTTTTAATAGGAATGAAATTGGCATGAAATTAGTAGTTGGAAGAGCTCCAAGTGAGGAATACAGAATGGGAAGATGGGAAGATGGGGGACCTTATATGCATGCAATAGTTAGTATATGTTACAATTCAAACACAAGAAATGAAAGAGGGAAACCTGTGTAAGATATATTTCCATTGGAATATATTTCTGTAGGAGGGATATGATACCAGGAGGAGAAAAGTATTTTACATAGCCTACTTTGTATATGTACAGTCCACATTGTCCTCATATACTCTAAAGACCTGCCTCACATATTTTGAAGAAAGAGGTCTTTTGATATATAATTTTTCTTCAGATAAAATCATTATTAAATTATATACATTATATTGCCTAATTTTAACAAGCAAAATAATCGACATAACAAATAATCTATGTTTAACAATATTGTTTAACGTGTATAGCCTAATACAATTTGCTCAAACTTCGATTAATATTTTTCTAGTGGTCATGATGCCATTTAAGTTATAACCACCTATAGTCTTTTATGAATGTAAAATATTGCCTCACAAAGGTTTCCACTTCAAAAAACAACCAACTTTACCTTTATGTTGACATGTAGTAAATCCCTGCATTTAGGTCACTTTATTAAAACCCAACTTTTTTGTCAAATTGCAATAATTTTCTCAATTGGAAACTTTAAAATTTAAATCCTTTTAAACATCGTTGTGCTTGGCAAGAGGAAGGTCAGTGTCCACAGCACATTCATGTCTCCAGTCGGAGAGTCTTGTTTCAAGCCTACACGAATTTCTTCGTTTATCTCTACATTTGCAAGTCGTGTTTCAGGTTCCATTACAAGATGTCATACGCCTTTGCGCACAATCTCTTCTACACCGCTTAAAACACATCCCATCGTTTTTTACGGAGCTCGGGATCGATAAAATGAATGAAATATCAGTCATATCTCGCGGGCCGAATCGACGGAGAGTGTTCCCGCCGCTTCCAGTTATCGGCGCGTAAAACGTGTGAGATATTATGAAAGACTGCCGATAAGGGGCTACCGGGTTCGCTTTACGATGTCGACCTATCGACCGTGTCCAATCTGTTTCCGTTATTCTCTTGACGTCTTCATGGTTCATTCCTACTTACTGTTATTATAGGAATGGGTATCGTTTGTGAAAGCTGTTGTTTGCATCGGCTTTATGAATCTGAAGACTTATGTTGAGAGTAACGTAGTGCTCATGCTTTTTCCAAAACAATTTAAAAACACTTTTATTTGCATAATCGTTTATGTAGCTATCCTAAGTTTATGCAAAGCAGATATTCCTATCCCTCCGTTTCCTCTTAGGGATAGGAAACACGCAGCAATTATAAGTTTCATGTAGTCGCCTTAATTTTTTACCCGACTTATATCGTCTAAAAGTGGTAAATAATACGTACCTATTTACTTTCTCCAGCCTATAAAAAGGACTTGGAGAAGTTTACTGTCAAGTATTAAATTTTGCTTGAAAAAAGTAACTAAGTATTTAAAATTGTTTATGTCAAACGTTGTAGAAGAAATTAATTTCATTTCATTTGTTTTTGTTATTTTGATTTTGCGTAAAGGTAAACAAAGAATCTTATTTTATCCTAATGGAGAGTATTGAAAAAAAGGTTTTATCGTTATACTAACATATCCTACTTTGTTTAAACTTTGTGTCTAGCTAAAAGACATAAATGGCTTCATTTATGTAATTTATTTAATGATATAAATAATCTTACTCATTCTACTAAGTTAATATATCCATTGTACTAGATCAAATTTTTTAACCCTTGTTTTAATACATTCATTACATGCATTTATCAAAAAAACTAATATAAACTTATATGCTCCAAAGTAAGCACTACCTAAATAACGTAAATTAAATAAGTCAACATAGGCACTAGTGACTTTCCGTCGGCTTTCAGTAGTGTCCTTATGAAAGTGAAAATCCGAATAATTTAGATTGTAAAAATAACTGCATTAAAACCTGATTGATTGGATAAAGTAAAACAAACGTTATTACAAAAACGTGTGTAGGCCTATATTTAGAAAAATGTGAAAAATATAAAATAATTTGACAAAGAGGATGAAACGGAAAGTGTAAGGAAAGGCTCATGTATCCCATAAGAATAATAAACAGTTAAAATTAAAAAAAAAAACTGCTGGTATAATTTTGTTTAAAATATAATAGTTTATAAAACTTCACTTACTTAAATTACGCCATCTGCATAATTGAACAATATCGGGCTAAAAAAAGTTTGAATCACAAAAAAGGAGAGAGAATGTTACAGAATCCTGATATCGTTCCTTTATTATTAATTTGGTGATATTTGATAGTTTCATGAATAACATTTTCATCATCAAGAGCCATCATAGCGATTCCAGACTAAATTTATCTTGCTGTATGATGTTACTCTATTATTAGTTTTTTCTCAACTTAAGTACAAGAATATTTTAATTATTTCTCAAAGTACCTTTAACTTACGCAAGGCTTTTAAATATGCAGCATGCTCGACAAGCTTCATTGCGGATTGCTGGAGATATGGCTTTATTAAAACTAATTACAAATTAACTAAGTTATTTTGGCCCTATAAACCCAACCATTATTAACATTTTGACATTTAACCCAGCCGTTTCACCCTGGTACTTATGTGGGTCAGTGTAAACCCATCGCTACTCTGGTGGAATGTCACTTATTATGCAGCCCCTTTGCGGGTCGTGTAGCGCGGATGCCCCCGAGTAATATGCATTTAGTACAAATGAGAATGAAATCGCCGTGAAATTAGTCTTGTTGGATTAGGTACACTTCGTTGCTTCGTACGGCACAATTCCATTGCGTATACATTAGCGTGCCTTTGGTTTTCCCGTCGAGGGAAAATTAACGTTGTTTTAGGTACATTAGTTATTTTATCATATTTTTACAATATTCAATTGGAGCATTACTAGGATCATATAATAACATTTGCCAGAAGAGATCCATCGTCATTAACCTATTGCCGTTCTTCTATCCAGTACAAAAGCCCTCTTTGGAAGTGGTTAGTGGATAGTAAAATTTAAAACACATCTTGATTCAACCGGACTTCATCGTAAGGATATAGACGGTACTGTATTTATACTGATGATTCTTGCTGGAAAGATAAGTAATATATAAATAATATTCAATTCAATTCAATGATAAAACTATATCTGCTCCCGTCACAAATTTTAATAGTCCAAATAAGAAATTAGAAACCAAATAAGAAATTAGGCATGAACCTTGAAGTATGGTCCGAATCAAAATTTATGTTTTCTTCTGGTACTATTTGGTGCACTGAACTAGAATGATAGAGTGGATGATAGAGTGGCATACTTGGGCAACTTTGAGTATCAAAGGTCAAAGTTTACAGGGCGAAAATACAAATTGAAATCATAGTACCCAAACTAATATTTCCCAAGATATTGATTTGAAACCACCACCAATATTTGCTGGATGGTAATACTTTGATTATATCTGGTATTAATTGTCAGTCCCATCTTGGATCCGCCATATTTATATTAGATAATTATTTAGATAAATGTGGTGTTGTGACGCATTATTAAAGATTATAAAACCACGATCATTACAATGCCGCAATCAGTTTTTGAAAATATTGTTTCGTTTTGGAGATGTACTAAAAAAAACATTCTTTCCAATACATTCCTTATAGGCGTTTCTGAATTTAAATATTGTTTATGTTATTTTTGTTACATCTCTGGTTATAATCATAGTATGACGTTCTTTTGGCCTTAAAGATTAGGCCTAACTGGTTTAATGGCTTTAATTTGAACTGTTGTTAATCTAAATGCGACTAACAGACTGATGAGCTATAAAACCGCATTCAACAGACAGTAGCTTTATTAACAATTAATGTTTGCTTGAAGATTTATATTTCAAGTTCTAATTACGTCCTCGTGTTTATTATGGCCTAAAACACTCAACTGCTGTTATTTGAGCCATTTCTATCTTAGGTCCACTGTGTTAAAAAGAGTAGTGATCCTCCAAAGATTATAAAATTTATTGATTTTACTTTACAACAGTTAACGTCCTTTACATCCTTGCACTAATAAAAACTTTGAATGAGAATTCTTCATTGAAATCAATCAAGGACTTTCACCAACCACACGGTTTTTATCAAACATAAAACAACTGACAATTATCTCGAAACGCATCCTGTTCTACTTAAGACCGAACTCGCACTGTTCCGGGAGAGCGAGGTAATTTCGGTGATTCCAAGTAAATTAAAAACTGATCACGATCACGGGGGACATTGTTTAAAGAAAGTGGCCGTGAAACAATGGTTTCGTGAGGTCAAAGCGGGGTAATTATAATAAATACTGGCACATTGTCTTTAGCATTGGTGCTTCGAGGAACTCCCCGTGCTACTTACGCTGTTTAGGTGGGGAAACTGCGCAATTAAGTGCCAATTAGTCAATTATTACTTGTGCATACTTAGTGAGAGAAAATTGATATTCTTATATGGAAATTTTAATGGAATTTTCCATAGTCATCACGGTTATTTTAGGTGAAGATACCGACAGTCAGTCAGGGGTGCTTAAGGTAAATAATATAAATGAAAGAAGGGTGAAAATTTCATGTAATGAAAGATTTTTGCCAAAGAGCAGCTGATTCATTTGCTGTACGAATCACCCTTAATCGGGTCACCCTTGATTGGGCCTCCCAATGATCAACGAAAGCTGAGTCCAGAAACAACTCATCAAAAAGCCTCAAAGTTAAGTAGGATAAATTAGCAGCATAAATTAGCAAACTATTCATGTATAATTTAATAACAATAAGAAGAAACATCAGTTGCTTTGTTTATCACAATAACCTAGTCGTATCACAAGTTAAAATTGAACAGATTTGTAATTAAAACCCTTTTCCTCAAGGGTAGGCCGTTCTTCGTTTCGTACACCTACCACTGCAGATTACTTCTTCTTAGACATATGTGCCATGGGATCTTAAAATAAAATAGAGTAAAACCCACTGAAAAAGTGGACCCTAGATATTCTGGAACCTCATATTCTAATTTGACGATTCAATATAATACCAAATTATTTTGCGTGAACCATCACGCTTATGGTGAAATTTAGTGTTTCAAAATATGAGCTAGATTCGTAATTTTAAATTTAAATTGCAGAAAATGTTTAATTGCAAAAGATAAAATTGTTTCTATATCATTGTTTTTAAGTACGATGCGCTATAGAATTAATTTGATGTAATTATCGTAAAATGGTGTTTCTCCCTAAAGTATGTTAAATATTTAATTTTATATTGTACTGAAAATTCCCCCACGGTAATATAACACCTTCCTGTAACGCGGGAACGCAAAGCCTTGCTTGTGGGTCAGTTATGCAGTAACGGAATGCTGCCTCACAAATCACTTCAGCAATAACTTCGACACCCTATTTGAGGTGTGCAGTTTAATAAACTAATAACTCATTCCCACGACAAATCGTATGTATTTAGATAATGTATTAGGATGAAGTATTTATGCTATTGGTACCGTTGGTCCACTTGCCAAAAGTTGTAAATGTTATTTTTTAAGAGTAGTAAAAGAAATAAATGTTTACATAGGTAATTTATTTTGATGCTGATGGAAGGTCCAGGATGAAGTTCCTCTCTTTTCAAATCCACAAAAATGTTCCATAAATTAATTAATAAGTCAATTTATATGATTTTTAACAATAAGTTGATTAATTAATTTAATTAGATACCATTAAATGTTAAAAATAGTTCGCTATGAAAAATTACTAGAGGACTTCTTGGGTTCGTTAAAAATGTTTAAATATGATTTTTACAAGCTTTTTTCAACATAAATGTACAATGAAATAGAGGGTACATGTTAGTCATACGGCGACCCTTAAAGGTATTCTAAGCTTCATATTTACTACTTGCCCTGCGCCTTTAATTAAAAGTACCACAGCTCAGTGATACAAGTTAATTATTAGTAGCCACAGTTCATTAATACAAGTTTGTTATCATTGAACTATACTATTCTCACAATATGTTATTATCAAACCAGCTTTGTGACAGCGTAATACGTTTTTTCAAACAGAATACGTATTCTAAAAAACCTACCAGCTCCTGCAGCCGAAGCCAACGGTGAGCCGTAACCATGCATCACAGGCGAGGTCAGGTTACATTCAAATGCTGCTTATCCAGGGCGGTCCCGCCATAACGCCGTAGAAACGACCCGTTAAAAATCACCAATGATTTACTACGGCTGAAAAAGGTAATCCGACGCTGTTTCCATAAATGTTGGCGGCGAGAACTGGACCCGTGAACTGGTGAATATTTATAAGTTCCTAGAGCCGTTCGGCTCGCAGTCAATCTTAATGCTGAGTTTATATCACGGTCTCGATACCTGTTGGACGTTTGAGATTCTGAGGAAATTGCTGGCTACTGGAGAGTGGGAAAAGCCTGCAACCGGGTGATAAACTCGCATGTATCTGTGGTAGGAATTGGGATAAGGCCAATTAGAGTTGCATTTTTTCCTCCAAAAATGTTCGAGTACTCTCCCGACCAAGGTCGTTAGTGCAGCTTTCACGTTGCTCAAGTGCAGTACCAGAATCAGAGGATTCTGGTACTGCCTAACCACTACTAACTACCTTAGCCCGGTGGCAATCTTTGATTTATGATATGGGCCTTAGCCCGGGATTTGAACTCGGGAATTTTGGTTGGTAAGTCAGTGAGACTATCAAATTGAAGACCGTCAATAATAAAAATGATTTGATATTCCGTTATTCAATATTTCTGGAACATAAATAATAAATTAAAGTAATATACATAAGACTATAGTACGCACAATTGTTTAATTTCTCTGCAAACTTTTATTTCAAATTTCATAAAACCAACAATTTGTCTTTCATAGTTTAATAGGCATAATTGAGAACAAATTACCTTATAATTTCAGGTAAAAAATTACAAATTTTATTCCAATAGGTCATAATCCTTTGAACCGTATAATTCTCAACTACTCTAACTGCTAATAATCTCATATTCAATACGAACAACAACGGCATGACACGTACATGTTTCCTACTAATCAGCATTACTTTTTTATATCATACTTAGTTTCATCCACCAGTTGAAGAATGCGGGCCACGCAGTTAAGACAACTCTTTGGGTAAAATGTCCCGTATTTAACCGAGATATGCAATTAGTCTCTCTAGGAGGACGTTTCGTTATCTGAGGGTTTCGCGGCGTCCGTTAAGGAAGTCGGCATCTCGGCATGTTAACCGGGGACGGAACTTCCACTTAACCCTGGAATGGAACTGGAATCACCGTGAAATGAGACTGGCTGGAGAGGATCCAGGAATGATGCATTGCGCGCTGGACTTAAATACCACAAGGAGGTTCACCGAGAATGTTTCAAGGTATTTGCGCTGTCATGATTAATAATTTGTTCAGTGAAATCAGAAGTTTAGCAGTAATATTATGTCAACTTCATTAGCAATGGAGATATTTTATTCAGTAAAATGGTATGGAAGAGCGATTCTTTCACGCATCGCAATATCTATCAAAGTATGTCTCATTAGGCTAATATTTTGCCACAACTTTAGTAATTCGTTTGAATCATCATGACATCAATGCGTTTTATTTAAGAAAAAGTTATCCGATAGGTCTTTAAGTAATCTTCTTTAAGAAACTTTGTATTCAAAATCATAAATCAATTGAAAAACTGGCAATGTAGGCTGCTTCTTGATAAGACTAACGTAGCTGCTGTGTAATTGTGTAATGGTAATTGATGTGTAATGTTTTCAATTGGGCAATAATCTATTTGCGTTTTTTAACGGCTAAAATATTTAAACTGATAAAATTTGTTTGCATAAACATTATCACAATCGTAAACCATTTTTCAAATTATATAAACAAGTTTATAACTCACTGTTTAAATTAAAATCAATGATTTAATACTGTAGACTAGTATATAGTTCACAATAAATTATAATATTCAAAGTCACTGATACATTGATAATTTCATTAAGTTATTTCAAGTTTCTCTAACTTGTAGAAAGCATAACTCACATTTTCCACTCTTTTAGCCCTTTTGTTGCGGTACACTCGGACAAGAATATCTATAAATATAGCGGGTCGAAAATTTATAGTGGCGGTCGTTTTCGACAGACGATAAATCACCTAAATGTAATTTGTAAGCCCATTGTTGCCCAGTAGGAGTCCCCGAGAGGGAATATCGTATGATTTGTTCGGTGGGGGAGTCGCGGTCGCGGGGACCATAAAGTTTGACCAAGCGGTCTGTCAGCGGCCCTGCCGACCGGAGCCCCCGGCGCGATGATGGCACACTCGCCGGTCCTGACCTACTCCCGCACCGCACCGGGCTCGTATCAAGTTATCAAGACTTGCGTTTGAGATGAGTTTAAAGGGTTTATTAAACAAATATCGTTCGCAAACTTAATTTATAAAACTATTATGGGTTGAAATGAATTGGTTCTTGATCGTGAACAATTTAGAGAAAAAGTGTTTTGCGCGGTTTATAGTTTATACCCAAATTCTGAGTACATTAAAATGTTAGTTGTTTCAATGCAACTAATGTGAAATTTTTTCTTTATCTAATAAAATGTTTTGTTCCTAAGTTTTTACGTTTTAAATTTTATTTTAACTCAACACCCGCTATAAATGTGCAATATATATTTTAGAGAAAAAAGTTTTAACTATGGGCATAAAATAGGCAGCTTATCAGTAAATACTTAGTATTTACCAATTCACCATATACTATATAAGCAGTAAGAACTTAAACAAATTGTATAGCCATGAAAGAACAAATTTAAGACATAAAATTCAATATCACACTCTCTCATGATATACTATTCTAAATCATGACTTTATGGAATATTATTTTCACAGCATGTTCAGCAGTTATGCCCCTAAACTATTCTTACTTCGTGTTTTTATTGTAGCGCAAAATATAAAACGTTTTTATCGCCATCATTTCATACTAGACACGTTATACTAGAAATCGTCGTGAAACCCGACCTCCCATGAATGTTTACGGAGTGAGCAGGTCGATTTATTGCTGATAGGTTTGTCGTCGAGCGGTCTGATTTACGCGCCATTTCTCGCCGGTTTACAGTTCTCAGCTGATATTTATCGCCCGGTGATAATAGTCAGCTGATTAGGCTGAGGCCTGTCCCCTTAAGCGCCAACATCCATCCTCCCCGGATGATTCGAAACTCAAAACTGGATCGGTAGTTCCACTTCTGAGCCAATTTTATTTATTTCAAAATCAAATTTATTTTATAAGTTAGCGTTAAAAACCAAACAAATTCTGTATTAACTCTTCCTAGACTTTTGGTTTTGTTTTAAAGCTTACGCATAGACAATCATGAGCTAAGTGGATATTAGGGGTAGTGAAACTACAATAGCAGAGTCATTATTAGTCCAACAGTACACTTAAGGCTGAGGTCCCGACCTTGAGAATATACTTCATTGCTATCCACATTTGGAAAACCAATTTTAACTGACGGTTAGTAAGTAAAAATCATTATTTAAAGAAGTATGAAGTCAGATTAAAATTAAAAAGGAAACCTCATCACTTGTATCGATATCGTTGTGTTTGACATTATTTTTATATACTTCAAGATTATAATTAAATAAAAAAATATTTTCTAAAATATTGTAATAACTTTATGTACAATTTTGCAGTCCATAAAAGAAAAGTTAAGCTATATACATGAGATGAGTGGAGGCAAACAAAACATCGCCGACTGAAGTTGGGACAGCAGCCAAACTGGAGGTAGAATTGCCTGGTGGTCAAGAGGGGAACTATCTTTCTTCTATATGTACTCCAAAATTGCAATTTATTTATTGCAAGCAACTGCCTACCGCACTCAAATTAATTTCCCGTCCCCCTATGAAACTTGTACCATTGTTTCAACCGGGGCGGTTGGCATTCCCGGGTCACAAATTACAGTCAACATTTTACTCCGAAATTTGACATTGACCTATGTGGGTCGTGTTGAAATGTTGCTCATAAATACCGGGTTGCTAGCCTCATTAGCCTTCTAATGACTATTGTAATGGTCTACTTATTGATGGCTTCATTACGCTAGGCCTTTGTCTGCCTAAGTACGTGTTAATGATTGCAGCGGAGAATGGGTGATTAGTCTAACCCGTGTCTGCAATAGCTCACACCTCCTTCTAAAAGTCAGAAGACATCAAGATTCCTTTTCATTATACATTTTTATACTTGATGGCTAGTAATTTTACGATTAAGGGGACCTGTGAGGTTAACGGAAATAACATTTTCCTACCACTGCATGGAAATAATCACATTGCCACACGTGTAAACAGTATATGCAAAACAGTTCATTTTGTTTTATTTCATTCTCGCTCGCTAAATCAGGGTTACTTGAAATGAAGAATAGGTTCAGGTGGCACACAAGAGATATAACTATGACGTCAAACACCACAGCCCAGTTTCTATTGGTCAGAAATCCCATGACACTCATCGTATTCTAAATTCTAGTTGCCTTGTTCTAAATCAGGTGATTTCATTGACACCGTTTCTATCTCAACTTCCGGTTCGTTCCAATAGAATAAGTAAACATAACCTCAATGAACTTTTGTGTACAGGCTAGTTAATAACTTAAACTGTTTAAATAATGGTTGTAGGAAAAATCTTGTGAGTATTACGAGCACAAATAGGCATTACCGCTCACAAAATGTTTGGCCGCACTCAGCTAACGCTTCGTGCGGCCATCTACAATTTCTCGAGCGGCAATGACATACTTTGCGCTCTTAATACACAAATAACTATTCTTTTATAAAGGCTTTTTTGGCTTTACTGGCTTACTTCGTCGTAAGACACTGTTAAATTTGTCAGTAAATTAAATTGTATTAATATCACTGAAAAGTTAAATCAAAATATGTACTTAACTTTCATGTTGGCACTTGTGTCAACATGAAAGTTAAGACACTCGTTACCCGATTGTGTAAATGTATTAGAGTTTATTTTTACCGTATTTCTTTGGTTTTTAAGGACCTTTTGAGCCAAACAAGGTGTTTGTTACTGAATTTATCTCTTTTGTAGAGTTTGTTTCATTGTCGTCGTTGGATGTAAACAATATTTCTTTTGCTAAGCCTTGAAAAGGGATTTACAAATTCTGTCATTCAATATTTATTACAATATGAAAATCTATTTCCTGCAATAAAACCTAAAACTATATACAAAATAACCCCTCATAAGAAAATATGAACCCATTAATCACCCCTAAAAACATAATGAGAAATAAACCAAAATAATTTAAATCATCGGCCGACCCTGCCCAATAAAACATCCTTGGAGGGTCCGCAATGCCGATTCGTATTATTTTAGACTTCCCACACACCCTGTGATTGATCGGGGGAAGACTCCCGTCGTGGGCGGCGACATGCAAACACAACGGCGGACGACATAAACTCCGGAATATTGATTCAGAGCGGGCTTTAACACGGGAAGTGGACAATAGATGGATGGCTACACGAGCAGACGCGGCGAGGCCCGGGGTAACTGACTGGATGGCTTCTGGATGTAAACTGCGTCATCTGCATACGCTACAACACTCCGTCCTGTTAATCTACATGAGTTTACTTGTCGTTGTAAATTGCAATTGCCATCCATGTTGCGGGGACTTTGTTGTCTCTTTTCTAGGGTGTTTCAGACGAAATGATGTAGAGTCCTTTCGGTTTGACGGTAATACATTGCGTTCTAAAGCTAATTCGTGTCAATCAATTAGGCCTACTGATTATTACGAGTATGGTTTAAAAAAAACTGTTGGATTAAAATGTCTAAGTGACTTGCTAATAAAATATAAGGTAGGCTTAGTTTTATTGACGACCTACACTTCTTCAATTTTGAATAAATATCATGTTTATTGTAGGATTGTACAATCAGCTGATCTAGTTGATTTAAAATAAATATAACCTAAAGCATGTTTAGTTTACAGTTTTGTGTTATGAAAATAAATAGTTACTTTCAATTACTTGTATTTCTTAAATATTGTTTATTGGCGACGATATAAAAAAAATGCCAAGGAAAACAAATCAGTCTCAATATGAGAGTGTAAGTAATCACAAAGATATGTCTTATGTTCAAGAAAGAATGAGTAGATTTTCATTTAAAGAATTTAATAGTGAAACTTTGTGGGAAGATTACGTAGCTCGTTTTGAACTGACCTGCAGAGTTAAGGGATTAGGCGGAGATGGACCAGAGGAACAAGCGGCGCGGCGAGATCTTCTGTTGGCGAGTATCGGGGAGGAGCACCTCAGGGCATTGGCGGACCAGATGTATCCAAGGGCCTGGGAGGAATGCACCTATGACGACGTCAAAGAGGAAGCCAACCGGTTGTTCAAGCCTACAAAGACCCTTTTTGCAGCAAGGTTTGAGTTCGAAAGAGCTGTCAGAAAGGATGGTGAGACGTTTATGTTGTTTTATAATAGATTAAAATCGTTAGCTAGAAGTTGTAATTATGGAGATAGCTTAGATGAACGCGTGCGAGATAGGTTTGCAATAGGAAGCAACTGTCCTGAATTTGAAGTCGAAGTCAGACAAAGATGGCCCAATGGAGTTGGTAACCGAGGTGAATATGTTAAGTCAATAGTAGTTTTAGATTTAGCCCAATCTATGGAACGCGCGAGAGGAGAAGTTTCCAAACTGTCATGTAAGGAGGAGATTTTTAAAGTAAGTAACAGTTACAAAAACAGGAACGCAAATACACCTAAATCTAATTTGAATAAGTGTGGTAGATGTGGATTTTCTCATGAAATTGAATGCAGGTGTCCTGCTGTTTCTGCTGTATGCAGTAAATGTTCAAAGAAAGGTCACTTTGCACGAATGTGCAAAAGTAAAGACACCTTTATCAAAAGAAATGACAGAAATCTAAAAAGAATGGACGATTGTCATGATAAAAATAGCGATTATGAATGTAGTTCTGATACTGAAGTTAATGTAGAACAAATTAGATCAGTTAAAAGTAAGGTTCCGAGAGCTACAATAGATGTAGACTTGAACGGGTATAATGTGAGAATGGAGTTTGACTCAGGTGCTAGGGTAAGTGCTATAAGTTTATCTTTATGGGATCAAATAAAATCAAATAATGAAACTCTTAAAAAGACCTCTGATATAATTACTGGCTATGGGAAAAACAAGTTGGAAGTTATGGGCAAGACTTTTGTAGATGTTACATTACGCAATCGTACTAAGCGGTTGCCGGTAATTGTATTGTTAGAAGATGATGTTCCATTATTTGGTTTACCCTGGAGCATAGCCTTCAATCTCAGTTTACCAAAAGAAGTAAATGTGAGACGTATTGAAAATGAACAGGTGGACAAAAACGATAAAGGTAAGAGTGATGAAGTATGTAATAAAGAGGCACAAGAAGAAGTTGAGGCTCTAACAAAGGAGTTTTCTCAACTCTTTCGCGATGAGTTAGGAACTATATCTGACTCAAATGAAGTTATTCATCTTAAAAGTGGAGCCAAACCAGTGTCTTTTGGAGCACGACGAGTTCCATTTCCTTTAAGAGAAGCAGTGGAGCGAGAATTACGGCGTTTAGTAAAGGAAGGCGTTTTGGAGGAAGTAAACCCTTCTGAAACACCGATAGAATGGAGTACCCCAACAGTCAATGTGGACAAAGGTGGAGGTAGAGTAAGGATATGTGGAGATTTTCGAACAACTCTGAATCCAAATATTATTCCAGAAAAACACCTCTTGCCAACCTTCGATGACTTAACTTCCAAACTTACCGATGGTAAGATATTTTCAGTCATTGATCTCCGAGATGCTTATTTGCAAATGAAAGTGCATCCAGAGTCCCAGAAGTATCTTACAATAGCGACACATATTGGCTATTTTCGGTACAAAAGGTTACCCTTTGGACTTTCCTCAAGTCCGGCAAAATTTCAAAGGTACATGGAGAGTTTATTAAAAGGTCTTAATGTTGGAGTTTTACTTGATGATATAATCATTTCTAGTAAGGATGTGGCCACCCATGTTACAACTCTCAGAGAGGTTTTGAGGCGACTTGAATCTAGTGGAATAAGAGCCAAGCTATCGAAATGTAAATTTTTTCAGAAATCTGTAAAATATTTGGGACACACAATAGATACGACTGGTATTCATCCTTCAGAAGACAAAGTTGAAACCATAAGATGTGCTCCAAGGCCGAAAAATGTGAAAGAACTCAGAGCTTTTCTAGGAGCACTGAACTTTTATGAAAGGTATGTACCTAACTTACATTCGATCGCTGCAAACTTACATAAGCTTACTGGCACAAAAACTAAATGGAAGTGGACTGAAACAGAACAAGCTACCTTCATTAAACTGAAGAACATTCTGTCGTCCGACAAAACATTAGTTCCATACGACATCTCTAAACCTGTTATTATTGAATGTGATGCCTGTGAGCAAGGGGTTGGAGCAGTACTGTTACATGTAATGCCAGATGGAACAGAAAGGCCAGTGATATATGCTTCGAGGACGCTAACTGAGCCAGAGAAAAGATATGCTACAATTGACAAAGAAGCAATGGCTTTGGTCTTTGCAGTGAGGAAGTTCCGACAATACCTCAGTGGAAGACAATTTAAAGTAAGGACGGACCACAAGCCACTTGAAAGGATATTTGGAAGTGATCGGGACCTTACCAAAGTAGTGAATAACCGTTTAGTTCGATGGGCATTGTATTTGATGGAGTATGATTTTGAGATCCAGTACATAAAAGGTAATGAAAATCGTTTGGCGGATTTTTTGTCGCGGTTTTCACTAAAAAGGAGAGACACACTGGATTTAGACGAGGTAGAAATTCGAGCACTGGTTCAAGAGAAGATTGATGTAGTTTCTCCAAGTCAGGAACTTATACTGGAGTATAAGAAAGACACAGATATGAAGAAACTTCTCGATTACTTAGAACACGGTTGGCCAAAAAATACGGATAACTTTCCACCATCCCTGAAACCATATTGGAACAAGAGAGAAGAACTGACTCTGGAAAATGACATAATACTGAGATTAGGAAGAATTTTAGTACCACCAGTGCTGAGAGAAAACGTGTTGAAAGAACTCCACAAAGGACATCCAGGAATTGAGGCTATGCGATCTCTGGCAAGATACTATGTTTGGTGGCCCAATCTAGATAAGGATGTAGAGTTGTATGTACGTAGATGTCACCCTTGCCAGAGAAACAGAGCATGTGACACAGAAGTACCTCTATATCCTTGGAATATACCAAATGGTCCTTGGGAGAGAATTCACCTCGACTTTGCGGGCCCATTCGACAACCGGTTCTGGCTAATAGGAATTGATGCATACTCGATATGGGTCGAGATAGAAGTAATGGAACGTATTACAACTGTTGCGTTAACCAATAGATTGAGGACATGGTTTTCTAGGTATGGAGTTCCTAAGAAAATTGTCTCTGATAATGGCGCTGCATTTACGTCTCAGGAGTTCAAGACATTTTGTAAGAACAATAATATATGTCATGTCACATCAGCACCTTATCATCCAAAAACCAATGGTTTAGTAGAAAGAATTATTAGAACCTTTAAAAGTAGATATAATGCTTGCAAGCAAGAAGGTCTATGTTCAACTTTTGCACTATTACAAGTGTTATTTGCTTATAGAAACACTCCACAAAAAACCACAGGACAACCACCTTCGGTCATGTTCTATGGTAGGAGACTACCTACAGCTTTGGATAGATGGAGGTCTGACAGTAGAGAAAAAATTGAAAATCAAGTTTGGCGACAAAAGTACTACCATGATTTAAAATCAAAACAGAAAGAGTTTGCGTCCAAACAAGAAGTATGGGTTCAAAATGAAACAAAAAAAGGTTGGAGACCAGGAAAAATACTGGAAAGAACAGGAGAGCTATCATACACAGTTTTAATTGGGGGAGAGGTAAAGAGGAAACATGCAGATCAACTAAGAGCAAGAGAAGGTGCAACTGATCCACCGCAATGGAAATTACAGTTGGAACCTGATGAAGATGGTAACTCATCGTAAATTGGTTGGGGAGAAATGTAGGATTGTACAATCAGCTGATCTAGTTGATTTAAAATAAATATAACCTAAAGCATGTTTAGTTTACAGTTTTGTGTTATGAAAATAAATAGTTACTTTCAATTACTTGTATTTCTTAAATATTGTTTATTTATGCCAGTGAAACTTTAATGTTGAAGACATATATATTGAGCAGGCTATATGTAAGCAACCAGTGACATTTAATACCAAAGCAGATGATCTCACAGCTCGTCAGATTTAGCATACCAAGGAGATGAATTTGCGGGTCATGAGTATACCAGTCAAACCACAACCGACAGGTTTTCCAACATTTTACTGGGGCGTTTAATGATTTCAGAGTGGATTTTGCAAATAAATTTGAATGAAGGACTGTACAGATTTTTCAATTGGAAGCTGATTTGGTTTACATTATTATAATTTAGGTTTTACATAGGTAATTTATACTGACGTTTAGGATAGACTATTATGGAACAAATTTTATATACTTAACGGTAAAATGCATTCAAAGATAAATAAAGGAAATCTACAAAAAAACAGATTTAAGCATAGACTTTGAGGTTTAATTTACCTGAATTTCCACTAAATAATTTATGTTAACTTTAGTAATTACTGCCTTTTCGTAGCACCTAGGCTTCATCTTTAGGTGACAAGAACGTTGTTATCACTCAAGGAGGTTGTTCTAATCAAAAATTAAACTTTTTTGTGTATATCATATATAATCTGGTGGCAAGAATCATGCAAATAAACTAACTCGAGTTTACAGCTTTCTTCCATTGAAACTCAATGGTAAACGGAAATCCTTAAATGGTCATAAGACTGAATCAGGCTCTACAGTTTAGCAAGGTGCTATAAATTAGGAACAAGAGCACAATTAATGTTGTTAAGACGGCGGAGAGCTGGAGAGCCTGTCGAATCGGGGAAACGCGGGCAGGTTTCCGTAGAAGAGATAATGCAGCGACGCGCGCCGTTTTGTCTAGGTTTTAGGAGGAGACACTGCAGCTAAGCTGCAGCCGGTGCCATTAGGATGTGCTTCGTATGCGGGTTGGGAGTTGAGGCTAAAGTTAATCAACGGGATTGGAGCTGTAAGTTGTTTGAAACCGTTTATCCGTCTAACTTACTTTCCTCACGGTCATATGTAAAGCAGACTCCTTGATACAGGTGTACTGAGACTAATAATATATATTACTGAGACTAATAATTTATATTGCTGAGACTAATAATATATATTACTGAGACTAATAATTTATATTTCTGAGACTAATAATATGTCAAATGTTTACCGCGACAAAAATAATTGAGTAATTCAATTAAATCTGACAACGTTTATAATATATCTAAATCTGGTCAGGTTAAGGGAAACCTCTTTAAAATAAATAGATTAGAAAAATAAGTACCAGAAAGACATTGCTATTAGACTGGAAACATAGCTAACAAGAGAAAGCAGTCAGGAATAATATTTTGATCCACGCACAGATTTCTGTGATTCTGGCTAATTTTTTGACCGTATTCTATGTTCTACGTGTACCTTTATGTAGCCTTTCCATTTCAAATTTGGATCAGATATCAGATACCATAAGGTTGTCAGTGCAAACAATGGTTTACAGTAGTGGCGATGTGGCGTTTCTGGCCCAATCAAACTTTGACAGGCAGTCAATTTTTTGACAGGAAGTGACGTCATCAGCTGTGACGTAGCTGTGACGTGTTGGTGGTGGGTATTTAAAGTTTAAATGCCCTGCTGTGCTGGGTATTTAAATTTTAAATGGCCGGAAGTGTGTCAAGGTCTTTTGGGGATGTTTTTAAAAAAGATCTTGCATTTTCGGAAGATCCGAAAATGCAAGATATTTTCTTTTTTTTATTTATTTGTTTTTTTACAAAAGTATTATTTTACAAGTTAGTAAAGTTTGCTCCCAAATTTGAAAAGTAAGTTGTTGTCGGTGCTGAAAGTTCTTGTTTATTTTCATTCTTCTTGTTGTTGTAAGTTGGCAAAAACACATTTTTTTCGTTTTGATTGTTTGTTGCATAAAGTTCTAAAGATAAACCAAACCCAGTGGTTATAAGTTGTTTTAGTTCTTCACTAAAAATTTCCAAATCCTTGTAGGTTGTAAGATTGATAGTGTTGTAGTGAATCCCGCGAATGTTGAGAGACATGACTAGAGTTGTTTACTCGACGAGAGGTGTAGCAGGAATGACTATTGCAAAGCCGGTGCTGCAGGTACCTCCGATGGTAGTGGGGGTAGTGGTGGGGGTAATGGCAGGTGTTTGTTTAATCACTTTGAATTTAATCGTTGCCACAATAGACCGAGTCGATGTTGTAATTCTTCTAGTTTATCCAACCGGTTCTTTTGATATGTTTTGCAACTACATTTACAATAGCAGAAAGAATTACATTTTGTACAAGCTTGTCCGTCAACTTGATCTTCAGGTATTCTAAAACATTTTTCTTTGCAACAATAAGTTATAAGTGTTAGATTATTTCTTTTGGATGACATGTTGGTTGTAGCTTGTCTTAAACAGAACTGAGCCTCTCAACGTTAAAGTTTCGTATTTATGTAAAGTATTCGAATAAAACTATCGAATAAAATAATCGAATAATACTATCGAATAAAATAATCGAATAATACTATCGATTAAAAGTTCAAGGTCATCCGTTTGAGGTTTTAAAAAAATACAACATATCAGTATATAAAAACATATACTGATATGTTGTTGTTTTTATCTTTTTATTTAAAACATTTTTTTACAATGTTATTTTTGTGCGATGTGCAGAGTTAGTTCCGTAGAGTTGTTTCCGCTCATTCCGTGTGACACCAAATATAATGATCCTGGTTGAATTTCCCGCAGATCTTCATTTTGCAGCAACTGGACGAATCGTTTTGGAAGATATACTTGAAACTTTGGTTCATCACCCGGTGTATATGGTGCATCGGATAAAGATGCGACGACTGCGTCTCCATGCGTTGTATCAATTTTCTTCATTTCATGAACAATATAATGTTTCTGTTCTTTTAATTCTGAACATTTCTTGATAATTAGAGTATTTGATTTTGAATGCAAGTTGAATTGTTCAACTAAACATTGGAGAAACTGTTGTGATGCCATCCTTCACAGGAGATGTTGTCTGTTCGGAGTATGGAGTTAGACTGATACTCGGGGTGTGTTGCCTCTTCGTTTATATAACCTTCGGAACCCCCACTACATTCTTCCGTTTGTTGTTGTAAGTAAGCAGCCAAGTGATACGCGTTTTGTAATGCGCATTGAGATTGGTTGTGTTTCGGATTTATTGTAGAAACACAAATATTTCTAGCATCAAAGTGAAATGTTTTGTCCACTTTTATGTTTAAAACTTCTTTGTTTGTGTACTGTCGTATCCAATTCTTTTTTTCCAATCCTCTGGTATATATGTGTGTAAATTGTTTGCAAAAATGAAACATAATTTTGTGTACATTGTTGTACGGTAGGAAACCTTCATACCAATGGATATGATGAAAATTATTTGTTAGCCATCTGTTTGTTATTTTAGCTTTTGACTTTAGTTCATGGACAGAACACGGTGCTTCAAATAAAAACGGGTATGCTACTTGTGTAAGCAAATCCAAAATTACCAATTCTTTTATGATAAATCTATCATCGTTTCCGCGAAATGCTTGAAATTCAATTACACAAGGTTTTGCTGCCATTTCTTCATCCTGTCTGCTCATCATGGTGTCTGCTGATCAACTGTTTTCCACACCACGGTAGGTTAGATATATATATATATAAACCAGGCCGTACAGTTGTAGGCGCGTTGGTGTATGTTTAACGTGGGCACCATCCCCAGTAGGCCTACCCCACGGTTTATTCTTTTGTTAAATTACATTGTAGTTTTAACCTAGCAAAGTTTCTTCTTCTGTATTATTGTTGTTGGTGGTTTCTTCTTCTGTACTGTTGTTGTTGTTGTTGGTTTCTTCTTCTGTAGCCTCCGTTGCAACTTCGGTAAAAGGTTCAAAGTTTCTTAACTGCCTCCACATTTCCACTTCGTGAGGTATTCTATTAAAGATGGATGTATCTATTGGTCCGTATTGTAAAGTGCTTTCTGGTTGTTTTTCGCATGCATCTACCAGATATTCCTTAATAACAGAGCTTGAAAATACTAGTTGTTTCATATACCTGGTAATAGGTGATGTTGCATAGTTTAAAATGTAAAATTCTTCACGTGTTAGAAGAATTTTATTTTCAAATTGTGTCGAGTCTCTAATTCTTACTTGTTGTTGACCACGATGTTTAATAATATCAATTTCATTGTCACAATCCAAAAGTCGAATGTTAGTTTTTCTTCCAAAGAAACTGTTGGCTAAATAACATTCAATAAGATGTAGATGTTTTAAAAAGGAATCCCAAGCATTTTCTGAAAATAAAACCATCTTTGTTCCATGGCTTAGTATTACTGCGGGAGAGTAGTCTAATGATTTTACCAATCCTATCGACACACTTTTACTCATGCAAGATGAAATAGGATAAAAGATGCGAAGGAAAACTTCAGTTAAAATGTTTGGTGGAATATTTTCTTCAAGTTTTCTTTTCTTTCTTACGTTTGTTTTATTATTTTCCAACTTTTTTTTTGTTTTCCAAACTTTAAAAAGTCATCAATTTCCTTTACAATATTTTCTTCAAAATGTTTATCATCATTTTCCAATAAAGGTGTTGTTTCGGAAACGTCTTGTACAACTGATAAAGAACTCATTTTGTTTATAATGCTGTAGACGATGTTACCCATACAACTGTAGACAGTAAACTAAACAATTTTCGTTCCCGCTCCTGCTTTTATAACCGAGTGGTGGGGGTATTTTTTTTCCTTTTCATTTTACAAAACTGCTTTTACAATTCCTGTTAAAGGTGTATATGTAACAATTTTATCATGTAAAATTAAACAATAAGCAGATGTATCTTTGGGTACATTTTGTTCAAATTCCATTTCTATTTTTATATCTACACTGGAAGATTTTACAGATTCGTTTTGTTTTGAACAATCAACTACAACAATCGGATAGTTAGATTTAAATTGGTTTGGCGTTAATAAAGGTGTGTTTGTTTTTCCATAATATGAATTTTGGAATCTTGCGTACATATCGTACAAAACGCTAAACCTGTCTTTTGTAAAGTTTATGTTGAAGTTGTCGTATGGAAAGAATTGAGAGTTTAGAAACACCTTAAAATTTGTAAGTTTGCAATGATCAAATTCACCAGCATGTTTAGTTATTTCGTTTCTTCTTTTTGTTTGTAATCCAAATATTACATATCTTGCCTTTTCCAAATGAGTAGAAGTTTTTACAGTCCATGTATGACGTTGTGTTTCCGGTAAAACCGGATATTCATGAAACTCCCAACTTCTAAATGGTATTACGATATCACGATCTGATTTTAAAGTTCTTAATAATGAAATTCTATTCTGATCGTTTAACCGTACATGCGGTACTCTCCAAACAATTTTGTCTAATTGCATTTTCCATTCTAAAGTAGCTTCCGTTGTTCCATCAGTTGCTTGAATAATATCTTTGTCGTTTGATGATCTTAACAAAACTAATTCTTGTTTTACGTTTATTATTATTTTTCGGTAATCTTCGGCAAAGCCTAAAAGTAATCTTAAAGGAATGTAAAAGTCAAAATTGCCTGAAGTGTTTGGAGTGATTGTACTGGAATCGGGTGCTACCCATCCTGCGGCGGCTAGCATATTTTTTTCACTCGGTGTTAAAGATGCTAATCCTTTTAATGTACTTGTAATTCCCACCTTTTTTGTTGAATCTACTGTAACTCCGGAAATTTCATATCTTATTTCATCAAACAAATATGCCATGGGGTTATTTATGAACGGAACAGTACTTGCAGTGCTTCCATCTCTTTTTGTTACTCTTCCTTCGATATACAAATAACTTTCACATGGAAGTGTATAAATATCCTGTTGTTGTATGGGAATTCTAATTTCATCATTATTATTTAATTTTGATGAAGCGTAAGGGTTGTGCGTATGATATTCCTTTTCCCATAAGGTTTCGTCGAATGTCGGACCCTGCGCTATATCCAATATTTCCATTATTAATAAGTTTTAATCCAATTTCTTCTAGAAAACGAATGTTATCACTTGTTAATCCTTCTATAGCTAAAGTGCTACTGACTTGTTTACCAGTCAGCTCTTTCTTTTTAAATGATAACCCCATTGTTATACGGTTGATTTTATATGTATTCGTATAGTTATAGGTTCGTCTCTAAAATCAATATGATTTCCGTCTTGATCTAGTATGTTCACCACAATGTCTGAAATAAAACTGGTGTTTAACGGAAGGTACACCAAGTTTTGTGGCTTTTCCACAATTTTAAAACCCGGAGCGACCGTTGGATAGAATGTGTGCAATATATGAGTATTTTCACCATCTCTATAAGAACCATGTATAATATTACATGTAATATCTATACTGTTAACTTTCATTATTGTTACAGTTCTAGCACCTGAATGGTTAATATTAGGTTCTAAAATTTTTGTTGTTTTAGGAAATCCTAATAAACTACCAATTGAATGTTCTTTGCTAAAATCTATATAATATTTAGATTTAATTTCAGCTTTCATAGTATTGTTATTTCCTTTTATTGTTATATTATCTTTTCCCATATGATTTTGTATCGCTTCATTTATATCATCAATTTCATATGCTCCAGTGGGTAAACTAAATACTTGTATATCTGAATATTTGTTTGTATTTTTATCTTTTGTTTTGTAATAATGTATTTTGTCATTAACATTTTCAGTAACGTTGGGAATAGAATTATAAGTTGTTATATCTAATAATGCGGCTTCCCATAATTTATCTTTTTCCAAACGTAACGCAGGGAAAAGAACACTTCGCAAAGTAGATGAAGTTCCAGTTAATGATACTGTATAGGAAGACATCTTAAAGTTGACTAACGCTTTTTGTTAAAAAATCTAAACATAAATGTCCACAGATTACCGTATCATCAGGTTGCTCTCTTTTATAATTGTATAGTACATTTTTAGCTGTTTTAAAGTAATATTGTAGTTCTTTTGGTGGTGGGAGATTACCAAAACTATCAAAGTAGTAAATAGTTGATCCTAGTTTCTTATAACATACCCAATGAGTGCCTGATCCTTTACTATTATCTAAATTTACTATTCCGGTTTCATTTTTCCATATTTTAACAGGTAATGCATCTTTCATAAACACTCCTCTAAAAAATGGAATTTTTAAACAAGAAACATAAGTAATTAATTCTTTATCTGTTAATTCTTTATTTGGAATTAGTAATTGTTTTTTTCTGTTTAATACACACGATACGGTCTTAGGTATAATCCTCCTCCTTTTTTTATCATTGACCATATTGTTTGTTTCTTTTTATTTTTACCTGCGGTGGATCGTCGTTTTCTTCTTATATTTCCTCCACGTTTCTTTGCAGGTTTTCTTCTCCTTTTTCCACCTCCTTTCTTCTTTCCACCTCCAAACATCGTTTTACCCTTCATTGCTGCTGATACCGCTAAAGCTGCTGCTTTTTCACCGATACTAGCGTCACTGGATGTTACTCTTTGCCAAGCTTTTTCAGCAAGTGCTCTATCCGCTATTGATCTATTTTTAGTATCTGCAAACTTTGAATATGCTATATCGTGTTGTTTGCAGGCTTGATCAAGTTTATTTATTCCAAGATCTCCTCTAGCAAGTCTTTTTTTCAATTTTGTTCCTGGACCACAATATTGATAACCTCCTGGTAAATGTAGTTCTACAGGTAATAAATCGATAGCTTTGTTAACTATAGCTCCAACCGGCTTAGTAACAAGAGAAAGTGCTGTTGATGCTATTCCTCTTCCTCTCTTTATAACGTGTCGATTATGACTGATGCGTTGAACTTTCAACATGGTTTTTTATAGTGAAAGGAAATGCCAATACTTGTTTATTTTATAAATTCTTTATAATGAATGATGCACTTATTCTTTGACATTGTTTATTTATAATAAACATGTATTTTGTTTATGGGTAATAAACTTTTACCCAGTCTTTTGGTAGGATTGTATCCTTTTTATCAACATCAACTTGAGCAAATCTTAAATTTCCAGTTTTCATATTTAAAAAATATTTTTCTATAACATTTTTCTTAACCCAATGTAGTTTTTGATCAGCTTTTATGGGCTTTATCGTATTATAAACATCATATAACACTACACTTAAGAGTCTTATAATGTAATTTACATTAACAGCATCAACAATATCAATAGGGTCATCTAAGCTAGTCAATCGCAAGTTTTGACAATGAAAAAACTTTTTGTGTTTTTCTGTTCTTAAGCATCTTTCACGCCATTCTTTTACTCTAACTGCATCACTGTCATTTACTCCCATTCCAACATTAAATAGCGGTCTTTCTTTACAATCAAAGCCTTGTTGACCAAGTCTTGATGAAATTTCTTTTAATGCAGGAACTTGTCCAATTGTTGCTACATCAACATCATTCAACCCTTCTTTAACATTAGTAATTATTTTTGCATCCGCATCCCATTTGTTATTGTTTAATTTCATTATTTGACTTATTGTAGCTGCTTCTGATTTTGCAGTTCCCTCCTTAACGTTAGTTAACACTTTATTTTTGCAATCAATTGACTTAATATCATGTGTAATACAATGATCTGTAACATATTGAAGGTTTACCGCATCTTTCATATCTTTAGGGTCTCCAATATCGTGTATTACAAAGTTGTAAAAGGAAAATTTATCTGTTTTTTCAGGTATGACTGAATGTAAATACTTTTTGGTAACTGAATCTTGATCATTAACAGGATCTGCTATATTGGCTATTCTAAGATCTTTTGCATCATATGCTTTATTATTACTTTTAGGATCATATCTTAAGGTTTGGTTTATGTACCACATTAAATATTCTTTATTTACCGAATCATTCTTATCTATTGGTTTTGGAAGATTTGCAATTCTATAAAAATTAGCGTTATACACTTCATTTTGAAGCTTTAAGCTAGGTAATGTTTCACTTCTTAAAGTTTTAAAATTTACCGCATCATTATCATCTTTTGGATCATTTACAAACTTTAAACGTTTGTTATTTATATCATAATCTCCATCGGATGTTAATGGTAAACCACCTCTTTTTCCATAAGATCCTGATTTGCTTCCAGTTTCGGAATACCGTCCAAACTTATCCACACTCATGGTTATACTAAATATTTAATCAGTTATACTTGTATTATATATATATACTCATTTTTTTTTTTATGCAATTACTCCTCGATTTCGCAGTTCGCCGACCAAAGCTACCCATTCATTTTCTAAACCACTATGTCCGGCTTGTTTAGCTTCATATATCAACTTCATTCTGTCAACCAATTTGTTTATATCGTTGTAGTATATTATATTAGTATCATACAAGTTTTTTAATAATCCTTTTCCTGATAAATTTGATTGATTTGTTTTTCTTCTTTTATGTAAAATATTTATTTCAGCAGAAGATAATGATTTTCTTTTTATGGGTTCCCTTCTTTTTGGTGGGAAAAGTTTAGCAATAATAGTTTTATATTTTTCTGATGCATTTCTATGAACATTGAAATTTTTAGAATAATTTTTCTTATGCGCATTTGTATCCTCCAATATTTGTTTAAAAATGTTTAAATCCTTTTTAGTATATTTATTAGGTTTCGGCTTAAAAATAAGTTCAAACAATCCTTTTGTACCCTTGTATTGTTTATTATTTATAATAATATTGTCATGTTCGTCTACATCAAGTTTGCTATCTCCAATCATTAGCCCATTTTCTTCTATTCTAGCACCAAAAGTATGATATTTTCGAGTTGGTTGTGCAGAATGTAACATTTTTAATACAAATTGTCTTGCAAGCGGCCCTTTATACGCAATATCCGAGCCCAATTTGCTCAAGTTGGATGGATTAATAGGCTCTTCTTCTTGTTGTTCTTCGCTTGTAGAAAGACCTTCTTTTTCTGTTAAAATATCCGTTTCTTCACCTAGTTCGCTTTCTTCTTCAGTTGTTTTTCCTTGTTGTGTAAAACTTGTATCACTTTCATATTCTTCTTTTTGTTCAAATTTTGAAATGGGTAAAATAGCATCTCCGGAAAAATTAAATGTTGAATGTTTAACATTTTGTCCTAATTGTTTTAATGGCTCAGTAATAGGTTTAAATGTTGATTCCAGAAATTTCTCTCTTTCACTTATTCCTAATCTTAACGCTCTGTTTTTATGTCTAATAGAATCACTAAGTGATTTTATTTCTTTTAATAGCTTTTCCTGATTAACCATGTTTACACCATGAAGACTTGTACGATAATGTTGTTAATTAATGTATTAAAACAAATTTATCAAAACCTATACGGTAACGACCATCTGTTATAGCTTTATCTTTCATAATTACCAAAAATCCATATTTTTCCGCCCAAGCTTTTCCACAAAGCTCTTTGAATTTATCAAATGACATATCAGCATTTACATGATCGTTGTATATATGTTTTAGGTTTGTATCGTCTTGTTTGAATAAAACTAAAATATTTGCATTGTCTCTAATTAGTTGTTTTGGAATTTTGCTATATGTTTGTCCGATATATATGCTATCAATATTATTATGTCTTCCCATGGCAAAATAGTTTCTAATAGTATCATGATTTTCACTAGATACATCATCAAATACAAATACAGAATACGGCTTAGCCTGGTCTGGTTGCATAACACTGTCACTAGCATTAAATTTGTAATAGTTAACATCAGGCACATCAGTCAGGATCTTTTCCAACAATTGATACTTTGGTTGATGTAAGGACTTTGAAAAAATATATAGGTTATTAAATCGCAATCCTTTTGTGTTTGTAATTAAGTTAAACACAACGTTAGTTTTGCCACAGTTTGAAGGACCGCTGACTATACATCGTACAGTGTTTGGAAATAAACTGCCGTGTTTACCATTGTTGATTTTAACGTTATCTACGGTTAAATCATCAATGTTATTAATATTAAATTTATCTTTATGGTGAACAATCTCCATCTTATTCAAAGGCAGAAGAGTAAATAAGTTGATTTAAAACTAAATCAAATCTTTTATAGGTATCCACGAATCTTCAGTTTTATCAAACCCCAACCAACGTACTTTAACTTGGTCTTTTTTCCTTTGCAACACCTTTTCAACAAGATAAACATCGCCTACTGTTGACTTTAACAATTCATGTCCGTAAAAACCGCCTTGTAACAAATTTCCTTTGTTATCTTTTAAAATATAAGTTTCCGGTACAGTAGGTTGTACTTTATACACTGTAAAAACTTCGTTTGTCCAATTGGGCAGGTATTTTTTAGTAAACACTCCTTTGTATTTACTAATTCGAACTTTATCATTTACATTAAATTTTCTTGGTTTTCTTTGTTCCGCTTTTGGCTGTGTATTTTTTTTAATTCGTTGTAAAACTAGTTTAGCGTTTTTCTTATTCACTTTGTTAGGTGCCATACCGATAGTTCTATGAAACTTGTTGTTGTAATCGCTTATTAATTTTGGTAAGATATCAACCCATACGTAAGAACCTCTTTTCGAAAACATTTTATACATTGCACCTTTTAAGGTTCTATTAAATCTTTCAATTATAGCTGCCTTTTTCTCAGAATTTGTGGAATAATGATTTATGTTATATTTTTTCATTAACAAGGCAAAATGTTTATTAAAAAATTCTTTCCCATCATCAGTTTGTAAATGTTTAATTTTATTTTTATCTCTTTTTATAGCTACTTCCAAAGCTTTTGTTATGCTGTTACCAGTTTTGTCTTTTAATGGCAAAGCATCTGCAACTTTAGTAAAACAATTAATAATCGTAAGTATGTATTTAAATCCTTTATTTATTTTATTATGCGGTTGCATTTCAATTAAATCTGCTTGATATAAATCATTTATTCCTTTTACAACAGTATTTCGTCGTGGAAACTTTATTCTTGCAGGTTTATGAAGTTCATTAACAATCTTTTCCTTTAAGTCTGTCATGATGATTTTACTAACAAAGTCAAGTTAGTATTGAGTGTTTCTTTTTCTGCATCCGCTTTTATAGTTCAAGGTCATTTCAACATATTTTAAAAAAAGGGGAAATCACAGCGAGCATGCTGTGATTTCCCCTTTTTTTCTTTTTTTCTTTTTTTCTTTTTTTTATTTTTTTATTTTTTTTCTTTTTTTTTCTTTTTTTCTTTTTCTTTTTACTCATTGATAGGATTGAGAGAGTAGTGGCCGAATGGTAGAGTGTGAATTTTGTCTGGAAGAATGTGTCGTTTGTCATCATTGGAGCAGAGTGCTTTTTTCACTTCTGTTACGCTGTACAGTTGATGGTTGAAACTTCTGATGGTGTTGAATTTTGCAGTTATAGTCGTTTCTTCAAATAAGCATTGCTTGTAGTGTTCAAAATTTACATTCTTCTTAAGATACAAACTTTTTACTCCCTTAGCTTTTTTAATAATATTGTTTTCTTCTTTATGCAATTGTAGTGAATACAATTTTGACATTAGTGCAATAAGTTCTTTCAGTAAAATTCCATTTGCTTCGTCTTTAAATTTTCCAAGTTTCTTTTTGTTCCGATCATTGTCATAATTTAAATGATCTTTTGGATAGTCACTAAAATCAAATTCATTTTTGTGAACAAATGTTCGAAGATCCAAATACATATCTTCAGTAAGAATCCAGTAGATGAAAGCGTCCGTGTCCATGTAGGCGATTCCGATGTTATCTCTACCGTAGAAGGCGACCATTTTGTTGTAGTGGAAATCGTACATGTGGGTTTTGGAAATATCCAAGATTGACATTCCAACGTACAACGGACGATCCATTTTCACACTTGTCTTCTTCATAGATACTGCCACAAGGTTTTCATTGATGATAACGGATGTTTCAAAGTTTGGTTTTTGTACAAGTTTTTCTAGTTTTATAGGATCTGTAATTAATTTAACATTTTTGTGTTTTCTTTTGTTTTCCAATGTTTTTCCAAATATCGCGTTATTCATTAATTTAAAAAAGTCCTTTTGAAATGTTGATGTTGCAGCTGCTCTTCTTCTGGTGTTTGAATCAATGTACGGTTTTAACCAGCAAGATTGGGAAAATTTTAAAACTCTATGAATTTTGGTTATACGTAAACCCAATTGGAGTGCTTGTTGAACAACCCAAAAGTGAGCTACGTATCTTTGTTTATTTTCAAGAGTCATCATTAATTTTGGATGTTTGCCAATTGGTGAAACT
Source organism: Flexamia atlantica (assembly GCA_035578135.1). Classification (NCBI taxonomy): domain Eukaryota; kingdom Metazoa; phylum Arthropoda; class Insecta; order Hemiptera; family Cicadellidae; genus Flexamia; species Flexamia atlantica. The sequence goes on along the minus strand of JAQJVK010000003.1, from coordinate 32,733,977 downwards.
TCTGTTTTTGCAAGGAGCGGAAGATCGTAATGAAGATCATGCAAGTGTTCTGGATATTCAAAGTCACAGTCCAATATGTATCCGGTGTCTCCGTCTTTTGAAATTTGCGAAATATCACCAATAGAGTCTGGATTAACCCATTCAAAGTTTCCAAAAGGAAGTGGATTAGACATGGCCCATCCGTATAAATTGTTGGCATCGAAATATCCTAAGAACACTGATGGTTTTTCTTTATCGTAGTTTGGAAGATATTTGTTGTTAGCTTTAACATGTCTAGTAACACTTTGGGTCAATCCACCTCTAACGCCCGATTCGATCATCAACACCATGTCAATATCTGTTAATAATTGAAGGTTGCACTTTGTTTCTTTTAGCATAGCTTGCCAAGCTAGTCCTGGAGAAGTATAAGAATGAAGAGGGTCTAATCCGTAAGCTTCAAAGCAGGTGTTTCTAAATTCTTCCATCACATCGCAGAGAAGGGTCACATCAAGTTTTACATAAAAGTCAGAATAATCTCCCAGAGTGTTCATTTCCAATTCGTCCCAAACTCTGCATGCGTGTTGATAGTCTTCAGGTGAAATGTCCAAATCGGTAAGTTTACTTTTGAAAGCTTCTGGTGGAGGAAGTGACGTTTCTTGAAATTTATGTAGTCCATCGATGTAATCATACGGGAAAACTCCTTTCCGAAGAACCAAATCCATTTTTTCTGCAGGTACAATTTTGCTTGTTTCTATTAAATTTTGTCTTCTTAAATTTTCAGAAAGTTTCATAAGACTGGAAGGCATAAATCGAAAAGAATCAACAAATCTAAGTTTAATTTTGCCCACCTTTTTTGAAAAGCTTATAAATTTTTCCATAGTTTGTGCTATAACGTCTATTTCACCGTTGTCTCTTGCTAATTCAGGAATGATAAAATGTCCATCGTATCCGCTAAGATTGTGAAAAACGACGGGAATAAAAGATGGTAGTTTGTAGTTGATGTTACATCCGTTGCAAGCTGCACCTCTGTAGGCTCCTGTCAGATGGTCATGGTCGCGAACTTTAACTTTAGTTTCTGTAAATTGATTGTTACACAAATAGCATGTTGTTGTCGAATCATAAAGATAAATTTCTTCCGGTGTCATAGGTGACATAGGAACCACATTGCTATACATTGCTTCCACTTTCCCAGCGATGTCGTATAAATCATCAACAAAGTATCGAGCTGCTTCTTCTCCACGATAGATCTTTGGTGTAGATGTCAAACCATATTCTTGAAGATGTTCTTCAGGCAGAGTGGATTTTACTATTAAACAGTAGCTGTTTGGTTTGTGAAGTTGATACTTTGTTCTGCTTGTAATTTCCTCTCCTTCTTCTTGTTCAAGTGGAAGCAATGAAGATTCAAAATCTGCATACACTACAACGGGGATTCTGTATTGTTGGATAACTTTATCAAATTTTACTTGTGATCTGCTAGGGTGTGGTAATTTAATTCTTACTTCATAGTTTCCATTGCATAATCTTTTATGTTCTGTTAACCATTCTGAACCTCCTCTTCTTAAAGGTTTGTTTACAAAACAGAAACATCTTTTACAAGTTGTTTTTGGTTGTTCACGTTTTGATAACTGTTTGCAAACTAGAGCTTCAAAATCTTTAATATATACATAATGTGAGATATCACCTTTAGTTATAAATAATAAATCAGTATGATCTCTGCGTTCGGTGGGTGTTATACGTAAGGGATAGACATTGTTGGATGAATCTAAGCCAAAGATGTTTACAGATGCAAAAGGATTTTTCTTTTCAAATTTTGATATGTCTTGAATTGAAACAGGATAAGTCATGCCTTGAAAGTTATACATATAGGAAACCTCATCGTATGCTCTACTCGGTCGTTCCACATGATCTTCTACATATTTTGCAAGCATTGCATACTTGAAACATTCAGCATTTTCATTTTGTACATTAACACAAGATTTGGTTACTCGAATCTTCCTTGGCAAAGCAATATAACTACTACCTCTCATTCCATATCCATGTTTATGAACTCTCACATCTAAGCTTGTTATACTTAACAAACTCCATCCAGAACCTCTTCCTTCATGTTCTTGTAATTTTGTTAAAAGTTCTTCAAAACAATCATCCACAATTGAGCTTATATCCGATGCAAACATGATGGTTTTGTTTTTAGTTAAAAATCCTCTTGGTGATGTTTCATTCTGAACATTTGTAAATACAGTATCTAATAATATTCCAAACTTTATAAAATTTAATCTTCTTAGTTCATTCTTCAATGTTTCTGTTACTAATGTTTTTGCTTTCAATATAAATTGTGCTAGTTGCAATTGAGCATTGTCAATCTTAAAATGAGTTACTACACTGCCTGGTAAAGCTCGGGCGTATAATTCCACATCCAAAGATGGTCCGGGTGCGTATTGAATAACACTTGGTCTTGAATTTAGTTGTTGTTGATGGGTAGCCAGCATTTGATCTAATTCTTCCAAATCTTCTTCTTCTGCATTGTTTCTTGTTTCGTTGTTATGGTACACTTCTTTGTGTATTTGTAGTAAGTTTTCATTTTCAAAAGATTCTTCACAACTGATGCAGTAATACATGACGTAGGTGTGCTCTCCACAAAAGTTGCAGTAATAATAAGAACCACTCTTAAACTACCCCTATTTATAGCACTACCCCCCACCACTTTTTCTGTATTAAACACAAAAAGTGTTAATAACAGTTAAATTTCTTATATTTCAAAACTCCTAAGTGTCAAGGTCAAATAATGCAAGTTTAAAAAAACATCTAAGTGCCAAATAATGCAGGTATTAAAAAAATCTAAGTGTCAAGGTCAAATAATGAAAGTTTTAGAAAAAATCTAAGTCTCAAGGTCAAATAATGGAAGTTTTAAAAAAAATTCTAAGTCTCAAGGTCAAATAATGGAAGTTTTAAAAAAATCTAAGTGCCAACGTCAAATAATTTAAGTTCAAAATAATACATATATTATGCGTCGTAAGTGTGATCATCATTGCTGTTGTTTAAATATGTTATTTCCAAATCGTTATCGCTTTCATCTTCCTCCATGTCCGATGCCGGAAACAAACGTCGCCGAACAAGAGCATGTATATATTGTACTGGATCATAGTTAATTGTTACAACATGTGTTAACGGTGTTTCTTCGCCTATTGCTACTGGTACTTCCAAAATATTTTCTTCATCACTTGTAGCATCAGACGTAGCATCGGATGTAGCATCGGATGTAGCATCAGATGTATCTTCTACTGGAATCAAACTATTTTCAAAAATACTTTCGTCATCCGTTAAGTCTTCTGGTTCAACTATTTTATATATTTTTTCACAAATTGTACATCCAAAAGGAAAATTGTTGTCTGTTGGAGGCATTATAAAAGAAACTTGATATTGTAAAATAAATGTTGAAGCAAATGTTTGAAAATTTTTCTAAGTCCGAAAGTATTAATTATTAGGAAGTTTTACAAGTCCAATGTAAAGTAAAAATAAAGAAAGAAGTGTTGTTGCCTGTTTAAACATTTGCAAAAGAATGATAGGTTTGAAAATTTTTCAAAGTCCTAAAATATTAAATATTGAGAAGTTTTAACACTTAAAATATTTACAAATCCAATGTAAAGTAAAGAAAGAAATGTTGTTGCCTGTTGGAACAATGGCAAAAGAATGATGGAAACCAAACCCGCAGTAAGGGTCCTGTGGTTTGGGAGGGGGTAAGCGAGGAGGGGGGATGACCTCAAGCCAAGTTGGGGTCCGGGATCTGCGCGTGTGGTTCGGCATCAGTTGCTCGCTAGACAGTGAGGTGGTAACATGTTCAGAAGGCGCCCTGAACATTTTATCATTTTTGCTGTTTGGTGAAAATATCTTGGTGTTATTTGTATAATAACATCTTGACGTAGGACTGATTAATTTTAAGGCATGGTAGTTGTTTGTGCTTGTAGATACCCTAGGGTTTGTAGTTTGTTTTTAATTTGCTGGTTTGGTAGTTAGTATTATTTTAAAATCTTTCTTTTACTTACAATATATTTCTGCCTGGAATGTTTAAATTTAAAGTAAAATTTTTGTTTTTAGGAATGTTATATGATATGTTTTTAATACCTTTCTATTCCAATTTCCTTTTTCCAACAAGCTTGTTGAGGGCATTCCCTCTCTTGTCTTGTACTCCTTTTTAGTTAGGGACACCTTTCAATTCCAATTTCCTTTCCTTTTTTCCTTCCATCTTTTGCATGGTAAAACCAATAATGGTAAAACCGGCAACCGCTTTTGTAGTGATTACGCTCACCAAAGCGGGTCACTTACAACCTCTATACGTGCTGGATGGGTAGTTCGCCTACCTCCGGAGTTTCGCTAGACCTCAGTTGTTCTGCGTCGCTAATGGCGAGACACTGGCTCCTTTAGTGTTAGGAAATAAAAAACATATTTGTATAACATTTTTTCCTAAATTTAATTAAACAACTTGCTATTTCAAAATAACATTTTTGTTTTAGCTTAGCGTTGTGCGCTTATGGTGAGGTGTGTGAGTTCGCTTACGTGATGATCACACTGTAATCATGATGT